>OY728121.1:2020575968-2021775968 GCA_963277665.1 Viscum album | reverse complement strand
TAATCTACTGGGACTTCTTTATCATCCACATCCATGTTTCTTAAAAATGTATTTCAAAACATTTTTAATATTTACTAGAATATGGGTTAAAGTCATTTATACCCTTTTTTAACTTTTTATAATAGGTTTATAAAGGAATATTTCTGTCGTTTTCCGAACAAGGTCCCTTTTAACCTTTTTGACAGAATTAAAGTAAGAATGTTTTTTATAACTTATACGGCGGGTGTAGCTATTTTCTGCTATTATAAAATTCTCGAAGCTTCCCTTACAAGCTTATAATAATATTTTCAAAGTAAATGTTTTATTTAATAATTATGGGACTTTTAAATGATTTCAACAAAGATATATTTCTATCAAATAGTTTTGATTTCATCTATGTCAACATCCTTTGATGGATTTTAAGCTTATTTGAAGTTTATTTATTGTGATACAAAACTTCTATATTGTATTGATGGTTTTGTGATATGTTTGACTATGGATGTTTTATTTTTATACCATTCATGGTTTATGAAGAAAGTATTTATATTTCGTATGCTAGTTTTAATATGAATGTTTATGTTATGTTTAAACCTGTTCATATGAGGAATGCATTGGACTTAATAAGTGACGGGTGGAGCCTGCTATAGCTCCTCGATGCATCGGTAGGTATCATGAGACAAACTAGTGTCTTGTAACAAGGCCTTGAAAAAATATTACTAGTAGTCTTGGCACGAGGCCTTGACTATGTGGTTATGATAGTCTGGCATTATGTATTCCCTTATTATGAAACTGGTTATTGATATTGCATGTGATTATTCGACTAGTAGAATATCCATGTGAATAAGTATATGACATTATTTCATTTTATTTCTGCCATATTATTATAAAGATCAAGTTTTAAAATGCTTTTGTTTTAGTTATACATATCCTTAAATGTCTATGCTTATTTATGAAAGTTTCCGCTATATTGTTATCCTTACTGGGCATTTGAGGACACCCCTTTCTATGTTTTATTTTTCCCATGATATGAAGAAGTATTTTATGAATGACCTGCAGGGATAGTATAAGGGGATATGAGTGTGGAGACAAGATGTTGTTTTAGTTTTCAATTTATTATGTAATATAAACTTTATGAATGTATCTAGTTATTCCAAGGCTACTAAACTAATCGGTCATTCGAGACTCGATCTTTCTTGTGATCATGCCAATGTTATGTAATAAGGCACCGACTCTGGGTAACTATGGTCGGGGAGTTACAGTGGTACTTTCCTGTGAGGTTTTCATTCCTTTGTGGAATAGTAGAGCTTTGGGATTTTGGGTTAGACCCTATGTTTCCTCATTATTAAGATGGGTATACTTGATAACTTAGGTATATGTATAGGAATATAACTATGTAGGGTTGATAGTTGAATTCATGTTTTGAGGTTTATTATCTGTGGATTTTGTGAGACCTTGAGGGTCTCGGGGTCCCTACTGAGTATTGTTATACTCACCCCTGCACGGGCTATGCCCGCACTGTGTAATGTTTGGTGAAGACAACAGACAACGTTGATCGAGACTGAGGGTACCAGGACTGGAAGGTGCCCGAAGGAAGTCCTTACGACGAGTCGGTACCTGGAGGAGACAAACATATGTGGAGTGTTGAGGAGGCAATCTGTACCTACCCTTTAGGTAGGAAACTCAGATGACGACCCAGTAGATGTCTTCCTTTTTTGTCCAGTTTACTTGTACTTTCAGTTTCTTGTACATTCGAGTTGGGATTGTATTCTGGCCCTGTTTTCTTACTGTACACACTCTGTTTACTATTCAGTTTACATGTGTTAGTATCTTGATATGTGCTTGGTTGCATGGGTTTACTGGTTATAAAGGCAATGCCTTACCAGTTTTAGGGATTATTCCTTTCATTGCTAGTCGCTATCCCTTGGCATATGGAAGGCGGGTTTGGGGTATTCATGGCACAGTCCCTGGGGGATGGGTCATGACAGTTTTCATTGAGAATGACTAATAAAATATTTAATATAGTTAACATTAAAAAGGGTCACAATGTAAGTTTTAAATATCTAATACGTTCTCACATAGGGTAAAAAGATAATAAAGAACAAATCTAATTTTTAATTTTTAGAATACCCAAAATTGTTTCAATGTTGGAAGGTTATTTATAATTTTTAGTAATTATAGTTACATTAAATTCTTATTTAATTTCAATGGTTGGTTTTATCAAATAAAAGAAAAATAAAATAAATGATATTAAAAATATTAAAAGTCATATAATTTTAAACATTTATAGTTTCCATGAAATTAATAGGTTAATATAACATATTCTTGTTTTGTTAAAGGACTATAATTATTTTAAAAAATATTCATTCTGTTTTATATGTCAAATTAAATGAATAGTTTCTCATTTTACATTAACAATATTTTATCCAAATATTATTTTATTTGTTCTATTAAAAATTAAAAAAATATTGAAAAAGAACAATGTGGATATCATATGGTTAAAAATTTATTCCAATTTCCATTTATGATTCTATTATCATATTATATGTAAAACTATAATCCTTTAATAGTGAAATATATGATACTGTAGATAATGTTAAAATGTGTTAACTATGAGTTTAAGAAACTGATAAGGTTTAAAACACCACATAAACCAATCCAAATTTTACTATTTGAGGTGGGTTTTTTTAAAAATTATTTTTTAGTTTAAAATATCTATCCTTAATATGAATTTGTTCTAGATAATCACATTATACATATTTAGAGATTTTAAGATATCGCATGATTTCCCCTCCCGTAATTTTTAAAATGTAACCTCTTATTTGTCTTCCATCACCTCAAATTGAGTATTTTAGCTCTACCCTACCCTAAAATATATATTAAGTACTTACCTAGAAAAATATTAGTGGTTTTTTCTTCCCAAAAGGCCATCCCAAGGATCCTTTTTTAGGATATGAATTTATGTTTTTTCAAAGACTATGTAACTACCTTAACTATCCCTTTCGTTTTTTACTTCATTACCTACTTTAAATCTATGTTTTTTTATAAGAAAAAAACTTTGAAATCCTAAAAAAACCGAAATTTAATTATTATTATTAAACTACTATCATCCTTCCTCTTTCTAGTCAAATGGGAAGTGAAAGTGTCCTTTGTGCGTATGTATGATTTACCGTCTCCATATAATGATACAATTCATATTTCCATATCAATAATTAGTGGATGGTTATTATGATTGTTTTAATGTTTATATATGATATTATTTAAATTAATATAAATATTTTATCATAATATAATATCTCTAGTCTTTCCCTTAACTTTTTTGAAAATGACAACATTACTCAGATATACACGTGGACTACCACAATCCTGAAGTGACATGACTTGTTTTTCCTTTCAATTTTAATTTTCATGGGAAAATATATATTAAAATTAAATATTATATATATATTATATAATAATTATGATTAAAATGTGAGTTATAATTTAACATTCATTCATTCCATCTATCAAAAAGTTCAAATAGAATTCATGCCTATGTCTGAATTACCATCTTAATGAATAGTGTAATTAATTTTTATATATCTAGATATTATGGATTAATACAAATAAATATATAATTAATATATAAATATATATCATTATGAATATTTTTAATATGATGGACCCATTATCAAAGCACATATACTGGAACTACTGAATCAAAACATTCATGAAAAAAGAAGCAATTGTCACAAAGAATAATGATTTTAACAAAAAAATTGTTAATAAATAGGTGATAAAAGTTTGTAATTAAAAAATATAATATTATATATTATTATTTTATAATTTTTTTATATAATATTTATTTTTATTATACCTGATTTTTGGTAATGTACAAAGGATTTCAGGCTATTGGTAAGTGATTTTCATATCAAATTTATTTCTATCGGACACATGTTGTACTAACCAGTTAATTATATTATGTGGTACATATAATAACCTAGAATTTAAATTATTATATATATATATATTTTAAATTTTATCGGTATTTAAATATTCATAAAAATTTATTTCATTCATGGATATTTGGATTTTATTGTTACCGAAGTGGTGATGGTTTTATGTTAAAGTCGAATTGTTTATCAGGATTATTTTGGGTTATCTTTTTTACCATATGATATTGATCTCAAGAAACTCATAACTATTAATTAACCATAATTATTTCATTAAAATAAATATTTTCATAATATTTTCCTTTCTATATGAATTTAGAAGAGAATCAATATATTTTGTTTAGTAAAAATAGTCTTCATTTTTCTCTTCGGTCTAAGAAAGTTTTTCTTACATATCATTTTATTCTTATAATTTTTTAAATAATTTTTTTACTCTTACCCCATAATTTATTATTTAAATTTTTATTAATAATTAAATAATTTAAAAATATATTAAAATGAATAATTTTCTCATTTTCAAAATAAGGCACATTTTTTACATTCAATAAAAATGCGAAAATAATGTTTCATAAAATCTTATACGACATTAATTTTTTTACTCTTGACAAAATTATTATTTTATTATTCTATTAAAATTTTAATGGATTATTTTAGATGAAAATTATTTCTTTATTATTATGGGATTTTTTTGAAATATGATTTTCATAGATGATATGGTATTTTCACCAAAAATATTTTAATGATCTTGTCATGGTATATATATTTACCAAAGATAAAAAATGATGATTTCACTTATGATTTAATAGGGAGTTTATCTATAGATACCATCCTTAATATTTCAAGGGATGGATTATTTTTAGGATTACATGATTATTATGAATCCTGTATCTTTTCAGTGGGTTATTCCTTGGTTTAATAATTATGAAACCCATTTCAATTCAAGTGTTCTTATATGATGATAGTTTTATTAACATGTGGAACAAATTTAAATTATTTAAATTATTTATTGCTTTGAAAGTAATTACATAGCCCTCCAATTAATTGGATAATGATTTATATCCCATGAGAAAAACAATACAAGAATGAGAATAGGATTGGGTTCAATAAGGGCCTCTATCCACATTGACTGTATAAGGAGTGAACCATTACTACTATAATGGTTTGTGTAGTGGACCCAATCTCCTATGATAGTCTTGGGTGTGAAACATTACTATTATGATTTTTTGTGGAGTTATCCAAATCCACTATGGTAGTCTTTAGAGTGATACTTGACTACTACAATGGATTTAGGAGTGAACTCATTCCACTATGATATTCCTAGATGTGAATCCATGACTACTAAGGAATTGATTCTCTATACATATGTGTATTCCATAGATATAGGTATTACTCCACTATTTTCCCCATGGATATTTTTATTTTATTACATGATGATTCATGTATTTGGAACTTTCATGGTTTGTTCCATGACTCTATATTATATTCTATGATATACATGGTATATATTTCTTATATTAAGCTTATAGTCTCATACCATTATGATTATGTAATTCTAATGAGATAATTGAGAATTCCCTTTTTACCCTTATAGAGCATATGATCTCACCATTTTTTATATATCATTTCCCCATGTATGGAATAAAGGTTTTATAAATTACATGTCTAATAATGGTGGTAATTTTGATGAACAGAATGGGAGACTCTTAAGAACCATTTCTATATGATTCCATGTTTCGAAAAGAAAAAAGACCATTTTTATTATTGTTTGAAACCATATGAACCATAATTAATATTCATCTAACATGATAAAATATCTATTATTAAAATAAATGGGTTGAAATAAATACCAAACACATGTGATCAAAACCAGTTCATATCCATATTTCAATAACCAATCCAATCTAACACTTCCAAATATCCATTTCATATACCATTTTGAATTTCAATTTAATATTCCATTTTCCCCGAAATACCATTAATAGTCACAAAAACATTTAATTATACATTCAAAAATTTCATAATCATTACCATGGTTTGACACTTGGAACTGCATTCCCATAAGTCTCAAAGAATTATAAAGGGTGATAACTAAAGAATGATCCAATTTAAGATGGTCAATAAATTCACATTGACATCATTCAGAAAAAAAGTATCTCTTCTATCATATTAAAATAGAAGAAAAATGAGAATATAAGTTAATTTAGGGACCACCTAGAACATTTGATGCTTCAAACTATTTTCCCATGGTCATATAGTATCCATTAAAGACCGAAAATTATCTTCTATAACCAAACAGACCTCACTACCACTTCTAACTACTAAAAAACAATGTAATATCAAACAATTAATCAGTAAAAAATTTAATTGATTATTAACCAAAAATATAATAATATATGAATAATCTATTGAGATATTACTCCACAAAATAACCTTATCCAATTCATTCCAAATACACATTGTGTACCACTATCCACATTCTAGGATAATTACCTAGGATGAAAAACTATTTTCATGGTTAATATAAAATTATCTTGATGATAAACCTAGGAAAATTAATAATGGAATCCTAACTTAATAAAACAATTGAGAAACTTCCATCAAACACAACAATGGGATGTCCTCTACCAAGGATGAAAATGATTCCCCAATGGAATTAGTTGATTCCACCATAATATTAGGGAATTTCTTGAAGAAATCATTACTAATGAAATGAAAGTCATGAAGGAAAATATGGGGTGGTAAATAGTGGTTATGAGTGGGTTATATTAATATAAAATTATTTATTAAATTCCCCAAAATAAACCCCAACCCACGGGGTTTTAATGGGAGGAAGGTAGAGGGTTGTTGGAGGCAGTTCACACCAAATAAAGGTGGAAGAGGGAAGTTACCTACTTAAAAACTTTAGATGGAAAAATTTTATTCCCAAACCCCCAATTAAAAATCCATGTAGCTTACTAGATGGGGAAACATATGAGATATTTTATACTAGTTGTTGGTACTTTTACTCATAGATACCAATGGTTGGACAGTGGTCTACTGAATCATAAAGGTGCCACCCCTTTACTTCCTTATCAGTTCCATGAGCATCCAACTACAATCATTCCCAATAGAATTCCAAAAAAACGTTATCGAGGTTTATTAACACTCATAATTTCATTTAGTGTTTTGGCATAAATTTTGACACATCCACTATTTTTTAGATCAAATTTTACTTGAATTTTTATGCATGTATGAATAAAAGACATCGAAAAATCCCTATTATAAGACATATTTTCCATGAGATGTCCCATTGGACATCCTAAAAAATCTCATATACCTTGTTGGTAACTAATTCAAGATAAAATAACTCATTCCATTCCCAAACTCCCAAAACACATCCATAACACAACCTCTAACTCATGGTTCTAATACTTCCAATACCCAATAAAATGTCAATTTTAACTTTAAAAACATAATGATGATGATTACCCAATCACATATATCCTAAAATATCAATGGTTTCATTAAAACACACACCAATACTATTGTTCTCCCACCATAAGAATCATCTTAGAGTAACTAGTTTTTAGGTTATATTATTTCTTCCATAATAATATTATTTTGAAATAACACTAATATTTTCTAATGATATTACCAGCATGGTTTCAAACATACCACAATTGAACATAACCATTAACACTAGTAAAAAAACAGTACATATCCTCCATATAGTTCCCCAAATAAAATTAATGTAAAACTTTCATCCATGAATAAGCCATGATGATACGGCAATTTCCAAAAAATACTTGTTTGATTAATAAAAATTCATCTGTTTCTAAAAGAAAATTACAAATGTGGTTGAAAATAAATTTTATCTATAATCATATGTTAACCCATGTTATATCATCCTTTTTGGACTCATTTTGAAACACATGGGTAAAACTATTGATGAAATACCAACATTTCTGGTTATGATGGCCTCCCACAGGGAGGCATTATTCGATCACCCATACATGATTGTCGGTGTCCATAAAAAACTCATGGCAAGGTCCCATACTTAGATCCTGAATTTTTCAAACCATGAAGGTTTCTTTCCACACAAAAATTGAAGAACCTATGATCTATTCAACCTCAGATAACATTGAAACCATCCCATGGGAGTAGATAATGATTTGTATCAATCCACCATCTCATAAAATGTACTATTTTGAAATCCTTAAGGAATATATGTATGCATATCATTTATCACACCATTATTCCATGGACACTAAAATCATTTTACTATCTATTCCACATGTGTGAAAATTCCAATATAATGATCATATTCCCAAAAATGATATGTCACTTTCCACCCTAGGAGTGTTATTATCATCACTTAACTGACTGAAAATTAGTTTTTTATTTGGGGGGCACCCATATGCTTAAACACAAAAATGATCTAGGGAGGCTGAAAATGATGAAGACCAAGTGAGTCACCTAAAATAACACCTTTACAATGAATCAGAGGAGAACCCACAACATTGTAAATTATGAGAAGATTATCCTCAAATAATTTTCTAGATAATTCCTCCATTGTGAAATTTCCTTCCCTCCAAACATTCCCCACTTAATTCCCATTAGAAAAGACCTTAAAAATCCCCTAAAAAGAAACATGAGGTACAAGAGAGTGAAAAACTTCCCTTGAAGAATTTTTAATAACACCTTTGAATCCAATTCCACCTCCTTTACCTCGATATTGAAACTTTTTCATAATGAAAGACTCGAATGAGGATATCTAACCTCTACCACTAGGGAACTTCTCTAGCTGAAAAAGTTCTTAAGGATAGTATGGATAACCCCATGGGATATCTAATCAAACCAGTCCTTTAATCTTCCCATTCACATAGTAACTGTCCATATTTATTTTAAGGAAAATATGGGGAGGTGACCATTTCACCCACTACCCTAGTAGCCTTGGCACAATAATCGACCTATTGAGAAAGCTACATAACATCCGGGAGTTATATCTCCCCTTGAGAAAGGAGAAAAAATCTATCATTAGGGTTCTTTCTCTAACCTAAAAATACAACATCAAGTTCCACATCCCCCATTTTGGATTTGTTTCTTAAATCCCATAATTTACAAAAAACCGAGGTAAAGATTATGCTCCACAGCTTCCTCTTCATGTTTTCCTAATCTATTCCATGAAACCAATTGTAAATTGCCTCATGAAAATAGTTTCCATCAAAAATCAGATTAGGAATATGGTTCATACCACCCCAAAGGCCTCTTTCCCATTCACTCTTGAATAATAATTGAAAAACAGATTTGTAACATGAGCCAACATAACAGCAACATCTCGACACCAGAAAGATATCCTTCCAATGAATGTTTTCATCAGTTGGAATCAACTAGTTTTGGAATCACCCAACAAGAAGAATAATTTAATATGGAATCTCACTAAACCATGACTTAACAACCCATACATCATATGATTTGTCCTCATGCAACATACATATGATTTTTTTCCATAAAAATATACCTGAACTAAAACTAGTTAAGAAACATATGTCCTTCTAATTTTGGATGATGATAAAATCCAAAATATCATTCGGATCATTATTATGGATCACCCACATCATCCTTGAATAATTTTGGGACTCCCTGAAAAATATTTATGGAATCAGACAGCCTCAGAAAAATAAATTCTCACCTTCCCAATTATCTCTCTACAGATTAATATTTTTATAGCCCACAATCATCCTCATATAGTCTTAGAGGTCTCCCAAATGCATGAACATACACGTAGAATGATTTGACAGCCTTCTAATTCTACTTCCACAGTCTTCCCTTTTCTTCCCAGAGCACACCATATCTATTGGATGTAGTTACCTATCTATCTCACATAAAAATATGAAACATAAACTACCACCAATTCTAAATATTAGAGAATAGAACAACTTCATTTTTAATTATCCAATTAATAATGAGGACCTCTCTCTATAACAAATAATATTTCACTCCCCACCATAAAAAATTATTCCTATTTCTCCTAGAGTATAGCCTTGGAGGTTATAGATAAACTATATTTTCTATATTTTAAGAAATTCATGAAACACATATCATATCTTGATTCTGCTATCTGGTTGAACATGATTATCTATTTGACAACATTAAAATCCATTCTTGATGTTACCCATAATTATAGGGACATCTAAAAACCTATATAATGGAACATGAGCCTCCCTTCGGGTAAGGGCCTCATAAACGCATGGTAACCTCATATAGATAGAAACTCATCAATCGAGACTATACATAGTTTAATGACTATTTTATGTATAGAAGTTGTAAACCAAGACCTATCATGGCAGTAGCTTCACCATATTGCTCAAAATTATTCATGACCTATATAATATTCAATGAAAGTATTGTAGACCATTTTTCCAACCCATATCTTAATTGGAACAACACAAAAATAGTCAGACCACATTGATATTAATATAATTAAATGGGTGTATACTCCCGAAATACCCAACCTCACATCCCAATTTCATCATGCACATCTATAAAAAACTTTCTACCTAGATGCCACCCAAATCACAAGGTTTCACAAAAACTTTTGAAAACTTATGAAACCAATTCAACATACCATGTGTCACTAATTTCTATATATAATCAGGATTAAGAATCCACTCAAGAATTTAAACATTCATTTTTCCTATTTGTCTAATCAGACTATGGGCATCATTAATTCATTGTCCAATGGGCATGATATATAGCCTGATTAATTTGAATCCGAACAACCACCCACCATCTCATTCATCATTCTAGTTTCATATGAATCTATCCATTCTCCTTGTTACCTAGCCCATTCTACCCATGGTCAACACTAATTATGTGCCATGATTTTTTCAAAACTATAGGGTTAAGAATATGAATGATCATTCTCTTAAAAATAAAATTGACAGAAAAGAAAAAACACACCATGTGCAACTCATAAAAAGGATTTCTGACATAGAAATTCCTTTACTAAAACCCGATATTACAATATACACAACAATGACACATAAAAATGAATTTAGAAAAACTTCACATTTTGAAAACACCCACAACAAAAGGATAACACCTCTAACAGACACATGCAATCACCAAAAACACAGAATCAATAGAATAACCCAATTTTTACCCCATTGAACATCAGAATATCACACCACTCTACATGTTTAGTTATCACACAAATCAAAACTCATGGGAGGATCTCTTAACCTCATTCAACAATGTACAACATATGAGGAAACTTCTTACAATAATTCCCACACCCAATGATAGACACCAATTTAATTGATACTACATGCCAAGAAACCCTCTCAAGGGTCTAACACATATCACAAGGGTATAACCCAAAAGAGAAATAAGAAACCCAGATATAAAGAAACACCTAACAATACTAAGGTCATTATTCAATAGAAATCATAACAAAAAACCTACAACTATCTAGAATAACTTATATCCAAGGGTCTCACCACCCAGGATCTATCTCTAGATTGAAATAGTGACTCTCATCCACAAGATCCTTAATAGTTACATCATTTATCATTTCACTTATTAAAAATCCAAAAATAGTAAAACCAAAGATAAATAGTTTAAATCCCTTCATTACATAACATTTCTAGAATTCCCCAATCCTCATAAGTTTTGAAACTATAGGTTTAGTTATATAAAATTATATTCCTATTTTATAAGGTAAAACACCAAAAATATTTTTTACAGGAAATTTATATAACAAAAAATATTACTTTATATCACATTTATACCCTAGAATTATCTAGATGTCATTTGAGGAGTTTCTAAAGTATAATTACACCATAATATATATTAAAATCATATAATTCACAATAGACACATTAAATTAAAACAAAACTAAAAAATTTTAAACTATAATTAGATATAAAAATCTAGAGAAACAAAACCAAAAGTAGTAAATTAACACCAACACATGCGAATCCTATTTAGATACCAATTACATAAAATACATAGATGAGACAAAAATATTATTTTATTAGTATGATGTATATATGAAAAAAACCTCCTTCCAAATAATCAAAGTGTAAAATTCCATTAATTAAATAAACCTGACACCCTTATGAACCACTCGAGATGGAAATCAATCAATTGTAAAATTAGAAAACAAGAAAGACAATCCCCACCGAAAGAAACAGGGAGTTTACCTTTTATATGGAGTTGAATATCAACACAAGAGATCATTAACATGATTTTAAAATATATATGTCTCTTATCTATAATGAAAATATATTAATACAATGGTAATAGTTTGTACTGTGATATTACACTATAACACCCTGTCCTAGCTCACAACTAGAGAAAATACCAATAAAATAAAAAACATAATATGATATAATAATGAATGAATCAAAAATAAAAGATCCCCAATTGGTTTAATATACACCAGTAGTAAATAGGAATAAAACAAAGTAGTGGCTCAAAGCCTATCCCTTTTTTGTCTAGTGTTTTGGATGGTCTCATCAACATACAATACCCAAGGATATAAAACAACTATTATTAACACTAGGCCACAACCAAAAACATCGCATGTGAACGTGAATTAATTTTTCATAGGTACATGTGTTCCATGGTAGAATAATATGTTTATTATTATAACTTAGTAGGAAACCACCTATGGCCTCCCTAAATATAACTATTTAATATGGGTTAATACAATATTTCTCAAGAAAAACATGTACAATTAAAACATTAACTGTTTTTAATGTAAAATAATTAAATAAAAGATAAACCTAGGGGATAGGTGTACCTATTCAATAGTACATACCTGCTTAATATAGTGTTGTGTTTTCAAGGAGTATGTCATGATGATTGTGACAACCAATCTCTCTCAAGTTATAATATACCCTTCTCTAGTTAAGCATCAGGAATCTGGTCCTAGTATACCCATCCTCAGAGCCCAAAAGAACTATCAGGAACCATGCAAACCATATACTTAACCATCAAATCATAATACACATGTTTTATATGATAACTTAAAATTGTGAGTTTTTATGAAATATTTTCCCATAATAAATCTAATTTCATCTATTGCTTCTGTTACACACAACATTATGTTTTAACTAAACACAACATACTATTAAAATTTTATTATTTATATGAAATTTAACACCGAGACTTTAGACAGTATGGTATGTATATGATTTAATAAATTATAAAAATATTTGTTTTAAAAATTTATATAAAATTAATTCTTTGGTGACCCATTTAATTAGAAATTTAAATCAAATAATCTATTGGGAGATATGGGAGATATTTTTCTAAAAGACTATTTATAGGTGAAAAACTGTGTCATATCTCAATATATTAAATATATTAATCATTGTGAATTATTTTAATGAAATATATATATTATTTATTAAACTAGTTTTTTAGCATTCATCATATATTATTTCTTTATATGACTAAAGAATAAATTCTATTTTATGCTTTAAAACAATATTTTTTTTAAAAGTAGCTATGTTTAATTTACACACTTATATTATAACTATTTTTTAAAATATTTGGAATTTTTTTTGGTAAAATATAATATAATTTTTAAAAAATAACATTAAAAATATCTGGGACAGAATGTTTGATAATTTCTTGAACCTATATCCTTTTCTGCGAATGATGTAAAATTATCATTTTTATTAAAAATTTCTTTTACATTAAAAAAATTTATAAGATAAATTTTATTTCTTATGTGGTTATAAAAGTAAAATTAATATAAATTAATATATATATATATATATCCAATTTTTTTCTTTGGAATCAATTTCCGGCTTAAAGTTTATATAAAAACTTTTTATACTTTGGAACATTTTCTCTTTATAAAACTGCTTTCTTATCACATATAAGGGTTTAATTTTAAATAAAAATTGATAAATATATGAATGAAATTTAAGAAACTATATCACATATTATTAATCAAAATAATTTATATTTCATAATAATATCAAATTAATTTTTTCCTTATTAATTTTAAAAATAGAAAAAATTAATTACTATAGATGGGGATAAAATGGGTTTCCCTAGGGTTAAACAAAAAGATAAGGATTAAAAGAGCTATAATATTTTCAAAAACCCATTGGATAGTAATTTTAGAACATATATATTATAATTTTTATAAATGACCCATATTTTTTTCTTTCATCCTTTTATAAATGTGGTTACACATTATTTTTAAAAAACATTCCGCATATGTCCAATCCCGCCCTTACAAAATAACACCACCTCTCTTATCCTCTTACCACATATAGAATTTTTTTATTAGTATATAAATAACAAAATATATTCCATAAATCCTTAACCATATCCTATATTCCATATTTTTATGATTAATCCCTCCAATGAAGTAATTATATGTTAACCTAAAGAGGTTCTTCGAAGAATATGTATAGTCCTTAAACATTATGTTTTCATTTTATTTCCCCCAATAACTCTATAAAATAATTTCCAAATATTCTCATATAATATCACAAGCATATAAAATATAAAAATATAGTATTATGTTAATGTAATAACATATATACATCTCCTCTTGAACAAAATGTGAAACAAAACTGTCGATCATTTGTACAACTATCAACCACCCCACACACCGATGATATTATTTCCATCACCATCTCTCATGACATGATATAATGAGGGATTTATTGTTTGTAAAATAAATTTATGATATTATAGTATATTTTTAATTATAATATGAAATCTTCCTTATTACCTCCCAACCCATTGGAAATCAACAACGTTGCTCGTGTGTATGGCGGACTGCCACCTCATAAACCAATGTGATGTTTTTTTTATTTCAATATTTTCTAGATGATAATAGTTGTCAATAACAAGAATATACATGAAAATTTTAACATAATTATACTTATTTAATTATTATATCGCTTATACCTTCTTAATATATATTAAAATTTGGATACGAGAATGTTGTTTGTGTTTACATAGGACGACCACCTTGTGAACCGACATAATTCGAATTCCTCCACCATTTATTGAAGATAGATATAAAGATTTATATAATAATTATAGATTATATTTATAATATTATTATACATATTTAATTATAATAACACATACAACTTCTTACTTTTTATTTTGCGGCATATATGATAACATCGCTTGTGTATGTGACCAACTACCACTACACAGAGCTATGTGATTTTTTGTTGACCAACTCTATACAAGGAATGTAATAAGGGTTAATTTAAATTAATAAATGGTATATATATTTGAAATCATAATATATTTATAATTTTTATATATTATTTATTTCCTTTCTATTGATATATTATGAAATTTGGAACAGTAATATTTTGTATGTACGACTTACCATCTCGGTCAACTATATAACTCATTTTCAATATATTACCTTAATTTATTACTATATAAAAGATATGTAATGAATATATTTATAATATTTATATAATGTTTAAAATTACTTATACTATTTAGCCATGGAAAAAATAAAATAACTAAAATTATCAAACCAATAAATATATGAAAAACGAAGAAGTTATTACCTGAAACATGATATTAATAAGGAGTTATTTAAAAATGGATAACAAAAAAAGATAATTAAATCACATATGGTGTGATAAATATTACTATTATTCAATAATAGGTTTATAATGAACATATATTTATTATATAGTATGTTAAAACATTAATAAAGGACGTAGAGAATAATGGTATGTTATTTATAGACTACCTTTTATTTTTTGGGTCACATATTCCATATTCAACAAATTTTTATTTTGTGATGTGTGTTTACATCTCCATTTAATTGATATTTAATGAATAAGACTATTTCAATATTAATAATTTTTTATTATTTATTATTATTTATTGTAGATTGCAACAAAAAATTATTAAAAAGCGGTGTGACATTTTTCCTTATTTGTTTTCTTTGAGACATAGGTCAGTTTAGAAATATATCATCATTTATGAGGTTTATGTACTTCCCCTAATACATGTAATATCACGAATTTTACTATTCTCATTATTTTATATGTTTCATTTAATGTTATTCTTTCATGGTTCTTATGATTCAATGTTTCTAAAGTGTTAAGTATTTTATGATACAATCAGATCGTTCATTGATACTATTTATGTTTATTTTTAAAATGATGAAATATTATGATATATATCTCATGAATATTATTAATTTTCTTATACTCTATTTATTTCATGATAATACTTTTTTACCTTTATTTTCATATCTTTATGTATTAAAGAAGTTGAACAATTTTTTATAAAATAACATCTTTATATCTCTCTTCGTTCAAAATATTTTTTATTCCATATACATGTTTTCTAAATTTTTTTTGGAAAATGTTTTAAAATTGTCCAATTTATTGTTTTATGAAATTTTTACCCTTATTTTACTTTTTAAAAAGTTTTTTAGAATGAAAATCCATGTCATTTTCAAAACAAGGAATGTTTTGGTTTTACTCATAATTTGAAAGAAATAAATTATTTAACAAGTATGGAATGAAAATTACACACACCATTATAATCATTATTTCCTTTTTATATTCCACTATATATTCCACGGTTATATTCATAAACAATGGATTTTGGATTTTCTTAATTTTTTTTGGAGATTGAAAATATATTCTCTAAAAGAAACATTTTATGAGTTTTCTAATGAAACCATTATTTGTTTCCAAGGATATTTTAATATAAAAAAGATTTTGAAAATGATTTTATTTATGAAAATTATTTCTTAATTTTTAACGGATAATTTAATTAATAAATATTCCATGGGATCTTTCAAAATCATTTTCCATCAACGATACCATCATTTGATTAAAACAAATTGTTTTTTGTGTATAAAATTTGAATATAATATATTAATTCATTATATTGATGATATATATTTATGATGAAAAAATATTTAGGAATCCCATTTCATTTTCATAGAAGACATTTTCATGAAATAATTCTTGAAAACTATTTATTTTCAAGGGTTCTGATAAGATGAATTTCTTATAAAAAAATTTCTTTTCCTAAGGTTATATATGATGAATGTTTTATTATATTGTGTCACAAAAATGTATTAATTATTTATCTGATCAAGGTGACCCTACCTCCCTCTAATGAGTCAAGATTTATATATTATAAGATTTTTAGTATAGGAATTGAATTTAAACATAATTAAATAGAGTGATTTTTCCACTATGATATTATTTTGAGTGAATATGGGATACTATGATGGTTTGGGTATTGAACCCATCCCACTATGATGGACTTGGAAATGATCATGGACTTATATTGAAATAATTTTCTATTCATATTTTTATGCCACAATTATTTTTCTTATGTGAATTTTATTCACTCAACATTCATGTTATTTGATTTCCTTATGATTTAATTTATTTGAACAACCAATATTTATGCCATGAACCAAGATTATGATATTTGATATAAGATTTATGGTTTTAAAATGTTATCTTCATGTTCTCATACACTTATAGTCCATTAATTCTTATATATTTCATCTATTTAGCTTTAATGAGAATACGAGCTAACCCAATCCTAGGATTATTTTCCCTAGTTTATGATGTTATTTATCATTTGTTATTTGTCTAAGATGGGTGATAGTTATGAGTAACTAAGTGGGAGATTGTGTATAACTATTATAAACTAGTTTTTTAGGTTTCAAAGATTACAATGGAAATATACCTTTACCATCCCTAGACCTTTGTTTGTGCAATGTTATTAATATTAAAATAGAAATAAGTTTTATCTATGTATGAAAATCATGGGTGTTTAATGTAATTATCCCAGGATAGGTGTATTTAAACATTTTAAAATTGGATGAGAAAACCATATTTGGATACCTAGGGATATGCCTAAGGATATGTCTAAATATATTTTTATATATAGGAAAATATTATAGATTATAGGTGAAATATTGAGAGAAATGTTTCAAGCAAAAACATCCTTGTCTGAATACTTCACGTGGAAATGGTTCTGGAATTGATGTAACTAGGAATAATACTCTAAAAATGTGTGATGGTCCTAGCTCATGATTTACCTTGTATATGACAATGGGCCTTACTATTTACCTAGTTCAACACTCTAAGGGGAATTTAGTGGGATGATTTAATTTTAATGGGGGTAGAATGAAACACACTATGAATTTATGAAATTTATTTCTTAAAATAAATTTAATTTCATCAATATCTTGCGTTACACACAATATAATGTTTTATAAAAATGTGAAATACTATTAAAATATACTTATATAATATTAAGGTTATTTAATTTTCATTTTAATGTAATTTGTTAATATGATTAAATAAATTATTAAAATATATATTTTTACAAAATTATAAAAAATAAAATCCTTGGTGACTCATTTAATAATAAATTAAAATGAATGTATCCATTTGAAGACAAGGAATATATTTTTCTAAAAAATAATTTTATTTGAACCAAAATGTCTTATGTTAGTATAATAAATAAATAAATTCCTATATATTAATTTTAAAAAAATTATATATTATATATTCAATAAATTTTTTACAGTTATCTTAATTTTTTCTAGACATAGGATAATAATAAATATTATTTTACACTTAAAAATATTATTATTCTAAAAACCATTTCCCCTTTATGTTCACTTATTTTATAAAATATTTTAAAGAAATTAATAAAATTTGAAACTAAAAATAAAAAACTATTTTTTAAATACAAATGTTAAAATTATGTTGGAGTTAGTTTTTGAGGGTTTTATGAAAAGATAATATTTTCAGTGAATAGGGAAATATACTGAGTTTTATTAAAAACTACCTTTTTATTCACAACATTTAGAAGATAAATATTATTATTATATGGTTCTAAACATATATTTAGTTTAATAATAAATACTTTAATATAATTTATCTAATTGTAATCAATTTCCAAAGGAATTTTCATTTAATTTCATTAAACAATTAAACATTTTCTCTTTAGAAAACTGCTTTATCTTCACATCTGTTGGATTTATATAAAATTAAATCTTACCAGATATGTTAATTTAATTTTTAAAAATGGATTTAATTTTATAAATATGAATATTTTTTATTACATAATTCAATCAACATAATTCAATATCAAAATTAATAGTAAAAACAGTAAACATTAATTATGATTTTTAAGATTAAAATGGGTTTAGCAGGGGATAAACTGAAACAATAAGTGGATAAAAAAAATATACATATTAAAGACCAATGTATATACATATTTACTACTTATATAATATTATTCTCAATAAAATTCCATTTTAGAGCCTTGTTTCATGTGAATTATTTTGGTACACTTTATTCATTTTCAAAAATTCCATGTGTGTGTTAGGATGGTATGTCTCTGAGTTTGATATAATCTATAATACCAAATGTAGGATTGAAATAAGAATTAGATTCTCAGATACAAGAGGGGGGGGGGGTTAATTTTACCTTTTAAAATTCCTTAAGAGAATTTTGGATTGGTTATTTTTAACAAAGTTAAACAAGATAATTCACAAGACCTCTATGATTACAAAATAGAATTCGGAGTCTGGTTTCACAAGAATTCAGAATATGAACTTATAAAGTTTGAAGTCGAACTTATAGATTTTTGGAGTCAAACTCATAAAAGTTCATTATTGAACTAGTAAGAGTTCAGAGTCTAACTCATAGAAGTTTGGATTCAAACTAGTAGAAGTTCGGAGTCGAACTAATAGAAGTTCAGAGTCGAACTAGTAGAAGTTCGGAGTTGAACTCATAGAAGTTCAGAGTCGAACTAGTAGAAGTTAAGAGTCAAACTCATAGAAGTTCTGAGTCGAACTCATAGAAGTTCAGAGTCAAACATAGTTGAAGTTTGGAGTCCAGAATTAAGTGTTGAACTTTGTGAGTGTTCATATTAAGAATTCAGAGTGGAACATCATTAGAGTTCGTATCTAGTATTTGGAATGGAACTTAATTAGAGTTCGTATCCAGAATTCGGAGTGGAACTTCATTATAGTTTGTATCCAGAATTCGGAGTGGATGTTTATCAGAGTTTGTATCCAGAATTCGGAGTGGAACTTTATTAGAGTTCGTATCTAGAATTCGGATCCTAAAACAGAATGCTTCATATCAAATTATTATATGATTCCGAGGTTTTAGGTATGAATCCGATTTTTATACTTATGAAAAATATTGATATGTATAAGGAAATCTAGGTTAGGGTAAAATTTATTAAGGAAATTTTCCTTAGAGAAGAAAAATATATATTTGATTAAGTATAAGGTGTTTGTGATTTTCAAAATAAGAAGGAATGGAAAAGTCATAAGGAAAACCTTATTGACACAAAAATATCCCCCTTTTTGGAAAGCACAAACATCCTTTAGAAAAAGAATATAAGGACTTAGAAAAAAAATTCTTTAGACATTGAAATTAAAAGTTATCTCCCTTTGTTCATAGATGACAATGAATACAACTAACTCCCCCTTAGGCTTTGTAACTCTAAGGATTGTATTCTAGATTTCCAGAATGGATTTTTCATTATCATAGGAATGAAAAACATTATAATGGGAAACTCCCCCATACTTTAAGGATAGTTCTTCACTTAGAAATTTTTCTTCTCCATTTTGAATTTTTCCTTCTCGTCTTTTGAGTAGTTCTTTTTCCTTCTCCCCCTTTGTGATTTTCAAAAATAATTTAAGGGAATGGAAAAGAAATATGGTACTTGAAACATTAGTACATAATAACACAAGACAAAACAACCAATGATTTCATTAGAGTTTAAAGAATGTTTACAAGGAAATACTTTACAACAAAAAATTGGATTTGTCTATTTGTCCTCCCTTTCCTTGGGAATTAACTTCTTTAACAATGTTTTCAGCTTCTTCAAGTCTTTTTGATCCTCCTCAGCTTGCTTCTCCAAAGCTGTGATCCATTCTTGTTGAGTTTTAAAGACCTCTTCCTAAAACTTCATGTCCTGTTCCATCATTTTCAGTAACTCATCTTGCTTTTACAGCTTCTCATGAAACTAAATATGGAAGTCTCTTTCCCCTTTCCAGTTCTAAGAAACCGAGTTAAGCTTCCCATTCAGATCTCTAACTTGTTGACTCTGAGAATTTTTCTCAAGGGTCAGCTTATCCTCAAGATTCTTAATCATGGAATCCTCAATATTAAAATCATCTTTAACATCATTCTGAAAACAATCAATCTCATCCAAATCATCATCAACATTCGTTGACTATAGAGGGATTTTGCTGCATGATTTCCTGTGAACATCATAATTGATAAGGAAATTTCTATGATCAGCGTCAACATTTACACACTTATCCATCACTATGGATAAGGATTCTGATTTATGATTTAGACGGTGTTGAAGCATCTTCCTCTGGAGTCTATGGTGGGAAAGATCAGAATTGTTTCCACCAATTTATTCAAAGACACAAAAAAAGTCATGTCCTAGTGCTGATGACTCCGAATCCGATACCTTGATTGGGGATTGTTTTTCTTCAATTTCCACTAACTTTCTTCTCGAAGATCTGTCAACATACTTCTGCCTTATGACATCTTTTTCTGGGGTGTCCATAAGCACTTGCTTCGCCTTATCAACTTTCAGAACTGCCTCATCAGGAAACCCTTACTCGCTTTCAGATACTTGAACAATCTTGTCTTCATCTGGTTTCTCCTTCTCTGCTCCTTCTTCAAGAAAATGCTTCTCATAGCTTACTTCCTCAGATGATTCATTCTCTTTTTCTTCCTCCTTTTCATCATCTCTCTTACCATCTTTGTCATCTCCCTTTATTGGAGTGACTAGCTTTTAGGAATCGGCCTCATAAGTTCGGAGTGGTGGTTTTTCTGAGAGGTTTTCCTTCTCTTGATAATCCTCCACTTGTTTTATCAAGTCATCTAGATCACCACTTCCTTCTTCTACTTCTTCTTCTTCTTCTTCTTCAATTTCTTCAAAAACTTCTTCCTCTACTTCTTCACCAGCTTCTTTCTCTACTTCTCCAACAACTTGTTTCCCTTTTGAATTTTCCGGAGTGAAGTAATTCATTCCAGGGGTCTCTGGTAATGGCTCAACAAAGATTGTTTTCGGAACATGAATCTTCTAAGAAGCTACTTTCGTGGATTTTCGGAGAGATTGAACAATCTCTTCTTCTGACATCTTCTTCTTCATCTTTTTCTCCTTTACTTTTTTTTTCTAACTCATCCGTTGCTTTTTCTATTAAGGCCTTAGCCTCAGTATGGTCCAATCCGAACTGTGGATCCCCTTATTTCCTTTTCTCCTTATCTTATCTCCATTTAGCAGCTACCTCATCTGGATATGCTTTTTGTTTTTTCATCTTGGGAGGTGCGGATTGGGTTTCCTTAGATTTTGGAGATTTGTCTTCAGCAACCACTTCTTTCAATTTCCTCTTCTTACCAACCTTCTTCACTGGTTCAGATTTCTCTACATTTTATGGAATGGTTTCAGCCTCTTCCTCTGGAAAATTATAAAACTCTCATGTTTCCTTGGAATAGTCCATATTCATTCTTTTCAAGGTATCATCACTTACAAGCATAACCTTGCAATTCCGAACCATAGACTTACATGCAATTTTGAAAGAATCAAAACACCGAACTATCAGCTTTGATATTAAGGCAGGGTATATGATGATTTGAGCTCTCAAATTTCCTTCCTTGATATTATTGATTTTAACAAGGACATGCCCCATCAGATTTATTTTTCTTAGATTCACCAAGAAGTCTAAGAAATATATATCACTTTTTTTTAGGGTATCTTTGTCACCCTTTCTCGGAACCAAGAAACCTTGTACCCAAAGCTGAAGAATCTGATTATTAAGATATAGGTGAGAATTCTTGGTTTTCTTTACATCATGAAGCCCAAGACACTCCAAGGCCTTCACCTTAACAAAAATTCCTTGCACATCCGGAAGTTTATGTGAGAAAAATTCTACTTCTCCATCATAAGCTAGCCCCACCAAGTTTGCTGCCTTGGTGTAAGTAAGTTTGTAAGTCTTTCCATAAGACTTGAAAGTATAACATTCCTCTTCCCTCTTCCTCATAGAAGCTTGTTAATTCATAGAGTTATACAAGTAACTCCGGATAGACCGCATCTTGAACACTTGTCTTGGATATACATTGATCTTCCCAACCATTCAACTTGATGTTCTTAGTGATGATAGAATTATACTTATAAAAGTTCGGATGGACCAGTCTTTCTCTGTACACTTTCCATTTTGAAATTGGCTTCGAGGTAGACATATCTTGGGAAGTAGCTTCTATAGACATTCAGAATGGAGGGGAATTTAAGGATTCAGAATGGCCTTTAACAACTGATGCATAGCTTTGACACGTTAGAGCTTGAAATAGATGTGGGACAACAAATGTGGGTTCCCATTATATAGGCGATAGAGTTGACCTTTGAATATCCAAAACCAATATAACGGTTCAAAAATTCTCTAATCTGATATGACGGTTTAAATCATAACCACAAGGAAATCAAGAATCCAATCTTTTGAAGTTTTTTTTGAAAAAAAATTCAGATTGAAGAAGAAACGAATCCGATAAATTTTATAAGAATAAGAAACTACCAAAAACTAAAAATGACTATGAAAACATAAGTAAGGAAGTAATACCTTTTGCATTGGCTAGGAAGTTTATTTGTAATAGGAAATATTCTTCTTAAAGACAATTTGACTACAAAAAACTCATTATAAAAAACTCACTATGAAAAATATGAGTACGAAGATTCCAATACAAAAATTCTCATTATGAAAATTCTCATTACGAAAATTCTCATTACGAAAACTTCATTACCAAAATTTCTAGTATGAAAACTTCATTACGAAAATTTCCAGTATGAAAACTTCATTACGAAAATTTCGATTCTGAAATTTTTTGAAAGGCTCATAATGAAACATTTTGAAAGAATCATTACGAAATTTTTTGAAAGACTCATTACGATTCTTTTTGAAAAACTCATTACGATTTTTTTTGAAAAAGTCATTATGAAATTTTTTGAAAGATTCACAATCAAATGTACTACCCCTATGAAAAGGAATTTATTACTGTAAGGAGAATGGTTTAAAAAGAAGTTAATGAAGGAAGATTACCTCACGATTATCATTCCTAACTTCTGTTTAATGTATTCAAATCTATCAGAGGGTAAAGATTTTGTGAAAATGTCAGCAAGTTGATCTTAGGTTCTGATAAACTGAAGAATGATATCTCCGTTTAGTGTGTGATCCCTAATAAAGTGATGCCTAATATATATGTTCTTTGCACGAGAGTGATGTGCAGGGTTTTTACTAAGGGAAATGGCACTTGTGTTATCACACAAAATTTGAGTCTTAGTAAAACTCACGCCATAAACTGTGAGCGTGTGTTGCATCCACAACACTTGAGCACAACAACTTCAAGCTACTACATATTTAGCATCAGCAGTGGATAGTGCTTCAAAATGTTTCTTTTTGTAAGACCAAGAAACTAATGAATCTATTAAGAAAGGGAAATTTCCGGATGTATGATTTCTATCCATTATACATACACCGATGTCAGTATCTGAAAATTTCTTTAAAAAAAATCATTTCTAGAAGTATAAAATAGTCCTAGATCCATGGTTCCCTTCATGTAGCGAAAAATAATTTTCAGTGCCTTTAAATGAGATTCTTTAGTATTGGATTGATATCTTGCACATAAGCATAATGAAAACAAAAAGTCTAGTTGACTAGCTGTCAAGTAAAGTAGACTTCATATCATACCTCTAAAAGATGTTTGATCTAATAGTTTCCCAGATTCATCAAGATCAAGTGTGTTTGAGGTACCGATAGGAGTACTTATACTCTTAGTGTTTTCATACCCATACTTTTTGAGAAGATCATTAATATACTTATTTTAGGATATCTAGATTCCTTCTGGTTTTTGAGAAATTTGAAAACCAAGAAAAAATGTTAACTCACCCATCATACTCATTTCAAACCTAGATTTCATTATATCTGCAAAGGAATCAGTTAAATATTGCTAAGTTGAACCAAATATAATGTCATCAACATAAATTTGAACAATAAAAACATTTTTCTTATCTATATTTATAAAAAGGGTTGGATATGCATTAACCATAACATAGTTATTTTGAATCAAAAATCCTGTAAGTCTATCATACAAGATCTTGGGGATTGTTTAAGTCCATACAAAGCTTTGGTAAGTATAAAAACATGATAAGGATATTTTGTATCTTCAATTCCAGGAGTTTATTCAACAAAAACTTCCCCTTGAACATAACCATTAAAGAAAGCACATTTCACTTCCATTTGAAAAAGTTTAAAATGAAGAAAGCTGAAAAGGCAAGTAAAATATGAATAGATTCAAGTATAGCTACTGGAGAATAGGTTTCTTTATAGTCTATTCCTTCTTGTTGATTATAGCCTTTAACAACCAATCTAGTTTTATTTCTTTCGATGATTCCATTTTTATCACAATTATTTCTGAAGACCCATTTTACTCCAATAACAGAATTTTCCTTAGGTCTTTCAACCAAGGTCCAGACATTATTCTTTTTGAATTCATTTAGTTCATCTTGCATTGCTTTAATCCAATCATCATCACCAAAAGATTCTTCAGTGATTTTTGGTTCCAATTGGGAAATAAATGCTAGATGATCTACTTCATTTCATAAGAAACTTCTAGTCCTTATAGGTTGATTCACATCACCAATGATACTATCACTGGGATGATTCTTAAGAAACAACTGGTTTGAGTTTTGTAAAACCTGTTCATCAACATAGGGTAGGAAATCTTCTAGGGTAAATGTTTCAGAAGTATATTCTTGAACATTTTCCTTATCAGGAGGATTTTATATCAAAGGCTGATAATGAGTTTTTGAAAACACATATGAGGATGTTGGTTGGGGTTGTTTGTAAACAAAAGGATTAGTTTCATCCAATTTAACATGTACTATCTCTTCAACAGTGCACATGTTTTTGTTAAAAACTCAATAATCCTTAGAAGTTGTGGAGTAGCCTAAGAAATTCCCTTCATCAGATTTTGGTGCGAATTTGTGTAGATTATCATTTGTATTCAGGATGAATACTTTGCAACCAAAAACCTAAAAGAATGAAAGTCTAGGTTTTCTACCATTCCATAACTCATAATTGGTTTTATTAAGAAAAGGTCTAATTAAAACTCGATATATAGTATAACAAGCTGTACTTACAGCTTCAGCCCAAAAATGATTGGCAACAGAATACTCACTCAACATGGTTCTAGTTATCTCTTGAATAATTATATTTCTTCCTTCAACAACACCATTTTGTTGAGGTGTTATGGGTGCTGAAAAGTTGTTATTAATACCTTTTTTTCTACAAAAAGTTTCGAAATCAGAATTTTGTAATTCTCCTCCATGATCACTATGAATAGTTTTCAACAGAAAGCTTTTATCATTTTTAACTTGGGCTCTAAAACTTTTGAAATAATAAATAACTTCAGAATTATTTGATAGAAAATAGACCCATGTAAATCTAGTGTAATCATCAACCAAAACAAATACATAATACTTTCCCCCAATGCTTCCAGTTTGTGTAGAACCAAAAAGATCCATGTGCACCAACTATAGTGAATTAGTTGTTGAGACTTCAACGATTGATTTAAAACATGATTTATGTTTCTTTCCATATTGACAAGGTTCACAGAATTTTGAAAAATCAAATCTACGTTCTGGTAGATCCTTAACTAAACCTTTCTTAGAATGTTTGCATAAGTTCGTATGGTTAGAGTGTCCTAAACTTCTATTCCAAAACCAATAATGATCTTCCACTGCACTAAATCAAGGTAAGTCTTGGCTCCTAAGGTCTTCTAAGTTAAGTGCGTAAACATTCTCTTGCCTTTGGGCAGATATAATAAACTCTTCCTTGGATTTGTGTACTAAGAACTTATCATTCCTAAAATTCACAAGGTATCTTTCATCACATAATTGACTTATGATGATGAGGTTGTGCTTAAGACCTTTGACAAACAAAAAATTTTAAATCAATGTTTTTCCAATAAGAACAATGTTACTTATACCAATAATTTCTCCCTGAGCATTATCTCTAAAAGTTACTTTTCCTCCTTTCTTCTTGATAATATTTTCGAAATAGCTTTTGTTACTAGTCATATTCCAGGAACATACACAATCTATGTACCATGTATTTCTATTGTTACTTTCCCTATTTTCCTAAAAATAAGAAACAAGTTAGGTTTTCAGAATCCAGACTTGCTTGGATTTGGAATTGTTAGACAACAAAATTTTGGGTATCCACATTTGTTTAGAAAAATATGATTTATGAAACCCAAGAGATTGAACTCTATTCAAATAATAGTTTTTCTTTTAATGCCCACCACTTTGACACATTGTGCAAAAAGGGGATCTAGAAGGAATAAAATAGTTGTTTTTGTAAACCGTTTTTTGGAAAGTATAACCTACTCCAGAAGTGTTTCCTTGAGGTTTAATTTGAGAATAAATCTTGTCAAAAATTTATTTCCAAGAGGTAAATTTTGCAAGAAACTTTTTAAGAGAAAATATTTTAGATTTCAGCCTGATGAATAAATTCCTACCCTCAGGAATCATTTCCTTAGAGTTAGATTTTTCCTCAAAAACTTTTATCTTTAAAAGACCATTCTTAATATCTTTAGAAAGTTCTTCCTTATAATAATTTTCTTTCTTATGGTCTTTAGAAAGTTTTTCTAAAAGCTCTTATTTATATTTTAGATCTGTAGAAAGATTTGAAATCTCTTTTGTAATAACTTCTTCTCTAGTATTTGACTTGTCTAATTTTTTATAAATTTTACAATTTTTTTCTTCATGTAACTTGGAAAATCTAGATACTTTTTCATATGAAGGTTCTTCATTTTCTGAGGACGAAGTATATTCATTAGAAGTACTATTTTCAGAATAGTAATTCTTATCAAGAGATAAATTTGTTAAATCCTCGGCAGAGCATACCTTGGCCATAAGACATGTATGTGGGAAAGAAGTTGAAGTAATGAATAACATATTCTTCTAAGCTGGTGAATCATATTATGAAGATTCTCTTTCTAAAGATTCTCCACATCTAGAACTTCTAGTTGTATTAGCTTTCAGGACTTTCTTAGCTTTATCTTTGAAAAAAATCTTCATGTTCCTTTCAGAATGCCACTCTTCTTTTTCTTTATTTTTAAGAAAGGGAAAATCTGGTCTTATATGTCCACTACTCTTGAATTCATAGAACGTGACCTCTGAATCTTTCTTATCTTTACTTTCCTTATACTTATACATGGATTGGAAATTTCACTATCTGGAAATCTTGTTCATTATTCGAGCAATATTAGTTAACTCGTTTTTTGAGACTTCCCTCTCACTAGATTCAGATTGGATAACAACTTTCTTAGACTTGGATCTAGTTACTCTCTCAGGAGTCTTAGCT
This sequence comes from Viscum album, assembly GCA_963277665.1. Classification (NCBI taxonomy): domain Eukaryota; kingdom Viridiplantae; phylum Streptophyta; class Magnoliopsida; order Santalales; family Viscaceae; genus Viscum; species Viscum album. The sequence goes on along the minus strand of OY728121.1, from coordinate 2,021,747,621 downwards.
TTCCTATGATTTGAAGTTGTAGTAAAAGAAACACTGCTATTCCCATTCTTCTTCTTTATGTTTTCAGTATCTCTCTTCATTCTCGTTTCATGTTAATGAAGAGTTACAAATAGGTCATCTAAAGAAATATGAGTGACCTTTCTGTTTTCATCAACTACAGTTCTCTTTGATTCCCACTCATTTGGCATAATATCTATAATATTATCCACAAGAGCCATGTCATCCAATCCTTTTTCTTCCATTGACTGTAATCTATTCATGATGGTCATGAATCTTTGTTGCACCATACAAATTGGTTCTCCATAATGAAAATTGAAACCATGATACTCAACTCTCAGCATATCTCTTATAGTCTCTATAACGTTGGATGCACCAAAATGAGTAACTTCAAGTTTCTTCCAAATACAGTTAGCTGTTTCACAAGAAGAAATTTGGCTATACATGTTCCTAGTCGTTGAACAAAGTAGAGTATTGTGTACCTTATAATTGAGTTGGTATTCATGCTTTTCTTGATTAGTAAAAGCACTTACATCCTTGTCAGGAATTTTGTATCCTCCGGTAAGCATGAAAAATTTATCTACTCCAGTATTGATAATGAAAGTCTTCATACGATCTCTCCAATATTGATAATCATTTCCATCAAAGATAGGTGGTCTCGTAGGATTTAAGTTTTCGATGGAACCAACATTTAAACCTGCCATCCTTAAGAAAAACTTTAGCGCACAAACTTGTTAGATGTAAAATTTTGTAAACAAGAGAAAATATTCTAAGCATGAAAAATTGTATTTCTAAGAAAAATATAATCCAAACTATGATTCTGAAAAACAGATTCCGAAAAAAAATATGAATCCAGAAATATGATTCTGAAAAAGAAAATATAAGAATTCTCTTCTGAATATAATCATGAGATTAATTCAGATGGAACTAATTCTCTATTACCAAGTGTTTGATTGGTACAGGGTATGAGTTCACCTACTCTGATACCAATTGTTAGGATGGCATGTCACTGTGTATGATATACTCTATAATACCAAATGTAGGATTGAAATAAGAATGAGATTCTCAGATACAAGAGGGGGGGGGGTGAATTGTTCCTTTTAAAATTCCTTAAGGGAATTTTGGAATGGTTATTTTTAACAAAGTTAAACAAGATAATTCACAAGACCTCTATGATTACAAAAGAATTGTTTGATTTCGGAATAGTGATTCCAATAATGGAACATAACAAAAGTTACAAAGATTAACATTCTCTTTAAAGCATATAGAATCTAACAATATTAGATTACAAGTAAGGAGGTATAATAAAGGTATACTTTATTTAGAAATTCAAAATGCTGCGGAAAAACAGAGTAGTAAAAAACTACAAGTAACAAACAATAACTCTTTTACCCAAAAGAGAAGGGTATCCATCAACCTTGGATAAAGGTCCCTTGATTTATACTTTCAAGCAAGTCTGTCTTACCCACACCAGGGTAATCCCTCGATACGATGATCGGAGTCTGTCTTGCTAACCCCGCAAGCCCTCAACTATAAGGTAGTCGACACCTCTATCTTCCTCAGCAAGGAAGCCCTCAACTTCAAGGAGTTGGAACCTCTGTCTTCCTTTCCTCATAAGCCCTCGATTGTAATCACCAACAATCAGAGTCGTACGAATCAAGTCTGCACAAGGAAAAGTTTGAACAAGCAATTCAAACTTTCTTCATGATGCTTTGAGAGTTGATAAGAGCCTCTCTCTCTAGAAATCACTTCAACAACATGTAAGCACAGATCTCAAAGATGTAAAAGTTGTGTTGAGCTCGTTCAAATGAGATCATATTTATAGGTGAAATTCCAATGGTCAACTCCCTCTTCCAACAGTCATATTTATCCTTGAATTTCGGAGGGACCTATACACATGTCACTCAACCAACAGTTAGTCAATAACTAAATGCACAAAATCGTTTTGTAATGAAAAAAGTGTAAGCATAAGTAAAACTGATGTTTGGAATTTAATCAAATAAAATTTTGGAGTCTAACCAAAATGGAATTCGGAGTCTATAATAAATAGATATTCATATTCTTTTTTATAAGAATTCAGAACCTGAATTCTGTAGAAATATGGAGTTTGAATTTATAAGGAAATTCGGAGTCTGGTTTCACTAGAATTCATAATCTGAACTGACAAAGTTTGGAGTCGAACTTATAGAGGTTCAGAGTCGAACTCATAAATGTTCGGAGTTGAACTAGTAGAAGTTCATATTCGAACTCATATAATTTCGGAGTTGAACTAGTAAAAGTTTGGAGTCGAACTCATAGAAGTTCAGAGTCAAACTAGAAGAAGTTCGGAGTCGAACTCATAGAAGTTCGGAGTTGAACTAGTAAAAGTTTGGAGTCGAAATCATAGAAGTTCGGAGTCAAACTTAGTAGATGTTCGGAGTCCAGAATTCGGAGTTGGACTTTGTTAGAGTTCATATGCAGAATTCGGAGTGGAACTTCATTAGAGTTCGTATCCAGAATTCGGAATGGAACTTCATTAGAGTTCGTATCTAGAATTCGGAGTGGAACTTCATTAGAGTTCGTATCCAGAATTCGGAGAGTAAATTTTTTAGAGTTCGTATCCAGAATTCGGAGTGGAACTTTATTAGAGTTCGTATCCAGAATTTAGATCCTAGAACAACATGATTCATATCTAAGTATTATATGATTCCGAGGTTTTAGGTATGAATCCAATTTTTATACTTAAGAAAAATATTGATATGTATAAGGAAATCTAGGTTAGGGTAAAATTCCTTAAGGAAATTTTCCTTAGAGAAGAAAAATATAGATTTTCTTAAGTATAATATGTTTGTTATTTTCAAAATAATAAGAAATGGAAAAGTTATAAGGAAAACCTTATTGATTCAACAGTGTGTCCTCTCTCCAATTATAAAAGGGATCCCCTCTTCTATGCCCCTAAAACATATAATTTTTTTTTCATCTAGGAAATACCAAGATTTATTATTTACATCACTCCACATATCCTAGAGGATTTATTTTTATTATTGATCCCACTTATGAATTCATTTTTTGTAAACCTAAAGTGGTTTTCCAAAAAGGGGAATAATTATTAAATAAGAATTTTCATTTTTTTCTTCCCCTAAATCCAAAAAATCATATTAATATATACCTATATAAAAACATTTTTCTCTTACATATAGTGATATTATTTATTTTAACGGAATAAAAAATATCCAACTCCTCTTTGATCAAATTGGAAACGAAACTATTGATTGTGTGTATCATGGACTACAACCTCGTGAACCGATGTTATTAGTTTTTCATCACTACATCTCACTGATTGATATAATTATGTAATTAATATTTATATATTATATTTATGATATTATTAAATATTTATAATTATAATAACACATCAATCTTCATTCATCAAATCCCATTGGTAAATAACAATGTCGCTTGTTTCTAGGGAGGACTACCACCTCACGAACTGATGTGATGTGTTTTTCATTTATATTTTACATTGGTGGTAATAATAATAGATTAAATTAAATTTTATTAAATGTTTAACAAAATTATATTTATTTATTTATTATGTCACATATAATTTTTTACTTTCCATTCCATGGGGGATACGATAACATAGTTCGGGTGTACGACGAACTATTTCCTCACCAATTGGCGTGATTCATTGTCCATCATCTCAACATAATGATTGATATAAAGAGGTATAAAAATATTATACATTTTATTTATAATATAATAATTTTTTTAATTATAATATGATATATAAATTATCACTTTCCATTCAATGGGATATACGATAATGTCCCTCGTGTGTACAGAGAATGAGTACCACACAAAGAGACATGATTATTTTTTCAATAATGATTTACATGGAATGTAATAATGAAAAATTTAAAGACTATATCTGATATGTATAATATAATAATTAATATTTAATGGTGATATATTATTTTACATCCTTTCTTTTCATCCACTGAGAAAATGGAATCAATGTTAATGTGTACGTACGTCTTACCGTTCCAAAAACTATGTAACTCATTGACAATATCTAAAATTAGTGGATTAAACTAAATAAATATATAATAAATATATATTATATTTATATCATGGTTTAAATTATGGATATTATAGAAATATTATAAATGTAAATGAAAAAAACATAGAAGAAAAACAAAGTCATTTTAACATGAAACGTTATTTTAATAGGAATTACAAGAAAAACATGTAATAAAAATACATAATTAAATCATATATGATATAATAATGTTTAGTATGGTTCTATAATATATTTATAATAATCATATAAAAATTATATAGTAATTTCAAATGTGTCTTAATGATGTCGAGACTTAATGTAAGGGATTTCTTATCTCTCTTTTATTTCTTGGAGATTTATGAAATATTCATCACTTTTTAATTTTGTGTAGTGTATATAATACCCTAATTAAATTTATATCATTAATATCATAATTTTTATATTTATTAAATATTTATTATACGATACTTGTTATTGGGGATAATAACTATGAATATTACCATAACGATACATGTGTTTTTCAATTTTACTTTGAGACATATGTTATATTATTCTAATATATTCTTTTATGAGGTTTATATACATACCACATCATGAACCAACCCAAATGAGGATCTATAAAAAACTACCATATCCTTTCCTCCATATGTCAGTGGTTGGTGAAAAGTGCTGAAAAGCATATCTGACCCGGGAGGATTTTGCATAATGACCTTGTATGAACAAAGTTTACCATCTCAATGAAAAAGTGGAGAAGAGAAAAACAAAAGATTCGAAATATATATAATAATAAACATACATGTAAAAACCACTAGGGTGTATAATATTATATAAGTGAAAACTAAAAATTAATTTATAATAATACACACCCATCCAGACAGATGTCCCAAACTAACAGAAGAAGAAATGTAAAATACTTAGAGAGCCCATCTCCGGATCTCTATGCTCAGACTATCGTGCATGGTCAAATAACCCATGTATCTATATTATCCAATATATTACCCTATAATATTTCCATATTCAGCATAAAACATGACACATGAAAGAAAATCCAATGTAGGGGTTAGTATATTCAAACCCAGTAAGTCGCCACGAAAGTAACAGAAGTAAGAGACACGATTTTAATAGACTATAGACAACTCGACCCAAAGTAAGATATTAGAATATACAATGACATGGATATATATATATATATATATATATATATATATGATCAGAAAAAATAATCCCAAATTACGAAGAAAGAGGATCTGCATCTCACCAACCATCCCACGAAAAGTGTTCCAACTATTCTGGAAGTCCATCAATGATGCCCAATATCATGTGCATCAATCTGAAGAGATATCCAAGTCATGCCACACCACACAACTATTCCTCAGAGTGGAGTGAAGAAATATATAGGTATAGTAGCCAAGACGTAGTAAAATATGATGGCTCCACCCATTAGATAGCTATATGACCAACGACCTTCCCTTGTAGGAGGGTTCCACACATGTAATCAGTAGAGGATAAATGCCCATTCTAGCTGTAGGGTGTTAATCTAATGGAAAGTAGAGGACCTATTCCAATTCATGCTATTGTGCTACAATATAATATTTGATGACCCATACTATGATACTATAGTACTGTGCCACTTGGATAATAGTTAGAGGGACCATAACCCACCAAGTAGAAGGGACCCTCTCTCATAGTTGAGGACCCAAGAACAACCTAGATGGAGGGTGCCACTCTAGTAATCGAGGACCCATGTCCTCACAAATCAGGAGGGATCCACTCAGTTGATAGTTAGGGGACAAATGCCTTATCTTGGTAGAAATTTTCCACTCTAATACCAATAGATGACCCATGGATTTCCCACAAGTAGGGTGCCACTATAATGACTATGAATATCCCATCTGATCACTATCATCATTGAGAAACACATTATCAAGAATCATGCCCATAACATGTCACATCATATCTCAAAAACAATTATGGATCCCCCCACAACATTCTATGTAAAAAAACACTCAGTATTTTCTTCTCCTTTTCCAATTTCAGATACCAAATGAAGGGGATATGAAAGACTAATGTTTTATTAAAAGGAAGAAGGGGTAAATAGAATATAGGGGGTATACATGGAATGTGGACTCAATTCTCTACCTGACCATGTCCCTAGAGTTACACGGATCACTAACCAGGTAGCGATATATGGAATGTATATTGACTACACTATTTAACTCAGCTACCCAAGTTCCTTCTCAGGATCATGGATATATCCATGTAAAACTACCTTTGTCCATGTAATATGATATAGAATGTGTATGGTACAAGCCAATAATCAGTGTGTTCTTCCTTCTTGGCCTTGCATACTCTTTGAATTGTAGGAATATCCTCTCACCATACCCATAATGTAATGTAAAAGGAGATCCTATGTGTGTATCCTCTGTACATGCTTATTTGGTGAACATGGGTTATAAGTCATGTGATCCGTTCATATAGTGTGTCATGTTTAACTCCAAGTTAAACCCTAGCTATCATGTGCACCTAAAAACATGGCATGTTTTCTTAAAAATAACACAAGATGTAGACTAGATTTTCATAAAAAATCATATCCACTTATGGTTGTCCACATACATCCTATCCACCTCTGAATCTACCAATTGGTAACCAAAAAATGGTGGATATTTTTTATCTGAAGATTCCCAACAATCCAATGGCTTAAAATTGAACTTTGGATCTTTATTCATGAACTAGTACACGTTGTCACCACTTGGGTAGCTCCCATGACAAACTATATCTATCTTGGACCCCAGATCCACAAAGAACATCTCTCATATCCCACAAATCCTCCAAATCAATCCTTGATTTATCATTTCATTTGTTTCACATGAATTTGTTATGATTCTGGGGGTCCAATCAGGCTCTATCACACCCACGAACATTAAAATGAGTCCTCATAGTCTTATTAGTAAATAAAGTGAAGAATAATTTGGATAAATGAACAATTATATAAAAAATCCTTTAGACAATAATTCTTTACCAACAAATAAACTGTTAATAATCTGGGGAAATAAATTATTCAATAATATATTTAAATATGTACTCAGGTGCATGTAATGTCTTTATCTGAATGTAGATAAAATAATAAATATAATCATGCTAAATAATTTGATGATTATGAGAAAAATAAAAAACCGAAAATCACTACCTAGTTTTGGATCATTCATTGTTGAATAACTCACTCTCCAACAAAGAAGACAAGATGTTGTGTTTGCATCATCACGATCTGCCATGATCCGGAGTCTCATCATCATCTGGTCCTGATTCATCAATTAAATTAGAAAAAAACCTCTTAGTCCTCTTTGGGTTTATGTGGATAAACATAGAGAGTCATTATATCATTATATTTATAGTGAATTTGTTTTAAATTAAATTAATTAAATAATTAAATTTTATTATTCATTTAACTAAACACATCCTCCCATGATAAATTTTATCTGAACTCCCTACACCAACCAATTTTTTGTCATACATAGGTTAAACTTTTAATTCAAAACTCATACTTTATCTTAGATTTTTATCTAAAATTTTATTTAAGAGTTATCTCATTTTATCTAAAAAGCATATTTATTGTATGATAAAATATATTTAATATATTTATAATATTATTTCTTAGCAAAATGTGATATGAAATCTCACAATATATTAGTTCATGGCATTGAAAATATATCTAAAAATATTTCAAATTATTATTAGGAAGAAACATCATCTCTAAATTATTTCCTCAGTCAATATTTTCATCCTTGAAAAGAGATATATAAACCAAAATTGTTGGATACTAAGCACGTATATAGAAGACCCACTCACAGGAGCTCTCCTGTATGATCTTGTGATATGTCAACACATGAAGCAAGGGAATGGTCCATCCATGTAGGGTCCTCTCAGATATATCCTTGATATCCACCAGGGGATCTAGAAAAGTGTCTCCATCCATAATGTCAAGCTCTCTCTTGTCAATAACTTTTATGTGGCTATGCACAAATCTACTTAACTTGGAAACATGGAAGATTACATGCTCCTTCTCTAGCTATGGGTGTATTTAAATGAACTAGGAAACCTCTACAACCCTCTACAAAATCTCAAATGGACTAATAAACCTTTGTGATATCTTAAATCCCCTATCTAATCTTCTCTATCATCATCCTTGGGAGTCTCTCAAGAAAACATGGTCTCTGTACTCCTACTCCAAGGGGATATGACATTGTTTTTCATAATATCTATCCCTACTTTGGGATATCCTCATCCAATCAGGGATACCCTTGACCATCTCCATAGTTATATTCATAATTTATAGACCCATAATAGATTCATCTCTGGTATCTATATACAACTTGGGTGACCTATATGGTCTACCATATAGGGCCTCGAAAGGTTCCATATTGATAGTAGAGTGGTATGTATTGCAGTACATAAAATTTACTATGAGAATGTGATCCTCCAAACATTAGACAATGTATTACATTCAATACCTCATCATATCCTTTATCACTTGAATAGTGTTCTTGGTGTACCAATCTTCTTGTGGGTGGAAGGCCATACTCCTCCTCATCTGGATCTCGAATGCCTACAAAAGGAATCTCTAAAACTGTGATGTGAACCACATTTCATGATCGATGAAAATAGTTGTGGTCACCCCATTAAGGGGAAAATATTTAATATTGAAAACATCAACAAAATACAAACAAAACTCTACACCATTAAAACAAAGAAGCATGAAGGCTTCATGATTCGGTAAATTATCAACCATATAGAGTTGTGGACTCTCACTGTCTATGGAATCCCAGTCATGAAGCCCATGGATACACCATATCATTTCCAATCTGGGATCTCATGGGGATAAAAAAATCCGCTCGGAACCTAGTGATCTTCCATCAACAATTTTAGTTGATGCACTGTGAAATGAAATCCTGCAAATTCTATCTTATGTCATCCCACCAAAACATCCTCTGAATTTATCTATACATATTCCACACATTGGGATTTACAACAATGTGTGACATTTCTAACCCTCTGATTACCTCCACCCACATCATAATAGGGACCACTGACCATCCCTGGAAACGAATAACGTGATTCCATTCATCAAAAAATCTATTTGAGGGATATTATGAGGATATATTTCCATGAATGTCCGTGAAGTATAATTTTCCCTAAATGGTCTCTCTCGCACACTCAGGAGACATAGGAGTCAAAACCACTGACTAAATGAAATACACACCCTCCTCCTTAACTAGAGTATGATGTAAAGAATCCAACTAATCATACACCTCATGCACTAAACGAGTCTGGGTCATCCTACTAAGGGAATATTCTACCTCTTTTCCCTTCCTCGGAGTATAGACTATCTCAAATTCCTTGTCCTACAGGAAGTCCAACCAAAATCTATGTTTCAAGATCAAGTCTCTCTACATGAGTACAAACTTGGGACTCTGATGGTTTGATTATAAGAAAAAGTTCTCTCATAGAATAAAGTGCCTCCATATCCTTAGAATGAATACTAATTATTCCAAACCTACTTCAAGAGATACCTATTTCTACTCGTTGGGTCTCAAAATCCTCAAACCATTAAAATAACTTCATATCTCTCCATCAACACACAACCATGACAAACTCCTAAGGAATTTCTATACACTATGTACTCTATTACTCTCAATGGATATCACAAAACATGGGCACTCATCATCCTCTACCTCAAATCCATGAATGAGCTACATCACTGATCATTCTAGGTAAACGGACACCCTTTCCACATCAGGGTGGTCAAAGGGGATGCAATCCTAGAGTAGACTTCCACATAAATCTAGCAGTACAATGAAATTCCTTGAAAAAAATACACCACTGATATGGTTATTGGTGGTACTGAGTCATACAGTGTATCAATATTTACCGAGTACACAACATATCCATACTCAAAAATGAAATTCCCCCAAAAGTTAACCTCATGTATCTAAAACTACAACTTGAGTGAGATCCAAAAATTTGTTTCTCCAGAATAAAATCTGGGACCACCCTCATGTACTCTAAATTATCATCTAATGAAAAGTATATGATTATATATTTAATGAAAATAGAAAAAAAAACTGTCCCAAGTATAATTGGATGATCCGATTCCACAAATCCATAAACATAGGAGGGGAATTCAGTACACTAAAGGCAATCACCATGAACTTATATTGTCTATAGAATAATTGGAATGTTATATTCAGAATATCATCCCTGAAAAATCTCAACTTGCGGTATTTGGACATGAGATCAATATTCAAGAACCATATCACACCGCACAGCTAATCTAAGTGTTCATAAATCCTCAAAAACTAATAATTACTATTTATTGTGAACTTATTCAAGAGATGATTGTCCATACAATTCCAAAATCTATAGTCCACCTTTTCAAAGAATAACACTGGAGCTACCTTGGGAGAAACACACTAGTTCCAATAAAAACATTCTCTAAAAGGTCCTCCAACTTCAACCACTACTTTTGGAGCTTGGTAGAGTCCACTCTATTTGTTATAGAGGATATAAAAGTACTTTTGGGAAAAAATTTGAATAAAAACTCCATCTCCCACCATATAAGTTGTCCCAAAAAATCATTAGGGAAGATTTACATAAAATCCTACATATTTGAAGGTATCTATATGCTTTAAGAGATCGTTGTACTGAGGGATACACTCCACAAAAAATGGTTTATGGGTTGTAGCCTCCTACAAAAAAACCCCACTCATCCATTCATGAGATCTCTCTCACCCAAAAAGGTTATAATCATCACATTACTGTGTAGGAATTAGACTTATCTATGGTGAAATTAAATATGGGATAACATCATTTATAAAAAATCCATACCCAAGATGAAGTCATAATATTCTATGATGATGACTAAAAGGTCCCGTGAGAACCACTATCCATCAATAGAAAGTTTAAACTATCAGTATATAGATGATATAAATAATTTATTCTATTTAGGAACCTATAGACAAAGATGATGGGATAAAACCTCAATTGGGAGATCCATATCTCACACCAAGAGTGTAGAGATGACGGAATGAAACATAGATGGTGTACTAATACTGATTCAAGAGTATAATAAACACATATTGTACCTATAATTATCTCATATTTCAATAGGTCATATTCCTCTATATTCTAAAACTATACATGCCCCCAATAGCTAGCTCCCATTGCCTGATGTGGGATCCTAGTTGGTGGTGGTGGTGGAAGGATATCATATAATCATCCATGACCTATATCTTCTTATCATGGACCTCCACCTACTACTCTACTTGCATGTCATCCATGTGGACTACCCCACCCTCTCATTGGTGATCCTAAATCACAATACCACCTCTTACATGGTGGTACATAAGATATCTACCTATAATTCTCAACATGTCGAGTCAGGAAATCTTCTTAAATGTGACCTCTCCGATCACATGGATAGATACTCCCCTATCTAGGATTCCATGGTCCTCTGTGCTACCCTTGACCACATGCCCAATCCTAAACCTAGGAGGATCTCTTATGCCATGATCTTTCCGATTGATGTTTTCAAGATTCTAAAATTGACCCAGCTTGGTGACACCCACTACTAGCTCTTTCTTCCAACAGTGCTTCTGAAAAGATGCTCTTTATCACTATTTCCTACTCCAATACCCATGTATAGGTGGAAATGCAAAAGGGAACCACACTGGTGAAAATATAATTGTGTATCCTCTTCTCAAAAATCCATTATTATAATTATTCATCACATATCTTTAAAAATGTGTATCGTGTAATGTTTGTGAAAAAAATACATTAAAACCACCATCCATCACTATTTTAGGTCTATAAAATCCTGAATAAAAAATTAGTGAAAAGGAAGGGTTATTACTCCTTGAAGAAAAACTGCTAGAAGCCGAGTAAGGATATTTTTGACTCATCATGTATATGGAAAACTAGACTCCACACATTCCAAGATGCTACATAAAAAAGGATGGATTCTATGGAAACCACCTCATCTGTCAGAGTCCAGATACTCCTCAAAACATAGACCACTGACTCTAACCAATACTTTGTTTCATAGGGATATATATCACCATGTAATCTCACTATCCTAAGGTTCGATAACTAACAGAGTGTGCTAATTCTACACATACCCTCTTCTTACTCTAACTGGTATGATCTTTTACTGAATAGGTGGGGGTGCTGAAACCTATATACCTAGAGCAAATAAGTCATAGGATTAACCCTAAATCGATTACTCACAACTCATTAGATCTTCATAATGACCATTAAATGGTAACATTTATTATTTTCATCATAAAGGAATCATGAAAATTTAATCATGAAGTTCTAAAAAATGATGAGAAAATATATACAATGGGGAGCTGAATCAAAATGGTAAATCGGAGTCTTATTCTTATATGATGCATGTAAAATTGATACCTTCAACCATTTTCTTGAAATTATGAGTCTAAAAAGGTAGTCATATTTCTAGTGAATGGATACATTGGTCACCACACCAACACTAGTTTTCTGGGTTAGAATGCCACACTCAAGTCACTTTGAAATAGTTTCTCTACATCCCAAAAAAATCCTCATAAAGGGAATACTCCACACACCATATCAAAGATTAAACCAACTATGCTACCAATATTTCATGACCTCAACCAACTGTGATCCAGAAGTAACTACATTAATCCAGTATCCATAGTCCAAGGGTTGGTGAAAAGTTCCAAAATCCATATCTATCAGGGGATGCCATTTCTTGTTGACCTTGTATGCACACACATGAATATATCAACAAAGAATTGTAAAATAATAAAAGAAATGATATTCAACCTATAGAGTAATAACCATGGACATAATAATATCTAGGTTGTATAATAGTATGATAGTGAAAACTGAAATGTAAAGAGGAAAAATATATTCCAAAATAGATAGATGTCCCAACCTTTCAAAATAGGGGAATTAAAATGATGATAGTGTAGAAAACCTGATTTCCAAGCTCCAAAAACCATATGTAATCCAATGCAGCAGGTATCCCTATTCTCTATTTTATTCACCAACAACCTCTCCATTATTTATATAAGACATTCCCCATATGGGAAAATACATTTCATGTGTGTGTATTTAAGTACAAAATAATATTCCATGAAAGAGGGAGTAGTGGGAGAAATAATAGGAATAAATAGTAGACATCTCAACCCAAATAAAGAGAGTACAAAATACAATGGCATGGATATTGATTTATATAATCTTAAACCAAATATTCCCAATTTATAGAGACATGTGATCTACATCACACAACCCATCATATGAAATGAGTTCCAATAGTTCTATAATTCCATTAACGGCACCTACCATCTCACAAGTCTTTCTAAATAGACATTCATGTTATGACACATGTATCCAATGTTATTTATAGTCATGGGGCCATAATATATTGGTAGATGGCCCAAAACATTGAGAAATAGAAGGTTGAAACATAATATATAGCTAGTATTCCAATTAAATATCTAGATAATAGTGTTCCACTCACTTATTTTGTAGACGACCCCTTCCCAGTACAATTTGAGGCTTCCACTCTAATGGATGTTAGAGGACCCATTCATTTCCAAGATAAAGGGTTCCACTCTAATATTGATGTAACCTTACACTAATATTTCCAGAGGGTTCCACTTAGATAGTAGATATAGGGCACATGTCCTTCCCAGTAGGAGGGTTCCACTCTCATAGCCGGGGACCCATTCCCATCATATCTGTAGGGTTCCACTCTAATAATCTAAGGCCCATGTACTAACAACAGATGAGTATTTTAATTAGTGGATATGTAGAGTGAAAATTCCATATTCTAGTTGGAGGCCCGAGGTCTAATAGTCGAGAGATGAAGTATTCCATACTAGAAGGATGGTTCCATTCTGATCCGTGTAATGTGCTAGCATGATCACTGACGTTTTCGAGCATCACCTAAATAAGAGTCATGATTGGGAAATCTCATTTGATTTATCAAAATACACTATAGAGGAAAAAATAGAATTATTTGTAAAAAACACTAAACATAGGCTAGTCGTGGTTGAGAATCCGTGATTAAATGAAATGATACATGAGAAAGAATGTTCCTCAATAAGGAATAATGGGTACTCAGTGTGTGTGGGACCCACACAGCATGTGGTTCCACTGCTCTACATGGATGTGTCTCTTATAGTACATGGATCACTAAATGTGCATCAATAAAAGGTGTGTGGTGTGACTATATAGTATTCCTTAGACACCAAGGGTCCTTCCCATTTTATTTGTCTTTTCTAGGAAAAACTAGACATGTATGTGTACTATGGAACATGATATGTAAGGGCTAGGTCAATACTTGGCATGTACCACCTGCCTGGGATTGTGTACTATTCAATGTACATGGTGTGCCTCCCATTGTAAATGAAGTACATGGGAACATGGTCTCTTAGGCATGTTCTGTTTCTCCACATCTAACCATTCTTCTATGATTACATAGAGTTTAGTCCCTACACATGGTGATTCATATTTAATTCAATGTGAAACCCTAGTCACCATGAAAAACTAGGCTACACCGTGTGTGGTCTTCGAACTACACTTATTGTTGTTGAAATTTTTATAGAATCTCATAACCACTTTTGGCATTCCATAACTATCCTATCTACCTATAAATTCATCTATTAAAAAAAATTCAAGATCGTGTATCTCCCTCTTGATTATGTTTTCCTACCCTATAGTTGCTAAAAATTGGACTCTAGATCTTTCCCTAAACCCGTATTCACCATCACTTCTATGGGGACTGTTGTGCCACAAAATCTCGATCCCAAATCCCAAATCTGCAAGTAAAATATCCTAAATTCCAAAAATCCTATCAATATATCACTGATTCATCATTTAATTCACCACAAATTAATCTTCCATGATTTTGGTGGTCCTATCAGGCTTGGTTCCACAAAAAAATTCCAATCCGAGACCCCGTAGAACAATCCATGAAGATCATGAAAAATAATTTCAAGAAAAGAAAAGAAATATATGTGAAAAATTTGTTAGAAATAAATTCATTACCAAAATATAAAATTTGGATAATTATGGGTGAGAAATAATTTAACAAAAATATTCAATCTATAATTGGGTGCATGAAATGTCTCAATTTGAATGCATATAAAAGAACAAAAATGATAATGCTAGTTCATTTATTCAATATAGTCAGAATTTCAAAATTTATGACACATAAGGGGTTTTAGTTATTTATTATTTGAATACTACTGTCGTCAATATAGATGATAATTCATTGCGTTCACATCATCTTTACCTTCCCTGATCCAAAGTCTCATCGTCATCTAATTTCAATTCATCAATGATAATGAAGGTAAAACCACCCAATTATCTGAGGGTGTATTATACTAAAACTATTTAATTTTCATAAAATAATATTTAGAGGTAATCTAGTTTGGGTTAATTCAATTAAATAAATACATTTAATTATTCATTTAACTATATTCGCCTTCCCACCAATGATTTCACTTGAATGACCCATGCCGAACTATTTTAGGCAATGAATATGAAAAACCTTGCATTCTAGAATCAACTTCATTATAATATTTCTAATCCATGAATCCTTTATAGAGTTATCCCATTCTCAATAAGAAACTTCTCATGCATAATATAAAATATATTTTATATTTTTATAAAATTAATTGGAGGCACACCCGGCCATGAAATTGCAAGACGTCTTAGTTCTTGGTTCCAAAAATATATCAAGAAATATTTCAAATTATTATAAGGAAAAAAGAAGTATCCATATCCCAAATGGAATGTAATATAACAAATTTATTTATTCTCATGATATTATATAATTTAATTAATGTTATTCTTTTATTGGGATTAAGATTCGATGTTACCAATGTGGTAATGGTTTAATGATACAATATCATTTTTATTGGGATTTTTTATTTTTACTGTCTTTATGATGAAATATTATGATCCATATTATAAAAATCTCATAAATTTTCTTCTTCTATGATTATTTCAAGAGAATAAATGTTTTACCTTCATTTTCTACTAATTATGTACTCCATAGTTTTAATGAAATTTTCTTTGAAAATTTATCCTTATTTATCTCTTCAGTTGAAAAACATTTTCCTTCCAAATCTATGTTTTTTCAAAAATTCCTTCAAAAATGGTTTCTCAGACTCCAAATGATTTATTAATTACATTTTTCAATGTTTTAACTTTTAATAAGTGCTTTAAAAGGAATATTCATGTCATCTTCCTAAATAAGAATATTTTTATTTGACATAATATATTAACAGAATATTTTTTTTAACATTAAAATCTTAAAAAAATACCACCATCATGTTCATAATTTTCATTTAATATTACTTTATATGATTCCTATGTTATTTGAAATGAAACATATTTCAAGAAATATTAATTTTTTAAAAAGTTCTATTCAAATTTGAAAGGATATTTGCTAAAGAAGATATATTAAATGATCTTTAAAGAATATTTCATATGTTTCAGAAATTTTTTTAATAGAAAAGAATTTTGATAATGTTTTATGTTTTTAAAAGTGTATTTAAATTTTATTTTAGTAAATATATTTTTAAAGGGATCTTTAACAATCATTTTAAATATATGATGATATCCATTAATGTATATTAGGATTTACTAGGGATATGTTCCATTAATATAACATTTATTTGTTCTATATATGTTTTTTATTTTGGATAAAAAATGATTATTGAATCCATTTCTTTTTTTACTGGTTATTTTATAATGAAAATGTTCATTAATCCCAATTCATTTCATGGAATCTGATACAATAAAAGTTTAATGAATAACAATTCTTTTCATGGATTCTGATATGATGAATGTTTTATGATATTTTAGTAGAGATATGTGTGATCTTCATTATGTGATTAGTGGGACATATATATACATTAAATGCATTGGGTACAAGTTTATATCTCATGAGATAAATATGATTGGAAGGTGGAGTGAACCCATTTTCAAAAGGGAATTTTTCCTCTATAATAATCATGGGAATATAACTTGACTTTAATGATGGTACGGGGAGAAAACCCATTCAACTATTATAACCATGGAAATGAGCCTTTACTATTATAGAATTGTTTTTCCATGCTTACAAGTGCTCCAAATTTCCATATTTTATGTCAATGTTATTCTCTCAATTCACGTGTTCTTTGATTTCCTTATGATTAAAGTCTAATGAAAATCTATTATTTAGGTCATGAAACATGATTATGAGCATTTATTTACATGTTATGGTTTCTAAATATTATTCCCCTGGCCTCATACATTTTTTCTAAGGTTTTTAATACCTACAATCCTTATATACTATTAATAAAAATATGATCTCACCCATTCATATTCATTTTTGTAACATGTTATGTTGAGATGTATTATTTTTGATATGTCTAATAAGTGTGCTAGTTATGGGGAACTAAGTGGTATAATATGGATTTTTTTTTAAAAAAGTTGTTTTTGATTACTTGTTTCCAAATGAACTATACTTTTTCAATCTAAAAGCTTATTTTTTGTAATTCAATGATTATTCATTTCAAAAGAAATATTATATGTGTTTGATAATATATAGTGGATATTATCACCTTATTTTTAACGATCACACTATATCGACCTAGGGTCCAGGTTTACCCTAGGATTAACCATCACATGAATATCCAACATCATGTTTTTTTCACTCTGAGTATAGCCATCAAAACCTCACACACTTAGGGATTATGTTCTCCCTAGGTTTTACCATCACAACTATGTTTACCTAAGTCATTTTGAACATCTAGTGTTTTTACATTTTAAAAAATAACATATAAATTAACAAATAAATACATTAGGGGTGTATTTTTATAATTCAATTCTGAAAAATCTCATTTACCCACTTCCCTACCCATTCATTGAATTTTTAAAAAATATAAGCCATTTTCATTTTCTAAAATGTATCTAAAATATCATTTTTGAATAAAATCCCATGTACAAATTCTAAAATAACATTTGATAAATACAGAAAAAATTTATTTAATTATGTTCACATATTCATTTGAAAAACCAATCAAATTTACTTTCTAAAAAATTCCATTTTACTTATCATTTACATTTTGTAATTAAAATATATTTTTCCAAAATAATTCATTCCCTTTCGAAGTGATATTTAATTATCCATTTCCCAAGGTTAAATTTTTCATACATTTTCCCACTAGTAAGCACCTTCTTATAAATCTAAAATTATAAAAATGGTTTATATCATGGCAAATCTACAATTTAAAATATTCAATTAATCTATATCATCACCACTCAAAAAACTAGTGATACCGCTATCAAATTCACATAGACGTAAAAAAAGACTACGATTGAATTTAGGGTTCATGTTCATAAAATAACAACTCTAATTATTTTTCCAAGTGATGAGTGCATCTTATAGCAACAAAAAATACATTTCCATAACAAAATGGGCCACACCAAACTCCCAAATTCTAAAAAACACAATGAAATTTCAAATGATTAATTATAACTAATTATAAATAATTCAAAGACACATCCCAAAAAAGAATAATCAATGTGGAACCTATCATGTTATATCACTATATTAAAACCTTAGAAAATATTTTCCAATTATTTACTGTGAACCGTAATAATGATTCATGTCCATGTCCCTCGGTGGAATCTCTTTTTATGTCGTTAATTTCTAGATAAATTTATGGAAACCATAATAAAAAATACAATGAATTCATACCATAATGAATGGATGTGTGACCAACGACCCCGTTAATAAATCATGTACCAACATATAAAACAAGTATATACTGAATTAGGTGATTCCCCAATACTCTTATTGAATATCTATCAAAAACATAGATCTGGTAAATGAAAAATGGGAATAATATGGGATGAGATCAATAATTCTATATTTAGGGTAATAATAATGAAAAATCACAAAAGTGGGGCAAAAAATTTCTTAATTAATGTCTGTTAATGGGAGTAATATAGAGGGGTTCTAGAGGCAATGTAATCCAAAAAATAGAGGATGAGTAGGGATTCCTACTAAAAAATTCAAGAATGTATATTTTTGATACCCCCTATTAGAAGTCCACTGGCTAGATAGTGGTCTTTCACATATTACAGTAGCCTTCCTGACCCTTTCCTATAAATTTATTGAAATTCCAACTTATTCTAACCCCTATAATATAATAAATTACCTCTATTTATGTCCTATAATTCTCAAATTTTCATTCTGACTTTGATATAAAATTATAACCCATCCACAATTTAACATTCAGAAATAACCGATGAATTTCAACATCTATAAGGTCATGATGAACTACAAAGGTAAAACTAGTGGATGTTGTGGATGGGGAAAAATATATAGATATTTATGATCCCCTTATGATATTAGTGAATTTTTTTGAGAAGCAACCACAATTAATAATTTTCTATGGACAAAGAATAATGATAAAGATTTTTCAAAGACCAAGATTAAGGGGTAAATATGACGATAGTTTCACAAAATGGATGCTTTAATTGTTATATAAATAATATTTTTGAGGAATGATGTGTATATTACTTATATTAATATATGTTTTGAGTAAAACTAAAGACATATAATCATATATAATTTTGACTTTTGTTCAATATATAAAGATACCTGTGAATTAATTTAGTTAATCTACAATAGTAATACTCTTTTAGGAGACACTGAAAATTTAGATAATATTATTATAAATTCTATATTATCTTAATTAATGAAAAATTTTCTCTGACTATATCATATTTTTATAGAATAATCAAAAAATTAATCATAATGTTAATTATTTTATTGAGGTATATGAATTGGTATATTTATATTGGTAACCAGTGATATATATAAAATTTTAAAAGAAATAGTTTTTATTACATGTCGAGTGGGACACCAATGATATATTATTTTTTTGGAGAAAGGGGGATCTTAATTCAATCACATACTTGTTGGGAAAAATTTCACTTTTTTGGGATGTGAACTCGAATAGTGTAACTGATAACTATTATAGAAGATTACATGAATATCATCCCCAAGAAAATTTAAATATTTATCCCATGGAATGCAATATATTTTAATATTTTGTTTAACCCACAAAAGATAATATATTGATAACATGTTATTATTTTACTTAAATAGATCATATGGAGTTAAAGGTCCAAGTTGAAAACCATCAGGAGAGCTTTATAGTCACATCTGATGCATCACCCAAGTGAAAAGCTATAGGTTTCAAAAATAAAGTACACTATTAAAAAAATTTATATTGAGCATTATTATATGAATCATGTAACAGGAAAAATTAAGTACACAATTTGAAATATTAAAATTCTATTTGGAAAAATAAAATGTATAAATTATTATTTTTATAAATATCAAACAAAATTACAATCATGTTTGGTTTTTTGAAATAGATATCTTGAGAACTAAATTTATATTTCATTTTAATCACATATTGTTTGAATTGATTATATTTTTGACAAAAAATAACTCTATAGTTTTCATAAAACTCAAGAAATAAATATTCTTGCACTTACGGTAAAACATTTATGTTGTTCCTCATTAATAATGTTATCATTTAAAATTTTAATAATGGGAGGTTATGTTGATCTCCTAAGGGTAGCATATGAATTTTTTTAAGAGAACCAATTTTATGGTAAGATATATAATTTTCATATTTTACTCTTACTAGTATTATTCCAGAGGAATGTCCTTATTGAGGGTGGGTGCTAGTGGATATAATTAAGATTAATGTACTTGTTTTTAGGAACATAATAATAATATCGTTGAGGAATGAAATTTTATAATATTAAGTAAAAACTAATGGATACATATTTTATATTTTAGTTATTTTATTGCCCATACAAATAAAGTGACTAAATATATTTCACCAGTAATAAATTTAATAAAATTAAAAAAACCCTCATTGACCTAAATAGGTTGATGAATAATATTATTTTATTGAGATTATTGAAGACTAAAATTAAGTGCATGGTATTTTACTATTCGAAAGGGTCTTATAGACAATGTTTATTGTATATGATTGGTATTTTATCACTGATTATACCTAATATCAATGGTACCATGAAAAGAAATATGTTTACAATAATATGGACCTAAGGGGAACAATATTTATATTTATTATCAAGATATATTATCTTCTAGTGTAATTTATGGTCTTTATAGAACACAATACACGTTGATGCATGTCATCTTGTCGAGGTCTATATATAAGTTATTTGAGAGATATAATATTCATATAATTATTATACCATCATATTTCACACACCGTTATAAAATGGAATATATTGATTGATGCCTAGAGGACAATGTCAAAGATGTAATGGGTAACCAATGTGTTTGAATAAAAGAAAATAACATTTAAATATACCATAATTTCCATAAATATGTCTAATGAGGATGATATATATTAAAAAATATTTGTATATATAAACCTAACACTTATTTAGTTTGAGAAGATGGTTTAAATGGGAGACATTGAATATTTTATTTTAAAGGAATAATATTTTTGTAAAACACACTAAATATTTTTTTTAAGATAATAAAAATGATATTATTTGACATGGATAATTGGTGGTTCCTATTATGATTCATGATTTAGAAATAAAAGTTTTTAAAAACATCCCCCTTATAGTATATAATATATTATTTCATATATACCAGGAATTGAGACAACAATATTGGAGATCATGTATAATAAGAAGAATTATTGAGTTTCTATCAACGAACTATATCATATAGTAGAAAATTAAGAACCAATAGGTGTAAGTTTGTTTTAACAATACAAATAAATATAGATAATATTAGGGATATGTCTTATTGATTAAATACATTAAAATCCATTCATTTTTTATGATTTTCCATGACACAAAATAGGTGATGAAAAATTATTTGAAAAATTGGAACACTTGTTCTCCATACAAGAGAAATTTTTGTAGAGAGAATATATTACATGTATACAATTAATATCATTTAGATATTTTATGTATCATTGAATATATTATATAATCATAACACTATATTTTACTCTGATTTATATTATAGTATATTAGAATAATTGTTGATAATATTGTATCTGAGTGTGGTATTTTTCCAAAAAAATATGGGTGGATGACACACCAAACCATGTTCGTGAGGATTTATTAAATTCATATTATTTATAAATTGAATAATTTTAAAAGGATCATCTTATTTTAGTTATATTTTTATAAAATAAAAATTCTAAAAAAAGATAGGTATAATTAACTATGAGGAACTCTATGAGAGGAATTTTATGTTCCTTGAATGTTAGATTGTGTATAGGTATCCAATGACGACTAATCACAACATATTAAAAAACACCCTAACTATAGTGTATAAAATCTATGTGAATAAGGGGTAAATTCATGGAAATTATAACTATTATAATTTCCAATGATAGAGACAAATAGATTTTAAAATGGGAGATCATGATTTATCGAGTCTTATCTTATACTAATGTCATTTGTGGGTTGATTAAATGGAATAAGATTATTAGATTTTATTTATTGTGACTTGACTACCCAAATGACATAGATACTAATTTTAAAAACTCATAAATAGAACCTTCTAATCCTTAGATTTCAACATAAAATCTTGTGGAATATATATGTGTTTTTGGTAGATAAGTTTCACTATTAAAATAATGTAATAATATAAACAAGATCCACATCATGAGTGGAAGGACCAAACAATCACCAGAAATTTGAGACATAATTGTGGAATAATAGAAACATGGATGATTGGGATAAATTTCAAATAAATATTATATATTATGTACATATATATAAAACCACTGAAACTTTTGAGAATCATGGAAAACCCATACTAGTATGTGAAACCAAATATAAATTTGAATATACAAAATCATGGTAGGGGGAACTAGGCCTAGTGGTCCAATATTTGTATATAGAAAGTGAAATATCCAATGATGATGGTTGAGTACAACTCTATGAAATAATAGAATATTCCATCCAAAAAATAAATAAGGAACCAAAAATGATAATAAATCCATGTGGGGGAATTTCCATTATCATGTAATTTTTTTGTATATGAGTCATACAAAAATTGTTCTGAATGATTCCAGATAGGGCATGTGTTGGGAGTAAGTATGGTATAAAATTAAGTGGTAAACACACACTCTTAACCAATTGTCATAAACTCAGGTGTATTTAGTAACTAAATAGATCTATAGTAATAGATAAATAATGAAATCAATAAGTTTCTCCAAAAATAAATCATAACATTTACAATCAAAAATAATAAATCCCAATTATAGAGGGATCCATATGTGTTAAAATTTCATTAGGATCGAACATAAAACTAATATAAACCATAGCTTTAGTTGGTTTGAAATACATTTCTCATTATGGAGAAGGTAAACTTGTGTAATAGGGTTATTCTAGTCAAGCTAAACTTTATATTCAGGGACTGTGGAATATGGAAAAATATCATCAGGGATGTTTGAGCCTTCCCCATTATATAAACATATCCCATAGTAATAGGTATACTATGTAACCCTTATTAAAACTAATAATATACCCATTTCAAGAATAATTTATCTTCTTTAGCTATCAAACAAATATGAACACCATAATGATTCTACATCATGCTAATCCAAATAAAAAATGAACTAGAATAATATAACCTATCCATGTAGAAGGAAATTAATATATGTTTATTAGTTAGTTTTTAAATCATTAAACCATTATAATTAGAATAAATTATTTATCATTTACCCTAAATGGAATAAAGGTTTGTTTTTAGAATCCCTCACCCAAAAAGGTACCCCTCATATACTAAGATTGAAAGGATAATGATAATGATGCTGGACTCCCTCCCCAAATTTTCCATGGGATGGTGACTAGAACTAATGGTATATCATGCATAAAAATGGTAGGATTATCATATAAGAAAACGATGTATGATAGATAATATGAAACCCCAAAAATATCATACTCATAGATAATAAAGGATCTCAATACAAGCATGTAATATCACACAACTATAACACCAAAAAAAGGAAACAACAAGTGAGAAAATAAAAATATTAGAAGTGTCCACCAAGCCCCATAATCTCTTGAAAAACTCCACATGAATGTATTATATAGAAGGTTGACTTAAAAGTTCCTACAATCTAGAATTTTTTTACATATCATGGGGTGAGTATTTTAGGTATACTGAGTACCTCGTTGAAGACTCTCATAAAAAATTTATTAAACCATACTAAATCCAAGATAATTAACAGTTAAACTAACTCATAACATAATAATGTATGATATTTTACCAACCAAACCATGGATCTCTCAATAAGTGGTTATATAATATCCAACATAATTATAGAATTAATGGTTCCCCACTACTTGTTCTATAATAGTTTCTCTCACTCACCAAAAAGTCGTACATCCTAACCCATCTCTCCCCAATATTCCACATGTATCAAACACAATTTTAAAGAAACCAACACCCCATGCATAAGATAATTTCACAATCACCACCACCTATAGTTAGAAACTAGGTAGTTTCCATGTTGCACTTCAACACCCAAACACCTCAAGGAATCACAACCATTACATATTAAACATATTATATTACTTTGAATACTGTATATAGTGATATATGTAGGAAAAATAACCTCATTCCATTTCATCCCACTACTAAAATATATGGTAAGACAACCTCTATATATACCATCACATAATACTACCTGGAGAAGATAGTGGATGATAGGGTGATGTCATCCATTGATCTTTAATAACCAAGATGTTAGGTAAAGCATCCCATAAAATACACTGTATATCAGTCATTATATGGATATGGGTGGAGTAGTATATGAAATCACATAACTTAAGTAATATATGTCTTATAATAAAACTATGAGAAACTGTATAGAATTAATAAAAATTGAATATAACACCTCTCAGACACCCACCATCCAATCATAAGGAATAATATCCTTTTGGTACAAAAATATTTCAAAGAGACTTACATTTATTTAATTCTATTTAACATTAATATTTATAATAACCTCCACCCATTTAATCCAATTTATTCATCACAATTAATGATTTATAGGTTAAATAAGTTAATATTTATTTTCATTTCACAATTCCATGTCCTTTTGGAGTCATCAAGGATAAAAAAGTATTCATAGACTAATACCAACTACCTACATCAAACAGTAGAGAATGAAACAAAAGACCAAGATTCATGATTATTTATCCTTAAGATAAAATGTACATATCAGTTATGGAACCTAGATTTTAGTTTTTCTAAAAAGGAATTCTGCACATCCACCTAATACTTATGTCTCAATTATACCCTAAAAAATATGATGCACGTCATTGTCCCTTTCTCCAGGAGAGGCACTAACTACAGATACCAATAGAGGAATAAATACCCATTTTTTCCAAATCATCTGCCATCCAATGATCAGATCATATCACAAGAAAAGGCTCTATATCCATAGAAAACACACATATAAGAATGTAAACATGAAAAATTTAATATGTTATATCATAATTAAAATATAGGAATATTTTCATCATAATAAATGGGATCTCTCATCCCAAAAAATGTATATTTATAAAAATCCAATTTGTTACCAAAATGAAATAATTAATTCATTTTATATTGTCCAGAATCATAGGAAACATAGGTAATGAATAATCAATAGACACAGCTCATTTAAATATACATCATGTATTCATAAATATCCGTGAAATACATTAGAGAATGATTTCAATGATACATGATTCAATATTATTTATTCATCAATACTTACCATCTTTAATTTAATAATCATGTTTATAACTATTACAGACATGATAATCCATAAAATAAACAAAATATAACTCACTATATATTAATATATGAGGAAAACCATCAATAAGACATAAAAACATATGACACAAGTGTAAATCAGATCATAAATTTATTGGATGGTTCTCCAAATTTTAATTTGTATATATGGATAAAGAAACTTTCTAATTCACAAATGAGTGGAAAATTAATATTTAATATCCATTAACACACCATAGATTGTGGTAAAGATCATCCTCAAGAATATATTAATACTCAATACCTCTACAAGATAATAACTCAAAAAAAACACTCACTTATCCCAAATAATTGATCATTATGAATTTAGATGATATTTAATAAAGTCCAGAATTACACATATATAATCATAATGTCTATAATATTAAGGTAAATTATTTTTCATGCCCACCAAAATTTCATACGACATGAACTAGGGGACATTAAATTTTTGGAGAAACCAACAATAAACATTATGTTTACCTTCATCAATTGGAATATTGGACATTATCACATATACTCTATAATATAATGATGTAAAAGATTCCACTAAAACTAAACCCGAAAAAATTATACATATTTTTCATGACAATATGTACTACTTGGGGTGATCAGTGGAGCATCGGATGAACCACCATATGCATCACTGACTGAATTAAAATCCCTCCCTAAAACAACACCTAGTGTTGATTATCCTCTGACCATCCATCACATTCGTCACTATAGAAAACTCAATCCCTAAAAATGTCTACCCCAGAATCCCAAACTAGATCTCTTAGACATTCTGTTCTAAATAAATAATCACCATTTTACGATAAATTTATAACCATCCTATAGATACCCAAGGCTTGACGAACATGCACATTAAATTAATTTTGTAGACTATTTAATACATAACAAAAACAGACACCCAAGGACCGTAGTAGTTTAGTGTCTTTGGAAACTCGGAACATAATATTCTAATCCTGGTGAAAGATCTTCAACATCTCCCATAAAGATATTCCCCATTTGTTTTCTTACCTAAAACCTTTCTTTATATCCTTGGGAAAAGAAAACATATAAAGGGTGAGCTCAAATGCTCAGTAAGGGTAAGCATTGAGAGAAAAAAACAAACCATATATATTTGAACATAAAAACATGAACGCGGAATTTTGACATCAAAATCTAGAGTCGTGAAATAATCATTGGCAGTACGTAAGGCATATATCATAAATGAACATCAGTCATGATAAAATAGCATGGGAATAAAACATGTGATTGTGGAAAACCATTAAGCACAGGTTATGACTTCCAGAGTAGCCAAGTCATTACTTCCAAGACCATCATAGTGGACAAATTCCATTACTAAATAGGGTTTACTTGCCATTACAGACCTGTATTACTGAACCAGGTTTTACTTGTCATTCCATCCATGTATATCTCATAAGATATAAATCTTTACCCAATGTATTGGAGGGAGATATAGGTCCCAACCATCTCATAATTAAACCTTTCTATGTGTGCCATAAAATCATAAATCATACATCATAGCATAACCCATGTAATAAAATGGAATTATTAAACATCATGGTATCATAACATAATACATATAATATAAAGGACTTCATAAAAATAATTCCATCATAACATAATCAAATAAATTTAATAATAGGGATATAAACCTAACCCTATAACATCATATATGGAAAATAATTTTGATAAAACACTTGAACTCAGTTCTTGAGGAAAATATCCTTTCTTTATCAAAATCATTTTATTTTCTCAAAATGATATAAATTTTTTAATGAAATGATTTATTTGTAAATTAATCATGAAATATTTCATAGGAAGATTCATGGAAATAAGGAATTATGAAACCGTAAAAATACATTCATGTTGTATAAGTTAAAAAAACATTCTCCTCGTACTTTTTCCAAAAAATTCAAAAAGTACCTCGTATGGTAAACAAGAGAAATATTACTTACATACCATGTAGTAAATGTCAAAAATTGGTAAAAAGGAATTTAAATATACATGATTTTTTTAGAAATCATGGACATGAATGATAAATATAACCCTAGTAAATACTTACGAATAAACAATCTCGGTTAAGAACGAGATTGGAATAATTATCCCTTACCTTATGTCCAATTTCTTTTGTATGAGTCCGAGACTCCTGTATAGTGGGATTAAACATATTATTATCTTATAATAGAACCATAATAATATTTACGATATCATATATGATTCGCTTATGACTTTATATTACCCTTTCATTGGTCAATTCCATGTTAAAACATCGTTTTGGGTAAAATCGTTTCATTTATCGTATGTGTTTTGAAATGTAATTATTAATATGATTACTTAGATTTTTATTAATTACTTCTAGAATGTGAAACATAATTTATATATAATATATTTTCAGAATATATATATATATATAATAGATCGATAAATGGAATGAAATACACCGTTCATCGAGACGGTAGGCCGTACGTACGCATGAACATTGTTTTCATTTCCTTATTAAATTGAATTGAAGTAAATGACATATATATATACATAAATATAGTAGCATAATTATGTCATATATATCTTGATTAATAATTATATAAACATTAAAATCATTCTTGAATGGTTAACATGGAGAATGAATCTCATTGCATCGTGGAGACGTTAATTCGTACGTACGCACTAGCGTTGATATTGTCCCCATAATTATAAAATGGAATTAGAGTGGATGATATAATATCTCAGAATTAGTATTATGTTATAATAAATATATATAGTTATTATTTACACCATTATAGCCATCCAAGTAAGGTGGTGGTGGAAAAACATATTACACCACGACGTGGAGACGGTAAGTCGTACGTACACACGCGCGATGATTTCATTTTTCGTAGGATGTATAGAAGGTGAAATATGGTTATTAAATATTTTTAATAACATATAAGTATATTAGTTATTCTGATGTTATTAATTTATAATGAAACAACTAAATAAGAAGAAGTATAATAAAAAATAAACCTGAAAGAATCGGTAGAAGAGATTACCTCTTCTTCGAAGTGCCTATTTTAAAATTCCTCTTAGGGTAATAGAGTTAAACTTTGAAGAAGACCCGAACCTCTATTTTGTTGATAGGGAATTTGGGTAGGTAAAAAGGTAGGGTTTGGCTGAGTTTTAAATCTCAAAATGGAGTGAAGAGGAGAGGCAGGAGGTTCCCTTTTATAAGAGAGGAGAGGGGTACTTTTAGAAACCTCAAAAATATTAATTTATAATAAAAAAACCACATAAAAACCTCCAAAATGACTCAAATTATAAAATGAGATTATATAGGGCTGTAATATCATCATCCAATAAAAATTAGACATGTTGGAAAATTATTTTAAACCTTATCAATTTGATTTATCCTTATTTACTCTATTTAATCTTATTCGTGGTAATAAATTTCTAAATAGTAAATTATTATATATACTAACTTATGTGTTTTGAATTGTACATAATTGGATACATTATGAAATTTTATAATTTTAAATATTATTTTTATTTTTAAAAAAATTAATAATATTTTATTGTTATAAAATATCAATACTGTCAATTTTGACACTATTAATTTATTTGAATTTAAATAAAATCCACCGAGAAGATATATTCTAACGAAAATATTTAATAGCTTCCTAACATGTCTTATTAATATTTAAAATTCGTGGATCACATTAATTAGTTCATATAATATTTATTTTAATATTTTGAATACCATTTATTTGATATTTATCTTTAAATAAATTACTACAACATTGTTATATAATTATTTAATATGATTATTTGTTGCATAAAAATTAAAAATAAAATACAATTATGAAGATAAATCTATAATAGTTCATAAGAATACTTTTAGCCAAAATTTTCTTCTAAAACAACCAAATTTTAAAATATTAGGTTTATTAAATTATGAAGGTGAAAACTTTGACATCATTTAAAAAAAGATAATATAATTGTCATAATCTGTTTTATAGGGCTCAAAATGGCACCCAAGTATACCCTTGGATTATTAGGATATATATATACTCGACCAATAATGGTTGGTAAAGGTTTTGGTCTTTTTATGGGTATTATTATTTTAATAAAAACTATATTATTGATTTTTCACTAAATAAATAATTTCTGCATCATTAAGGTACAAGATAATAAGTTAATTATATATTTCTTAAAAATCACAAATAAATTACCAGGATGAATAAATAAAAATTATCTTTAAAATGAGTATTTATAATAGAATTTATATTCTGTATAACTTTATATTAAAAATACATTAATTATTAAAGTTTGAGTGAGACATATTTCGCTTTCTTTAAATAAAATAAATTAAAGGTATTAATCACATCCAAGTGGGTTCCAAAAGATACCATTTCGACCCAATTATATTTTAGGATGAAATATAATCATCCAATTATATTAATACAAGTTTTAGTGTAATTTTATAATATTATTGTTACCCTTAATTACATGATTTACCTTTAACTGTAGTAAATAACATTTACCATAGCTACTCTTCATAATGTCTAAAAATAAAAAGTATCCTATTAACATAATTTGGACCTAATGATTCCAAATATGGAATCCATTTTTCACAATTCAAAACACAGAAGTTTTAGTATATAATTTAAAATTAATCCCGCTGTAAAAAAATGGGTTCTAAAAGATAAAATATTGCAAAAGATTGAAATGTTTTTACCTATGAATTCAATGTAAAATTAATGATAAAGACATAAATTATATTAAATGGTAAAATTTATTCTATTTATACTTTAAAACCATTCAATATTATAATTTAAATATATAAATTATCTTGATGAAAAAGTATAATTTAACTAAAATTTAGCATATTTTTACTATTCATCAAAATAGGAAAGTTAACAAGAAAATTATTAAAAAATTATCCAATGTAAATTTTTATATACTTATTGCAAGGAATAAGTTTATTTTGTCAAATTGAACTCATAAAAGTGTCAAAAACTAGACTTAATGTGGGTGTATGATCAAAAGGCAAAAAAACTCTATTTTCGTAAAAAATATTTCCTTTATACAAAAAATTGATATTGTTCTCATAAAATATTCTAGAAAATGATTAAGATGAATTATAATGTCTATAAAATTCAAAATGCGGTTAATAATATTCATAACTTCTAGTTCATGAGAACAATATATCATTGTTTAGTAAAACATGGTATTTCATACAACACAAGCTAATGAGGAAGGTTGCTCTTACGTGCAACACAAGCCATGAATAGTGTTTGTGTATACTAAAAGCTAATATAGTGTTGCGTATAGCGCAAGGTAATCATAGTTTAACATACAACACAAGACATTAAAGAAATTAAAAATAATATTTCTCATAAAATCTTGGGGTGTTACATTCTACCCCCCTTAAAAGGAATTTCGCCCTCAAAATTAATCGTGGTTATAAATTGTTTACTACATGAAAGATTATTTCATGGAAAACCACATCGTAAAAAGGAATACTAAAACTTAATTTTAAAAAATAATGTATGAAATGTTCCAGTTACCTAAATTAATTCATCACTGGGTTTGCACATAGAAGAACATAAATGAAAATATGGATATGGAAGAGAAATCTAACCATCAAGTTATGATGGAGATTGGTAGAGAACATGTCTATGAGAAATCCAATATTCACAAAACAATAAATTTGTTATGATCTATGGTACCATCTGATTAATTGAATATGAGGGTACTAGGACAACATTTTTGGTTTTCAAGATCATTTCCCTAAATTTTATGAATTTCTTTGTATAAGTATAAATACTTACTCGATTTCAGTGTAATATCATTGTTGGTCATTCCATGAAAAATTTCTACATCATCTATTATTTAAAGAAATGAAGTTGAATTTTTCATTCTTGAAGTATTAACAAATCATGTGATATAATGATAGGTCATTCCATTTGTCTCTATCACAAAAAAGGTTAGCACAAGATATTAAATATACATATGTCCATCTATGGTGAGGTTAATCCTATATCATTCCAAAAATGGACATATAATTAATTAATCATCACACTTAATAAAACAAAACTAATTTCTACAAACCAGGTACTTCTTGTAGGACAGTGGTAGGTGATAAAGGCCTATCTTACTTCTGTTGTGGGTTCGATTCGTGAAACCTTGTCCGACACGACGGGTTATCGCCCATCCTAGGGGTTGTCCTTTTTATAAAACTATAATATTATAACATTATAGATTAATTTTTTAGCCTTAAAAATTCCTCTCTGATGTCCAACTTAATCCATTCCAACCTTTAGGATTATCATAAATACTTCTGTCCAAACTAACAATTTAAAGAAAATGATTACTAGAAAGGTCGTATTACAAGCATGTGAATACCATCATTTTCCCCCATATATCATAAGATTTATCTTTTTGGTCACATCCCAAACATTTGAATACCTTAATCGTGTATTCTATTGAAACATGATTTACCATAGAACCTTAGTGAAAACATGAATGCTATCAAAAATTAACTCTTTCCACGTAACAAAATCCTAAAATTTATATACACTCAAACCATGATGTCAGTTTATCCTTATATCAGTTATGAGATCATTAGTAATATCCAACATGTTATTTTCCCCTTATCCCTTCATTATGCACATTTCATCTAATTTTACAAAAATATTTCAATCCATTTTCATGGTCATCGGTACCATTCAACATATACTTTAAAATACATTAGAAAAAACAATAGAGTAACAATCCATAAATGTTTCTTTTTTCAATAGTGCCATGAAATTACTTATAGAAAATTACTCTTGATAAACATACAATCATTCCAATACCTTCTTAAACCATTGACTGTGCTTCATAATTTTATTCCTCAACCCTTCTTTCATCTCATATATCATTTGTAGTCTCTTAATCCTCATTAACATAAATATTACCCATACGACCATGCTGATTCTCTTCATGAGATTTACCTTTGGGAATTAGTTTGCATAATTCCTGTACATCCTACATTTAAAACATTTAAATGATGTTGATGACTTAGAAATACCATTATTTTTGTCAATAGTGTTAATTGATCCCTTTCCTTGGCAATTACTGGATTTTTGTACTTTTCCACACCCAAAGAATCTTCCAGTTCCTTTGAAACATTCTCCTTGATGTCTCTTCCCACATGATTTATATGAGGAAAGTTGAACATTATTTCTACTATGATCATCATGAAACTCAATATTTCTCTTATTAGCTGATTTAGGAAACATACTAAAAGTTAAGATTATTGAACATATTATGAGATTGCTTTTTATGAATCATAACGATGTTTCACCTTCCAAATACTATTTAATTTTCTAGATCAAGAATAATATCATTCCATTGTCCGTCATATTTTCTATTAAAATGTATCTTTATGTTTCCATCCATTTTCTAAAACCCAAAAAGAATAGCGTGAGAGGAAAAAATCACACTCAGAAAACAACATAATCCGGGGGAGTAAATTCAATCTCTAACATCTTAGGTTTAATCCAAGGTTATTCATGATCGTTATAATAATTATAGGAATGTTACCAATAATTATACTTAACCTTAGGGAAATCCTTAGACATACCTTAGAAATATTTCTAGGGATCACACTAGTGTTTTTGAAACCTAGTTTCCAAAGGTTAACTAAACATTTCCTCTGTTACCAACTATTGAGACCCAAGGCATGACGTACATGGAAATTACATTAATTTGGCAGAATACTTAATATATAACAAAAACAGACCCCTAAGGACCGTAGTAGTTTAGTGTCTTTGGAAACTCGGAACACAATATTCTAATCATGGTGAAAGATCTTCAACATCTCTCATAAAGATCATCACCTTTTGTTTTCTTACCTTAAACCATTCTTTATATCATGGGGAAAAGGAAACATATAAAGGGTGAGCTAAAATGAATAGTAAGGGTAATAATGGAATAAAAATAAAATAAACCATATACATTTGAACTTAAAAACATGAACATAATGTTTAAACATCAATATAATGAGTTGTGAAATAAATATTGGCAGTACATGAGGCATAGATCCTAAAGGAACATAAATCATGATAAAATAGTATGGGAATAAAACATGTAATTGTGTAAAACCATTAAGCACACATGTTATGATTTTTATAGTTTCCAAGGCATTTCTACCAAGACCATCATAGTGAACAAAGTCCATTACTGAACCAGGTTTACTTGCTATTCCATCCCTATATTACTTAACCAGATTTTACATGCCATTCTATCCATGTCTATCTAATGAGATATAAATCTTTACCCTATGCATTGAATGGATATATAGGTCCCACCCATCTCATAATGAAACCATTCTTATGTGTGCCACAAAATTATAAATCATACATCATAGCATAACCCATGTAATAAAAATGGTATTCTTAAACATCATGCCATCATAACATAATCCAAATAAGATAAAGAAGTTCATTAAAATAATTCCATCATCACATAATCAAATCAATGTAATAAGGGGGATAGAAAAATAAACCAATATCATCTTAGATTGAAAATAATTTTGATAAAACACTTGAACTCAGTTCTTGAGGAAAATATACTTTCTTCTTAAAAATCATTTTCTTTTCTAAAAATGATATTAAATTTTAAAAGAAATAATTTTTTTAAAATAATCATGAAATCTGGAATAGGAGGCTTCATGTAAATAAGGAATTATGAAACCATAAAAATCCATTCAGTCCATAGAAGTTAAAAAAACATTCTCCTTGTACTTTTGCTAGAGAAGTTAAAAAGTACCTCAAATGGTAAACAAAAGAAATATTATTTACATACAATTTAGTAAAAGTAAAAAATAAGTAAAATGATATTATACATATATGAAAAACATTTTTAGAAAACATAGACAAAGATGATAAATATAACCCCATTAAATACTTACGAATAAACAATATCGGTTAAGAAAGAGATTGGAATAATTATCCCTTACCTTATATCCAATTTCATTCGTATGTGTCCGAGACTTCTGTATAGTGGGTTTAAACATATTATTATCTTATAACAGAACCATAATAATATTTATTATATCATATATGATTCACTTATGACTTTATATTACCCTTTAATTGGTCAATAACATGTTAAAGTAGCATTTTGTGTAAAATAATTTCATTTATCATACATGTTTTGACTTCTCATTATTCATATGATTACATAGATAATGATTACTTACTTCAAGAATGTAAAACATATTTTATATATAATATATATTCAGAATATATATATAATATCGATAAATGGAATGAAATACATCGTTCATGGAGACAGTAGGCCATACGTACGCATGACCGCTATTTTCATTTCCTTATTAAATTGAATGGAAGTAAATGACACACATATATATACATAAATATAGTAGCATTATTATGTCATATATTTAATGATAACTTATTATATATACCTTAAAATCATTCTTGAATGGTTTACATGGAGAATGAATCTCATCACATCATGGAGACGGTAATCCATACATACGCACGAGTGATGATATCATTCCCATAATTATTGAATGGAATTTAAGTGGATGATATAATATCTCAAAATTAGTATTATGTTATAATAATCATATATAGTTATCATTTCCACCATTATACCCATCCATGTAAGGTGGTGGTGGAAAAATAGATTACACCACGATGTGGAGACAGTAAGCCGTACAAAGGCACGCGAAGTGATTTCGTTTTTTGTTGGATGGATAGAAAGTGAAATAGGTTAGTTTAACATTTATAATAATATATCAGTATAATAGTTATTTTGATGTTATTTCCTTATACTGAAACAAATAAAGAATAGGAAGTATAAGATTAAATAAACTTGAAAGAATTGGTAGAAGAGATTACCTCTTCTTCGACGCGCCTCTTTTAAATTTCCTCTTAGGGCACTAGAGTTGGCCTTTTAAGAAGACCAGAACCTCTTGAAAGTTGATAGGGAATATGAAAAGGGGAACGAGTAGAGTTTTACCAAGTTTTAAATCTCAAAATGGAGTAAAGTGGAGTGGGAGGAGGTTCCCATTTATAAGAGATGAGAGGGGTACTTTTGGAGACCTGAAAACTATTAATTTATAATAAACACAAACCCCACTTATAAACCTCCAAAATGACTCAACTTCAAAAATGAGATAAGATAGGGTTGTAATCTCATCATCAAATAAAATTTTTACATGTTGGGAAATTATTTTATGTAACACCCTGAGATTTGATGAGATATATATTTTTTAATTTCTTTGATGTCTTCTGTTGTACACTACACCAATATTAGCTTGTACTATACGCAACACCGTATTATCTTGTAGTATACGCAAAACTATTATTGGCTTGTGTTACACAAAATTTCATGTTCATTTTGTGGAAATTATTCTACGCAACATTAATTATAGATTTTGTTTAATTTATAAATGAAATAAGTTTTTATTATGTTATACGCAACACCAAAGGGATCTTGCACTAAACTCAACCCTAACTTGGCTTGCATTACACGCAATCACAAAATTCCTCGATAGCGTGTGTAATACGCAATACCGGGTTTCACTAAACAATGATATGTTATTAAAATATTATATAAACTAGCCATTATGAATATAAATACCCACTTTTTGAAATTTTATAAATTTTATCTTTCAAAATGGACATCATTTTTTTATTCAGAATATCGAAATTATCCTAGGGTGAATTTTTGGTATTTTTCTGAAAACTTTCAATTTTTGATTAATAGTGAGAACATTGAGTTATTGGTTAAAACATAATTTTTATTTAAATAATCATTTATTTTATTTAAATTTATTTTAGGTCAAAATAGATACATAATACCTATATATGTTCAATGTAATTCATTGGAGACATTTTATAATAATTTTAGATATATAAAAAGTTTATTGAACTTTTTACCGTCTTTTACCAACCTTCTAGGAGCATTTGAAAATTTACTTAAAAACATAATTTTAATACTTATGTGAGTTGAATTTTAAAAATCTGAGAGACATGGTTGATAAAGTAAAATGTGGTTTAATGAGATGAAAATAATTTTTGGTGAATAGTACCTTTTAACTTTTATTTACCACGGTTAAAAGTAAATAGGGTAATTAAGAGTAAAAATGATATTATTATTACCCTAACACATGTCCTAATTCTATTGGATAAGTGTAATTAGAAAAAAAACCTTAGGAGTAAAATATTACCCTTTAGGTCCACTTGGATTAGATTAGGACATTTATTATTATTTTATTCAAAGAAGAGTTAAAATAGTCAAAATTAATGTTTAATAAATAAAATTTTATTAATATAGGGTTATACATAAGATAAATTCGACTTTAAATATTAATTAGAAATATAAAAATATTTCCTACATAATGGTATTATATATATATATATTAGACATTAAATAATTTAATTTATTTATGACACAATGATGATGTAGTAATTACCTTATTAATGAAATATTAACATAATTGATATTATAAATAACCAAATAAATGTAATTTGAGACTTTTTATGAATTAAACTGATATTATAGGTTAATATAACATATTAGGGTTGGTTAGATTAATTTTTTTCTATGTTATAATGTTGTTATTAATTTAGACAAAACAAAATACCAAATACTGTCAAAATTGACATAAAAGAGTTTTAAAAAAAAATATTATATTATTAATTGATATTCTATTCCCTAAAAATCTAAGGTTTGAAAAAAATAATTATATAAGAATAAGGGTATCATTAATGATTCAATTGGAATTATATTGGTAGTTTATAATAAGAATTTTAACCAAAAAGTGTAAGAATACACGAAGACACAGTAAAAGTGAAATTATTTAACATAGAGTTAAATCTAAACGATAAGGTTAAAATGGTAACCTAAATTTGTCTAAAACCTATTTTTTGAGATTATTTAGACCCAAACCCACCCTATACTAGAAATAAGTCACTCTAGAGCCATTATAAACCGAATATAAATTTATTATAAAATAATATTTTATGTTTTTCCTTTGGTACCCCTCACCCCTCCTATAAAAGGGCACTTACACTTCTCTGTAATTCACACCTTCAAAGAAATTTGGATCATCCAAAAACTGCCCAACTACCCTCTCAACTGTCCTAAATTCATCCTAGATTCCTTAATTTAGTCATAAATCCACCCTAAGTATCCCTTTTCATCAAATCAAAAGGATGATCTCGAAGAAGAGGTGAATATCTCACCACCTATTTCAAGTTCCTTTCTTCTTCCACTTCTTCCTTATTTGTTGATTCCATTATAAAATAATAAATACAGTTTATTATATATAATGTGATATTATTATAAAAATTGTACAACCATATTAGTTATTTATTCCATCCTATTTAAGAAAAATTCACCACACATGCGTTAGTACGGCTTACCGTCTCCACGTCGTGATGTTGTTTGTTATTAAAACATTTCATCATTTGGATGGGTATAATAATTAGTATAAATGATATAAATAAAAAATATAACATTATGGTGATTATGTATATGTGATATACCATCCAATTATTTACTATTTTAATATCAAAAGAATGATATTGTCGCTCGTGCATACGTACGGACTACTGTCTCCACGAACACGATGAGATTCATTTTCCATAATTAACCAATCAAGTATGATTATAAAGTATATATAATAAATAATCATGAAATATTTTACATAATAATGATACTAGTTTAATTTATATATATGTTTCATTTACTTAATTCCATTTAATTCAATAAGGAAATAAAAACAGCGTTCATGCGTACGTACGGTCTACCGTCTTCATGAACAGTGTATTTCATTTCATTTATCTATCTGTTATATATATATACTGAATATATATGATATATAAATAATTTTTTAACATTATGGAATTAATGAAATCATTATATAAGTAGTAATAATATGAATAACAACCAGTTCAAACATGTACGATAAATGAAACGATTTTACACAAAACACGGATTTAACATGAAATTGACAAATGAACGGGTAAGATACAGTCATAAGTGAATAATATATGATATCAATAATATTATTACAGTTTTTTTACAAGTTAATAATATGTTTAAACCCACTATACATGAGGTTTAGATACATACAAAAAATATTAGACCTAAGGTAAGGGATTATTTCGTCTCACTTTTATTTCTGTGAGACATATGCATTAATCACCATCAATTTATTTTGTATGATGTTTATGATTTCCATGAATGTTTTATGATTTTTATTATTAAGGATATGATATTTAAATATTCATTTAAGTTTATTTATTTATTACATGTATGACTTCACTGATCATAAATGGTAAGGGAAAAGTTTGCAAATCTCATTTTTATCCTAGATTGCTTGTACGTAAGTATTTACTGGGGTTATATTTTTCATCCATGTCTGTAAAAATGTTTTTCATAAAGTGTTTAATATTCTTACATGTACATTTAAAGTCATGTTTACCCCTATTTTACTTTTACATTGTTTCATGAAATGAATCTTTCTTTTCTTTACCATACGAGGAACTTTTTGACTTTTCCAGAAAAAGTACGAGGAAAATGTTTTTTTGACTTATATGGCATGAAGAGATTTTTATAGTTTCATAATGCGTAATTTTCATGAATAGAACTATACTAAATTTATTGATTATTTTCAACAATATTATTTTCTTTTAAAATTTTCAAGGAATTTTGAGAAAAGAAAATTAATTTTAAGAGAAAGGATATTTTCCTCAAGAAATCATTTCAAGCATTTTATAAAAACTATTTTCCTTCTAAGACGAAATTATTTAATATGGGTATGTTTCAAGTACATGTTTTGATGTTTTTTATGATGAAATGATATCCATTTATTTTACATGGATTATTTTATGATGGGTTGATGTTTATGAAACCCATTTTATTCTTTTGTTTATGATGAATGATTTGTGATTGTTTTGTGGAGCATGTAAGAATGATTTCAATATGAGATGGGTGAGACCTATATCTTCCTTCAATTAATTGGGTAAATATTTATATTTCATGAGATAGACATGGATGGAACAGAAAGTAAATTTGGTTCAGTAATACAGGGCTGGAACGGAAAGTAAACCCGGTTCAGTAATGGACATTGTCCACTATGATGGTCTTGGCAGGAATGCCTTGGATACTATGAAAATCATACCATGTGATTAATGTTTTTACACAATTACATGGTTTATTTCCATGTTATTTTATCATGATTGATGTTCCATTATGATCTATGCCTTACGTACTTCCATGTTTTATGTCATTGCTGAAGATTTTGATGTTTAAACATTATGTTCATGTTATTAAATTCAAATGTTTATGGTTTGTTTTATTTTCTCCATGATTACCATTACTAAGAATTTGAGCTCACCCTTTATATGTTTTCTTTTCCCTAGGATTTAAACAATGGTTTTAGGTATGAAAACAAATAGTGAAGACCTTTATGGAATTGTTGAAGATCATTCACCATGACTAGAAGATGTTGTTTAGAGTTTCCAAAGACACTAAACTATTATGGTCCTTGGGTGTCTATTTTTGTTATATATTAAGTATTCTGCAAAATTAATGTAATGTATATGTACTTCATGTTTGGGACTCTACAGTTGGTATTAGAGGAAAGGTTTAGTCAAACTTTGGAAACTAGGATGCAAAAACTTTAGTGAGATCCCTAGAGATATTTCAAAGGCATGTCTAGGGATGTCCCTAAGATTAAGTATAAGTATATTTTACAGTCCTATAATTATGATAATGATCATAAATAACCTAGGATTAAACCTAAGATGTTAGAGATTGAATGTATTCCCCTTGTTTATGTTGTTTTCCTAGTATGGATTTTGCCTCTCAAACTATTCTTTTTGGGTTGTAGAAAATGGCTGGAAACAGGAAGATTCATGTTGCTGGAGAATATTATGGACAATCGAATGATATTCTTCATGATCATGAAAATGAAATGGGATATGGAAGGCGAAACAACATTATTACGCCTAATCAACAATCTCATAATATGATCAATAATCTCAACTTTGGTAACTTTCCTGACTCAGCTAATAAGAGAAAGATAGAGTTTCATTATGATCTTAGAGGAAATAAAGTTCAATTTTCCTCGTTTAAATAATGTGGTAAGAGACATAAAGGATAATTTATCAATGTAACTAGAAGATGCTTTGGTTGTGGAAAATAAGGACACAAATCCAGTAATTTCAAAGGAAAAGGTTTAGTTAACACCATGGACAAGGATAATGGTATTACTATGACAACAACAATGGTTAAATGTTTTAAATGTGGAATGTAAAGGAATTACGAAAACCAATGACCTAAGAGAATATCTCATGAAGAGAATCATCATGGTCATATGGGTAGTATTGATTTTGATGATGATAAAGAGACTACAAATGAAATATGAGATGAAAGAAGTGTTGAGGAATAAAATGATGAAGCTCGATCAATGGTTTAAGAAGGTAGTGGAATGATTTTATGTTTATATAGACTTATTTTAATGGTACTATGAAATAAATAAACATCTAAGGATTGTTACACTATTTTTTACCTAAAGTATTTTAATGTATATGTTAAATGGTACCGGTATCCATGAAAGTTTATTTAGATATTTTTAGAATGAAGATGATATGCTCATAATGAATGGATATGGAGAAAATAATATGTTTCATAGTATTATTGAGCTCATGAATGATATATGGACAAAGTGATATCATGGTTTGAGTATATAGAATTTTTGGAATTTTGGTATGTGAAAAGAGTTAAATTTTGACAGTATTCATATTTTCACTAAAGTTCAATGTGTGTTCATTTTTCAAGAGAATACATAATTGAGGTATTCATATGTTTGGAATGTGACCAAAAAGATATATCTTATGATATACGGGGGTAAATGATGGTATTCATATGATCGGTAAGTGAAATTTCTAGTAATAGTTTTATTTATACTGTGGGCTTGGACAAAAGTATTTTGGATAAGCCTAAAGATTTGAATTGATTAAGTTAGACATCAGATAGTATATTTTAAGGATAGAACCTTTTTTTGATATTATTTCTGGAATGTTATAATGGTGATGTTTTAGAAAAAGGACAACCTGAAGGATAGACGACAAACCATCACGTTAGACAAGGTTACGAGAATCGAACCCACAACCAAAGTGTGACAGGCCTTTATCACCTACTATTAGCCTACAGGAAGTCCCTGGTTATTTTAAATTAGCTTTAATTTATTAAGTGGTTTGATATATGAAGTATAAGTCCATTTTAGGAACCATATAAGATTAATCTCACCATAGATGGACTTATGTATATTTAATAACTTTTGATAACCTTTTGTTTGAGACAGATGGAATGACCTATCATTCTATCGCATGATCTTCTAACACTTCATCAATGAAAAATTCAACTTCATTTCTTTAAAAGATGAAGTTGAAATTGATCAAGGAATGACCAACGGTGAGATTGTACCAAAATCAATTAAGTATTTCTTCTAATTCAAATTATTTTCAACTTTAGGGAAATGATCATGAAAACCAAAAACGTTGTCCTAGATGTTACCTTAGATCATCACAAATTTATGGCTTTGTGATTGTTGTATTTTTCATATCCATGTTCTGTACCACTCTCCATCAAAACTTGATGGTTAGATTTCTCTTCCATATCCATATTTTCACCTATGTTCTCCTATGTGGAAACCCAGTGATGAGTTAATGTGGGTAACCATTACGTTTTATAATTTTGTTTTCAAAATTACGTTTTGGTATTAATTTTTAGGATGTGGTTTTCTATGAATTAAACATTCATGTAGTAAATGATTTATAACCCCAAAAAAAATCGAGGGAGAAATTCATTTTAAGGGGGGTAGAATGTAACACCCCGAGATTTTATGAGATATATTATTTTTTATTTATTTGATGTCTTCTATTGTAGACTACACCAAGATTAGCTTTTACTATCCACAACACCGTATTAGCTTGCAGTATACGCAACACTATTCTTGGCTCATGTTACACATAATTTCAAGTTCGTTTTGTGGAAATTATTCTATTCAACATTAAGTATATATTTTGTTTAATTTATAAATGAAATAAGTTTGGATTATTTTATACACAAC
Organism: Viscum album; assembly: GCA_963277665.1. NCBI lineage: Eukaryota > Viridiplantae > Streptophyta > Magnoliopsida > Santalales > Viscaceae > Viscum > Viscum album. Next base: position 2,021,704,508 of record OY728121.1, on the reverse strand, counting down.
ACCACAGGGATCTTGCAATACACGCAGCCCTGACATGGCTTGCATTACACACAATCGCGACCTTCCTTGATAGCATGTGTAGTACGCAATACCGGGTTTCACTAAAGAATGATATGTTATTAAAATATTATATAAACTAGCCATTATGAATAGTAATACCCAATTTTTAAAATTTTATAAATTTTATATTTCAAAATGGACTTTATTTTTTGATTTGGAATATCGAAATTATCCTAGGGGGAATTTTTGGTATTTTTATGAAAAAATTCAATTTTTGATGAATAGGGAAAACACTGAGTTATTGGTTAAAAACAAATTTTTATTTAAATAATAATTTATTTTATTTAAATTTATTTTTGGTCAAAATAGATACATAATACCTATATATGTTCAATGTAATTCATTGGAAGAATTTTATAATAATTTTTTATATATAAAAATTTTATTGAACTTTTTACCATCTTTTACCCACCTTCTAGGAGCATTTGCAAATTTAAATAAAACTTAATTTTACCGCTTATGTGAGTTGAATTTCAAAAATCAAAGAGACATAGTTGATATCAATAAGTAAAATGTGGTTTAATGAGATGAAAATAACTTTTGGTGGATAGTAACTTTTAACTTTTATTTACCACGGTTAAAAGTAAATAGGGTAATTAAGGGTAAAAATGATATTATTATTACCCTAAAAAATGTCCTAATTATATTGGAAAGGTTTAATTCTACCAATATCCTTAGGAATAAAATATTACCCTTTAGTTCCAATCGGATTAGATTAGGACATTTATTATTATTTTATTTAAAGAAGAGTTAAAATAGTTAAAATCAAAGTTTAATAACTAAAAACTTTTTAATGTATGGTTATACATAAGAAAAATTATAATATAAATATTAATTAGAAAGATAAAAATATTTCCTACATAATGGTTTTTTATTTATATTTTTTAGATATTAAATAATTTAATTTATTTATGACACAATAATGATGTAGTAATTACCTTATTAATGAAATATTAACTTTATTGATATTATAAATACCCAAATAAATGTGTTTTGAGACTTTTTATGAATTAAAATAATTTTATAGGTTACTATAACATATTAGAGTTGGTTATATGAATTTTATTCGAAGTAATAATGGTGTTATGAATTTATAAAAAACAAAATACCTAATAGTTTCAAAATTAAAATAAAAGAGTTTTTAAGACAAATATTATATTATTAATTGATATTCTATTCATAAAATTATAAGGATTGGCCAAAAGACATATATAATAATAGGGGTATCATTAATTAACCAATTGAGGTTAGATTGAATGTTTATTGTATGTTTATTAACCATGTAGTTTAAGAATATAAGAAGACACTGTAAATGTTAAATTATTTAACTCAGAGTTTAATCTAAATGATAAGGTTAAAATGGTAACCTAAAGTAGTCCAAAACCTTTTGGTTGAGAGTATTTATAACCATCCCCACCCTATCATATAAATAAGTCACTTTGGAGCCATTATAAATCGAATATTAATTTATTATAAAATAAGTGTTTAAGTTTTTCATAAGGTGCCCCTCACCCCTCTTATAAAAGGGCACTCCCCCTCTCTCTAATTCACACCTTCAAATCCATTTGGATCGTCCAAACCCTACCCAAATACCCTCTCAAATGTACTCCCTTCAAACTGGAGGCCCTAATTTAGTCATAAATCCATCCTATGTAGTCGTTTTGACCAAATAAAAAGGAAGAACCCGAAGAAGAAGAAAATATCTCACCACCTATTTTAAGTTCCTTTCTTCTTCCACTTCCTCCTTCTTTGTTGTTTCCATTATAAAATAATAACTCCAGTATATTATGTATAATTTTATGTTGTTATAAAAATTATACAACCAAATTAGTTATTTTATCCATCTTATGAATGAAAAACTCACCACACGTGCGTACGTACGGCTTACCGTCTCCACGTCATGGTGTAGTTTGTTATTAAAACATTTCATCATTTGGATGGGTATAATAATGAGTATAAATGATAAAAATAAAAAATATAACATTATTATTATTATTTATATATGATATAAAATCCAATTATATACAATTTTAATATGTAAAGAATGATATTTTCGGTCGTGCGTACGTATGGACTACCGTCACTACAAACGTGATGAGATTCATTTTTCATAATTAACAATTCAACTATGATTATAAAGTATATATAATAAATAATCAATAAAGATATTATATAATAATTATACTGGATTTATGTACATATATGTTTCATTTACTTAATTCCATTCAATTCACTAAGGAAATGAAAACAGCGTTCATACGTAAGTACGGTCTACCGTCTCCATGAACAGTGTATTTCATTTCATTTATCTATCTATTATATATATATATATACTGAATATATATGACATATAAATAATTTTTTACATTCTTGAAGTATGTGAATAATGATATAAGTAATAATAATATAATTAACAACAAGTCCAAACACGTACGATAAATGAAACGATTTTACCCAAAATGCGGATTTAACATGAAATTGACAAATGAACGGCTAAGATAAACTCATAAGTGAATCATATATGATATCATAAATATTATTAAGGTTATGTTACAAGTAAATAATATATTTAAACCCACTATATAGGAGGTTCATATACATACAAAGCATATCAGTCCTAAGGTAAGGGATTATTTCATCTCACTTTTATTAATGTGAGACATATGCCTTATTCAACATCTATTTATTTTGTCTGGTATTTATGATTTCCTTGAATGTTTTATGATTTTTATTATTAAGGATATTATATTAAAATATGCATGAAATTTTCTTTATTTTATTAATTTTATGACTTCACTGATCATAAATGGTAGGGGAAAATTTTGCAAATATCATTTTTATCCGAGATTACTTATACGTAAGTATTTACTGGTGTTATATTTTTAATCCATGTCCATAAAAATGTTTTTCATAAAGTGTTTAATATTATTCTATGTATTTTTAATGTTATTTTTACCCCTCTTTGACTTTTACATTGTGTTATTAAAGGAATCTTTCTTTTGTTTACCGTATGAGGAACTTTTTGGATTTTCTAGAAAAAGTACAAGGAGAATGTTTTTTTAACATATAGGACATGAATGGATTTTTACGGTTTCATAATGACTAATTTTCATGAAGATTCCTCTAAAATATTTCATGATTGTTTTCAACGAAATTATTTTCTTTTAAAATTTGCAAAGCATTTTGAGAAAAGAAAATTATTTTTAAGAAGAAAGGATATTTTCCTCCAGAATTCATTTCAAGTGTTTTATCAAAACTATTTTCCATATAAGATGACATTATTTAATATGGGTATGTTTCAAGTACATGTTTTGATGTTGTTTATGATGAAATTATATCCATTTAATTTATATGGATTATGTTATAATGGGATGATGTTTATGAAACCCATTTTGTTATTTTGGTTATAATGAATGATTTATGATTATTTTGTGGCACATGTAAGAATGATTTAAATATGAGATGGGTTGGACCTATATCTCCCTCCAATTAATTGGGTAAAGATTTATATCTCATTATAGAGACATGGCTGGAATGTCAAGTTAATGCGGTTCAGTAATACATGGAAGGAACGGCAAGTAAACCCAGTTCAGTAATGGACATTGTCCACTATGATGGTCTTGGTAGGAATGAATTGGATACTATGGAAATAATATTATGTTCTTAATGGTTTTCCCCAGTTACATGTTTTATTCCTATGTTATTTTATCATGAATGATTTTCCATTATGATCTATGCCTTATGTACTTCCATGTTTTATGTTATTTCTCAAGATTTTGATGTTTAAACATTATGTTCATGCTTTTAAATTCAAATGTATATGGTTTATTTTATTTTCTCCATGCTTAGCCTTACTAAGAATTTGATCTCACCATTTATGTGTTTTCTTTTCCCCAGGATTTAATGAATGGTTTTAGGTAAGAAAAAAAATAGGCAAGACCTTTATGGGAGATGTTGAAGATATTTCACCATGACTAAAAGATGTTGTTTCGAGTTACCAAAAACACTAAACTATTATGGTCCTTGGGTGTCTATAATTTTTATATATTAATTATTACTCAAAAGTTATATAATGTCATTGTACGTCAAGTTTGGCTCTCTATATTTTAAACCTTATCAACATGATTTATCCTTATTTAATCTATTTAATCTTATTTGTGGTAATAAATTTATAAATTTTAAATTTTTATATATACTAACTTCTGTGTTGTGAATTATCTATAATTTTATAATTTATGAAATTTTAGACCATATAAATTTCAATTTATAAGTTTTAAATATTTTTGTGATTTTTAAACAATATAATAATATGTTATTTTTATAAAATGTCAATAGTATCAATTTTGACACTATTCATTTATTTGAATTTAAATAAAATCCAAAGAGAAGATATATTAAAACCAAAATATTTAATAGATTCATAACATGTCATATTAACCTATAAAATTTGTGGATCACATTAATTAGTTCATATAATATTTATTTTAATATTTTTAAAACCATTTATTTGATATTTCTCCTAATAAAATAACTTCTACATCATTTTTGTATAATTAATTAATATTATTATTTGTTAAATTAAAATTAAAACTAAAATACTATGATGAAGATACATATATCATCGTTAATAAAAATACTTTTAGGAAAATGTATCTTCTAAAACAACCAACTTTTGAAATGTTATGTTTATTAAATTATGAAGGTGACAACTTTGACCTCATTTAAAATAAAATAATATAAATGTCATAATATATTTTATAAGGCTCCAAATGGTCGAAAAGACTACCCTTGGATCCTTAGGATATAGATATACTCGACCAATAAGGTTTGGTCTTGTTTTTGGTCCTTTTGATGGGTATTATTATTTTAATAAAAACTATATTATTTATTTTTCACATAATAAATAATTTCTCCATGATTAATGTATAAGCTATTAAGGTAAGTATATATTTCTTAAAAATGTCAAATAAATTACCATGATGAATAAAAAAAGTTTTATTTAAAATGAGTATTTATAATATAGTTTATATTCTGTATAACCTTATATTAAAAATACTTTAATTATTGATGTTTGAGTGAGACATATTTCATTTTCTTTAAATAAAATAAATTAATGGTATTAATCACATCCAAGTGGGCTTCAAAAGATACCATTTCGACCCAAGTATATTTTAGGAAGAAATTTAATCATCCAATTATATTAATACAAGTGTTATGGAAATTTTATAATATTATTTTTACCCTTAATTACCTGATTTCCATTTAACTGTAGTAAAAAAAATTTACCGTAATTTCTATTCATAATGTCTAAAATTAAAACGTATCCAATAAATATAATTTGGAATTAATTATTACAAATATGGAATCTATTTTTCCAAATTCAAAACACAGATGTTGCAGTATTTAATTTAAAATTAATCCCGTTGTTAAAAAACGTGTTCTAAAAGTTAAAATATTGCAAAAGATTGAAATGTTTTTACATGTGAATTCAATGTAAAATTAATGATAATGAAATACGTTATTTAAAATAGTAAAAATATATCTATTTATACTTTAAAACAATTAATTATTATAATTTAATAAATATAAATTATCTTGATGGAAAAAGTTTTTTAATTAAAATTTTGCGTATTTTTACTCTTCATCAAAATATGTAAGTTAAAATAAAATTACTAAAAAAGTATCCAAAGTAAATTTTTATATACTTATTGCAATAAATAAGTTTAGTTTTTATAATTGAACTCTTAAAAATTTCAAAAACTAGATTTAACGTGTGTGCACCATCAAAAGGCGGCAAAACTGTATTTTTTGAAAAAATAATTCCTTTATAAGAAAAAATGATTTTGTTCTCATAACATGTTATTAAAAATTAATAAGATGAATTATAATGTTTATAAAATTCAAAATGAGGTTAAAACTATTCCTAATGGCTAGTTCATAAGAACAATATATATATTGTTTAGTGAAACTCTATATTGCGTAAATAACACGCTCTTGAGGAAGGTCGCTCTTGCGTGCAACACAAGCCAAAAATAGTGTTTTCGTATACTAAAATCTAACACGGTGTTGCGTATAGCGCAAGATAATCTTGGTGTATCATACAAAATAGGACATCAAAGAAATTAAAAATAATATTTCTCATAAAATCTCGGGGTTTTACATTCTACCCCCCTTAAGATGAATTTCGTCCTCGAAAATTGTCAGGGGTTAAAACAGGTTTACTACTTGAAAGTTTCTTTCATAGAAACCCACATCTTAAAAAAGAATACTAAATATTAATTTTAAAAACTAATTTACGAAACATAATGGCTACCCAAATTAACTCATCACTAAGTTTCCATATAGTATAACATAGGTGAAAATATGGATATGGAAGAGAAATCTAACCATCATGTTCTGATAGAGAGTGGTAGAGAACATGACTATGAAAAAGACAATAATCAAAAAACTGTAAATTTGTGATGATATAAGGTACCATCTGATTCATCGGATATGAGGGTAGTAGGACAAAATTTTTGGTTTTCAAGACCATTTCCCTAAAGTTGATGAATTTCTTTGCATAAATAAAAATAATTACTTGATTTTAGTGTAATATCATCATTGGTCATTCCATGAACAATTTCCACTTCATCTCTTATTTAAAGAAATGAAGTTTTACTTTTCATTCTTGAAGTATTATTAGATCATGTGATAGAATTATAGGTCATTTCATCTGTCTATATCACAAGAAGGATTAGCACAAGATAGTATATATAAATAAGTCCATCTATGGTGAGGTTAATCATATATGGTTCCAAAAATGGACTTATACTTCATCTATTATACCACTTAATAAAAAAACTAATTTATACAAACCAAGGACTTCCTATAGGACAGTGGTAGGTGATAAAGGCATGTCTCACTTCGGTTATGGGTTCGATTCATGCAACCTTGTCAGACATGATGGGTTGTCACCCATCTTACAAGTTGTTATTTTTCTAAAACTATAATATTATAACATTCTAGAAGAATGTTTTAGCCTTAAAAAATACTATTTGATGTCCATATTAATCCATTCCAACCTTTAGTCTTATTAAAAACACTTCTCTCCAAACTCACAGTTTAAAGAAAACGATTACTAGAAAGGTCATATAACAAGAATGTGAATACAATAATTTTTACCCCATATATCATAAGATATATCTTTTTGGTCACATTAGAAACATGTGAATACCTTAATAATGTATTCTCTTGAAACATGAATTACCATAGAACCTTAGTGAAAACATGAATTCTGTCAAAAGTTAACTCTTTCCACATTCCAAAATCCCAAAATTTTTATACACTCAAACCATGATGTCACTTTGTCCTTATATCAGTCATGAGCTCAATAATAATATCCAACATATTATTTTCTCCATATCCCTTCATTATGCGCATATCATCTGATTTCCAAAAATATTTCAATCTATTTTCATGGTTACCAGTACCATGCAACATATACTTTAAAATACTTTAGAAAAAACAATAGAGTAACAATCCTTAGATGTTTCTTCATTCCATAGTACCACGAAATTACTTATACAACATAACTCTTGAGAAACATACAAAGCATTCCACTAGCTTCTTAAACCATTGACCGCGATTCATCATTTTATTCCTCAACACTTCTTTCATCTCATATATCTTTTGTAGTATCTTCATCATCATCAATATAAATACTACCCGTACGACCATGCTGATTCTCTTCAAGTGATTTTAACTTAGGGCATTGGTTTACATAATTCCAGTACATCCCACATTTAAAACATTTAACTATTATTGATGTCTTATAAATACCATTATCCTTGTCTATAGTATTAATTGAACCCTTTCCTTTGTAATTACTGGCTTTGTGTCCTTTTTTTTCCACACCCAAATTAACTTCCAGTTCCTTTGAAACATTCTCATTGATGTCTCTTCCCACATGATTTACATGAGGAAAATTGAACTTTCTTTCCTCTATGATCATCATGAAACTCAAAATTTCTCTTATTAGTTGAGTCAGGAAACATAGAAAAAGTTGAGATTATTGATCATATTATGAGATTGCTGATTAGGAATAATAACGATGTTTCGCCTTCCAAATCTAGTTTCATTTTCTTGATAATAAACAATTTCATTACATTTTCCATCATATTTTCCATTAACATGAATCTTCCTATTTCCGAACATTTTCTAAAACCCAAAAAGAATAGTGTGAGAGACAAAAATCACACTTGGAAAACAACATAATCAGAGGGAGTAATTTCAATCTCTAACATCTTAGGTTTAATCCTAGGTTATTCGTGATCGTTATAATATTTATAGGACTGTAACCTATACTTATACTTATCCTTAGGGACATCCCTAGACATACCTTAGAAATATCTCTAAGGATCTCACTAAATCTTTCACATAATAGTTTCCAAAGGTTAACTAAAACTTTCCTCTGATACCAAATATAGAAAACCAAGGATTGACGTACATGGAGATTACATTACTTTTGCAGAATACTTAATACATAACAAAAACAGTCACCCAAGGACCGTAGTATTTTAGTGTATTTGGAAACTCGGAAAATAATCTTCTAATCCTGGTGAAAGATCTTCATCATCTACCATAAATATCTTCCTCTTTTGTTTTCTTACCTAAAAACTTTATTTATATCCTGTGGAAAAGAAAACATATAAAGGGTGAGCTCAAATTCTCACTAAGGGTATGAATGAAGAAAATAAAATAAACCATATATATTTGAACATAAAAACATGAACATAACGTTTAAACATCAAAATCATGAGTTTTGCAATAAATCTTGGGAGTGTGTAAGGCATAGATCATAAAGGAATGTCAATCATGATAAAATATCATGGGAATAAAACATGTAATTATGGAAAACCATTAATCACATGTTATGATTTCCATAGTAGCCAAGGCATTGCTACCAAGACCATCATAGTGGACAAAGTCCATTACTGAACCAGGTTTTCTTGTCATTCCAACATTGTATTACTGAACCAGATTTTACTTTTCGTTCAAGCCATGTCTATTTCACGAGATATAAATCTTTACCCAATTCATTGGAGGGAGATATAGGTCCCAACAACCTCATAATGAAACCATTCTTATGTGTGCCACAAAATCATAAATCTTACATCATAGCATAACCCATGTAATAAATGTGATTCTTAAACATCGTTCCATAATAACATAATCCATATAATATAAAATACTCCATAAAAATAATTCCATCATTACATAATCAAATCAATTTAATAATAGGGATAGAAACCTAACCCTATATAATCTTAGATAAAAAATAATTTTGATAAAATAGTTGAACTCAGTTCTGGAGGAAAATATCCTTTCTTCTTCAAAATCATTTTATTTTCTCAAAATGATATAAAATTTTAAAAGAAATGATATTTTTTAAAAATAATCATGGAATCTTTCATAGTAATCTTCATGGAAATAAGGCATTATGAAACCGTAAAAATCTATTCATGCTGTATAAGTTAAAAAAACATTCTCCTTGTACTTTTTCCAGAAAAGTCAAAAAGTACCTCGTATGGTAAACAAAATAAATATTCCTTACATACCATGTAGTAATAGACAAAAATTGGTAAAAAGGACTTTAAAAATACATGAAAACATTTTTAGAAAACATAGACACAGATGATAAATATAACCCCAGTAAATACTTACGAATAAACAATCTCGGTTAAGAACGAGATTGGAATAATTATCTCTTACCTTATGTCCAATTTCTTCCATATGTGTCCGAGACTCCTGTATAGTGGGTTTAAACATATTAATATATTATAACAAAACCATAATAATATTTATGATATCATATATGATTCACTTACGACTTTATATTACCCTTTCATTGGTCAATTCCATGTTGAACTAGCCTTTTGGGTAAAATTGTTTCATTAATCTTACGTGTTTTGACTTTTAATTATTCATACGATTACTTAGATCATGATTACCTTCTTCCAGAGTGTAAAACATGATTTATATATAATATATATTCAGAATATATAAATATATATATAATATAAATAAAGTAAATTAAATACACCATTTATGGAGACGGTAGGTCGTACGAACGCATGAATGCTGTTTTCATTTCCTTATTAAATTGAATGGAAGTAAATTACATATATATATATATATAAATTAACAAAGTATCATTATTATGTCATATATTTCATTATTAATTATTATATAAACTTTAAAATCATTATTAAATGGTTTATATGGATGATGAATCTCATTACATTGTGGAGACGGTAATCCGTATGTACGCACGAGCGATCATATCATTCCCTTAATTATTGAATGTAATTGGAGTGGATGATATAATATCTCAGAATTAGTATTATGTTATAATAATTATATATTGTTATTACTTCCACCATTATACCCATCCAAGTAATGTGATGGTGGAAAAATAGATTACACCATGGCGTGGAGACAGTAAGTCGTACGTACGCATGCACGGTGATTTCATATTTCATAGGATGGATGGAAGGTGAAATATGGTTGATTAATATTTATAATAACAAATAAGTATATTAGTTATACTGGGTTTATTAGTTTATAATGAAACAACTAATGGAGAGGATGTATAAGAATAAAGAAACTTGAAAGAATCGGTAGAAGAGATTACCTCTTCTTCGACGTGCCTCTTTTAAACTTTCTATTAGGGCACTAGAGCTGGCCTCTGAAGAAGACAAGAACCTATAGAATGTTGATAGGTAAGTTTATAAGGGAAATGGGTAGGGTTTTGCAGAGTTTTAAATCTCAAAATGGAGTGAAGAGGAGAGGGAGGAGGTGCCCTTTAATAAGAGAAGAAAGGGGCACTTTTGGAAACCTCAAAAATATTAATTTATAATAAACTAAAACCCCACATAAAGACCTAGAAAATGATTCAAAATCATCAATTAGATGAGATAGAGTTGTAATCTCATCATCAAATAAAATTTAAACATGTTGGGAAACTATTTTAATCCTTGTCAATTTGATTTATACTTATTTAATCAATTTAATCATATTTATAATAATAATTTTCTAAATTTTAAATTGTTATATATCGTAAATTATGTGTTTTTAATTGTAAATAATTGTATAATTTATGAATGTATAGACCATATAAATTTCAATTGATAAGATTGATTTTTTTTTTGTGATTTTTAAACAATTTAATAATATGTCATTTTTATAAAATAACAATAGTGTCTATTTTGAAACTATTCATTTATTTGAATTTAAATAAAATACAAAGAGAAGATATATTCAAAAAAAATATTTAATAGATTTATAACATGTCATATCCATCTAGAAAATTCGGTGAGAACATTAATTAGTTCATATAATATTTATTTTAATATTTTTAAAACCATTTATTTGATATTTCTCTTAATAAAATAATTTCTACAACATTGTTGTATAATTATTTAATATGAATATTTGTTGCATAAAAATTATAACTAAAATACTATGATGAATATAAATCTATCATAGTTTATAAGAATACTCTTAGGAAAATATAGCTTATAAAACATCCATCTTTTAAAATGTTATGTTTATTAAATTGTGAATGTGACAACTTTGACATCATTGAAAATAAAATAATATAAATGTCATAATCTGTTTTATAAGGATCCAAATGGTGCACAAATATACCCTTGGATGATTAAGGTATATATATACTTGACCAAAATGGTTTGGTCAAGTTTCTGGTCTTTTTAATGGGTACTATTAATTTAATAAAAACTACATTATTGATTTTTTAATAAATAAACTATTTCTACATCATTAATGTATAAGTTATTAAGGTAATTGTATTTTTCTTAAAAATCACAAAAAAATTACCATGATGAATAAAAAAAGTTTATATTTAAAATGATTATTTATAATCGAATTCATATTCTGTATAACTTTATATTAAAATTACATTAATTATTAATGTTCGAGAAGACATATTTCACTTTCTTTAAACAAAATAAATTAGAGGACTTAATCACATCTAAGTTCGTTCCAAAAGATACCATTTTGACCCAAGTATATTTTAAGACGAAATATAATCATCAAATTATATTAATACAAGTGTTAAGGAAATTTTATAATATTATTTTTACCCTTAATTACCTGATTTACCTTTAACTGTAGTAAATAAAATTTACCGTAGTTACTATTCATAATGTCTAAAATAAAAAGTATCCTATTAACATAATTTGGACCTAATTATTAAAAATATAGAATCCATTTTTCCAAATTCAAAATACAGAAGTTTTATTATTTAATTTAATATTAATCCCACTGTTAAAAAATGGGTTCTAAAAGTCAAAATATTGCAAAAGATTGAAATGTTTTTACCTATGAATTCATTGTAAAATTAATGCTAATGAAATAAATTATATTAAATGGTAAAAATATACTCTATTTATAATTTAAAACCATTAAACATTATAATTTAACCATATAAATTATATTGATGAAAAAATGTGTTTTTAATTAAAATTTAGCATATGTTTACTATTCATCAAAATATGAAAGTTAACAGAAAATATCCAAAGTAAATTTTTATATAATTATTGACATGAATATGTTTATTTTGTCAAATTTAACTCATAAATGTGTCAAAAAATAGATTTAAAGTGGGTGCACCATCAAAAGGCGGTAAAATTGTGTTTTTGGAAAAAATATTTCCTTTATATGAAAAATTGATTTTGTTCCCATAACTTGTTCTCGAAAATGATTAAGATGAATTATAATGTCTATAATATTAAAAATTAGATTAATAATATTCATAATGGCTTGTTCATAATAACAATATATCATTTTTAGTGAAACTCGGTATTGTGTACAACAAACGCTATTGAGGAAGGTCACTCTTGCGTGTAACAAAAGCCAAGAATAATGTTTGCGTATACTAAAAGCTAATGTGGTGTTTCATATAGTGAAATCTAATCATGGTGTATCATTCAACAAAAGATATCAAATAAATTAAAAATAACATTTCTCATAACATCTCCGGGTGTTACACTACCCACAACCATTTTCATGTCAAAACAAATAATAAAATGTTTTTCTATCAATCTCATTTAATCTCTTGGCTCGAATCAAAACAATTTCTACTATCACTCACCTTGAATATATAGGCTCATGAACATCCCTATAACATGAATTCCTAATATATTATCATCCATAATATAACCCTTTCTCAAGTTATAAGGAATATTAATGTTATATTCCTAGATTAATTCTATCCACCTTCAAATTCACATGATAAGTTCACAATGGGAGATGACATTATTAAGGATTTTAGGGCTGGTGAAAGCAACAAAGCATTCATAAATATAATAATATCTCTAAAACATCATGTAAAAAACATCTATTTCAAAATCTAGGATATGGGTGGCATATTCATGTTCATGGGGTAATAACCACTGATCCCCTTATCAAGAAACTACACATTGTTTCATCATTACACTGCCCAACCCAAGATGCGATGAATTATTAAATTCATCAAACTAACCTCCCTATTGTGGGAAAATAATTATGTGTCACTGAATAACTTTTCTTATAGGTAATGAAAGAAAAACGTTTCATAGGTCAATAAATGAGATCACATTTTCCATTATAGATAGTGTAATTAGAATAATCGAATTCTGATAGAATTTATGTACCAATTTCCAATACAATCAAACATAACCAAGGAGACATAACAAATCTACACCCTTCTTGGTGCCTCACAAAGGGATTACCAATCCAATCATTTTAAGATCCACAAAAATAAAACATTAAGACTTGTAATTCCAAAAAAGAAACTTTTAAGGTATAAAAATCACAATTTAACATCTTTATAGACAACTATAGATGATTAGTTACGACAATAAAACTTTTAGAATATTTACCTAATACTAATTACATTAGGAGTACACATGGATGTCATACATGAAAATTGACATAAACCAATCTATAATATCAGGAAACACAGCATTCATCAATCCAATGAATAAATTTGGATTGTTCATTAAAAAAATGCATTACAAAAAACTCATAATTCCTATTAATCGATCATCAATAACCAACTGCATCAAGAACCATCAAAATACTTTTATATGATTGGTAAAAAAATCGATCCATTGATTTGTATAATGGTTCTTATCTGTAATCTATTTCATGTCATGATAATCAATACATAGTCATATTTTGTCATAGACCATCCTCTGAATAGTACAAGAGGACCCAATGGTGACTTTAATAACCCAAGCTTCTACGGTACGCTTCTCTTTGAATAATGCAATAGAGTGTGTTGTACGCAACATCGAGTTCTAACACACCACAACCAATCAAACTAGGCGTTATGAATAGTAATACCTAATTTTTGAAATTATATATATTTTATATTTCAAAATGGACTTCATTTTTGGATTCGGAATATCGATTATAGCTTAGGGTGAAATTTTGGCATTGTTTTGAAAAACTTCAATTTTTGATGAATAGTGAAACTACTAAGTGGTAGTTAAAAAACTGAATTTTTCATAAAAATTAATTTTACCGCTTCTGTGAATGGAATTTCGAAAATCTGAGAGTCACGGTTAATATCAAGAAGTAAAATGTGGTTCAACGAGATGAAAATAATTTTTGGTGAATATTAACTTTTTACTTTTATTTACCACAGTTAAAAGTAAAATAGGGCAATTAAGGGTAAAAATGATATTAATATTACCCTAACACATTTCCTAATTCTATTGGACAAGTGTATCTCGACCAAAAACAACCTTAGGAATAAAATATTATCATTTAGGTCCACTTGGATTAGATTAGGACATTTATTATTATTTAATTCAAAGAAGAGTTGAAAGAGTTAAAATCAAAGTTTATTTACTAAAACATTTTTAATATAGGGTTATACATAAGGTAAATTCGATTGTAAATATTCATTAGAAAGATAATAAAATTTAATACATAATGATATTTTATTTATAATTTATATAATTTAAATAATTTAAATTATTTATGACACAATGATGATGCAGTAATTACCATAATTGTGAAAAATTAAAATAATTGATATTATAAATTCCCAAATAAATAAAATTTGAGACTTTTAATGAATTAAAATACTTTTATAGGCTAATATTACATGTTAGTATTGATTTAATTAAATTTTGTCGATGTAATCATTCTTTTATGAGTTTCACAAAAATCAATTATTGAATAGTGTCAAAATTGACATAAAAGAGTTTTTAAAACAAAGAGTATATTATTAATTGATATTAAATTCCTAAAAATCTAAGGTTCGGCCTAGAGACTTATATCATGATATGATCGTCATTAATGGACCACTTGGGGGTAGCTTGGATGTATATAGTATGTTTATTAACTATATATTATAAAAATACAAAGTGACATGGTAAATGTCAAACTAATTAACTAAGAGTTAAAACTAAAAGATAAGGTTAATATAGTAACCCAAACCTGTCTAAATTCTATTTTTTGAATGGTTTTAGACCTATCCCCACCTTAACCTTTTAATAATAAACTTTGGATCCATTATAAACCGAATATGAATTTATTATAAATTAATATTTCTAGCTTTTCCAATGGTGCCCCTCACCCCTCTTATAAAAGGGAACTCCTCCTTCTCATTTCTTCACACCTTAAAATCCTTTTGGATCGGCCAAAATCTGCCCAAATACTCTCCCAACATCCCTCACTACAACCTAGAGGCCTTATTTTAATCATAAAGCCAACATAAGGAGCCATTTTGATCAAATCAAAAGGAAGAACCCGAAGAAGAGGTAATGTTTTCACCACCCGTTTTCGAGTTCCTTTCTTCTTCCACTTCTTCTTTCTTTGTTATTACCATTCTAAAATAATAACTCCAGTATCTTATATATACTGTGATTTTATTATAAATATGGTACAACCATATTCAGTATTCTATCCACCCTTTGAATAACATGTCACCATACGTGCGTACGTACGGCTTACCGTCTCCACGTCGTGGTGTAATTGTTATTCAATATATTATTATTTGGATGGGTATAATAATGATGTGTAACTCATGTAAATAATAATTATAACATTTTAATGATTCTGTATATATGTACAATCCATTTATATATTATTTTAATATCAAAAGAATGATATTGTCACTCGTGTGTACGTACGGACTACCATCTCCACGAACGCGATGAGATTCATTCTCCATCGTATCCATTAAAGTATAATTATCATTTGATGATTTAAAAATGATGTTTAAGGACTTGATATCATTATAGATTTGAATAAGATACAACCTATACATAACAAACATGGCTTATGTAACAAAACATGTAAAATAAAATGAGTAAGTTAACACCCGAAACGACGATAATTCTAAGATATTATTAACAAATCAATGTTAAAAGATCATATATGATATCATATTAATATATATGATTCTTGTTTAATTTAATAACAATTATTTCACCATTATACAGTAGGTTAACCTACCCCAACCAAGGAAAAGTACAAGGTAAGTGTTATTTCGCAATCTCTTCATTATCCGAGGTTGTTTATACGTAATAATCTACTAGGATCTCTTTATCATCCACATCCATGTTTCTTAAAAATGAATTTCAAAACATTTTTACTATTTACTAGAATATGGATTAAAGTCATTTATAACCTTGTTTGACTTTTTATAAGAGGTTTATAAAGGAATCTTTCCGTCGTTTTCCAAACAAGGTTCTTTTTAAACTTTTCAATAGAATTAAGGTAAGAATGTTTTTTAACTTATACGGCGGGTGCGGTTATTTTCGGCCGTTATAAAATCGTCGAAGCTTCCCTTACAAGCTTATATGAATATTTTCAAAGAAAATGTTTTATTTAATAAATATAAGACTATTAAATGATTTCAAAATAGAAAGAGATATTTCTCTAAAAAGAGTTTTGATTTCATCTATGTCAACATCCTTTGATAGATTTTACGCTTATTTGAAGTTGATTTATTATGATACAAAACTTATATATTGTATTGAAGGTTTTGTGATATGTTTGACTGTGGATGTGGTATTTTTATACCATTCATGCTTTATGGTGAAAGTATTGACATTTCGTATGCTAGTTTTAATACGAATGTTTTTGTTATGTTTAAACCTTTTCATATGGGAATGCATTGGACTTAATATGTGACGGGTGGAGCCCGCTATAGATCCTCGATGCATCGGTAGGTCTCATGTGACAAACTAGTGTCTTGGAACAAGGCCTTGACAAAATCTTATTTGTAGTCTTGGCACGAGGCCTTGGCTATGTGGTTATGATAGTCTGACATTATGCATTCCATCATTATGAAAGTGGTTATTGATATTGCATGTGATTATTCGATTAGTAGAATATCCATGTGAATAAGTAAATGGAATTATTTAATTTCACTTTTTTCTATACTATGTTGAAGTTCAAGTTTAAAAGGTTTTGTTTTAGTTATACATTGACTTAAATATTTATTCTTATTTATGAATGTTTCCGCTATATTGTTATCCTTACTGGGAATTTGAGCTCACCCCTTTTCTATATTTTATTTTTCCCAGGAAGTGAAGAAGTAAATTATGAATGACCTGCAGGGATATTATGTAGGGATATGAATGTGGAATATGGAGACAATATATTGTTGTAGTGGTTTTTCACTTTATGATGTAATGTGAAACTTTATGAATATATCTAGTGTTTCCAAGGCTACTAAACCAATCGGTCTTTTGAGATTTGATATTTCATGTGATCATACCAATGTTATGTAATAATGTACCGACTCTAGGTAACTAGGGTCAGGGTGTTATAGTTGGTATCAGAGGACGTTTAGTACAAACCTTGTAAGCTAGATTTAGATAAACTCTGATTAGAGGACGTAGATCTAAGATGAACTTTGAGGATTAGTATAGAAGAACTTCCTAGAATTTTGGTATTGTTGAGATTTTGTGAGTTTTCTGAGCAATACATCCCAGTCTGGATATGAGTAGGTAGAGGCAGCTCTGGCACAGATGTACCTAGGGGTAAAACCTGAAAACACCACTTTGAGCTAGACTCGAACGGGAACTGGTGCACGACAACAGGCCTTGCTGCACTCTTAGTTACGATACTCCCTGGGGATATGCTTAGGATAAATCTCATTTTCTTTAAAAATCATTATGAAGGGTTTATGAGTATATAATTCCCCAAAGAAAACATTTTTATGATTATGGATTATATCCATAAATAGTTCAATTTATGTTAAGTGTTTTATAAGTATGGGATTATGTATTTTGATTCATAATCTGATCTAGTTTATGCCATTATTTAGAAATGTCCTCTAGTGGAAGAAATGGAAACCGTATCAATGCACGCACTCCATGTAGGGATTGACCTCCTGCTCAAGATAATTATAGTGGAGCTGGTGATGCAACTGGTGCTGATCAGCTAATCACCATACTGGGACAACTCACTCAGGTTATGAATAAAAACCTTACCCGTATAGAGCACCCTGATCCGCAGCGTGGAGGCTCAATGTTAGATCGATTAATGAGGCAACAACCACCAACGTTAAATGGGATTACAAATCCCTTAGTAGCTGAGAAATGGATATTTTCCCTAGAGAAAATATTTCAGGCTTTGGGGAGTAAGGAAAGGGAAAAAGTTATCATGGAAGTTTACCACCTCACTGGAGATGCTGATCAATGGTGGTCATTGATTCAAAATACAAAGGAAGATGATGAAGTATAAAATATGTAATGGAGGGAGTTCAAAGATCTATTTTTAGAAAAATACTTTCCTCGCGACCATCGAGCAGATATGGAAAGGCAATTTCTGAGTCTGAGACAGAAGGAGGATGAGAATGTCACAAAGTATGAGGCTAACATTACAAGGTTAGCAAGGTATTCTGGTGATTATATACGTAACCCAAGAAGTAAGATTGATCGTTTAATTTATGGGTTAAAACCATTTCTCCATCGAGCATTAGTCTCACAATCCTTTTCATCGTACGAAGACATTGTCTCATGTGCTATCAAGACTGAAAAGTAATTCTCTAAGTCTTATGACTTTAAATCAAAGAAAGAGAAGAAGAGACCTTCTGAAAAATCTGCTAATAGAAATAAGGGGAAGAAAGGGAAAGGTTGAATATCCATCATGTGGTAAATGTGGGAAGAAACACCCCGGTACTTGCTTGAAGGGAATGGGCGTCTGTTACAAATGTGGTGAAAAAGGCCACCAAGCTCGTGATTTCAAAGGGAAGAAGGAAGCTACCAATGTTCAGTGCTATAATTTCAGGGATATGGGGCATTATGAAAATGAATTTCCTAAGCGTCAGGAGAACTTACCTTAGAAAAGGACAAGGGATCAAGGCCAGACTTATGCTATCACTACTGCTGAGATAGAAGCTCCGAAAGACGTGGTGGCAGGTAATTTAATGGTTTCCTCATGTTTATCAAATGCATTATTTGATTCTGGATCATCGCATTGTTTCATATCTTCCCATTTTTCTAAGAAAATTAGATATTTCCAATTTTATTTAACAAGGGAGTTTTCAGTTAAAACTCCTATGGGAAGTATCATTGCAACAAAGTTTTGTGAATCAGTCCCCATTAGAGCACATACATGTTCTTTATCTGCTGATCTCGTCTTCATACCTAGGATTGAGTTTGATATAATCCTCGGTATGGACTAGCTTTCGGACTATGATGCGAAGATTTATTGTAAGAAGAAAGAGGTTACGATTCATGATGATGATGATAAGGAACACCTTATCTTTAGAGCAGAATCGTCACCACCTAATTCTTATTTAGATCCACCCCCAGTAGCTCAACTAAATTCAATTATTGGGGGGGGGGGGAAGAGATTTAAATAACTGTGGGTGAGGAAAGGAATATTCAAATAGAGGATGTACCTATTGTGAAAGAATTTGTAGATGTATTTCTGGAAGATTTACCTAGACATCCTCCAGAATGAGAAGTTGAGTTTTCCATTGATTTAATTACTGGATCAAGGCCTATATCAAAGACCCCTTATAGAATGGCCACTGTAGAATTAGTTGAACTAAAGAAACAACTAGTGGAATTGAGTAATAAGGGATTTATTCGCCCTAGTGTTTCTCCATGGGGAGCCCCTGTGCTTTTTGTTAAAAAGAAAGACGGATCTATGAGATTATGTATCGACTACAGGGAGATCAATGCTACAATAATAAAGAAAAAGTATCCCCTACCACACATTGATGATTTATTTGACCAACTGCATGGATCTCAATACTTTTCAAAGACTAACCTTCGGTCTGGATACCATCAGTTGTGTGTGAAGAAGGAAGACATTCCAAAGACAACATTTTGAACCAGGTACGGGCATTATGAGTTTACTGTAATGCCTTTTGGATTGACTAATGCACCCTCTGTATTCATGTATCTGATGAATAGAGTTTTCAAGGAGTATCTCGATGAATTTGTTGTGGTATTTATTGATGATATCTTGGTATACTCCAAAAGCTACGAAGATCATGAAAATCACTTGCGCATTATCCTGAAGTCTCTGAGAAGACATGAATTATATGGAATGTTTATCAAGTGTGAATTCTGGCTTCATGAGATTTCTTTTCTTGGCCATATTTTCTCTAAAGATGGAATCTCTGTTGATCCTTCTAAGACCAAGTAAATACAAGAATGGCCAGCACCTACGAGTATAATTGAGGTACGTAGTTTTATTGGTTTGGCAGGTTATTATCGACGTTTCGTCCAGAATATTGCCTGATTGGCTAACCCATTAACGAAGCTCACACGTAAAGGGGTTAAATTTGTTTGGACAAAAGAGTGTGAAGAATGTTTCGAAGAACTGAAGAGAAGATTAGTCAATGTTCCTATATTTACTCTACCATCGGGGAATGATGGGTTCGTTATTTATAGTGATGCATCGAAGAAAAGACCTGGTTGTGTCCTTATGCAGAATGATAGAGTTATTGCCTATGCATCATGACAGTTGAAAATTCATGAAAAAAACTATCCTACTCATGATCTCGAGTTAGCAGCTGTGATCTTTGCTTTGAAGATATGGAGGCACTACCTCTATGGTGAAAAATGTGAGATTTATACTGATCACAAGAGTTTGAAGTATATTTTCTCACAAAAAAACTCAACATGAGGAAAAGGAGATGGCTTGAATTACTCAAGGATTATGATTGTATGATACACTACCACCTAGGGAAGGAAAACAGGGTAGTAGATGCTTTGAGAAGAAATGACCATGGAGTTTTGAACAATATGAATTGAAAGGGATCCAATTTTCATGGATCTAGTGAAGATGGACATGGGAATAACCAGGGAAAGAGAAACATCAATTCTTTTTCAAATGGTTGCAAACCAACTTTACTAGAAAGGATTAAGAGTTCTCAGACCGATGATGAAGAATTTAAAAAGAAGATTAAAGCTGTGAATGATGGGAGATTGAGAGACTTTGTGTGTGAAGATGGAATTTTGAAATTCAGGAAGAGACTTTGTGTTCCCGATTTACCTGATCTAAAAAGGGAATTGTCGGATGATGCTCATAGTTCCAATTTCTCTATACACCCTGGGAGCACCAAAATGTATAGAGATTTGAAGGAACATTTTTGGTGGGACAACCTGAAGAGGGAGATTGCTGATTTTGTTTCAAGATGTATGATTTGTCAACAAGTGAAAGCTGGAAGGCAACAGCCTGGAGGAGTCATGCAACCTCTTCCCATACCAGAGTGGAAATGGGACAATATTACAATGGAATTTGTCATGGGGCTACCAAATACTCCTATAAGGAACAATACAATATGGGTTATTGTTGATCGTCTTACCAAGTCAGCACATTTTCTTGCTATAAGAGAAGATCTACCCCTGGAACGTATAGAAAGAATATATATTAATGAAGTTGTGAGACTTCATGGAGTACCCCTATAGATTGTTTCTGATCGTGATCCCCATTTTACTTCAAGATTCTGGAAAAGTATTCAAAAATCCCTGGATACTGAACTTAATTTGAGCACTGATTACCACCCTCAAACAGACGGACAATCAGAACGGACTATTCAAACCTTAGAAGACATGTTGAGATCTTGCTCACTTGACTTTCAGGGTATGTGGGATCAATATTTACCTCTGGTAGAATTTTCCTATAACAATATCTTCCATTCGAGTATTCAGATGGAACCATATGAAGAGTTATACGGAAAGAGATGTCGTACACAAACCTTTTGGAATGGAGTTGGTGAAAGAATACTTGTAGGCCCAGAACTGGTGGAGTAAACAGTGGAAAAGGTGAAGGTAATTCAAAATCACATCAAAGCAGCTCAAAGTAGGCAGAAGAGCTATGCCGATAATCGAAGGAAGGATTTGGAATTTCAAGTTGGTGATCATGTTTTCCTGAAGGTATCTCCATGGAAGGGAGTCATACGTTTTGGTTAGAAAGGTAAATTGAGTCCCAGGTACATCGGACCCTTCGAAATTCTAGAACGAATTGGGGCTGTAGCTTACCGATTGGCAGTGCCGCCAAGTCTCTCCAAAGTTCACGATGTGTTCCACGTATCTATGTTGAGGAAATACATGCCTGACCCAATGCATGTACTCACCTATGAGGAATTAGAACTGGAACCTGATCTTTCCTATTGTGAAGACCCCGTCAGGATTCTTGATACGAGAGAACAAGTACTGAGAAACCGGACGACGCGTCTGGTAAATGTTTTGTGGAGAAACCATAAGATGGAAGAGGCAACGTGGGAACCAGAGGAACTTATGATGAAGAACCACCCAAGTCTTTTCATGTGATAACTATTATATAAATTTCGAGGAGAAAATTATTTGAAGGAGGGGAGAATGTAACACCCCAAGCTTCTACGGTACGCTTCTCTTTGAATAATGTGATAGCGTGTGTTGTACGCAACGTCGAGTTCTAACACACCACAACCAATCAAACTAGCCGTTATGAATAGTAATACCTACTTTTTGAAATTATATATATTTTATATTTCAAAATGGACTTCATTTTTGGATTCGTAATATCGATTATAGCTTAGGGTGAAATTTTGGCATTGTTCTGAAAAACTTCAATTTTTGATGAATAGTGAAACTACTAAGTGGTAGTTAAAAAACTGAATTTTTCATAAAACTTAATTTTACCGCTTATGTGAATGGAATTTCGAAAATCCGAGAGACATGGTTAATATCAAGAAGTAAAATGTGGTTCAATGAGATGAAAATAATTTTTGGTGAATAGTAACTTTTTACTTTTATTTACCACGGTTAAAAGTAAAATAGGGAAATTAAGGGTAAAAATGATATTAATATTACCGTAACACATGTCCTAATTCTATTGGACAAGTGTATCTCGACCAAAAACAAACTTAGGAATAAAATATTATCATTTAGGTCCACTTGGATTAGATTAGGACATTTATTATTATTTAATTCAAAGAAGAGTTAAAAGAGTTAAAATCCAAGTTTATTTACTAAAACATTTTTAATATAGGGTTATACATAAGTTAAATTCGATTGTAAATATTCATTAGAAATTTAATAAGATTTAATACATAATGATATTTTATTTATAATTTTTATACTTTAAATAATTTAATTTATTTATGACACAATGATGATGCAACAATTACCATAATTGTGAAAAATTAAAATAATTGATATCATAAATTCCCAAATAAATATAATTTGAGACTTTTAATGAATTAAAATGATTTTATAGGCTAATATGACATGTTAGGATTGATTTAATTAACTTTGGTCTAAGTAATCATTCTGTTATGAGTTTCACAAAAATCAATTATTGAATAGTGTCAAAATTGACATAAAAGAGTTTTTAAAACAAATATTATATTATTAATTGATATTAAATTCCTAAAAATCTAAGGATCGGCCAAGAGACTTATATCATGATAGGATCATCATTAATGGACCACTTGGGGGTCTCTTGGATGTATATAGTAAGTTTATTAACTATATATTATAAAAATACAAAGTGACATGGTAAATGTCAAACTAATTAACTAAGAGTTAAAACTAAAAGATAAGGTTAATATAGTAACCCAAACCTGTCTAAATTGTATTTTATGAATGGTTTTCGACCTATACCCACCTTAACCTTTGAATAATAAACTTTGGAGCCATTAGAAACCGAAGATGAATTTATTATAAATTAATATTTCTAGCTTTTCCAAAGGTGTCCCTCACCCCTCTTATAAAAGGGAACTCCTCCTTCTCATTTCGACACACCTTCAAAGCCTTTTGGTTTGGCCAAACTCTGCCCAAATACTCTCCCAACTTCCCTTACTACAACCTAGAGGCCTCAGTTTAATCAGAAATCCAACTTAAGGATCCCTTTTGATCAAATCAGAAGGAAGAACCCGAAGAAGAGGTAATGTTTTCACCACCCCTTTTCATGTTCCTTTCTTCTTCCACTTCTTCATTCTTTGTTATTACCATTATAAAATAATAACTCCAGTATCTTATATATACTGTGATGTTATTATAAATATTTTACAACCATATTCAGTATTCTATCCACCCTTTGAATAACATGTCACCATACGTGCGTACGTACGACTTACCGTCTCCACATCGTGGTGTAATTGTTATTCAATATATTATTACATGGATGGGTAGAATAATGATGTGTAACTAATGTAAATAATAAATAAAACATGTTAATGATTTTTTATATATATTCCATCCATTTATATATTATTTTAATATCAAAAGAATGATATTGTCGCTCGTGCGTACGTAAGGACTACCGTCTCCACGACCGCGATGAGATTCATTCTCCATCGTATCCATTAAAGTATAATTATCAATTGATTATTTAAAAATGATGTTTAAGGACTTGATATCATTCTAGATATGAATAAGATACAACCTATCCATAACAAACACGACTTATGTAACAAAACATATAAAATAAAACGAGTAAGTTAACACCCGAAACGGTGATAATTCTAAGATATTATTAACAAATCAATGTTAAAAGATCATATATGATATCATATTAATATATATGATTCTTGTATAATTTAATAACAATTATTTCACCATTATATAGGAGTTTAACATACCCCAACCAAGTAAAAGTTAAAGGTAAGGGTTATTTCGCAATCTCTTCATGATCCAAGGTTGTTTATATGTAATAATCTACTGGGATCTCTTTATCATCCACATCCATGTTTCTTAAAAATGAATTTCAAAACATTTTTAATATTTACTAGAATATGGGTTAAAGTCATTTATACCCTTTTTTTGACTTTTTATAAGAGGTTTATAAAGGAATCTTTCTGTCGTTTTCCAAACAAGGTGCTTTTTATCCTTTTTGACAGAATTAAGGTAAGAATGTTTTTTCAACTTATACGGCGGGTGCGGTTATTTTCCGCCGTTATAAAATCGTCGAAGCTTCCCTTACAAGCTTATAAGAATATTTTCAAATAAAATGTTATATTTCATAAATATAAGACTCTTAAATGATTTCAAAATAGAAAGAGATATTTTTCTAAAAAGAGTTTTGATTTCATCTATGTCAACATCCTTTGATGGATTTTACGCTTATTTGAAGTTCTTTTATTATGATAAAAAACTTCTATATTGTATTGAAGGTTTTGTGATATGTTTGACTGTGGATGTACTATTTTTATAACATTCATTGTTTATGGTGAAAGTATTGACATTTAGTATGCTAGTTTTAATACTAATGTTTGTTTATGTTTAAACCTTTTCATATAGGAATGCATTGGACTTAATATGTGATGGGTGGAGCCCGCTATAGCTCCTCGATGCATCGGTAGGTCTCATGAGTCAAACTAGTGTCTTGGCATAAGGCCTTGACAAAATCTTATTTGTAGTCTTGGCACGAGGCCTTGGCTATGTGGTTATGATAGTCTGGCATTATGCATTCCATCATTATGAAAGTGGTTATTGATATTGCATGTGATTATTCGATTAGTAGAATATCCATGTGAATAAGTAAATTTCATTATTTCATTTCACTTTTCCCATACTATGTTGAAGTTCAATTTTAAAAGGCTTTTGTTTTAGTTATACATTTCCTTAAATATTTATTCTTATTTATGAAAGTTTTCGCTATATTGTTATCCTTACTGGGAATTTGAGCTCACCCCTTTTCTATGTTTTATTTTTCCCAGGAAGTGAAGAAGTAAATTATGAATGACCTGCAGTGATATTATGTGGGGATATGAATGTGGAATATGTAGACAATATATTGTTGTAGTAGTTTTTCACTTTATGATGTAATGTAAAACTTTATGAATATATCTAGTGTTTCCAAGGCTACTAATCCAATCAGTATTTCGATATTTGATCTTTCTTGTGATCATACCAATGTTATGTAATAATGCACCGACTCTAGGTAACTGGGGTCGGGGCATTACAGTGACATACTCCACTGAATAAAAATAATAATTAAATATATCATTTATCTATATCCATATATCCTGAAACTAAAAAAATGTTATCCAATATGGAGACATTAAGAACAGAGAAGTGTTTGACTATTTATTTTTCACAAAATTGATCTCTCATAGAGGGGGTATCACCAATACCTCTTTAAAAATTTTATTTTCGCACTCTTCCTCATAAATGAAAAAACTATTATATGTTACTCTAATGAACTAAATATAAACATTACATCAATGAAGAAATGGGATGAACTACCCTACTAATCATATTAGGGTCAGACAATCCAAAAAAATTCTAAAACTCACCATCATCAACAAAAAAACACCATCCACTTGCCAAATCAATCCATGGTACAAATCAATGAGGATATCTACTCCATTCTGGGAATGAGATTTTATATTTATATCAAGAAGAATAATAAATATACCCAAAGGGGTGTTTCATAAGCACTAACATACAATCACTTTATACATAAAAAAATTTGGTTATCCTACAATTGAAATAGTAAATTTGAATCACATTAGAAGCTTCTATACCTCATTTACCAATGAAAATAACCATCTAGGGGACCTTATGGAGTATGTTTGAACAATTTCAATCAAATTTTTTTTCACTAAAGTTGAAAATAATAAAATAGTTCATCAAAAAATGTCTGACAGACATAGTGGTAAAACCTTTAGGGAATCAATTTTGGACATGAAATTCCACCTAAACACTATATCATTGATAAAGACCACCTCTATGACTATATTATTCTATATGAGTATGTAGAGAATCATCAATTATTCATTTTCCTACCACCTATACACTCTCCTGATCATATGCTAAAATACACTATCAAATATTCCTCCTCAAATACAACTGCAAAGTTATATACTGAAGTGGATAGACAACTTCACATTATCTAATCATAATTTATGAGAACTCATAATAATAATTAAAATGAGAAAAATAATAAATGAGAAATATGATCCCACAGAAGGGGTCTAAGAACTAGTAACCCCGATGAAATGAGATAATGTAGGATATGAACAACCCATGACTGTCTGAAAACCCTTAATTCTTTGAAAAATTGAAACCCATACTAGAAAAATACTATATTGTTAATATTTGAGGCTTTCCTCTTAGGGTGATATGTTCTACACTAGTGTCCTCTCAACAACCTCTTCTCTCAACAACACCTCAATAATTATCATTGGTATAAATGGGGTAACATGGAACTGGATCTCAAGATATAGAGCCTCCTTAAAATTCCTTACCTTGGATTCTACATTTGAAAGGTGTCCAACGGAATATCTTATAATTTTGCAGAGATGGATCCAAAAATCTCACCTACTGGAGCTCCCACGTTTATGGGTATAAAAATCATAATGGTTAGTCACAATTATAGTCTAAGAGATAAAATATACATGGATCAGATCTAAAAAATTCCTCCAAGAAATACATGACCTCTTCTAAACCATAATTAACAATAACCATTACTACATGGATACCCCATATAGAATCACCAATGCCAATTGAACCTAGTTCTCCTACAAAACATGAATTGGATTTGAGGAAATATCCACATCTTATAACAAGTCCCCTTTTAGTAAATCTAAAATTGGTCCCTTATACATATAAAGACTCTAGTGATGAATCAATAATAGTTTTTTCCTCCAATTTTCATTATCATTGACCTCAACCATTCAATCAAATTCTCAAGTATACTGTTAAATGTCATTTTCAAAAATGAGACAAGAGTATACATCATGGGAAATATATATAAATTATAAATCTATAAGGGACTCTTAAAATTTAAATATGGAATATTTAAAATTAATTAATAAATGTTCAAATTACCCGTAATGTATAACCAATTCAAATAAATGCACACAAAAGAATGATATATGATTTTATACTATTTATCTACCCTCAAAAAAAGTATAACATATGATATAACAAATAAAGGACTTTTCATCAGAATACATGGGACCCTAAATATGCATTTCCATGCTGGTCTCTATTGTTTAGATTCCATACTCGACTCTACTAACATGGTTACCCTATAACCTACACTATCCCTAATATTTACTACATACAAACTCCATCATATTACCAACCTATCCCTTGATACATCTCGGACATAGCCTATCCCCAAATTCCATCTCTCAAATAATAAAATTTATGGGGGAGATAAAATTAATATTATAACCCCCTAAAACAATCTATTGAATAGAGACTAGTGTCGACAGTATATCATACTCCCAAATTGGAGGCATTACCCTTGATATATATGAGTAATTATATATATGATAAATGAACCATAAAACTCCATCTCTTAATAATAAATACCCATATATTTATTTAATTTTATATAATAAGAACATTATTTAAAAAATATAACTGAAAGAAAAAAGAGGATCCTTAGCGGTGACATTGATACCCATAAATCTCATAAAATACTCCACAGAATAGTAATATCTATCCTGTTAACCAATAATTTCCTGAAAACCTATTCTAAAGCTTATATATATTGGGGTTATCATAATAGGTATTCTCAGTATAACCCCCACGCCCAAAATCCTTGGGTAAAAATATGAAGAATTCATAATAAATTATAAGGAATAAATATCGAGCCTAACTCATTACCTAATTATTTATGCTATATTCCTAGCCATAAAAAATATATCTAAAAAAATATCACATAAAAGTAATAACATAATATTAAATATAAATATAAATTCATATGTACCCCTCTAACTCTTCCCCAATTTTTTCCGTGTTTCTCTCCAATGTCATGTGTCCCGAGAAATCTCTCTTTAATAAGAAACAAGCATCAATGGAAACTATATAACAACCTGAACCTCATGAATTATATAATATCATAATTATATATTCCTCTAGATAGTATAATAGTAGTTTCTAGGATCCACCACAACACATACATCATGCACTATATTTCCATTTATCACATTCCGTAAAAAATACCTATAATAATAATTATGATAATATATTTAGACATATATGTTTGTGAAATGATAAAGCTCCATTACATACCTCTTCACAAATATATATAAAGGTATAGCCTTTTAATAACAACATGTAATGGTACTAGGATAATTGAGTGTGATAGAGGGGGAAGTCATCCATTTTCCACACCCACATAGATATTGGGGAAAACACCCCCCAGAGTCCACCGAATGTCGACTTCCAAATTGACATGGTGGGGGTAACGTATAAAATATCATAACTCAATTAATATATATCTCATTATCATAGTATGTGAAACTACATATCCTTAACATCAACAAAAGATATTTCCTCTCATCCACCCATATGCATAAGCCTAAGATACGATATTATATTAGCGCATAAATAATTCAAAAAAATTATATTTAATTATATTTAATGAACATTCATATTTTAATTAATTACCCTCTATTTATGTCGAGTAAACCATTTAACTCTTTTTCCAATGGGTTAATGAAATTTAATTTTCATTAACATTCTACAATTCCGTGTAATCTCGGACTCATCCTAAGATACTAGAAAAGAAAACATATTGAAACCAAAATAATTTGTGTCTTGAAATGGGGAAAGGATTATAAAAATAAATAAACCCAACCCTAGAAACATAAGGGTGAATGTTTATATAATAAAGGAAGAGAAAATTTCATTCCATTAGACTTGAGAAAGCCATTATTAAACCCACTACATCTTTACTGGATCTATACCTAAATGTATAATGCATGTCACTATTTAATCCACCACCATAGGCTACAACTACATCCACCATGATGAATATCTCATCCCATTTCTCACCATTCTATCATCTGTACATGGATTACATCATGTGAAATATAAATAATACACATCATGAGAAAACATACATGACATCATGAAAACAATAAATTGTTAACTTGGAAACAAGGATGTAAAACTATAACTTATATCCTTTACAAGAAAATAAGATCAATCATCTCCCATAAATTTATCTTTATAAAACAACCAATTCATTTTCATGTTTAATTAACAGATTAATTTTATATTGGTTACAAGAACATGATATATAAGTTTTCATCAATCTGTAATTATATATTATTTAATCATTTTTCAAACATAACATCCATTTCCAGAAATTATAGGTACAAAAATATTTAATTAATAAAACCTTGTTATAATTTAGTCATAATTTATTACCATATATATGTTTTTATCTGATTTCCATTCATAAAAAGTATGATAAACCATGTAATAAACAAAATATAGCACACTATATTGAAAAAAAGAGTGGTAAAACATCAACAAAATGTAGAGATATATAATATCTATAACCCAAGACCATGAGAATATTATCAAATTATAGTTTAATATTCATTGTTGTTAATTACACCATTAACCAATTATATTAATATTGATATCCCAAAAATTTTAATGAAATTATAAGAGATTAAATGAATCTCTTAAATTGAGGAATTTTATATTCTTTAAGTGAGAATGGAGAATGAAATAAAGATATCAGATCACCTCTCCTACAATTAATCTGTATCACATTAAGAATTCTACTAAATAAATGCATCTCCTAGCATTTATAGAAACCCATGATAAACGAATGAGATAAACTTTCATAGAATTTGAAAATAGAGCATGTGGAATGAAAACCGAATGGGGAGGAAACCATCCTATAAAGAGATAATAATATCCTCGAATCAATATATACCATTATTGGGATAATGAGATTCTATCCAAAAGGAAAGTGATTAGAAAAAAATTAAAATAGAACCATTTTATTCCTAGTGTCTTGGATAAATTAAAGGGTTATGGTAGAAACAAAGTGTGTTATAGAATTTAAAAGAACTCCTCCAAACAAAAAATCATATTTTGGATTGGTTATTCACGTCTTAAATGGGATGTGTATATGACTTTCTATGAAAGACATTGTCTAGATTCTATACACCTAGAATAAATTCATTTCAAGAATTATGCTATAACCATTAGAATTTTTGGGGGGTAGATTCACAAACTTTATCCCTTCATACATTCATGTTGTGAATTATAGGTTTACATAGTGAATCACACTCCAAAAACTACCTTTACTCAATATATGAATAAAAATTCTATCCATCAACAACCCTCGCATAAAATCAGTTACATTTTTTGTATTGAATTATTCTTACACATATATTTTACCTCTAAAACACCACCTAACCTAATAAATCTATCCTTCAACCACCATAGTCCTTAGAAACACCCAAACAAAATTCTACTTGTTGAGAAGAATGTAATAATTTTCAACACATAACAAGATAACATATAAACATAACCGATCATCTAATACCATATTATGGTTTCCAAAAAACCATTGTATAAATAATTATTATAGTAAATCTATTTAGTTATAATTTAATTAACACATATGGAAACCATTATGATACCAATTATAAAAAAATATAACAGAATGATGGTGTTCTCAAATAAACCATGGAGTTGTGCCATGGGGTCCTGGGAAGATGATTAAACCACCACATGAACCTATATAAAAACAAATAAATAATGGAGAGTTGTATATTGGATCATTAATTACACATATTATGGAATAAATATTGAAAATAATGGAAATTACTTTATTTCACCCATATATACTAATTCAAAATAGCCAAATTAAAGTTGATATAATAAAAATAGATGATCTAATAAGACCATTATTTTTTTGAACGAATTCAATACCTCATTACATTAAAAATAGAGAGAAAAAATAAATTAAAGGGACACCCTAGAAATACGTTGATGAATAAGAACTCTAAATAGAATATCAAAATATTTAATGAAAGGGGGAATATAATATTGATGGAGATGAGGTGATGGTTTAGTGGAATTCCAAATAATTTATATAGAGGAGAAATTATGGATTAATCTAGATATTTGGAAAAATAATATGTAAATTTTGTGGTAAATGATTTTCTCATTATTAAGTTAATAGTACCCAATACTAATCCACTACATATAAGATATACTAGAAATAACCACTAGATCCTTCATACCCCCACCATATGCCAAGTACAAGACCACTTGTAACAAAATTCTTCATATACCTCACCCACATCCATTTTTTCCTATATTTTTCCTAAAAACCCTATAATACTCTATACAATTCGAAATCCTACAAAATAGAATTGAGGTTAAACTAAATTTAAGATAAATAAGGGCCTATAATGTTCAAGGAATTTTACAACCTCCCCACAATTGGGAATCTCGTTTAGGGGAATATTCAACAAGTTTCTAGAGGAAACCATTTTATTTATTCAATCTTCTTGTCAGCTACCCACTCATGTGTTACGTCATGAAGCTTATAGTTCTTCCATTCTAATTTATCTTGAAGAATAACCTTATAACATAAAAATTATGTAAAATAATCCATGATACAAATTATATTATAAAAATAATAACAATCAAACACTAACTTAATATTGTTGTATTGCATCACATGAGAGAGGGTAGGAATATACTTACATAACATGGAGATATGAATGTTGTCAAGAATAATGGAAAATTACAGTTGTAAGGTAAAATTATTTTTATCTCCCTTAATCCTATTCATGTAATATAAAAAATTCAAGGACCTAATATAACATTTCCAAATCCATTGGTGACCCCGCATTTGTGAAATATGAAAAATATGTGATCACTGAATTTGTATTCTAATGGTTTCATTCATTAATTTGAATAGTATTTTTTCAATCATTGAGAAATTATGATCCATTTTGGGTCAAATTTACTAATGTAATTATCTCATAAACCTTTATAGATTGAATAACCTTTGAATCAAATTTTTCTTCAAGCATTAGGGAGAAAAAAGGTTTTATATATTGTGAATTGATTAGTTCTATTTTTATATATGATTAATTTGAGTTGTTGTAAAATAATTTTACAATGGGTAGGTCTTGTTACACATAGATGTCACTTTTTCTTTTAATTTTATTGAAATATAGATTTTTTCATAATTAAAGATGCATAATATGTAATTTTTTCAAATATATGGTAATTTTTAGGCCACAGGATGATCACATGGTCTACACATAGTTCATAAAAACCATGTGGGCAAACATTAGATAATAGAATTTAGGTTTAGAAATGGAATATAGTTTATGATTAGTTAGTTATAAGAATGTTGATTAATAATAAATTGGAATAATTATCTTTTAGCGGATAAATTATGGATTTACATGGTTCTTATTTATCATACATAATGAATAACTCAAATATGGTTGTCATTACATGGATGGTTTATGGTATCACAAACTATTAATACCAAACATTATAGCCTCCACTTTTTAAAAATTTAAATTTTAATTTCAATACAATAGTATAATTAAATCTATTAGGTTCCCCTTATTTCAGTATTATGGTTTTCTAGACTACTAGTAATCCCCCTTTTATTAATCCCAACCTCGAGGGCTTATCCATGGTATTATCTAACAATTATTGATGTTTCATTGAGGTGAAATAATAAAAATCTCAACATTTATCTACCTATCATTTTATTTTCCTTTTCCTTGATGTTTTTTTCATAATAAGGTCATCAGTTCGTTTAGATTATTTATTCCTTGAATTTACTTTGGGGTTTTTTGATTTTATATTTCAAAATTATTATTTATTTATATTCATTATTTTATATTGAAGAATTCTATCATCCACACAATTTATAACTAATTTTAGTAGGTGGCTCCATGAATTCATATTTATGTATTGAAACATAAACCCTTTATGTCACGAACCGACCCAACGGGGCTCGAGCCACGACTCCCCAACCCCGCCTCCAATAGGTCAGGGGCTAGCGTCTAGCACCGAGTATGCTATCACACACATGGGAGGCATTAGCCTAAGGTACTTGTACACACACACCCATATACACCTCCATGAAAAAGTGCAGAGATATAAAAAACTGAAAAGAAAATGCATGCATACAACTATGCCAAACTAGAGTGCAACAGAAGTACAAAAAGGGGAAAACAGGGCCCACAAAAAGAAAACTACAAAAGTGCCCAACCTGGTCAGAAGGAAGGAAAACACCGCCAAAACACCAACTGGTATGCTCCTTGGCACAAATCCAATAAACTCCCCTATTAAACCCGCTCAGTAAGATCTTCCTACTTCGGGTCCTCCTGGGACTCCGTCGAAAGGCGTGTGGTTTGCACAAGACACAAACATGTGCGAGCAAAGCCCGTGTAGGGGTGAGTATAAAAATACTTAGTAGGAACCCCAAAAACCAAACACAAAAGAGAGGAAATAAAATCCAAAAATCCACTCATCCTATCCATAGGGAACCCAGATGAGAGAGAAACTCCATCTCGTGACCATCCTCAGCTAGAGACAACTAGAAAACTCAAATCAGGTGTATTCCCATACATACACCGTGAACAATCTAGATATACTCAGCTCACGCACCAAGCCACATGAGGTACCAACCTCATCACCAGTAACGGTTCACAACCCAGAGAGCACACTCCATGATCACTTTCATCCCATATGACACTCTTCTAAGAGATACACTCCATCGGGTCCCACACAAACATCTCAGACACTTACCCGAGAAATCAGCCCCCTTAGATATCGTCACTAAGGAAACCTTGCAGAAACAACATAAACACCAAACTCCTCGGATAGGGGATAGCTCCTAGGGCCTGTTAGGGGATTCCAGAACCCATACTAGTATATGAAGATCTCACATATAGGGGATCACTCCCAGGGTACACTGGGGGATACCCTAACCCGAACTAAAATTCGTAGAACTCAAAGATAGTGGATCACACCCAGGATTCGCTGGGGGATACCACAACCCGATCTGGCGCTCAACAGAAGCACGTCACTCAGATAGAGGATTGTAGCCATATAAAGGTGGTCATGACAATACCAGAACCCTATCTGGTATAACTCGTGATGTAGGGGATCAAACTGACGATGCCACAACCCTACCGAAACTAGGTGATGAGTAGGAGCTCGTATAACCAGAAATAACGGAACCCTAGTAAAAAAATGATGCTAAGTAGGGGATCATATACCCAATGATGCCACAACCCTATAGAGCATGGCCCACTACATATGGGATCATATTCCGGATGATTCCACAAACCCTACGGGGTTAACCAGCTAGATAGGGGATCGTCATCCGTGGATATGCGGTCATAGAGATACCAAGAACCCGATATAGGTTAATGATGCTAGAGGATCCCGCTCCAGGCCAACCGTAGGGATGAAATAACTCTAATAGAATAAAAAATACATCGAGAGGATCACAAGCCTATACTAGGGTTGTGATGTTGCACAAACCCTCGTATGAATGAACCAAGAGAGTACTCTCAACCACTGCTGGTCCAAACATCGCTAACCCGAGCGACCCGTAACAACACCACACCACGCACCTCCAAGGCCGATACTGAGGCAACCATCACGATACATGCAGAAAAAAACGCAGGATAGGCTATTTACTCGCCCGAAACCGACAACCGGTGAAAAAGGTACTATTCACCATAGCCAGCCCGTGTGGGACCCACACAACGATCTCGAAACTCATAAAGAGGACCATACCACTACAATCCCCTCGAAAAAACACAAAGGATCCACTACTCTATCATCCGAAACAGACACCTGGTGAATAAGGCACTATTCACCGAAGCCAGCCCGCGTGGGGCCCACACAACGATCCCGAAACTCATTGAACGGATCGCACCATTGCGATCCTATTAGAACCACACACAGGATCTACTATTCATCCATCAAAATTAGACTCCTGGTGCAAAAGTTGTGTTTCTCTGCAAATGGAAAAACCTGACGTCATGGGGCCCGCAACCCAAACTTGGTCCCAACACCTGGAAACCCTCAAGAAAAGTCCTCTGTATCATCAGGGTCTCAATGCCACTGACGACATGTCAATCAGACGCTCCATGTAAAAGATATTATGGCCTGAAGTCGAATAATAAAAATATATCATTAATTTATTCGACGTTTCAAGCTCTCGGGCCACGATCCCTATCACGACCCATCCTCGGGGCCCATGCCATGACTATGCCAAGCCCGTATTCCATAGGCCAGGGGTTGGTGACTAGCACCAAGACGTAAATCCCAACAAAAAGGGAAGGAATTGCCTTTAAAAGTAAACAAACACCACAGAGTAAGACAACAGAAGTAAACACTAAGTAAACTGAGTACAAGTAAGTGCGGAAAGTAAATGGTCCAAAATACAAACCCAAACTGAAAGTAAAGTACAACTGGAAAGAAAGTACAACAACTAAAAGTAAATCAGCAACGTCGATCCGTCCTCTGGTACTACCACCTGAAGGGTGGGTACCGATAACCACCTCAGCTACTCGGGTCCAACCGTCCGCTCCGTGAACGTCTCGCCCAGTGGTCCACCTCCTGGTACCGACCTGCTCTGCAAGCTTCAACCACGATCAGAGCTGTCCGTCGTCTGCAACCAAAAAAACGTAGTGCGGGCATAGCCCGTGCATGGGTGAGTATAAGTTACTCATTAGGGACCCCAAGACCCCCGAAGGTCTGCCGGAATCCACAAAGGATAATCCACAAAGGAAAGATACAATCACGAAGTAACATCCGAAGCTACTTATGTATATGACCATACATATACCTAAGTTATCAATTCCAGTTCGGCTCCAACATCCAAGCCCATGTTCGATCACAT
The DNA here is from genome assembly GCA_963277665.1 of Viscum album. Lineage (NCBI taxonomy): Eukaryota > Viridiplantae > Streptophyta > Magnoliopsida > Santalales > Viscaceae > Viscum > Viscum album. The sequence continues at coordinate 2,021,667,323 of OY728121.1, read as the reverse complement.
CCACACAGGATAGCACAACACAATCCACCTAGGAAGGAAAATCAAGATTCAGCTCACACAGGTATACCTCTTCGTATGACGATAGAGATGATCAGATGTACCCACTGATTCATCTATGCTGCCGGACCCACACAAGATCGATAGGTACTAACCCCCGTAATGACCCACACAGGATTGGACCCACACATTATCTGTAGGCGCTGGCCCACACAAGACTGCTGAGCACTAACCCACACAGGATCTGACCCACACAGGATCAGTAGCACTGATCCACGTAGGATCTCCGAGTGCTGTAGTCATCTCCGTCGAATCCACGGAGGATTTCTGTACAATCTCCATCCTAATCGCAGTCGCAGCCAGCTCTAGGGTTCCCACACACAGAATGCTCATTTGGGAGTGTACGCTCCACGAGCCGAGGGGCTGATACATCAACTGACACGTAGTCCTAATTTGATGTATCCAAAAGTTCCGTATCGACAACAGGAACTCAACGTCACAGACGGCGCGTCAATCGGACGCCCGGTCTGAGATTTATTGGATTTTTCGTCTGAGGGGCCCGGTTGGGTTTTAAGTCAAAACTAACACGACCGTACTCAAACTGCATCCAAACCTCGAGCGGAGAAATCCAAAAGGTCCGTCTCACTATTAGGAATCCATCAAAGTCGACGACACGTCAATCGGACGTCCGGAGCTCAAGTTATAAGCGATTCCACTCCGAGGGCCCGGTTGGTTTCATGTATGAACCAACCCGACTGAACCCAAAGATCTCCGAAACCTTGAGTGTAATATACCGAAATGACCGTCTCAATCCATGGATCGCATCTCAGCTGACGGTGCGTCGATCATAGGTCCGTAGCCCTAGTTATGCGCAGAAGACCGAAAGAGGTCCCGAAGTGGGGGTTTTGGACCCAGACCGATCCAGCCCGAGACCCCCTGGGTCGGCCCGAACCGGTATGACCCGACCCGGGTCTGGGTCCAGCCTGGTTGGGCGTGGCCCAGTACGGCCGGCGCAGCCCAGCCCGGAGGAGGCGCGGCCCGGCCTGGCGGCCCGGTCGGGCCGTCCGGCCTGGCGGCTCGGCCCGGCGCGCCGGCGCGGGCCAGTTGGCTCGGCCGAAACGATCGAGAATTTGGGGGCGGGGGGCGCGCTATCCCCCTGTGTGAAACCGCAACCACCATGAAGGGGGGCCGTTCCTGCTGTCCAGCCGAGGGTTACGACCCCCGACGTTTTCCCCTGAACGGCCGGCCCGCTACGGCCGGCCGGCTGCTGCCGCCACGGGACTGGGGCGGTCCCGCCCCCCTACTCTGACGCTGGCGGCCCGGAACCGGCTGCCGGTCCCTACTCCGCCGCGGCCTATGCCGCGGCCTTGGTCTGTCCGGCATGGCGCGACGGCACTGCGCCCCTCCGCCGCGGCCCCAATCCAGCCACGGTGTCTTCGTGGTTCCTTTGAGGTTCTCCGGCACGGTGCGACGACGCCACGCTTCTTCGCCCAAATCTCATTGCTTCCACGCGGTGCAACGGCACCACGCCGCCTCACACATGCCGCAACAAAATCAAACAAACAAGGGGGAGGAGGGTCGGCCGTATTCGTGTAGTCCGACCTCCTTCCGTTATTGCGATATCAGGCGGCTCAAATTAAAAAGAATAAAGCGACGGAAGTAATCATGACCAAATAATTAAAATATACCCCTACCTCGAGCGTAGTCATCGAACGAGGTTCTCACGGAAAGGGACATCACGGAAAGAAGGAAGATCATCGCATCGTGGAGGAATGGTGTCTCCCTTCCTTTGACGCGGAAAGAAGGAACAAGGTGATGCGAGTCGGGTCATCGATCTCCGAGGAAGGCGTCTCTCACCGTCGTCCGTCGTCGGAGGTCGGCGTTCTTCGTGTTCTTCGTCGAGGAGGAAGAACTTCAAGATCTTGAGCAAATTCTCCCAAGACCCACACAACCCAACAACTCTAATAAAATAAGAGTTTTTCTTATTTTATTTCTCAAGCCATGTGTTTTTAAATTGAAAAACAAAGCAATCAATTAAATGAATTAATTGCAACATTTAAACCGCCCAAATTAATAGAGACGTTTCATAAACAGAAAAATGCAAGGGTTGACTTCCACTTAATAGGGGTGCGGGTGAGTTACCTTATTAAAGGAGGGGGTTTAGGAAGAAAAGAAACAGTGGGGCTCATGTGGGTCCCACCTCACAAATATCCTACCTAGTGGGTAGGATATTGTGGGCCCCACATCATCCAATTAGCTTAGGTTAGACAAAAATAAAATAAAATTGGTTGCACCACTTATATTTTATTCTTTTACTTAACCCCAAAATTTAAAAACCACACCTGAGAAAATGCAACTCTGGAAAAGGTGTTTTTAAGCAATTATTGGTGCTGCGATTCCATCGGTGTCCTCAGATTTCTATTCCAAGAACTGGTTCAAAAGTTAGGAAAACCCGCTCATTCGTTCACTGAACGTACCCGAGCTAAACTTTGGAAAATGATTCCGGGCACACCAGGCCTCGAAATCAGGTGCTCTCAGAAACTGTGTTCTTGTAAAATTCAAAAAAAAATTAAGAAAAAAATTCCTTGAATTTTACAGGTCTTTACATCACTCCCACCTCAGGGCTTTACGTCCCTGTAAATATACATCATAAACTAGGGAAATAAATGTGGGTACTGAGCATGCATCTGAGCCTCCCACTCCGAAGTGCTCTCCTAGAGGTTCCCGTGCTACCATCTAATGCTCACTAGAAGAATTGACCATCCACGTAGGACCCGCTCCTGTCAATCCTCAATCTCCACCGGGACCTCTGCAAAAGTCGCCCATTATCAATGTACAACTCCCCATGGTCAATGATATGCATCGGGTCGTGCACGTATCTCCTCAGCTGGGATACGTGGAAGACGTCGTGCACCCGGTGCAACTGAGCTGGTAGAGCCAGGCAATAATCCCCCTCATCAATCCTGCTGAGGACCTGGAATGGTCTGATGAAGCGTGGAGACAACTTTCCGCCTCGGCCAAATCTCCGCAATCCACGTCGAGGTGAGACCCTCAAGAAGACGTGGTTTCCATCCTCGAACTCTAGTGGCCTCCGCCTCCTGTCAGCATAAGACTTCTGCCATCTCCGAGCTGTCCTCATCCACTCCTGGATGACCTGGACTTTCTCCGTCATGGCCTGGACCATCTCCGGTCCGACAAGTGCTGACTCCCCAGGGTCTGTCCAGCACAGAGGAGATCTTCAAGGTCGGTCGTACACCCCCTCGTATGGTTCCATCCCCATGGTGGAGTGGTATCTGTTGTTGTACGCGAACTCCACCAAGGGTAGGTGGTCCTCCTAGCTACGAACAAAGTTGAGGACGCATGCACGGAGCATGTCCTCAAGAGTCTGAATGGTCCTCTCCATCTGAACATCTGCCTGAGGGTGAAAGGCGATACTCAGACGTAGCTGCGTCCCGAATGACTCCTGCAACCCCTTACAAAGCCGAAAAGTAAAGCGAGTATCTCGATCGGAGACGATAGATGATGGCACACCATGAAGACATACAATCAACTGAATGTAGAGACATCCCAAGCTCTCCACTGAGCCCTACTCTCTGATGGGTAAGAAGTGAGCCGACTTGGTGAGTCGGTCGACAATCACTCAAATGGAGTCGTGACTTCTGGAAATGCGTGGACTTCCAGTCACGAAGTCCATAGATATGTCGTCCCACTTCCACTCCGGGACCTCCAAGGGCTGTACCAAGCTTGCTGGTACCTGGTGCTCTGACTTCACCTGCTGGAAGATGAGGCATCGAGAAATGAACTCTGCCACAACCTTCTTCATGCCCGGCCACCAGTGTTGTCGTCTGAGATCCTGGTACATCTTCGCCACTCTAGGATATACCGCCAAAGGGGAAGTGTGAAACTCTCTCAGCACCTCCTCCCGTAAAGAAACTGGTACCAAGGTACGTTCTCTGAAAAGGACGTTGTGCTCTCCCCCTAAAGAGAAACCATCAGGTGCATGTCCTGAGGATATCTGCGCACGTCGTGTCTCATAGTCGGCATCCCCACGCTGTGCCTCTCTGACCCGCTGTAGTAGTGGAGGAGTGACTGTGACTGACTAAGGAAAGGATACTCCATCTCTATCCACGAAGGATATCTGCAAAGCGGCTAGCTGATCTGTCGCCTCCCCAAGTAGCTGAATGCACATCCTCCTGCTGAGATAATCGGCTACCTCTTTCCCCTTTACAGGAGTATAGACTATCTCAAAGTCATAGTCCTAGAGGAACTCGAGCCATTGCTGCTGTTCAGGTTCAGGTCCTTCTGTGAGAAGATGTACCTGAGACTCTGATGGTCAGAATAGACTGTAAAGTGCTCGCCCATTAGATAGTGTCGCCACATCTTTAGTGTGAAGACCACTGCTGCTAACTCCAAGTCATGGGTAGTGTAGTTCTATTCATGCAGCCTCAACTGACGTGATCCATAGGCGATCACGGCCCGGTCCTGCATCAGGACACATCCGAGTCCGATCCCGGATGCATCGTAGTAAACTAGGTACCCAACTCCCTCCCCCGGGATCCTCAAGATAGGCGCGTTGGTCAATATTTGTCTTAGCTCTTGGAAGCTCTTATGACATCTATTTGACCACACAAAGGGTTTCCACTTCTTCGTTAAAGCTGAGAGTGGTGCCTCAACTGTGGAGAAGTCTAGAAAAAATCATTGGCAGTATCCTACTAGTCCCAAGAAACTCCGCACCTCCGTCACGCTCCTGGGTGGCTCCCAAGCTAGAACTACCTCGATCTTTGCAGGATCCACCGCAACTCCCACCTTAGAGATGACGTGTCCCAAGAATTTTACCTTGCGTATCCAGAACTGACACTTCGAGAGCTTTCCATAAAGCTGGTGCTCTTAGAGTGTGTCTAGTACAACCCGCAAGTGGTAGGCGTGCTCCTCCTCAGTCGTCGAGTATATCAAAATGTCATCGATGAAGACCACAACAAATCAATCAAGGTATGGCTAAAAGATCCTGTTCATGAGGCCCATGAACACTGCTGGATCATTGGTTACGCCGAATGGAATAACCATGAACTCATAGTGGCCATACCGACATCTGAAGGGCCTCTTCTGCACATCCTCGTCCCAAACTCTGAGCTGATGATATCCTGATCTAAGGTCTATCTTTGAGAACCACCGTGATCCCTTGAGCTGGTCGAAGAGGTCATCAATCCTCGGTAGCGAATACTTGTTCCTCACTGTCACCCAGTTCAGGCGACGATAGTCGACACAAAGTCGCATGCTCCCGTCCGCCTTCTTGGCGAACAATATCGGGGAAGCCCAGGGTGAAACACTGGGTCAGATGAATCCCTTACCCTGCAAGTCCTCCAACTGTACCCGTTGCTTTAGTAGCTCAGCGGGGGCCATCCGATACACTGAGGTGGATATCGGGGCTGTACTAGGGTACAGATCAATAAAAAATTCTACCTCTCTGTGAGGAGGTAGTCCTGGAACGTCATCGGGGAAAACGTCCGCATACTGATCCACCACTGTAGGAAAACCAGGACTCTACACGTCAACTTCTCCTAGGATGAGGCTAGCCAACTTATGAGTGATGGGCTTTCCTCTCCTCTGTGAGAGTCCATCCTGTGCTGCGAAGGCTCCCTTCTCGCCGGTGAAGGTGAGGCTGCTCCCGTCGGTGCATACACACCGCACTTTGTGCCTAATACAGTCAATCTGGGCATGGAATCTAGATAACCAATCCATGCCCAAGATGACATTGTAAGGACTCGACGCCGCTATAAGAAGATCCCAGTCGATGCTCTCGCCTCCAAGAGTAAGCTCACACTGCCGGCACCAGTGCGTAATCATCGAGTCTGCTCATGTAGGAGTCTCTAGCCATAAGAATCGATCCAACAGCTCTGTCAGAATCTCTGATCTACAAACAAGGGAAATGGATATAATATAATGACTCGCTCATGTGTCTATAAGAACTGCAGTAAGGGTGGAATAGACACAGATAGTACCTCGAATCATCTTGGGCGCGTCGTGGTCGTAGGCCTCCGCTGCCTGAAGCTATGCCTGTCTCTGCCCACCAGCTCCATGTGGTCGGGGTGAACCTCTTGGGGGTGGTGGTGGTAGAGCCACAAAGCATCGCCCAACACCTGCTGCTCGACCAGCTTCTCTGTCTCTTCTACCTACTCCCTGTGGACCGCCATGGTCGACCCTCTGCCTCTGCCTTGGTGGTCCCTCAACCGTCTGCTGCTCCTCGGCACAACATGTCGAGTAGTCACGAGCCATTTGGCCATGCCGCCGCATGCGTAGCACTGTCTGGCTCTTGAAAGACTGGCTCCACACTGTGTGCCCCGCACCACTAAGCCAGTGTCCTTAGGTCGTCTGCCTGAGGGTCTAGTCTGCCTGGACCCATGTGTCATCCGTCGACTGCCTGCTGTAGAAGACTCTGCTATGTGTCGCCCTGCAATAGGTCTCGCTTCTGATGTAGGCTCAGCAAGGAAGCTCTCGATGCGAAGGGCTCGCTCTAGTACCCCTGCCTGTGTCAGAATGCTGAGGGAGATCAGCGATGCCCTAATCTTCTGCCTCAATATCTGCTCAAAGGTCCGGTACCGAAAAAATGGGTCTCGTACCATGTCCGTCGAATAGAGCGAGAGATCTATAAATCTCTCCATGTACTGGGTGACCATCAAGCTGCCATACCGTAACTATTGAAGCTCCTGGATGCGCACCGCACGAAGGGTGGATGGGACGAACTCCAAGTGGAAGAGGCTCTCAAAGACTGTCTAGAGGAGAGATGCCTCGTCGTGCACCTGGAGAATCAAGCTCCACCATCTTCCTGCTGCCGTGTGCAGGAGGCTCGATGCGAGGATCACCATGAGGTCAGCTGGTGTCCTCACTAACTTGAAAACACGTACAACTGCCTCCAGCCAATCCTCGGCTGCCTGGGGGTCCATCTCCCTGCGGAACCTGGGCAGTCACTGACGCTGAAACTCGTGTAGTGCACTAAGGCAACGTGAATAGTCAGCAGCTGGGGCTGGTAGCATCGGTGGCTCGACGAGGAGAGGTACCACCGGTGCCTCTGCTGTCAAAGGGCCCTGTACCGAGGCCTCATCGCTCGGTGGGCTGTCGTCACGCACAACGCTCGGAACCCTAGATGGCTGCCATCGGGGGGCCATCCTGAAAAGAAAGAGATGCGCCACGGTCAAACAGTATACCTAGTGAGATAACACAAAGTAATCACAAAGAAAACTTGAAACATTCATGAAATCAATGTTTTCGTGCATTAAGTTGGAAATCAGAAGTCAGGGTCCTGGTGTATGGATACGTCGGCCGCCGCACCAACACTGGACTCCCTGGACTGATAACTACACTCAATACTCTTAATACTATTGATTCACATAGAAAAAGATCAGAGTACTGAGTTCCGCGGTAAAACCGAACTCCTCTGATACCAATTTGTCACGACCCGTCCTCGGGGCCCATTCCGTGACTACCCCAAGCACGCCTTCCTTAGGACAGGGGTTAGCGACTAGCACCAAGGCGTAAATCCCAAAAAAATGGAAGGCATTTCCTTTAAAAGTAAAAAAAACACCACAGAGTAAGACAACAGAAGTAAACACTTAGTAAACTGAGTACAAGTAAGTGTGGAAAGTAAATGGGCCAGAATATAAACCCAAACTGAAAGTAAAGTACAACTGGAAGGAAAGTACATCAACTGAAAGTAAAGAAGCAATGTCGAGCCATCCTCTGGTACTCCCACCAGAAGGGTGGGTATAGATGACCACCTCAGCTTCTCGGGTCCAGCCGTCCGCTCCGTGAATGTCCTGACCAGTGGTCCACCTCTAGGTACCGTCCTACTCCGCAAGCTTCAACCACGATCAGCACTGTCCATTGTCTGCAACCAACACAACATAGTGCGCGAATATCCCGTGCATGGATGAATATAAGCTACTCATTAGGGAACCTGAGACCCCTGATGGTCTCCCAGTATCCACAAAGGAAAGATACAATCACGAAGTAACATCCGACGCTACATAGTTATATGACCATACATATACCTAAGTTATCAATTCCAGTTCTGCACCAACATCCGAGCCCATGTTTGATCACATCCACACAGGATAGCACAACAAAATCCACATAGGAAAGAAAATCAAGATTCAGCTTACACAGGTATACTTCTTCGTATGACGATAGAGATGATCAGATATAGCCACTAATTCATCTAAGCCGTCAGACCCACACATGATCGATGGGTAATAACACCCACAATAACCCACAAAGGATCGATAGGTACTAACCCCCACACTAACTCACAAAGGATTGATAGGTACTAAACCCCGCAATGACCCACAAAGATCGATAGGTACTAACCCCAACAATGACCCACACAGGATTGGACCCACACATGATCTGTAGGTGCTGGCCCACACAGGACCGATGAGCGCTGACCCACACAGGATCTGACCCACACAGGATCGGGATCACTAATCCACATAGGATCGCTGGGTGCTGTAGTCATCGTCGTCGAATCCACGGAGGATTTCTGTACAGTCGTCATCGTTGTCGTAGTCACAACCAGCTCTAGGGTTCCCGCACACAGTAGGCTCGTTCGGGAGGGTCCGCTCCACGAGCTGAGGGGATGATACATCAAATGAAACGTATTCTGAAGTTGATGTATCCAAAAGTTCCATATCAACAACAGGAACTCAACATCACAGACGACACGTCAATCGGACGCCCGGTCTGAGAGTTATTGGCCTTTTTGTCTTAGGGGCCCGGTTGGTTTTTAAGTCAAAACCAACCCGAACGTACTCCAACTGCATCCAAACCTCAATCGGAGTAAGCCAAAATGTCCGTCTCATTAAGAGAAATCCATCAAAGTTGACGGCACGTCAATCAGACATCCGGAGCTCAAGTTATAAGCGTTTCCGCTTCGAGGCCCCGGTTGGTTTCGTGTACAAACCAACCCGGCCGAACCCAAAGTTCTCTAAAACCTTGAGTGTAATATACCAAAACTATCGTCTCGATCCAAGGATCGCATTGCAGCTGACGGTGCATCGATCAACGGTCCATAGCCCAAGTTATGGGCAGAAGACTGAAAGAGGTCCGGAAGTGGGGGTTTCGGGCCCTAACCGATCCAGTCCGAGACCCCCTGGGTCGGCCCGAATCGGGTCGACCCGACCTGGGTCCGGGTCTGGCCTGCTTGGGTGTGGCCCAGACTGGCTGGTGCGGCCCGGCCCGGCCTGGCGGTCCGGTGAGGCAGCTCGGCCCGGCGCGCTGGCCAGGTGGCTCGGCCGAAATGGCTGAGCATTTGGGGGCGGGGGGTGCGCTGCCCCCCCCTGTGTGAAACCATGACCCCCATGAGGGGGTTCGTTCCTACTGGCCAGTCGGGGGTTACGACCCCCGGCGCTTCCCCCAGACCAGCCGGCCCGCACCGGCCGGCCGGCTACTGCCGCCACGGGACCGAGGCGGTCCCGTCCCCCTGCTCCGACACCGGCGGCCCGGAACCGGCCGCCGGTCCCTCCTCTGCCTTGGTCTATGCCGCGGCCTTGGTCCGTCCGGTGTAGCGCGACGACACCGTGCCCCTCCACCGTGGCCCCACTCCGGCCGCGGTGTCTTCGAGGATCTCCGGCGCGGCACGACGGCGCGACGCTTCTTCAACCAAATCTCATAGCTTTCGCGCGGTGCAATGGCACCACGCCGCCTGACATGTGCCGCAACAAAATCAAACAAACAAGGGGGAGGAGGTTCGGTCGTGTTCATGCAGTCCGACCTCCTTCCATTATTGTGATATCAAGCGGCTCATGTTAAAAAGAAGAATGTGATGAAATTAATCATGAACAAACAGTTTAAATAAACCCCTACCTCGAGCATAGTCGTTGAACGAGGTTGTCACGAAAAGGGATGTCGCGGAAAGAATATGGATAATCGTTTCACGGAGTAACGGTGTCTCCCTTCCTTTGAAGCGGAAAGAAGGAACGAGGTGATGCGCGTTGGGTCGTAGATATCTGAGGAAGGCGTCTCTCACCATCGTCCGTCGTCGGAGGTCGGCATTCTTCTTGTTCTTCGTCAAGGAGGAAGAACTTCAAGATCTTGAGAAAATTCTCCCAAGCTCCACAAAACCTAACAAATCTATGAAAATAAGAGTTTGTCTTATTTTATTTCTCAAGCCATGCGTTTTGAAATTAAAAAACGAAACAATCAATTAAATGAATTAATTGTAACGTTTAAACCGCCCAAATTAATAGAGGCGTTTCATAAATAAAAAAACGCAAGGGTTGACTTCCACTTAATAGGGGTGCAGGTGTGTTACCTTAATAAAGTAGGGGGTTTAAGAAGAAAAGAAATGGTGGGGCTCATGTGGGTCCCACCTCAAAAATATCCTACCTAGTGGGTATGATATTGTGGGTCCCACTTCATCCATTTAGCTTCGGTTAAACAAAATTAAAATAAAATTGGTTGCACCACTTTTATTTTATTCCTTTACTTATCCCCAAAATTTAAAAACCACACCCGAGAAAACGCAACTCCGGAAAATGTGTTTCTAAGCAATTACCGGTGCTGCGATTCCATCGGTGTCCTCAAATTTTGATTCCAAGAACTGGTTCAAAAGTTAGGATAACCCACTCATTTGTTCACTGAACATACCTGAGCTAATCTTTGGAAAATGATTCCGGGCACACCGGGCCTCGGAATCAGGTGCTGTCAGAAACTACGTTCTTGTAAAATTTCCTAGAAAATTAAGAAAAAAAAATTTCCTTTAATTTTACGGGTCATTAAAATCGCAAACCATAAAATTCCCAAACCCACGCTGAACGCTTTTCCTTGTCTCTAGGGTCACGTCACCAAAGACGTCACGCAAATCTGACACCTGGATTGCATGAAACGAGGGTTTTAAAAGCCTCCGTGTTTGAAAAAGGGGCTGGGCTAGTAGGCCTGGACCAGCCCACCATCGCCGGCCTACCGCCCCCCCTGGACGACAACCCTCCACCGCACGGCACCCAGCCCCGCATCCCCAGGTGGCCGGCTGCCACGCTCCACCACGGTTCCGCAGGCGGCGGCGTTGCCGCACTGGAGCCGCAGCAACGGAGCTTCTGTGGACCATCAGGTACCCCGATGGTCCGTTTAGCGATCCGAAGGTACTGGCATGAACCTCGAGATGAGATCTTCCCAGCTTTGATATAAAAATGAAGAAATTCTCCACAAAAATGGGATCAGGGGATTAAAACTCAGACCAACTACCTTACGGTTGAAACACCGATGATCCACGCTCCAAAGCTTCCGCTGCACGATCCTGAAGCTTCCGCCGTCAAAATATCAGTTTTATGGCACCTTGATCGCGCTATTTGATCGCCGATTAACCTTCAGAAGGGTAGGAGAAGGATGAGGAAGTAGGATTTCCTCCTTTTCTAGGCACCGTACTTCCAGGGGGGAGAATAAAGATATTTTTTAAAAAATATCTCTGGCTCCCGACTCGCCTCCGCCCGATGCCCGATGCAGACAAAAGTAAGATCACCCTTAGGGTAAACACACTGTTCTGAATGCAACATCGGACTCGGATTTTCAATCCAAGACATCGTTCAGAATTTATTTGAGCCAAAACTCGTAAATAAAATTTTCTATTTATTTATGAAAATTCCCTTGGTGGCATTTTCCACAGCGGACCCGCGCCCACAAAGTTTACACCTCGCCTAGAGTAAACGTCATGTTTCAGATGCGATCGTGTCCTCGGATACAAGTTCTAAGCTACTGTTTAGGAGATATCACACCCCTTGAATGTGCCTAGTATAAAAATACTTAATATTTTTATAAAATTAATTCCGGTCACACCGGGCCTCGGAAATGCACGTCGTCTTCGCGCCTAGCTCTGGAATGATTCATAAAAATACTCCAAAGTCTAACAGGGACAAATGTTTGAGTCACTAAATCCTCTCCCCATTAGAAATTTTCTTTCCCAAAAGGCCATAAGCACAAGGAAAGCGATTGGACTCTCAAATGGTTCTCCCACGCCAAGGAGTTCACCAACATACTCCCATGCCCGAACTCATAAGTCAGAGGGAATCATCCACCACACCTCAACATTATCATCTTTGGGCGGCACTGACTCACCTACATGGTTTCAATGGGGTCACAAAAACGCATCTCGTTGGGGGAAGTATCCCTCTTCCTCACGAATTCAAAGCACACTGAACAACACCCACACAAGGTCTTACCAACACCCTAAACAAAACTTGAGCAAGTAACCAAAAGGGAAGAGTACCGCTAAAAAGTCTCTAACAAGATACTACAGAAAGTAGAGAGGACACAAGGAGAACCTCTATCTATTAGCGGAGCCTCTGGGTCAACTGCCACTAGGGCATGCTGCTGTCCTCGCCCTCTACCACCACCTCCCTGAGCTTGGCATGGACTTCATCAGGGTGGTGGTGGTGGAAACTGATACCGCCTAACACCTCCTGCTGCTGCACCAGCTCCGTCACCACATCCGCCACCCTCCAGACCCCCTTGCTCGAGATGCTGCCTCTGCCAAGGCGGTCCATCGACTGGGTCCCTCTCAGCAGCAAAACGGGTCAAAAAATCACTATTAAGATGTCCCTAACCATCGCAAGCATAACACCACCTCTCCTCCGGCTGACCAAAACTGGTCGGCGATCCTTATGAGCCCTGGGACATAGATCTTCCATCTAGGGGTCGGCTCCTAAAACATCGGCCACGTCTAGACCCCTGAGTCTGTCATCGGCTACCAGATACCTATCTGACTGATGAGGTCTCAGCTCTCACATGCCTATCACTAACAGGTGGGATCTTCTTAGCCAGAATGCTTTCCACCACCAACGCCCGCTCCAGCACGCCAGCATAGGTAGGCAGGATAAAGTAAACCACACCTACCTGGATGTCTCTGAATAAGCCCTAATCGAAGGTCTGAGCCCTAAAGAATGGGTCTCGAACCATATCCAAGGAGTAGCGTGATATGTTTGTAAACCTCGCTGATTACTCCGACACAGTCATGCCCTCCTGTCGAAGCTGTAGAAGCTCTTGGATCTGCACTAAACTCAGAGTTACCGGATAGAACTCCTCCCGGAAGAGACACTCAAACTCTGCCCACATGAGCATCTCCTTATCGTGGGACTGCATCACCTAACTCCACCATCGCCCTGCCGAACCATGCAGAAGGCTTTCTGCTAGGACAACCATATGATCTAGAGGTGTCCTCACTAGCCAGAAAACATGGGTGACTACTTCGAGCCAGTCATTAGCTCCCTGGGGGTTTGGATCACCCCGAAACATCAGGGGTTGCTGCCTCTAGAACTCGTGCAACGCACTCAGCCTGCACACAACCTCATCCTGCACTACTGGCACAACTAGCTGCTCGACATGTGGTGGCACAACTGGCGAACCACCTGGAGGTCCATCCTCAGAAGCTGCACCATAGTCCATAGCCTCTACACGCGGAAGATCATCAACACAATCTTGCTACGAAACCCTTACTGGATGTTGTCATGGAGACATCCTGAAATACATTCAAGACGCACCACCGTCAAAGAGTATATCTGGAGAGATGACTTAAGAATGACATGGAAAAACCCAAAACCCAGTCCTATATGATGCATGTACCATTATGTCCCTGCGACCAGCATACGAATGTCCCGAGTCAAAAGGAAGTTTATCAGAGTCGTAGTGTATGGCTACATCGGCCGCCACACCAAAATTTGAGTCTCTGGCCTGAAAACCGAGTTTGAAACATCATAACACTTCAGCCATGAAACCCAAACCAAACTCAAAGCTAGAATAGCTACACTCTGAGATCCCAAAGGCTGAACCTCCTCTGATACCACTCTATCACAACCCGACCCAACGGGGCTCGAGCCGCGACTCTCCAAGCCTGCCTCCAATAGGCCAGGGTCTGGCATCTAGTGCCGAGTAGGCTATCACACACATGGGAGGCATTAGCCTAAGGTACCTGTACACACTCACCCACATACACCTCCATGAAATAGGGCAATGATATATAAAACTAAAAATAAAATTCATGAATACAACTATCCCAAACTAGAGTGCAACAGAAGTACAAGATGGGAAAAATAGGGCCCACCAAAAAAAAGCTATAAAAGTGTCCAACCTGCTCAGAGAGAGGGAAAACACTTCCAATACACCTGCCAGTAATCTCCTCAACACAGCTCCAGTAAACACCCCGGTTAAACCCGCTCACTAAGCTCCACTTACTCCGGGTCCTCCTAGGACTCTATCTAAAGGCCAGTGGTCTGCACAAGACACAAACATGTGCAGGCAAAGCCCGTGCATGGGTGAGTATAAAAATACTAAGTAGGCACCCCAAAAACCCAAACCAAAAGAGATCAACTGAAAGGAAACAGTCTAATCATCCTAGCCAGAGGGAACCCATATAAGAGATAAACCCCATATCGTGACCATCCATGGATAAACACAACTAGATAGCTTAAATCAGGTGTATTCCCATATACACACCTTGAACAATCCAGATATACTCACCTCACGCACGAAGCCACATGAGGTACTGACCTCATCACCAGCAATGGTTAACAACCAGGAGAGCACACTGCACGATCACTGTCATCCCAGATGACACTCGTCCGAGAGATACAATCCATAGAGTCCCACAAAAACATCTCAGATACTTACCCGAAATATCACGTACCTCGGATATCGTCACTGAGTAAAACCTTGCTGAAACAACATAAACACCAAACTCCTCAGATAGGGGATAGCTCCTAGGGTCCGCTAGGGGATTCCAAAACCCACACCGTTATAAGAAGATCTCACAGATATGGGATCACTCCCAAGTTCCACTGGGGGATACCATAACCTGACCTGGAATTCGTAGAACTCACAGATAGATGATCACACCAAGGATCCACTGGGGGATACCACAACCCGATCTGGCGGTCGATAGAAGCACGCCACTCAGATACAGGATCATTGCCAATATAATGGTGGCCACGACGATACCAAAACCCTATCTGGTATAACTCATGAAGTAGGGGATCGATCTAATGATTCCACAAACCTACTGAAACCACGTGCTGAGTAGGGGATCACATAACCAAAAATACCACAACCCTAAAAAAAATGACGGTGAGCAGGGGATCGTATACCCGACGATGCCACAACCATACTGAGCACGGCCCACTGCGTAGGGGATCATATTCCTGATGATTCCACAAATCCTACGGGGTTAACCTACTAGATAGGGGATCACCGCCCATGGATAAGCGGTCACATAAATAAGAAGAACTCGATCTAGGGTAACGATGCTAGAGGATCCTGCTCCAGGAACACTGAAGGGATTCCACAACTCTAATATATTAAACAACCCCTCGAGAGGATCACAAGCCAATACTAGGGTTGTGATGTCGTGCAAACCCTCGCAGGAATGAACCAAGGGAGTACCCTCAACCACTGCTGGTCCAAACATCGCTAACCCGAGCGACCTGCTACAATGCAAAACTGTGCACCTCTAAGGACGATACTGAGGCCACCATCCCAATCCATGCAAAAGAACACACAGGATAGACTGTTTACTCGCCCGGAATGGAAAACCGGTGAAAAAGGTACTATTCACCATAGCCAACCCACACGGGACCCACACAACGATCCTGAAACTCATAAAGCAGATCATACCACAATGATCCCCTTGAAAAAACACATAGGATCCATTACTCGCTTGTCTGAAATAGACACCCATTGAAAAAGGCACTATTCAACGAAGCCGGCCTTCGCGGGTCTCACACAACGATCCCAAAACTAATCGAAAAGATCACACCAATGTGATACTCTCAGAAAAACACACAGGATCGACTATTCATCTTCCAAAATCAGACTCCTGATGCGAAAGTGGCATTTCTCCGCCTCATGGGGCCTAAACCCCAAACTCAGTCCCAACACCCAAAAACCCTCAAGAAAAGTCCCCCGTATCATCATGGTCTCAAATCCACTAAAGTAACGTCAATCGGAAGCTCCGGGTAAAAGACACAGCGATCCGAAACTGAATAATAAAAAAATATCATTATTTTACTCGATGTTTCAAGCTCTAGGGCCACAATCCTGAACCTTAAAATTTTTGAACCCCCGCTGAATGTTTCTCTTCGTCACTAGGGTTTCGTTGCCACAGACGGCACGCGAATCCGACTATTGGATTGCAAGAAACGAGGGTTTTAAAAACCCTAGTGTATGAAAAAGGGGCCGGACCGACCCACCGCCGCCGGCCCGCCCTGGCCGGTGGCCCTCCGCCGTGTGGCACCAAGCACTGCAGCGCTCTGCCGCGGACCGCCCCAGGCTGCCGTTGTTCTGCCGGGGGCACCCCGGTTGTCCGTTTTGCGATCCAAAGATACCGACGCGACCCTCAGGATGCGATCATCCCCAATACGACATCAAAACGAAGAAATTCGAAGCAAAAACGGGATCGGGGGATTAAAACTCGAACCACCTACCTCTTAGGTGAAACAACGATGATCCACGCTCCAAAGCATCCGCTGCACGATCCTGAAGCATCCGCCGTCAAAATCCGAGATCGAAGGCACCTTGATCGTGCGATTTGGTCGCCGATTCTCCATCGAAAGGGAAGGAGGATTTCCTCCCCTGCTGTGAACTGTACATCCAAGGGGGGTGGAAAGAATAAAGATATTTATTTTTTAAAAAATATCTTCGGCTCCCGACTCGCCTCCTCCCGATGCTCGATGCAGAAAAAAGTAATGTCACCGTTAGGGTAAATGCAAAATTTTGAACAAAACAGTGGACTCATATTTTTGATCTGAGACTCCGTTCAGAAGTTATTTGAGCCGATGTTTGAAAATAAAGATTTCCATTTATTTACGAAAATGACTGTGGTGGCGTTTTCCACAGAAGGCACATGCCCGCAATGTTTATACCCTGCCTATGGTAAATGACATGTTCCGGATGCAACCGTGACCTCAGATTCCTATTATGAGATACTTTTTAGGAGATATCACACCCCCAACACGTGCATAGTATAAAAATACTTAATATTTTTATAAATTTATTACCGGGCACACCGGGCCTTAGAATCACACTCCGTCTTCACGCCTAGCTCTGGAATGATTTATAGAAATCTTCCAAAGTCTGACAGGGCCAGAAAACCAAGTCTCTACAATTTATGTTTTAAATCATGGGGTTTAATTGAAATGAATTCTATAATATATTTCTTTGATTACAATATGAATTTATTTTTCTTGTCCATATTTCCATAAGTTATTTTTTTTAAATTTAATCACCTAATGACTTAATTTATAGAGAGCATTCAAACTAAGTGTTTAATAAGATATCGAGAAGTTCCTTTTTTAAATAAATTGAAATGAACTTGTAATAGATTTTTTTAGGTTAGATGAGTTTTTATAATGTTTTTTTATTTATATATTATAAGACTATGTCTGTGTGTTTCTAATGGTACTTTTTTCCATTAGTAATGGATATTAATGTGTTGTTACTTTTCATTATGACAATATTTTCCATTACATTTTTAATAGAATATTTGATGCTTATTTTTTATATTTTAAAATGTAATAATAAATATTGGATATTTCCGCCATTATATTGATAAATTGTATCTCCAATTCATTCAAAGTCAATCCATATTGATGTTGAATATATAAATTAGGAATTTATTATGATGAAAGATTATTATTATTGACATTTTGTTATTGTTTTTATAAAAATCAGTGTCATTATTGAAGGGTTCTCAAAGATGAGGGTGAATATTTGAATGATGAACACTATCTATTAAAATTTATAATGTTATATGTTATAATATATTGTTAAAATTTATTATTTTATATTGTAATGTCATGAGTATCTTAGTAGAATATCTTGGAATGGTGATATTCTATCAATAATTATAATCTATTTATTAGACTGTTGTTAAGAATTATCCCCATGAAGTTGATTTTACTTATTAGTCACGCCATAAATTTTAATTTTTAGTGTTTATATAGATGTATCATCAATATTTACAATTATATGAGTTAAATAATCACATTATATTAAATCATCTTAAGGGATCCATGGTGTTTCCATGACGATTATTATGATTATTTGTTTCAGTTACATTTTTGATATTAATTAATTCTATTATATTCTATATCAAATTTTTATCAAATTATTATTAATTATTTGAGGTTCACAAGGTATCATGAATTCATAGAGAGAGTGGGATGCATTCAGGAAGAAAAAATTTTATCCATTAAGTACAACATAAATTGTTACATCCTTTAATAAGATTGATAATCTATCCTTAGTTAGGGTGTAAGGATATTTATAAATCTATCTCCATAGATTTACCCACTTTTTTATAGATAATTTAATGAAAATAACAGACATAGATATTTATATGGATTGTATTTAATGCGAGAATGTACTCCTTTTAAAAACTCCCCTCGATTCATGGAATCATCAACTAATAATTATGTTCAAAAATTAAAATTTATTGTTGGAAGTTACTTTCTTAACACAGTGTGTGAATCCCACACACTAAGTATGACTACTTTACTATGTATCTCGACAATAAACTATATTCAACCCTATTTGTATTCATGATTCTCCAAACATGAATATTTCATTGAATAAAACATATTCTTCTACTATAGTACATAAACATTAACTTTTTTCTACTCTAATTAAAATTAATTTTAGAGATATCAATTTTCTAGAAACCTAATTTTTCGGTCTTCTAAACATTCCTTAGAACCAAATATTCTATTCTTATCAATATTACACATTAAATGCTGTTTTTTAATCTCATAATTCTTCAGAACCATTTTTTTTGTTCATCTCAACATTCCATGGAACCTATCATTCTGGAATTCTCAGGATTATTTGGAACATGACGTTCCTATCCTTAAAACATTAATAAATTAAACTTAATGTTTTTTATATTACCTTTTCAAAAGCTTCTCATTAAAAATATTTTATCATCATTAACAACTAGAAATAAATAAACATGATTTTTTTTTATAATGTTCACTAAAAAATCTAGAATAAATGTGACCTCTAAATTTTAATTCCCCACTCAATTGAAACATCATTTCACTATCTTCAATGAAACTAAATAAATATGAATCAACATTATGAAAAAATGTTTCCTCAAACATTGGTGTCTAAAAACTCTAAAAATCTTCATCAAATCTCACCCATATTTATGAAAATTGAATGTACATCTTAGAACCATCACAATGATGAACATTATAATGATTTTGTAAGGTTCCCCAAACCTATATCCTATATAAAATAATTCTCCATTATTTGATAAATAAATCCTTTTACCACTCATATTTATAACTAAATCATTGTAATAATAAAATTTATAACACATTTTACATATATATAAACATTATAATTTGAAAATCATAGAACTAAAATTTATAACTTGATAATTTTACAACTCAACATTATATCTAAAATTTCATACAACTAATATTTATAACTCAAACCTTTTACAAATCATCTTTAAAATAGAAACATTGAAAATCATAATATTATTTCCCAAATATAGTGAAGTATAACATTATAACTATAACATAATATAACTCAACCTTATAACTAAAATACTATACAACACAACTTTATAATTATTTATTGTATAACTATAACTTCATAACATAAACATTATCTAGTTGTAACTTCATAACAAAACCTTTGTACATTTTCAACATTGAAACTTGAACATTGTATAACTACATATTCATAATTGGAACTATTTAAAGCTAAAACTTCTTAACTTGAACATTATACAGCTTCAAATATTTATCATGATCTATGTAAAACTACAATATCATAACATGATCTTTGTGGAGCTATAAGATCATAACATGAACACTATATAACTATGCGATCATAAATTAAACATTTTATACCTATAACATCATAACTGAGAAATATAAATCTCTAACTTTATAACATGATCATTATACTGTAGTAAAATCATGAAATCAACATTTTACACCTACATCTTCTTAACATTATCTTTGTAATCATTTGGTAAAAGATTTATATACCTTATTTCGGAAAATCTCTAAATCTTTGATACAAGATTACTATACATCGTTTGGTAATCTTTGTAATGATATGGTGAACATTCCCCATATTCTATTCTAAATTTTTTTCATTTTTTAAATTTGAAGGATTTCCATATCAAGTACATATTCAATGATTTTATTTAATAATATAATATTATACATTTCTCTTCCTGTTATAAAATCTATTATTTATCTATTTGGTAAAACTACATTGATGTCTCCATCTCATAAAATTTCATGGACTTACCCATTTGGTACAACTTTATAAGTTTCTTTATCCGGTATAAATTCCCTCATTTCTTTATTTGGTATATATTTTGAGATTTATCTAGGTAGAATTACATTATATATTTCATTATATTGTACAAATATATTAATGTTTGTCTTATGCACAAAATTTTGATGGAATTTAATTTTGATATTATTTTCTCTATCTTTCTAGTAGTCATCATACATTTCTATCTTGTATATTGATGATCTCTACTTCAAGTGGAGGTACACAATATCTATCCCAAAATTATATGTATGTTCAAAAAATTAATGATAATACATCATACATCATCAATATCCTATCATTATAATTCCATGTATATGTAAAATTAATCTAACACGAATCATAATGAATGAACAAGGAATGAACAATGAGAAAATTTAGTAATCATGATGTTAGAATCATTGAGGATCAACAATTCATCATCTAATATAAAAAATATTCCCCATATAAAACTACATTGGAAACCACATAATATACTCTGTAGGTTTCATTATTAGAAACTCCATATAAATCTCTATTGGAAAATCTATAGGAATCTCTATATGACATTCTATATAAAACATTCTATGAAACTCCATAGAAAAATTAATATGAAATTTATTCATCTTACTCATTGAATTTATATAATCAATTGAAAAAAAACACTTTCATTATCATAATTCAATGAGAACATAATCATCCCATTTATATTTTTTGAACAAGAACTTCTCCTTTAATTCAATTATTTTTCTCTACCCCATATTGACTTTAAATTAAATTAATATCTTATGAAGGATATTATTTTCCCCACCTAATTTAATAAATTAAATTTGAATCCCCTTTATTGACATCAGGATGTGAGGTAGAAACATTCTTCACACATTTTATCCAACTTTTTTTATTTAATTGATTTAAATTTCATGAGTTAAGGATGTAATATATGTTCTTAATGAAATTTCCTAGAAATAACCAATCTATGTGTCCTTATAGAATGTTATCAATGTTGAAAACATGGGTGGTTATAATTGGTTATAGATCTAGAAAAAAAATTCATTATGTGATACTAATATTTATAAAATATTCTTTTAAGTGATGTTCATTGGGTTTTTATTCCAATTATATTTATATATATATCTCATTAAACTGATAAAATAATTAACTATAAAATATTAAGCTTAACCAGAATTACAAAACACCTTTATAGTTCCCTTAAAAATTAATATTCTCTTCCATTTTACATTAATATTTTTTTTTGAAATTATTAGAAAATGATACATTCATACCTCAAGATGAGCATGATTTCCATTCCCAGTATTATAAGAATCCAAAACATTAACACCCTTCATTGAATTTTCCAACACCTACATAAATTTTTTCATTACTATAACTTTATAATCTGTTTTTATAAGCAATTGTTGATCGAAATTTTTAATCTTCTTTAGAACTTTTTTAGATCTAATGATAACCAACATAATATTTTCTTCCATTAAAGGGGGATTCTCCCCTAAAATTTCATCACATTCAGTTCCACTCTCAATGAATATTCTCTATATAATATGAAGGAATATTGTGGAAATTTTATTACACATAAGATAGATAAACAAGGATGATATTTTTTCTAAACCTATAATCTCCTTCTTTATCATTATTTTTCTTCATGATACTCTTATTTTCCCAAGATTCAATATTTTTTTATGATATAAGTCATTTTAAATTGATTAAACACTTGGGGATATCGTTCTAATCATCTTTAATCATTCTTAAATTCTGATAACTATTATCTTCTTACAACTTCATTTTATCTTTCAACTAATCAAGAAATATTTCCATGAAATCAAAACAAATAGGCTTGATTTGGAAATTCTTCTGAAATTTTTTCATAGTGAAGATTATAAAACCTTACAATATATAATTTAATAGGATACAAAACTAATATATTATAAGTAACCATTACCTAAATATTTTATGTGTATGGCCAACAAACACTCAACTTCTACCCAACCTCTTATCTTATAATATGTTACTCTTTATAGGAAACTTGTGATAAGCATTATCCTCTTAATCCGTGAAAACATCCACCATTAAAATATGTACCTTTTAGTTATTACATTGATTCTATTTATTTATTATGATATCTTATATTATCATGAACATTCATTGTTGGTTTAAAATAGTCCTTGAAATGTCATTTTCACCATAAATGTTACATCATTTCATAGGCATGGAATCTTTCAAGACATTATTTTTCAATGATACCCTCTATGTATCTAACAATTATTTACACATCAGAAATGTATTTTAAACATTCTTTCATTTATTATCCATTATATTTTATTGTATCTATATGTTAGTAGTTTTTGTGCATTGATTTTTAGAAATTAACTAGGACACTACATCATCATGAAATCAACTTCCACAATATCCATAGAAATTTGAAAGATATATCAATATGATGGATTCAACATGATTTTTCATTTTCTAAGAGGGTTTCATGTACGTTTTTATTTTTTCCAAATATATAATATCCCACCCAATAATATTAGACTAATTTTCATATCATAAAATGAAATTTTATGCTAGAAATTTGTATCCATGTTTCTAAAATATGCACAATACCTACAATAATCGACAAATATATTTTCCTTTGATTATTGTTACATATTGTGGATATTTATTCTAAAAACTCATTATTAGGGAAACATATGGGTAACTAATTCCTTGCATTCATTCTGCCTCAATTATATTTATGGAAGGTTTTTTATATTTTTCACCACCAATCACTTTCTTAAATTACAATCGGAACTATTCATTGTACTGTAATTAATTAAAATAAATTTATCAGAATTTTTAGATAAATTCTTTTTAAACATAGCAGAAGATAGACCATCTGATCTTCATACCTAATTCCTATTTCTAGAATTATTATTCTAGTAAGTACGACGTTCCATTGGAATTATAAAAGTGGGTCTCTAAATAGAATAATGTTATTTTACATCTTGATTTACTTCGAATAATTATAATTTTACCTCCTCCTCAATTTAAATTAATTTTAATGTATTATCGAAATCCTAAAATAACCTCAAATTTTACTTACATTAAACAGAAAATTTTATTTATACATTCATAATGAATCAGACTAACATTACAATAAAATGATAAATTCCTATTACACATCTCTTATTGATATCTATTTGTCTATTCATAACATAAATAGTTTCTTTACAACTATCCTTAAATGCATGGATTTTTTTTATTAAAACTGATTTTTAGAGAAACTTCTCAAAAACTACTTTATAATGATTCTCCTCTAAAATTGAACTCTTCATTATAGTATATTATTGATTGATCCTTAAGTTCACTGAGTTTATTAAAGGTGTCACACACCTGTTCCTTATAATGTTTTACATCAAACCTTTTAATATCTTAACGTAGTGATATACCTTGATCAATTAAACTTCTATCATTATCTACAAAATGATAATTTTTGAGAATAAAATAGTTTTAAATAAATATAAAATTTTATTAAGAACAAATTTTACACCATTTTTGTCACAAAAAAACATTTTTTTTCATAAGGAAAATATTTTCATGATATTGTAATAACTTTTACTCATTTCCTTCAATGAGTTTAGCAATATATTTTTATTCTTAGAACATCTTTCCTAATGAAGTAAATGTCTTATAATATATTTATTCTAATATTGAATTATCTCTTTTATCCACATTATATAAGAATGTACTGTTGTTACAACATAAATTGGGAAATGTTTTATATGTTATTTTTATTCTATGTAAATGTATTAACCATGATCAATAAACTCGATCATACCACTGGTAAAAAAATATTATCCTAGGGGATTAAATTTATTATATTCTTCAAAAATATTACCATTTACTTTAACTTGTAATTATGGGTGTACTCCAACTACTAAACTCAAGAATAAAAAATTTATAAACCTTAGACCCTCCACTTTTTTTCTTTTTTATATTTTGTTATGATACTTCAATGTTGGTATCATAATGAATTAATTTATTTTCTTCATCTCATGAATATCATTTTTATTCATCGGAGATAATATTTCATAAACATCTTTACGTACAAAAAATCACATAAATTAATGAAAAATTGCAACATACCAAGTAAATAAATAATAAGAAATTTGAATATTTATTAATATTTTTTAATTAAATATTAATTTTAATATAATGGGGATGCTATGTTCGATAGCGTACCCAATATGCAACATCGGGTTTCATTGAAATCATAAGTTGCACACTAATAATATAATATTATGATTTTAAATGGAAGTTAACACCTAGCCATTATATCGATAGGAATGAATATAAATAACTACAATATGATTATAAATGTTTGTAATTTTTTTTACATTTGTCTAATAAAAGTTAAAGGCTTAAAATGTGAATGAATCTAATAATAAATACTCTAATATTCTTTAAAAAGTTTATTTATCTCCTTTTGATGGAGAACCCTCATTAAATATAGTTTGGAAATTTTTATATGTTCTATTTGACAAAATAAAATTCTACTTTTTATTTGGGACATGAAAATTTACATTGGGTAAATTTTTGGTATTTTTCTGATAAAGTTACATTTTTAATGAATACTGAAAAATACTGTATTTTAATTCAAAATTTCCTTTTAATCTAAATCATTTATTCGGTTAGATTATATTTTTAATTGGTTATAAAGTGTAATTATAATATATTTTTAATATTTAATCCAATTTTGGACATTGTAATTAATTTCACTTTGATATTGGACATAAAAAATTGTCAATATTTTGATAGTTATTATTTAAAAAAACACATTTTTTGTTTTGACAGTGGGAATTAATTTTAAATTAATTTATTCCACTTTTTTGTTATGAATTTATAAAAATGGATTCCATATTTGGAATTAGTAGGTCCAAATTGTGTAAATTGGTAACTTTTATTTTTATAAATTTTAAATATTTACTTCAGTAAATATTTTATTTACCATGATTAAAAGATAAATATAGTAAATAAGGATAAAATATAATATTATAATTATATTAAATTACCCTAACATGTGTCCTAATATTATTGTATGATACCTAGTTGACCATGGGCATCCTTGGGTCGAATTTGGGACCCCATGGGGCCACATGGGAGTAATAATGACACCTTATATTTATTAATTTAAAGTAAAGACAAAAATGACATAAAAAATATCTTTAAGTAAATCAATTTTTAGATGGGGTAAAATAAGATATATTTTAGACTATAAATATTAATTTTAAAGATAAAATGATTCCCTAAATCATGGTATTTTTTTATAATTTTTTGACATTAAATAAATTAAATTATTTATAACACAATAATGATGCAATATTTGACTCATAAATAAATGATTTAAATAAATAAGATTATAAGTATTAAAACAATATAGAAAATCTATCCAATTATAATTGTATGATTTTATTTCGACCATGAGTCTTCATAAATTTGTATATAATGATTATGTGACATTTTTAAACTAAATATGAGGTTATAATAAAATAATTGTTTCAAACTGTCCTAAAGAGCCCCTCCTCTCCCTTATAAAAATCCCTCACTTCTAACCCATTTCTCACACTTATCAAGAATTTATCTCATGAAACCACAAATCCAATAATCTCCCAATATCGATCTATTCATCCTATAAGCCTTACCTTATGCAAAATACACCTCAAGAAATTATTTTGGTTCAAACGAAAGTGAGTTACTCGATTTAAAGGTAACATCTTCTCTTAAGTTATTTTGTTTTATTTAACTTCTAAAACCACCTAAAAAATTTTTATTCAATTATTTTATAAAAAAACTAGTATCGTCATTATAATAGGATGTTTTTATGAGAATTATTATAACTACACTTTCACACACCTCTATCTAATGGGTGTATAACATACTGTTTCTGTGAGGGGAAAAATAACGTGATAACATACTGTATTCATACTGTATTTATAACATACAATATTCATATATGATATATATTATGTTTATATTTTCTTTATTCTTCTGTATGATTCATTTATAGGATAACTTTATTGTTTCCATACTGGGTAAACATGATAATTTAATTTGAGGAAGTGTAGATTACCGCCCCCTCAAAGTGATATGACTCGTTAATTCAATATGTGGGATATATAAAAAAAGAGTTAATGGTATTATATATGATATTATACTAGAATTATAATATACCTAGGAATCCTTATTTTTTAACTCTATTAAATTATGAAATTGAAATGAAAGTAGGGTTCATGCGTACGTACGACATACCGTCTCCATGAACGGTGCATTTCATTTTTATCTTCAAATGTTATGTACAGTTATAAATACATATATATACTATATATATATATATATTATTTATATGATATCTAAATCATGAATACCATTCTAGAGATAATGGATTGTTGTAGACAGAGACAACTTGTAATTATAAGGTGTTCATTTTTACTGAAGTACTAAATATCGACGAAACAACCGTTAATAACATAAATGATTACATAATGTTTATAACATGGTAATAAGTGATATAAAAGGAATAATAAACTTGGAAAAGGTTTTTAAGCAAGTATAAATTAACATTAGTTTATTATTCAGTTGATTAAAGGAAAATGGGTCAAGTCGGACATGATGAAAGGGACTTCGTTACAATCTACTTTTAGTGAGGCATATTTTGTTTTAATACATGATTTTCTTTTATATGATTTATAAACACCTTTGAATTTTCATTTCATCTAAAGGGAATATTTTTCTATGAAGTGTTTTAATAAAATACAAAAAAGAATGTTTCTTTCTAATGTACGCAGTGACAACGACCTTTCTGCCGCTGCGAGTG
The DNA here is from genome assembly GCA_963277665.1 of Viscum album. Lineage (NCBI taxonomy): Eukaryota > Viridiplantae > Streptophyta > Magnoliopsida > Santalales > Viscaceae > Viscum > Viscum album. The sequence goes on along the minus strand of OY728121.1, from coordinate 2,021,640,157 downwards.
TTAATTGATCTTTGGATTCCTTAACAAGCCGTAATGTTTTTAAATGGAAAATAAATACCAAATAATATTTTATATATTTTTGTATTGAAAATGGTTTTGATAATGTAATTTTTTATGTCAATATATTTAAATGATATATTGTGACTAGAATGTGGAAATATTTTCTTTCCTTTATGTTTATTTTATGTGTTATGAATATGTTATGGTTCCGAGGAATTGTTTACATATATGGGTGGGTCCATGATAAACCTAGGGTGGGTGAGGCCAAGATAACACTCCAATGTATTGGGTAACATGATAGAGGTAAACGCGAATGATTCTCCTAAGATATTTAGGGAATATACTGTGATGGGTATTCCAAAGGTAATTCCTTACGTAGCTGTGATAACTGTAATGTAAGTATGATATGGATGCCACAAGTTACATTTATGATTTAGGTTTTCTATGTGTTATTAATAAATATTATGATTTAATAAGGTATGTTAAAGTGTATATGTTTTTTATGTATTGATGGACTAATGATTTCTTTATTTATTTTATAACCCTTATTGAGATTTTTATGCTCATCCCAAGTTTTTAAATGTTTATTCACAAGACCTAAAGATGAATAGGGTCAAGGATGGGATTAAGGAAAATTCTTTCTATCAAAAACATAGAACTAGTCATGACTTTTATTTCAAGAGTTTTTATTTTATGAAAAAATGTATACTGAGTATAATTGTCTACAGGTAATATTCCGGTTGTTATATAAATTTTATGACCTAATTCTCTAAAACTATAAACCTGAAAAGATCCTAAATGTGAATTATCCATTTTATTCAAGATTATGTAATGTATAAGGCCGAGTCCTTATTGTTTATATCAGAGGGAGGTTTAGATAACTTTAGGAGTTAGGGTATTGTTAAATTAATATCCAAAAATTAATTTATGTTAATATTGTAATGATATTGAATTTATAGATTACCATGTTTCATTGCCTTAGATATTTTTGTGTTCAGAATGGGTTTCAGTAGAGGAAACAAAGCAGCTATGTTGGGATGAGATCAGGAGGAAGACAACCTTCCAAATCATCAACATGATATGGTCGGAATTGGAACTGAATAGTTTGTTTTAGTGATGGAACAATTGACTCTGGCTATAATTGGTGGGGTAATCCATGCACGAGATCAAACAAATCAACCACGGAGGAAAATGTTAGTAGTAGATAATTTCATGACACAACATCCCCCAGTATTCAGAGGATCATCTGTCCTTGTGCTAGCTGATGGGTGGATTAAAGCACTGGAGAATGTTTTGGATGTCAGGGGGTGTTCAGAACACCAAAAGGCTAGTCTTGTAGTCTACCATTTTGAAGGTGAAGCTGATTAGTGTTGGTAGATGGTGAAAAATATCAGTGATAGTGAGCAGATTGATGATCTTGATTGGGATGAATTAAAACGTATGTTCCTTGAGAAATATTTCCTTAAGGTGGTTAAAATTTGGATGGAAAAACAATTCCTTGAATTGAGGCTGGAGGACGAATCAGTGGCTGCTTATGAAAAAAATTCACTAAACTCACATGGTATGCTCTGAATTTCATACGAGATCTTGATAGTAAAATAAACCATTTTTACTCAGAAGTAATGCCAAAGTATCGAAGGGATTTAGCTTCTGTTCAGTTAAAATGTTATGAAAAACATGTCCTTTGTTTGGATAAGGTTGAAATGGAGTTTTCGGATGATCAGGTGTTATTTTTCAAACAACATAATAAGAGGTTGAGGTGGCAGATGAAAGAGAAGAACTCTTCAAAAAAGACTGATGGTAAGAAACTTAAGTTTACAGTTTGTGAAAGTTTTGGTAAAAAACAAGCTAGGTAATGTCTTTTGAATTATGGTATGTTCTACCAATGTGGGAAAATGGGATATAATGCTCGTAATTACATTGAAAAAGATCAAGGTAATGGTAAGAAAAAATCTGATTTACAGTCAGTAAAATATTTCAAGTGTAATGAAATGGGTCATTATGAAAACGAGTGTCCAATGAAGAACTCAACTGAGGGAAAGCAGCCAGACTACAAGAAGATAGGAGTGGTGAAATCCTTTGCAACTACTTCAATAGATGTTGGTCCTTCAAATGAAGTAGTATTCGGTACATTGTTTGTTTGTTCTGATTATACCAATTTATTACTTTATTCAGGGTCTACACATTCATTCATTTCTAAGAAATTTTCTAGTAAATTGGGAATTCCATCTCATGATATGAATACGAAACCTATGGTAAAAACACCTGGATGAATTTTTGGGACAAAAAGAAATTATAAGAACCTTCCAGTCCTTCTGTGCGGGAAGAATCTACATACATATCTTATTGTTTTGCCTCTAGTAGAGTTTGATGTTATTTTGGGCGTGTATTGGATTTCTGTTTATCATGATAAGATTGACTGTAGAGATAAAGAGTTTTCTTTTCATAAAGATTTCCAGTTTGTGTACAAGAATGAAACCTTACATTTGATAACATATCAGGAAGCTGAGAAACTAATAAAAGATGGAAATTAATGTTAACTTGAACATATTGTTGAAAATAAAGGAATTGTTGATATTAATGATTTTCTAGTGGTAAATGAGTACCCTGATGTTTTTCTTGATGAGTTACCTGGTATTAGACCTGATTGAGAAGTTGAATTTACATTTAATTTAGTTCCTGATGCTAAAATAATTTCAAAACCCCCTTATAAAATGGCTCAAATAGAACTTTTAGTGTTAAAGAATCAATTGCAGGAGTTATTAGATAATGGTTTCATTCAACCAGCACATCACTATGGGGTGCACCTGTCATATTTGTTAAAAAAATATGGTTCAAGAAGACTTTGCATTGATTGTAGATAATTGAATAACATCACTGTTATGGACAAGTATCCTTTTCCTCATATCAATGATTTGTTTGATTAGCTCTAGGGAGCTCAGTATTTTTTGAAGATTGATCTGAGGTCAGGGTACCATCAGTTGAAAGTAAAGGAAGCATACATTCTGAAGACTGCATTTTGTACTAGATATGGCCATTATGAATTTTTAGTTATGCCTTTTGGGTTAACCTATGCACCAGGTATATTCATGGATCTTATGAATATAATTTTCTGTGAGTTCTTGGATAAGTTTGTGGTTGTGTTCGGTGATGATATTTTGGTTTTTTATAAAAGTAATGAGGAGCATGAAAGTCATTTAAGGGTTCTCTTGAAAACATTAACAGAAAATAAACTGTATGGGGAATTCAGCAACTGTGAGTTTTGGTTACAACAAATTTCATTCCTGGGTCACATTGTTTCAAAAAATGGTATAACTATTTATCCTGCTAAAATAAAAGTTGTTGAATAATGGAAAAGACCCACAAATATAACTGTGATTCATAGTTTTCTTGGTTTGGAAGGTTATTATCGAAGGTTTGTTAAAAAAATTCAAGGTTATCTAGTCTAATGACAAAGTTAACTCGAAAAGGTGTTATGTTCATCGAAAAAAAATAATTTCATAATTGTTTTCAATAATTGAAAATAATATTGGTGAATGCTCCAGTATTAGAACTGTCTTCCAGAAATGTTGAGTATTTTATTACAGTGATTCTTCGTTGAAAGGGCTTGGTGTTTCCTTATGAGGAATGATTAGATAATTGTTTATAATTTACATCAGTTGAACCCTCATGAGTTAAATTATCCAACACATGATTTGGAAATAGTTAATGTTGTTTTTTTATTTAAAAATTTGGAGGCATGATTTATATGGAGTGAAATCAGAAATATTTATTGACCACAAAAGTTTGAAGTATATATTCACTCAAAAATAATTGAACATGAGAAAGAAGAGATTGTTTGAATTAATCAAGGATTATGATTGCATGATCCATCACTATCCAGGAATGGTATATAATTTAGATGATGCTTCTAGTTGAAAAAGTAATGCTTCACTAACAATGTTATGTTTGGAATGAAATCCTTTGATTTTTTATTTGATGAACATTGGAATATAAGTTGTTGGTGCAATAAATGCTTCTGTTTTGTTTCAGGTGTTAGTGGAATCATCTTTTTCAGACATAATTAAGTGAGAACAGAAAGAAGAAAGTGAGTTAAAGAAAAAGGTAGAGTTTGTTCAGAAGGGTGTGTTTCTTGAATTTAACATTGATAATGATTGTAATTTGAGGTTTGGAAAAATATTATATATGCCTTGTGATATATAGTTGAATAATGAGTTGTTATGTGAAGCTCATAGTTCCTATTTTTCAGTTCATACCGGCATTACTAAGATGTAAAAAGATATTTGGGAGTATTACTGGTGGGATGGAATGAAAAGAGATATTGTTGATTTTACTATAAACAATTTGAATTGTCAGCAGGTTAAAGTAGAGCGGTAGTTACCGAAAGGGATGCTTCAGTAATTACCAATTCTAGGGTGAAAATGAGAAAATATATCCATGGAATTCATAGTGGGATTACCAAGACATCTAGATGTAACAATAAAATCAGGGTTATTATTGATTGATTGACTAAATCTGCCCATTTCCTTTCTATTCGAGATACTTTGTCTCTAGATCAAATTTCTCGGTTGTATGTTAAAGATGTAGTCAGTTTGATGGTGTTACCCTCTCCATTGTATCTAATTGTGATCTCATGTTTACTTATATCTTTTGGAAAGGAATCCAGAAGTAGTTGGGTACTAAATTAAATATTAGTACAAATTTTCATCCTCAATCAGATGGGCAGTCAGAATGAACAATTCGGACCATAGAAGATATGCTATGAGTTTGTTCACTAGTTTATCTGAGAAGTTGGGACCAATATATTTCTTTTGTTTAATTTTCATATAATAACATTTTTCATTCTAGTATACATATGGCTAAATTTGAATAATTATATGGAAAGTGTTACCGAACACTAGATTTTTGGGCTGAAGTAGGTGAAAGAAAGAACATGGGACCAGAATTGGTAGAAGAGATAGTAGAAAATGTTTGTTTGATTCAGAAGATCATGAGAATACCTCAGAGCATGCAGAAAATCTATGCGGATAAACGGAGGAAGGATCTATCTCTCGAGGTAGGTGATCATGTATTTCTCAAAGTTATTCCATGGAAAACTGTGATGCGTTTTTTAAGGAGGGAATGTGGAGTCTGAGGTTCATTGGACCTTCTGAAATCCTAGAGAAAGTTGGAGTAGTTTCATATAGTGTGGATTTACCCCCAAGTTTATCTCAGGTACACAATGTTTTTCACGTTTCAATGTTGAGAAAGTATATTCTAGATCCATCTCATGTTTTAATCCCATAGGTAGTTCAGTTGGAATAGAATCTCATCTATGAGGAACAACTAGTCCAAATTCTTTCCTGTAAAGAGAATGTGTTTTGGAATAGAGAAATTTTCTGGTAAACATTTTTTTGAAAAAACCATATGGTTAAAGAGGCAATGTGGGAATCTAAAAAGGTTATGAGGGATAAATACCACCACTTATTTTATTAGTGAATAAAAATTGCGAGGACGCAATTCCCAAAAGGGGGGAAGGATGTAACATCCCATGTAAATAAAGAATAATACATTTTAATATTTATTAAATTTTTTGAATTAAATATTAATTTTACTTTAAAGGGGATTCTATGTTTGATAGCTTACCCAATACACAAGAACAAGTTTCTTTTAAATCTTACATGGATACTAATAATGTAATATTATTATTTTAAATGCTAGTTAACGCCTAGCCATTTTATAGGCAGGAATGAATAGAACTAACTAAAATATGATTATACATGTTTGTAAAATGTTTTTACATTTATCTAATAAAATTTAATGGCTTAACATGTGAATGAATCTAATCACAAATGCTCTAATATTCCTTATATGGTCGATTTACCATCTTTTGATGGCGAACCCTCTTTAAAAATAGTTTGGAAATTTTTGTATGTTCTATTTGACAAAGTAAATTTATTATTTAGATTCAAGACATCAAAATTTACTTTGGGTAAATTTATGGTATTTTTCTGATAAAGTTCATTTTTTAATGAATAGTGAAAATACTGTATTATAATTCAAAAGTGCCTTTAAATATAAATTATATATATGGTTAGATTATCTTTTAAATTTGTTATAAAGTGTAATTAGAATATTTTTTTACTAGTTAATCCAATTTTGGTCATTGGAATTAATTTCACTTTGAAATTGGACATAAAAAAATTTCAATCTTTTGATAGTTACTATTTTTTAAAAACACGCTTTTTGTTTTGACACCGAGAATTAATTATAAACTTATTTCTGCCACTTCTATGTATTTAATTTAGAAAAATGGATTCTATATTTGGAATCAGTTGGTACAAATTGTTTATATAGGTAACTTTTATTTTTAGTCATTTTAAATATTTTCTTCTGTAAATATTTTATTTACAATGATTAAAATATAAATATAGTAAATAAGGGTAAAATATTATTTTATAATAATATTAAATTAACCAAAAATGTGTCTTAATACTATTTCCTGATACATATCCGACCATGGGAATCCTTGGGTCAAATTTGGGACCCCATGGGGCCACATGGGAGTAATAATGACATTTTATATTAATTAATTTAAAGTAAAGACAAAAATGAAAAAAACAAATATCTTTTAGTAAATCAATTTTTACATGGGGTTATATAAGTTATCATTTCAACTATAAATATTATATGGAAAGATAAAAATATTTTCGACATCGTGGTATTTTTTTAAATTTTTGGACAACAAATCAATTAAATTATTTATGACACAATAATGATCCAATATTTACCTCATTAATAAATGATTAAAATAAATAAGATTGTAAATATTAATAAAATATCCAAAACGTGTCCAATTCTTATTGGATGATTTTATTTCGACCATGAGTCATCTTAAATTTGACTTTAATTATTAGTTGACCTTTTTAAACCGTTGATGAGTTTATAATAAAATAATTGTTTCAAACTTTCCTAAAGAGCCCCTCATCTCCCTTATAAAAATCCCCCAATTATAACACATTACACACACTTTTAAAGCCTTTGGATCATAAAAAATCTACTCCATTAAGCTCCCAAGATCCCTCTATTCATCCTAGAATTCTTAACTTAGGCAAAAAGCACTTCAAGAAACCCCTTTGGTTCAAACCAATGGGAGTTACCCGATTTAAAGGTAACGTCTTCCCTTATGTTTTTTTGTTTTATTTTACTTCTCAAACCCCCTAAAATCTTTTTATTCCTTTATTTTATAATATCACCAGTATCCTAAATATACAAGGATGTTGTCATGAGAAGGATTATAACTACACATACACACACCTCCATCTAATGGGAGAAGAACATACTGTTTCTGTGAATTGAAAACTAACGCCTCACGAAGCGATGATTGTTCAATTATCTCCTAACAACTCTCATGGTGGCCATTAAGATGGAACTATATTTATATCAGATATATATATTATGTTTATATTTTCATTATTCTTATTTATTTTTTATTTATATAATACCTTTATAGTTTCTATAGTGGTTAAACACGATAATTTCATTTGAGGAAGTGCGGAGTACCACCCCCTCTAAGTGATATGAATCTTTAATTACTTATGTGGTATGTATAAAACATAGAGTTAATGGAATTATATGTGATATTATACTAGAATAATAGAATACCTTGGTATCATTATGTTGTAATTCCATTAAAGTATGAAATATAAATGAGTGTAGCGTTCATGCATACATATGGCTTACCGTCTCTATGAACGGTGCATTTCATTTCTTATCTTAAAATGTTATGTACTGTTATAAATACATATATATATACTAGATATATATGATATATATGATATCTAAATCATGAATATCATTATGTATATAATTTATTATTGAAGACATGGACAACTAGTAATTATAAGGTGTTCATTTTTAGTCGAGTACCAAATATCAACGAAACAACCGTTAATAACTTAAATGATTACATAATGTTTATAACATGGTAATAAGTTATATAAAAGTAATCATAAACTTGAAAAATGATCGTAATCATGTTTAAATTAACTTTAGTATATTATTCCTGAAATTAATGAATGAATGGGTCTAGTCGGACACGAGGTAAGGGACTTCATCTCAATCCTCTTTAATTTTGGCATATTTTTTTATTCAAAACATTATTTTATATAGTGTATAAATACCTTTGACTTTTCATTTCATTCAAAGGGAATATTTTAACACAAGGTGTTTTACTAAATAAAAAAAATAATGTTTCTTTTTAACATAAGCGGTGATAACGACCATTTCCTCCATCACGAGTATTATTTGATCTTTGACTTCCTTAACAAGCCCAAATGTTTTTAAAAGGAAAATAAATACCATATACTCATTTATGTATTTTGTTATTGAAAATGGTTTTGATAATGGATTTTTTATGTCAATATATTTAAATGATATATTGTGATTAGAATGTGGAAATTTTATCTTTCCATTATGTTTATTGTTTATGTTATGAATATTTTATGGTTCATCAACATTGTTTACGTATATGAGTGGTTCCATGATAAACATAGGGAGGGTGATCCCAAGATAGCGCTCCAATGCATTGGGTAATGTGATAGAGGTATACGTGAATGTTTCTCCTAATAGATTTAGGGAATATACTATGATGGGTATTCCAATTGTAACTACCTACGTAGCTTCTACAATGTATGTATGATATGGATGCCACCTGTAACCATTTTGTTTTTTGTTTTCTATGTGTTATTCATAAATATTATGATTTCATGAGGCATGCTAAAGAGTTTATGTTTTTGTATGTATTGATGGACTAATTATTTCTTTCTTTATTTTATAACACTTACTGAGATTTTTATGCTCATCCAATATTTTGAAATGTTTTTCACAAGACTTATAGATGAATAGGGTGGAATATTGGATCATGGAAAAGTATTGCTATCTAAAATAATGAACTTGACATGAATTTTTTTCAAGAGTTTTTATTTTATGAAAATCATGGATACTAATTAGAATTGTCTATTTGTAATATTCATGGTGTTATGTAAATGTTATTATCTAATTCTCTAAATCTCTAAATCTAGAAAGATTATCAATGTGAATTATCCATTTAATTCAAGATTATGTAATGTTTAAGGCCGGGTCCTTATAAAAATCACTTGAAATGAAATGATATTGATCAAAATAGGGGGAGATTATGTCATGACCCATCCTCGGGGCCCGTGCCGTGACTACCCCAAACCTGTCTTCCATAGGCCAGGGGCTGGCGACTAGCACCACAGGCATAAATCCCGATAACTGGGAAGAAATTTCCTTTATAAAAGTAAACAAAACATCCCAGAGTACAAGCAGAAGTAATACACTAAGTACAAAAGAAAGTGCTGAAATGTAAGTGGGCCAGAATACAAACCCAACTGAAAGTACAGCTACAACTGAACGAAAGTACAACCGAAAAAGACAAACAACTGGAAAATTGGAAGCAACTCGTGGGTCTTCCTCCTTGGATCCTACCTGAAGGGTAGGTACAGATATCGCAGCACCTGGATCGTCCACCACGGATCCTACCTAAAGGGTAGGTACAAATAGCACATCTCTTGGATCGTACACCACAGATCCTACCTGAAGGGTAGGTACAGATAGTATCCACAACGCTCTCGCCCTTCAACCTCCTCTGAGTGCCGTCTCGTTGTGAAGTCCACCTCTAGATACTGACTCGTCGTGAGGTCTACCTCTGGGTACCGTCCAGTCCTCGAACACTCGGCCTCTGTCAGCACTGCCCGTCGTGGGGCCATCCTGAAAAGAAACAGGTGTGCCACGGTCAAACAGTATACCTGGTGAGCTAACATAAAGTAATCACAAAGAAAACTTGAAACACAAATGAAATCAATGTTTTTGTTCATTAAGTCGGAAATCAGAAGTCAGGGTCCTGGTGTAGAGATACGTCGACCGTCGCACCAACACTGGAATCCTTGGACTGATAACCACACCCAATACACTTAACACTATTTCTTCACATAGAAGAAATATCAGAGTCCAAAGTTCTGTGATAGAACCGAACTCCTCTAATACCAATTTGACACGACCCATCCTCGGGGTCCGTGCTGTGACTACCCCAAGCCCGCCTTCCATAGGCCAGGGGCTGGCGACTAGAACCAAGACGTAATTCCCAGTATTAAGGGAAGGCATTGCCTTTTTAAAGTAAACAAACACCACAGAGCAAGAAAGCACAAGTAAACACTAAGTAAAAATAGGGTACAACAGTAAGTGCAAAAAAGTAAGTGGGCCAGAATACAAACCCAAACTGAAAGTAAAGTACAACTGAAAGGGAGTACAACAACTGTAAAGTAAATCCACTACAGCGTGCCATACTCTGGTACTCCCACCTGATGGGTGGGTACAGATAGCCTCCACAGCTCCTCGGGTCCAGCCGTCCGCTCCGAGTATGCCCCATCCAGTGGTCCACCTCCAGGTACAGTCCTACTCTGCAAGCCTCAACCACGATCAGCGCTGTCCGTTGTCTAAAACCAACACAACGTAGTACGGGCATATCCCGTGTAGGGGTGAGTATCAGCTACTCAGTAGGGACCCCGAGACCCCCGAAGGTCTCCTAGAATCCACAAAGGATAATCCACCAAGGAAAGATACAATCACGAAGTAAAATCTGACAAAACTTAGGTATATGCCCTTACATATACCTAAGTCATCAATTCTCGTTCAGCTCCAACATCCGAGCTCAAGTAAAACCCAGTCCACATAGGAAAACACCACCCAATCCACATAGGAAGCAAAACGTAATCCCCACAGGATATCAAGTCAATCTTATTGAAGATATGGATTGAAAGTCAAGATTCAGATCTCGTCCTACCGAAGCTGTATAAGCTCAAGAAAACTCTCAGCCACCTCCTCAAGCTAGTCCTCAGCTACCCGTGAGTTGGGCTCGCCTCATAACATGAGGGTATCTGATGTTGGAACACATGTAAGGCAGTAAGTCTATATGCGTCACATACCGGTATCGCCGGTTGTAACTGCTGACCAATAGGTAGTGATGTATAGTTGGCACACTAACCGAAGGAACTATCTCATGCATCGGTCCACATACCGAAGCCTCATCACTATACAGACCATCCTCATGTTCATTCACTGGAAAACACTAGTAGCCATGTCCACCATCCACTCTACTGAGGTCTCATCTAGGCGGAAAACTCTCACAATGGGAAAGTAGGAAACTGGTGCCAGTCTCGGAGACATGGGCGTGAAAAATGTTTCAAAAAGAAGAAATGTGAAGGACAGATAAATCTGCAGAGCAGCAGACGTGGAGGCAGAGTTAGGAGAACAGGATGAGGTGGTGTACATTTCAACATGTTACAACCACCCGCCTTTGTTGTCTCCTCCAGGCTTAGGGAGCTGGAGGGCAGGGGAATAGAGTAGCAGCTTGTAGTCAAGGAGTGTGACCCAATGTCTCTAAAAATGATTCAAGGGACAGTCTGTTTCCACTACTAGCTGCCGTAGTAATAGACGTTGATATGAATAATTCTTTCCTTCCAAAAATCTTGTCCCAGACCTAGAGTTTCTGGTAAGCCGTGGACTTGACCCTCACGTCTGGAGATACCTTTGGGAGGAGACTCGATAATCACACTTACACCGATAGTGTGGTCTGACCCATGAGGCGAGATTTTCGGTTGGAATCTCTTGGTGGCAGCGTCGAGGTCTTATGATGTTGGTCTGAGTATGGATTGGATCCACAGATCATACACAGATTTACTGTATTATGAAAAGAAATTGTGGTTTATCTACAATGTTGGGATGAGGTTTTCCTTGGTCGGAGAAAAGGAAAACCCAGGCAGCACATGATGGAATCTTGCATAAGAGGGTGCATTAGATCACTCAGGAGATGGAAAAACATATCTTTCTGCCATAATTCTCTAGAGTTGCGGCACCACTTCTAGCAGAGCTTTCTGGAGCTGGGATGACCGGTGCGCCCAACTTGTGGACGTTGGTTACATAGTTCACTACGACACTTTAGGGACCAGACTCGGGTGTTTCCTGATGTTGGATTGGGTAGTGATCACATATGGATCACGACAGATGAGACTGCACAGAGCTGTTAGGAGGGCTCTAGAGTTCGAGGATGATGATCACGTCCTTATACAGGTCTCACCTCGATGAGGTTTACATAGATGTAGCCGAGGCGACGAGATATCTCTGAGGTTCAACAGATCATTCTATGTCCCCAGCAGGGTAGGAGAGGTGGTTTACCGCTTCACCTTTCCACCTCAGTTGCACCGGGTGCATGAAATCATCCACGTACCTCGGCTGAGGAGATACATTCATGATCCTTCACAAATTATCAACCTCAAGGAGTTGGACATCGATGATAGTGCGACATGCACAGAGGTTCCAGTGGAGATCTAGGATCAAGAGGAACGGGTCCTACATGAACGGTCGATTCTTCAGGTGCGCTTTCACTGGCAGCACGAGAACCTCCAAGAGAGCACATGGGATCGGAAGGCTTAGATGCATGCTCAGTACCACTTTTTTTCCCTAGTTTGTTTTATAGCTTTACAGGGACGTGAAACCCTGAGGTGGGAGTAATGTAAAGACCCGGAAATTTCATGGATTTTTTTCTTAATTTCTTTGGGAATTTACAAGAACACGGTTTCTGACGGAACTTGATTCCAAGGACCGGTGTGCCATAAATTTCTATCCGAAGTTTTGCTCAGGTACATTCAGTGAACAAACGAGTGGGAATTCCTAACTTTTGAACCGGTGCTCGGAATCGAATTCCGAGGGCACCGATGGAACCGCAGCGCTGGTAATTGCTTAGAAACACCTTTTCCAGAGTGGCATTTTCACGGGTGAAGTTGTTAAAATTCATGGAAGTTAAAATACAATTTAAAAATAAAAATTTATTTATATTTCTAAGTGTTTAAACTTTGGGTGGAAGTTGGGTAACCACTTAACTTCCCATGAGAGGTTATGAGGCTGGTGGGGCCCACACGAACCCCACCCCTTCATATTCTCTAACCCCCCTCAACTCACCATTAATTTTTGACAAATTATGTTAATTAATTAAGTGAGTTAAATGTGAATGTTTGAAATTCAAATTCTTAGGTTATGTTAAAAAAATAAGTGTTGAACTTATTTTATTTTTTTGGAATTCTGGTTGTGGGAGCCTTTGGGAGAAAAGATAAGGAGCTTGAGGAACTTATTCATCTTAGAAAAAGAATGCGAAGAACGTGAAGAATGCTAGATTCCTCGGAGATCGATGACGCGACGCCATCCCCGCGACGCGACTTCCTCCTTACGCGACGTCTCCTTCCACGACGGTTATCTCCGCGACGAATCCTCTCTCAACCTATTCGACGAGGTAGGGGTTTATGTGTTTTTATTTGTGAATTCTTCCGTCATCTATCCTCGTTCATTTGGACCACTTGATATCGTTTAATTGGAGGGGGCCGGACCGCAAAAACACAGCCGACCCTCCTCCCTTATTATTTTTGTTGCTGCAGTTTGAAGGAAAGTGACGTGGTGCCATCACACCGTGCATGAACCAGCGGCAAGGATGCGCGGAATCATCGCACCGCGCATTTGAAAATGGGACCAAGCCGTGGCGCCGTCGTGCCGCGCCGGAAAAACCTGAAGACACCGTGGTCGAAGCGGGGCCGCGGCTTAAGCTGCAGTGGAGCAGGGGAACCAGCTGCCGGAATCGGGCCGCCGACGTCGGAGTAGGGAGGACTGGCCTTGCCGGTCCTGGGGCGGAAACAGACGGCCGACCGGAGTAGGTCGACCAGATAAGGGATGATCCATGGGTTACAACCCCTGGCTGGCCATCTAGAGAGGCCCTATGAAGGGGGCCGTGGTTACAAAATGGGGGGCAGGCACCCCCCATCATCCGCTCGGCCAAACTGCCGAGCCACCTGCTGGCGCCAGCGCGCCGGGCCGGCTGTCCTGGCCGGTCCGCTAGACCGGGCTGCCAGGCCGGGCTGCGCCAGTAGGGCCACACCCAAGCAGGCCGGACCTGGACCCGGGATGGGTCGACTGGGTTCGGGCCGACCCAGAGGGTTTCGGGCCGGGTCGGACCGGGCCCGAACCCCCTATTACCGAACCTCCATCGGTCTCTTGCCCATATCTAGGGCTGCGGACCTCCGATCGACACACCATCAGCTGCGATGCGATCCTTGGATCGAGACTGTAGTTTCAGTTTATTACACTCAAGGTTTCAAGGAACTTTGGGTTCAGCCGGGTTGGTTCGTACAAGAAACCAACCGGGCCCTCGGAGCAGAAACGCTTATAACTTGAGTTCCGGACATCCGATTGACGTGCCGTCGACTTTGTTGGATTCCTCAATGTGATACGGACCTTTTGGCTTACTCCGCTCGAGGTTTTGATGTAGTTGGAGTACGGTCGGATTGGTTTTGACTTAAAAACCAACCGGGACCCTAGGACGAAAAAGCCAATAACTCTCAGACCAGGCGTCCGATTGACGCGCCGTCTGTGATGTTGAGTTCCTGTTGACAATACAGAAATTTTGGATACATCATCTACGGACTATGTGTCAGTTGATATATCAGCCCTTCGGCTCGTGGAGTGGACCCTTCTGAACGAGCTTGTTGTGTGCGGGAACCCTAGAGCTGGCTGCGACTACGACGACGATAAGGGCTGTACAGAAATCTTCTGTGGATTCAACGGCGACGACTACAGCACTCAACGATCCTATGTGGATCAGTGCTACCGATCTTGTGTGGGTCAGCGCTCAGCGGTCCTGTGTGAGCCTGCGCCAACAGATCCTATGTGGGTCCGATCCTGTGTGGGTCATTGCGGGGGTTAGTTACCTATCAATCCTTTGTGGGTCATTGCGTGGGTTAGTTACCTATCGATCCTGTGTGGGTCCGACGACTTAGATGAATCTGTGGCAATATCTAATCATCTCTATCGTCTTACGAAGAAGTATACCTGTGGGAGCTGAATCTTGACTTTCAATCCTTATCTTCGATAAGATTGACTTGATATCCTATGTGGATTACGTTTTGCTTCTGGTGTGGATTGGGTTGTGTTTTCCTGTGTGCACTGGGTTTTACTTGAGCTCGGATGTTGGAGCCGAACGAGAATTGATGACTTAGGTATATGTATGGGCATATACCTAAGTAGTTTCGGATGTTACTTCATGATTGTTTATTTCCCTTGTAGATTATCCTTTTTGGATTCCGGGAGACCTTCGAGGGTCTCGGGGTCCCTACTGAGTAGATTATACTCACTCCTGCACGGGCTATGCCCGCACAACATTGTGTTGGTTGCAGACGAAAAACAACACTGATCGTGGTTGAGGCTTACGAAGCAGGACGGTACCTGGAGGTGGACCACTGGACAGGGTGTACTCGGAGCGAACGGCTGGACCCGAGGAGCTGTGGAGGATATATGTACCCACCCTTCAGGTGGGAGTACCAGAGGACGGCACGCCGTAGTGGATTTACTTTACAGGTGTTGTACTCCCTATCATTTGTACTTTACATTCAGTTTTGGTTTGTATTCTAGCCCACTTACTTTTTCGCACTTACTGTTGTACCTAGTTTTCACTTAGTGTTTACTTCTACTTGCTTTCTCTGTGGTGTTTGTTTACATTAAAAAGGAAATGTCTTTCCTTCTTAGCGGGAATTACGCTTTGGTGCTAGTCGCCAGCCCCTGGCCTTTGGAAGGCAGGCTTGGGGTAGTCACGACACAGGCCCCGAGGACGGGTCCTGACAGATTATCTCTGATACCAATAGAGATTCATAGAGGATAATTTCATCAAAATAGTAGGGGTGAAAAATGAATTAACATCTTTTACTAAATGCGTTCACTATATTATTTTAAATCCACAATGTTGATCTGACGATTACAATCAATTATTTTTTATGGATATTTCTTACCCACAATCAATTATTTTATATAATTATATATCAATAATGTAATGAAAATATGACAAATTGGCTTTTATATGGGTTTTACTTAATGTGGGAATCTAATCAATGTTGTGTCAACTCTAGTTAAGATATTTTTTTCCAGTAATAAAAAATTTAAATAAGTGAAATGTTTTATGGAATGTTACATTCTCAACCTGTAGCGTGAAACCCACACACTAAGCCTCTTGAATATAAAATATATTTATTCATTTTAATATAATTACTCATTTTAGTATTCAAGAATCTACAAACATTATGAGATCAATAAATAAAATTTCATATTACAATGGAGAAATTTTAATTCTGTATTTCTTTGATCCCAGTGAAAGTAATTTTGGAATTATAAATTTCCTTTTAACATGATGTTTTAGTCTTTCTAAAATTAATCAGAACATGATGGTTTAGCCCATTAAACAATTATCAAAAGATTATTTTTGTGTCTATTTAAATTTCGACAAATGTAATGTTTCAATATTGTCAACATTCCTCAGAACCTATAATTTTAGTATTCATAATTTTATTCAGAATGTGATTTTTGGGTATTATTAAATTTTATTAAACATACAAATACATTTTGGAATGATCATTCTTGAAAAATTCCCCCCAAAACTATTTTCTTATCTTAAAAAACAAGTATTGAATGATATTTTTAATTTTTATATACGTAACATCCATTGTAATGTAAAGAATGAAAATTAGCTCTGAAACTGAATGTTTCAATCGTGTTAAAAATTGTTTTATTTCCTATGAATACATTAAATATGTTAGAGTGAACATTCTTCATGAAAGATTACATAAATCCCCGAATCAATGAAATCTTCAAAAATTAATAATTTATTTGATAGATTTACCTACATTGTATGTAAAAATCCAAAACATTATAATGTTTTAAATTATTATTTTTTTAATGATCCTAAATCCGTTTTATGATGAAAAAAATATACATGAATTTACAACTCAATCATCGTATAAATCCTCTTTATATATTGAATATTGTACTAGCCATGTTTATTACATTCATATCATAAAACGAACAATTATTATTCTATATTTATTTAACACAAATGTAAAACTATAAAATTTTGTAGCTCAACTTTATAAATCAAACAACACCCATATAAAAATTATAACTCAAACCTTTTATCAAACTGATATTTAATGATAAATAGTTTTTAATATAGATATAATTATTTGATATCTTGTGATATATGCAACTCCATTTATAAATGAATGTTAATATATTATACCATTATAAGAAAAATGTTAATTTTCTTTGAATAAGGCTAAAAAAATATTAAAATTTTATTTTTTACACTTGTATAATGTAAAATAATTTTTTATCATTTTATTAGAAATGAAAATAAAAAATATTTGAAACAAAAGTAATGAAATTTTAAAAAACTACTCTTATACACGTAATGTGTTTTTTATTTTTATAGTATTTAAAATTATTAGATATTAGTGAACTATTTTAAGGAGGAATATATTATATATATTTAATTATTTTTATAAGTCCTGTAATATTGTTTCTAAACATATGATAAGATTAATCTATATTCATTCATAAAAAGAGTTTTTTTCTTCAAAAAAATGGTTTCACCATGTTTTCTAAACATATTTCAATATAAGATTTATTGACACTTTTAAATTTCGCATAAGAAATTGAAAATTAATTTTTAAATAATTATGTCAAAATTATTTTGTAGTGAATCATTTTTAATTAACAAAAAAGGTAATTTTTTTTGTTGAATAGTGAAAATACTATTTCTTATTAAATAATTGTTTTTATATTAATAATTGATAATTAATATTTTAATGAATGGGTTGAAAAGAAAAAAAAATTAAATAATATTATTATTAACAAAATATAGTTCATTGGAATAATTTTTTTAAAAAATTATATGAAATATTTTTATACTTAAAAAAATTATTCTTTGGAAAATAAATTTTCATCACATTTTTGGGATTAATTATAAATTAGAATATTGGACTTATGATAATTGAATTAAATAAAATTTATTCAATATTTTTATTTAGAAGAAATAATTTTTGTAAATAATGTATTCTTAATTTGTGTTCGTAACGAATTGTAAAGATGAAAAAAATTAATTTCCATGGTTAAGGTTAAAATAAGGGTTTTGTATTACATGAACTTGTGCTAAAATTAGTTTTCCCAAAATTAGGTTATTTATTTCATAAATTATATTTATAATTTATAATAATTTGATTAAAATTATTTAATAACGATCATTTTATTAGGATTAATGGGAAACATTTCTTCATAAAATAAAATGGTTACCATGGTGAAAACTAAAATGGAAAAATAGAGTAAACTTTTAGGTCAAAGGAATAACATGTCTAAAAAATATTTTTTTTTTGTTTTGGAGGTGTTTATTTGAATTATATTACATAAAATTTCTTATTAATAAATTTTTGAGGAACATGGATTGAGAGAATCTTCCCATTATTGACTACTTTTGGGTATTTATAAAAATCTCTCTCCTTCTAACTTATAAAATGGATATTACACTTTTCTATAGTACATAGTTAAAAATATTTTTGGATTAGTAAACTCTCAAAACCCATAATTAAATTATTTTTCATGTCATAGATGTATTTTTTTAGTTATTAAACCTTTATAATAATGATTTTTGTACAAATTGTAATAGGTTTTCCAGATAAGAAGTATCAATTTTAAGAGAGAATTTTTATTTTATTTGATCTTGAAAACATAATATTTTTTCAATTTGGATTAAATAATCATACTACCATATCATATATACTAATATGAAATTATTTTTCTATAATGTATTATATCCATCTCCTCTTCCATCAGATGGGAAAGTAAATCATTAATCCTATCTGTGGAAGACTATCTCCTCGCGAACCGATGTATTTTTTTTAAATCACCACATCTTACAGATGGATGTAATTTTTGATTTAATTTTTTTATTTTATATTTACTACATAATTATAATTATCTAATAATTATATATTATCTACCATCTTATAATCTTATCTATTTGAAAACAAAAACATATCTTGTGCATACATGTGGACTACAGCTTCTAAGAAGCGATGTGTTTCATTTTTCATTTTTTACACGGACGGTAAATAAGGTATCTTATATGAATTTTTATGAGTAATATTATATAGTATTTAAGTTTTAATAGTGAATTTTTATATTTTTTCATTCGTTTAGTTTAAAATATCAATATAATGTCCATGCTTACATATTACCCGCCGTCTCAATGTATAGTGTAATTCATTAATCTATCTACAACATTTATGGATGACTATATATATGTCTATAATGAATATATATGATATTTATATAACTATTAAAATTATTTATATTATTCATGCATGATCATAGATCAAGGAAAGAAACTAATAAACCAAAAAAATCATAAATAAATAAGTTGTTTGTACTTGAAATAGTTATTTTAGAAATAAAGAGTAATGAAATGGGAGATACAAGGTTACAAGTTAATGAGATATTGTATAATATATATATGTTTATGGTTCTAGAATAAATTCATTTTAAATATATATTTACTATGTATGTGATTATAGTAGTTACTAAGGAAGATGGATATGAGGAAATGGTTTATTTCACAATCTCATCATTAATTGTAATTGTTTATGTATATGTATCTAATAGGAAAATTATTATATATTTATATAGTAATTTGAATACATATTATAATAATTTTACAATTTTAATATATTAATTTTTCCATTCATTTTCATCTCATTATGAACTTAGGATATCGAAATAATGTTTTAATGGAAAAAACATTGTTTTTCTACTCAGTTGGGAAAACTTCTCGTTAATGTCCATTTTTCCTATAAATTTTTATTTTTTATTAATATTGAATTATTTATCAATTTTATTTTAGCCCATGTTTTAATTTATAAAAAATTATTTAAAGGTAATTATCTTACCAATTTCTAAATGTGGTACTTTTTTCCTTTTTAAAAATGAGTGAATGATATACATTTTTTAATTTAAATGGGAAAAACATTTCATGAATCCATGGAATTTATTTTATTTTAAAAATTAATTTCATGTTTACATGGTTATTTCAAAAAAATGTTATTTATTTAATATATGAGTAAATTTAAGATAAGTATTTTCAAATTAAATTGGGTATTTTCGCTAATAAATTTTCCAATGATCTTTTTAAATTATTTTCATCATTTTCAATATCCTTTGTTGAATATAATGATGAAGAAATAATTTTATGATTCTTTAATGAATTTTTCTCTCGATGTTTTTTGATTTTTTCTAATAGGGGAATGTATTGATATTTAATATTCTAGTTCTTCCAATATGAATAATTGTTGATTTTGTGGTATGTTGATTATGTTGTATTATTTATTCATCTCATAAATTCATTGGAATTAATATGTTACAAGTGGGAACAATATTTACATATCATATTGATTCATTAATAAGGATCAGAAGGAAAAACATACTAGGTATTTGGATTATGTCATACCCATTTATGCAAAATACCATTTATACAAGGCCTTAATGGTGTGTTTCAGATATCTTTCAATGTGGATTCCATTATTATACCTCAGTTATTAATTACCAAGTGATTATTTTATTTTTTATGATATACATGGATATGTTTCTAGATCATTTTATTATTTTTTGGATTTATTTTATCATAATTTATTCATTCCATATTATTCATGCCTTGTTAGATTTCATTCTATGAATACCCTTAGTGATCATCTATGAATTCAACTTTCTTATGTTTCCTCATATCAGGATGATAGAAAGTTAATTATGGTTTATATTAAAGGATATTATAAAGGGAAGAATGATTCCATCAATGATTATAAATTTTTTATTTTTTGTTTTCAAATGTATTGTGAAATTGAAGTATGTGTCAAGTTTTCCATGATTACTACAACATTCGGTACATTGAGATATAGTTTCTTATATATAGTTCCAATGTATAAAAATAAATATTGGATCTATTATTCTTGGGTTGGGATCATTATAGTTAGTATCATATAATATTTAGCCGAAATCTTAGGAATTAGATTTCAGAAAACAAAGATTATAGAATATAACACAACAACTAACATTGAGTTTATGTTTAAGTATCAAATAAAATATGAATATTTTTGTATGATAGATATTATGAGGTTTTTCTAGAAATATTTCCCTATCAATATACTCTATGTGGACTTGATTTTATAATAGATTAATCTCGGGGTAATATAACCGAAAAGAGTTGGTTTGATTATATCTCGATCATCATTTTGGTGCAAGGTGATTTTTCCCTTACATAAAACATGGGTTGGAACTCTTGGGGGATAAGATTTTACTTATTCAAATTTTTATTACATTCCATTATAGTGGATTTGAAAATATTTTTATGATTTGAGAATATTTTCAGGGAAACAATGTTTGTGATTCTGAGTTTAACTATGAATATATTTTTTTAATATAGGTTTAGTGTTTCACCATTTTTATACTTATAAATGATGAATCCTAATGTTATTATAAAATATAGTGTATTATATTGTTTAGAAATATAACCTATTGGATTTAATGGAATTTTTATAAATTCATACAATCCATGCAGGGATTTCACTCTTGGGGAAGATGATGAAGCTAGGGCTAGAGCTACCACTCGAGATAAAAAAATTATAACAATACAATGGTTTTTGAATATAGTTATGACCAATGATAATCACTTATAGAAAAACATAATAATCCAAAATGTTTTCTAACAATGTTTGTATACTTTAGGAATCCCTAAAATCCATCATTAAATGTTTCTAAAAATCCATTTCTAACTAACCAATGGATATATTCCTTAGTTAAAATAGTTCTATCTTTGGGATATAATAAATATAGAAGGTTTTCATCATAATTTATCATATCTTAATGGTTATAGATCAATGGTGGTAATTTATTTAGAGACCTAGGATAAGGATAAAATTGTTTTGTTGAATGGAATTAATTTGATGATTTTTTGGGAAATATAATTTCCTCACAAACAACAAGAATATTTAGAGATAGAATTATTGAATCTTTGAAAAAGGAAATATAACAATTGTATAATGTATGATTACATCATTATAAGGTTATTTAGTTATACTAAATACTTCATAATTGATCCAAAGAACATGTTTGACTATTTATTTTTTGGGATTAATCCAATCCTTCATTAGGATCTAGTCTCCCTAAAGTTCACATAACATAATGATACAATATCACATGATGTCAACAATAAGGATTAATTCTCTATGTATTATGTAATTGAAGGAATGAAAGAGAAGAAGAGGTCATCATAGAAGAAAAATCATAAGGGGTATAATAGAGAGGTAATCTTTACAACATGTTATACATATAGAACGAAACCCCTTTTTATATGACTAAAACCATATAGGGGATTTACTTCATTTGTGGAGAAATAATCCATAATTATTTTGAATTTAAGGTTAAAATATAACCGATCAATTCATAGTGATTTAACTATAAACATGTGGGGCACTATATCAACCAATGTCTTAACCATTATTGTGACTTACCATAAAACAATACACGGGTAGATGGTCAATATTTTTTAATTACTAATGTTTAAGAGGGTGTTCCTTGGTACATGGAGAAGGCTTCAATTATTATACAATATCGGATTGAAAATGACTTATTAGATTCTTGATCTACCTATAATTTTATATCATAAGAATTTTTAGAGGTATCAAATTACTAGTTCAATGATTGGATACTGATATAGCAGTTAAAAATATTAATGGTAGGATGAATAAATATCAATCATATACATACTATCTGATATATGTTTTGGGAATATTCATCCTATTAATATTCTAATAATTTATCTGGATGATTTTTATATACAATTTTATATAGATTGCCTCTCTCAGTATAGAGAAAATATATAATGTAGAGTATGGGATGTTATATTAGATATATTTAATCATCCTTCATTCATAAATATATTTTTGGATAAAGAGAATTAAAATATGGAAATTTATTCTATCATAAGGGTTTTTGAACTATATAATGAGTTGTAATTATATAATAAAGTAGGGGGAGAAAATTTGTATTGAAAATGATCCTAGTATTTTTTACTATGATGATGTGAATCCTAAGGAGCTGTATAGTCTTCATCCAAATAGGTATATTTAGTTTTCAAAATAACAAATATCTGGTGGGGGAACATATTTAAAATAATCTATATATAAAGAACCCAATTTTTTTGTAATAATTGAGGATGAAACATATAGAGAATATAATTAATGGATTAATTTGGCCTAGTGTATCACCATAGGATGAAAAAGTTCTTTATAATAAGAAGAAAGATTGTTAGACACACCATTGCATTGATTATGTTGAACCTAATAGGATCACAATTGAGAAAAAGTATCCTCTAAACCGTATCAATGACTTGTTCGATCAAATATGATTAGAAATATATTTTTCCATGACATATCTTTGATCTTGGTATTATTATCTAAGGATCAAAAAGTATGATATACAAAATAAAACATTTCAATGACGTTTTTTCATTATGAATTTAATGTAATTATATTTGGACATTCTAATTCTCCCATTATCCTAATTAATTTAATGAATAGAGGCTTTAGATATTACGTTGATAAGTTTTGGATGTATTTAAATTTATTGACTTGTATATTCAATGTGAAAGGAAATTCATGAATAATATTTGAGAATATTTTAAAGGAACCTATGGAAGGATAATTCAAATGCTAAAGTTTTAGATTGTCAATCATTGTTTGATAATGTTTCATTTTTGGTTATATAATCCCATTTGGTGGTATATTAGTGGATCGTTCAAATTCATTTGTTGTTGAATAATGAATATGAATATCTTTGAGAACATGAATCAATAATTTCATTTGGTTTTATAGAAACTATTGATTGTTTTTGAGTATTTTTTTGACTATCTAATCCACTCACTAAATCTACTCAAATGGGGGTTACGATCTTATAGACACATGAATGTGAATAATAATTCAAATAACTGCATGAATGGTGGGTAAGATCACCACTAACTATAATACCCTAATATGGATATGGTTTTGTGATATATAATTACATGTGAAATAAGGAAATATGATGTTTCCTCATGTATAATGATATGGTGATATAATATGCCTCCCTTTAATTAAAAAATCAAGAGAAAAATTACTTGACTAATGACTTAGAGTTGACAGTGGTAGTTTTTGTATTGATGATATAGAGGAAATATATGTATGGTGAATGTTCTGATATACATACTAATTATAAAATCATAGAGTATATATTTACCTAGAAGAAGTAGAATATAAACCAAATATGATGGATAGAGTCGATCAATGATTATGATTTCTCAGTACATTACCACACTGGGTTGGTGAACATGATGGATGATGATCAATGCCATGAAGACCAATATATATTACATATGATTAAGATAAAAAATATCAAATATTTTTTGGATTACCAAAGGATGGATCTTGATATATTTAAGTTTGTAGAGATATATTATTTTAATAAAATGTGTGTTCAACCATCTATCCTTGTAAAGATTAATGAGGCTCCAAAGAAAAATGTAGATCTATAGAATATGGTATGAAATGCTCCCATGTTAAAATATGATTTTGATGGGATTATATCTTTCTATAACCATGTATGTGTTCATTCCATACTAAATTTGAACAATGACCTATAAGATGAGGCTCAGAGATTATAACACTATATTCTTGTTAGATGTATGAAAATTTATAGAGATCTTAAATAGTATTTTTCATTAAAGAAAATATATAGAGATATTGCAGAATATATATGTTTTTTCCTAGTATGTCTGAATTTTAAGGCTAAGATATCGAAATTTATGTTGATTCTACAATGATTACCCACACAATAATGTAAATATGAATACATCAACTTGAATTTTTTCATCATTCTCCCTAAAAAATCAAGAATCTATAATGTTACTTGGGATTTATTTGATCAAAATATGAATTAAATTTTCATAATTTATATTGAATAATATTTCTCCCATGAATATCCCACTAGAATATATAATATGGATGTTTTATGGTTCTATGGAGTAAAAAATTCTATTATATCTTATCAGGATCCATGGTTTACCTCAATACTCATGAAATGTATTTAGTTAGATATGGATACATATTTGATTTTTAGTATAACTTCTCATCGATATATACATTGGAAGTAAAAGAGAATTGTTCTAACCCTAGAGGATATGTTTAGATCTTGGTCAATGGATTTTAATGCATGTTGGGATAAAAACCATCATATAGTTGTTTTTTCTTATAATATTTGATTTGTCTCGAGCATTCAGAGGGATAATTATGAATACCTATATAGAAATAAGTGAATAAATATAATGTTCAGGATTGAAGTTGGAGAAATTAATCTATTGGGACATAATATAGAAAAGGACATGGTGAGTAATGTGAGACCTAGTGTCAATTAAAAATTTATATTAATTTTTTTTATGAAAGTTGTTGTTCGATGATGGTGATATGGTGCTTCTGTGAATTTATAATTGGAATATGGTTATGATATTGACAATAAAATAAATGTTGATCCCTGGGCGTCTTATCCCCTTCAAGATTCTTGATCGATTATGGATAATAGCTCATCACATGGCACATCCATGGAACCTATCTCTGGTCAATGATGGGTTATATGAATCTCTCCTTAGGAGGTACATAATCATCTACTATATTCTTTTAAATCAATGGTCATATAACTATATAATGATCTTCACTATGAAGAAATCCAATATAAATATTGAATCATTGCTATAACATGCTATTAAACAAGACTAACCAACTGGTTAATGTTCTCTGAAGGAGTTATATTTTCGAAGAATCTAGGTGGGAACCTGATGATGTGGTGAGGCATATATTTCCTCATTCACTTGAATTAGGGTAAAGGATTTTATAGGGAGAAAACTATTTTAATGGGGTAAGAACATAACACTATAAGATTTTATAAAATATTCCATTCTAAATAAATTTAATCTCTTTGATAGCTTGTGATATATGGAATATCAATTATAAATAAACAATATTACACTATACTGTTGTAATCTATCAGTTAAATTTTTTAGTTTTAATATAACTAAATAAATTATGAAAATTCTTTGGATTATCCATATAAAAAAATAAATTTTATTGATAACATTTTATTAAATTTGAAGATAAATATAATTTGACATTAAATGATTTTTTTCATGAAAATGTTTTTATAATTTTAATTTGTTTTTTATTTTTATTATTAAATTAAATTAATCACAATTTTTTAAAAAAGTAATGAAATATATATATATATATATATTTTATTTTCAATATAATTATTTATCATTCATGAAATATATTTTCTAGTCATGGGAAAAGAATTAATACATATTTATTCTTAAAAATAGTGTAATTAGAAAAAATAACTTCGTTCGATTATCAAAAATTAATATTAAATTTTTTACACTTATAGAATATAAAATATAAAGAGAAAATAAATTTTTATTAAAAAATGTAAGACATTTCTTTAGGTAATTTTTTATTAGTTTCATTTATTTTTTCTATGATTTGTAAGAATAGAAAAAAAAGATAATTTATATTAAAAATTTCCTTTAAATATAACATGCTAAAAAATATCCATTTTAATTTAAAATTGTTTTAAAAGAATCATTAGTTAAATCATATTATGATGCATTTGAATTTTTTTCATAGGAATCAATTATATGGTGTTGTTTTATATAAATACTTTATATAAATAAAAAAATCTTGGGAAAACTTATTTTCATCACATTTAAGGGTTTAATTTTAAATTATATTTTCCAATTAACTGAATCCAATTTTAGAAAAATGATTCAATGTTTGGAATTATAATAATTAATATTTGGTATTAACATGATCTGAATGTTTTCTCATACTGAATTGTAAATACATTAAAAAATTAATCATCATAGTTATGGTAAAATCTAGGTTTTAAATATTACAAGTGATTGTATTAGAATCAATTTTCTAAACACATTTGTTTTTTTATTTTAAAACATTGATTTCTTATTGATAATAAGTATGTCCAAATTATCTAATAAGGATCATATTATTTTTAGGCTTAAACGATACATTTATGAGGTAACAATTTATTTTAAAATTGTGACAACTGAAATATTAAATGTAAATAAACTTAGAGGCTAATGTAATAATATGTTTGAGACATGATTTTTTAGTTTTTAATGTTTTTATCGACCTTATTTAATTGTTTTGGGTATTGATAAAAATGTCACTCATTCTATATTTTAAAAGGGATCCCCTCCCCTACCCACTCCACACATAAAAACCTTTTGGTTCGACCTATCATTCCATACAACAATTACCACATCCTAGGGGCCTCTATTATTTTAGGAAACCCAAAAGACATGAATTTTAGGGAAAAACTAAAGTGATTTTTTTAAGATGATGTATCATTATAAGATTTATTTTTGTTTTATTCCCCATTCTATGTCTATATAATCACTATAAATTACATTGATATAATCATACCAATATCCCCTATATACATAGATGTTATTATCTAAGTGTCTTGACCTTTATCTATATCTTTTTTTATCAAATGGGAAATGAAGCCATCGATCATTTGTACGGAGGTCCACCATCTCATGAATCGATGTTATTAATTTTGCATCACCACCTCTTAAAACTATATATAATGATAGATTTAATTTATATATATATATATATATATATAAATTTATGACATATTTATACATATATAGTTTATATGTCACATTTAATTTTTTAGCTTCAAATCAATATGAAAATGGAAACGATACTCAATCATATGTCTTGAATACCACCTCCATGAAATTATGTGATATGTTTTTAATATTTTTCATGGACTATAATATATATGTATTTTATAATGATATATCATATAAATGATATAATCATTTTTTAACTGTAATTGTTTTTTAACATTCACTCATTTAATTTTTTGAAGATAATTTTATAAAAATGTTTAAGGGTATGTACGATCTACCATCTCCTGGAATTTGGTATCATGATTTTCTATCCCTAACATTTATGGATGAAAAAATATGTATACAATGAATTTTTATGATATTTAAACGATCATTAGTATTATAGGTATTATGGAACCACAATCAATGTATATGCAATGAAATACCAAGAAAAAATATACATAAAAAACTATGAAGTTATTGTATGAAAAATGATTTTTAGAAATAATTATTAATAATCAAGTGACAAAATATTATATCAATCATTTATGTTATTATATATATTATAATTTTAAATGAATAGATTTAAATTAAATCTATATTTATTATGCACTATTTTTGATAATCTATAAAGGAATTCAGACTCAAGGTAAGTGTTTTTCCCAATGAAATTATTATTCAAGATTTATTATGTATATGGATCCACTAGGGAAATTATTTAATATTTATATATTAAACCAAATATATTTTCATCACATGTATATATTTCAATAAAGTATATGTTTCCTTTTAAATTTCCTCTATTTATGTAATCAAGATGAAAAAATAATGTTTTTAAGGAAAACTAGCCTTGTTTTTCAACTCAGTGAGGAAAAATTATCTCCTATGTATATGATTTCACTTAATTGTCTAAAAGTAAGATTAAAAAATTATCCAATGAATTATTACTCATTCTTTACAATGTAATTGTTTTAAATAAATATTTTTCTTTTCATTTTTCAAATGACGTACATTTTGACCTTTTAATAGAAGACTGAATATAATCTTTTTTTAAAATTATATAGAAATTGAAATTATTTAACCATTATGAAGAATAATTTCATTAATGATTAATTTATTAGGATACAAGGTTATTTTAAGTTAATAATTTCCCTTAGTATTTGATAAAATTTTCAATAACTGATTAATAATATTAAAGGGTATTTTTATTAAGAAATTTTCATGTTATTTTTTAACGTGTTCACATATATGTTAAAATCATTTGTTTATTAAAATATAGAGTATATTATATAATGATTCCATCAAACTTATTTCTATGAATTTTCTATGAATATTTTTACTTGGTAATGTGTTCATATTCCATATTATAGATTTTCAATTATAGATTGTAATTGATATTTAGGGCATGCCGATTAAATTATATTGTTTAATCATAAGATGATTGTATTTAACTTATGATGTTATGTCTTAGGAATAGAGATAAATAAACCCTTTACGAATTAGTAGATATCATGAGATAAAATAGATTTGTTATTCAGCTTTCTTATTATACATTTATCATTGATATCTTGGCATAAAGCCTTAAAAATAAACTTCAGATGTCCATCATCACATATACCCTTATTATAAACTCAATTATTGAGTTCCAAGTGATTATATTATATTTTATGATATCCTTTTATAATTTAATAGATCATGTGAAAATTGATTTAGAATTATTTGATCACTATTTAGGCATTCTATATTATTCATGTCATATTATTTTCCACTATATGCATACTCATACTGAGCATCTCAGCTCAACCCTTATTAGGTTTCCTTTTACAGATATTCCAGGAAGTGTATTAAGATTGATATGTATAGATATTTTAAATGGAATAATGGTTATCTCTTAGAAAATATAATTTTTTATTTTATGTTTTCAAATATAATTTGAAATTCATGTATGAATCTAGTTTTCCATGAAAAATAATCTATTCTGTTCATTTGTATCTGGTTCCTCGTATCTAGTGAAAATTTAATAAAATATATACTGGTTCTAAGATACTTGGGTCAGGGTATTTCAAATCCATGTAAATTCATACTTTTTAAATTGAGGATTCTATATCATTGAATCATAACCTGAAAATTATTCCAGTTATATTTATAAATCAAACATTATACATTTAAAATTCATTAATAGAACATTATATAGTTGCGACTTCATAACATGAACATTGTACAACTGAATATTTATAAATTAAAATTTTTACAACTACAACATCATAACATTACCCTTTTAAAGATTAAATGTTAGAAGTTGATTATTATAAATTTTAATCTTTTATAATATGAAATTAATATAGGGGATGATTCAAAACATGATATTTATACATCTAAATTTTTTCTATTTTATATTTCTAGAGAAAAAATATCATAACTTGAAATTTTTACAAATACAACCTCTTGACTTAAAATATTTACCAATTTAAATTTTTACCTAAAATTTATAGATCCACAACTCTGTAACTTAAACTATTTGAAGCTAAAACATAATTACATTAATGTTTTATAACTACAAATTATTACTTGATCTTTGTGAACGATTGATAAATGATTTCTCAAATTTTTTTGGTGTACATTTTAATTCCTTGTTACAATATTCCTCAACATTATTTGGTCAGATTTATAAATATCTTCTGAAAGTTCTCTCTATTGTGTACCAAAATTTATCCATCCAATAAAATTATTCTCTATATTGTTTAAATTTAATGACATCACTATTTGATATAACTTTAAGTATTTTTATTTTGGGTAAGTCTTCATAAATTTCTTCATCTGATATAACTTCATTGATTTATATATCATGTATAACTTCATAGATTTCACTATTTAGTAAAAATTTAGAGAGTTTTCTTTCTAGTATAAATCAAGATATCTCTATGGCTAGTATGACTCTAGATTTTTCTCTATTTGATATATCATTAACTAATTATTTATATAGAATAACTTAAAATATTTCACTATTTGGAATTATTTTCTATATTTATCATTCCACTATAACTATATAGATTTCTCCATCCAATATAAATTTATAATATATTTTCTGATACACCTATTTCATATAGAAAATTATTTTGTGATCATTATTTCTATCTACCAGATATACTTCATTCTTTTCATTATGGTATACTAGAGAACTCTTCTTCTATAATAAGTAATCACTATTTGTCAAATCATTATGTGAATCTTAACATCTAATGAGATTATAAATCATTCAAGAATAATTTCATAACCTTAGAATGAAATAAATGTACAAAATCCCTATATCTAGAAACATCATTAGTGGAATCTTCATGAATGAAGTTAACATTTACAAATCAGGATGTTATAAATATTGATGACCAGTAAATCATCACATAACATTCATAAGAATCCACGTTGAAGACTCCATAGAAATCTCCATAAGAATCTCTATAGGGAACATCATAGGAAACCCTATAGTAAACTCTTTATGAAACTACTCAAGAAACCCTATAGTAAATATTATATAAAATTTCATATGAAACATTATAATAAATTCCATTACAAATATTATAGGAAACTCTATAAGATATTTAATTAAAATACTTGTTGTCTTTTCAAAAAAATATATTAAAAAATAAAAAAATTATTCCATTATCATCATCCAACGGGATTATCAAGGTTATGTAAAAAATGTATGACTATTTTCCAAAATTTCAATTATAAACATTATATATTTTTAATTATACTTATAGTATACAATTTTTCAGATTATATTTATTCAAAATAGATAATAACTACTCAATATGACACCCACTCCAAGAATTAAATTATTTATTTAGGTATAAATAAAATTTCTTCCATTTTTTAGATTTTATGATCAATTGTTTCTCCATAATTAATTTTTCATTATTTATTAATGTGAAAAATTATGATAAAAATTCAGTAAGTCATGTGTAACTTATTCCTTTAAGAGAAAAGTATTCATTTATTAAAAACTCTATAATTTTTAAATTTAAAAATTTGAGTGATATCTTCATTTAATAAGTTAAAAATTTTATTTCATTAAATAATATTTTAAGAACATAAATGGGATATTTTGAGGATACCAATTTGGAAATAATTTTTCACACCCTACATACAATACTGTTTCAGTATAGGTTCCACTAACATATTAGAAATTATATTTGGATTCTATATTGTGTATGTTGGAGATTGAAAGTGATAGTCTTTCAACATAATCATGTCAATGAGTGTTGTGATTTCATTATTTTATATTTATCAAATAGTTTTGTCTCTCATCTCATTTATCATGTCATAATAGTTGAATGTTTTTAGTCTCTTTTTTGTGTCATATTTTAAATAAGGTTATTCTAAAATGGTTTAACTATTGTAATGATGTAATTATTTGATATATTTTATTATTTCAATTTATGATGTTATGATTTATTATTATACTATTATACCATGTTGGGTTTCATTATAATTTATAACTATTTATTTCTATATGATTGAAATTATGAATTATATATTGGTCATTCAATATTTTTAAGAGAGATTTATATTTGGGTTATCGAATTATTAAAAAAATAATTCATAAAGGTATATGTTTTTATACATAACACAAGGTGGAATCACATTGTGATCAAGAACATTTATATGGCCTTGTCACATGTTATTTTGGGTAATACAGTGGATTTATGTGGGCTAGGGTGTGACAAAGTGGGATCATAGTGCTGTTTTTATTAGTGGATTCATGGTAGACATGAGCTAAGATCATTTAAAAATGAGATGTAGGTACATGAATTTATCATGACAGTAAAATTTTTATTTAACCCTAATTTTCACCAATTATTGTGGTTTATAGGTCTTGGATATGATCATAATTATAGATTATTCTAATGTTGTTTAGTCGTTTTTTGAATAATTTTTTTTATATTTATGTTTAATAAGTTTTCAGTATGAAAAAAACTATTATTTTGAGTACAAAATTGTTAGATTCCATGTGTCACATGGTTATTGTAAATTTTCTATAAAACCATGTTCATACCATGAATCCCATTAATGGAACCAAGTTTTTCTAAACTGTGAAAAAAATATTGCATGGTTGGATTTTTTTTAATTTGATATTGTTTAGTTTCAAATTACTAATTTCTATTTATAAATATAATTTAATATTAAATTAGATCAGTTTTTTGAAGATTATATGTCATTTTGATTTAATTAATTTGGGGTTTCACATTGAATACTTTGTGTTTATATTTTAAAAGCTATATTTTGTAATATATGATATGTTATGACATATTTTTTATTTAAAATGAGGTGTGATAATAAAAATTCTTATTTATGTGAAATAGAGGTTGTGTACTTTTTTAAGGAACATTAATACTATATTTTTTAAAATTTATTTATGATTAATTAATTCTTTAGTATTAAAATGGGTTTTTACATTCAATTTTTAATATTTTTCACTACTATGAGGTATTTATAGAAAAATTATAAGAATAAATGATTGATAACATAATTTTTTAAATATAAGGTATTTAAAAACTCTTTACCTCTATTGAAATATATTTTAGTTGATTTTAGAATATATAATAGATGATTTTGTTATGTTTAATTTTTTTGGTAAATATGGGATATTATTTGGATATAGGTGGACTTATAATAGTACCTTGATATTGATTAATTTTTCATATATTGTTTATGTAGTTATTACATTTATATAGAATTTTTTGAGTTTGATATTCCTTTTTCTTTGGAAAACACCCTCATCATGTCTTTAAGAACATTCAAGAGG
Source organism: Viscum album (assembly GCA_963277665.1). Lineage (NCBI taxonomy): Eukaryota > Viridiplantae > Streptophyta > Magnoliopsida > Santalales > Viscaceae > Viscum > Viscum album. The sequence goes on along the minus strand of OY728121.1, from coordinate 2,021,606,666 downwards.
GGGATGTGGGTGATTTTCCAAAATTAATCCTCTTGTTGATCAGATATTATCCATGTAATTTTCCTATTATATTCACTTAGAGATCATAAATTTCATTATATTATTATTAAACATGGATATTGAATATTATATTTTTTAGATGTGAGTTATTTTACCTTCAATGGATTGTGATATTCTCTTAAGTTGGATATTGGATAAAAATATTTAAAATTTCATCATCCTTGTTCACCTCTTACAGTCTCTTAATATCATGGGATCCTTATTCATTATTTAAGGTCAATGTTGAATTAGGTGGAAGTCCATCATTTAGATAAAGACACAATAGAACCATCGATGGGATCTTTCAAATAATTATCTGTTTAATAGTACTATTCGCGGTGAGTAAAATTTATAAGGGAAATGGAATTGTTTTTCCTTGAGATGATGGATCAGTATAATATGGAGAATTTTCATCACTTACTTGAGATTATTTTATTTTTCACCTGCCCTATAATGGAATGATTTTATAAAATCATATTGTCTTGAAAGAGGGTTTCCTCTAGGTCATCAGATGAACGAAACCTTGTTTTTATTAAACTATTATACATAGGTTAAGTAACAGGATGTCAGGGTTTGGAAATTCATGGCTAGAGTGACCAATGCTATTTCTATTTCCCCAATACATAATTTCGGGGAAGGGAAATTTAAATGAGAATGAATAAATTATAATTTGTTTACATAAGTTGGTAGTTGTATCATGTCGAATTTAGGATTCTACATATTGATTTTTTTTGGAGTAAACCTTGATATTTCATCAATGTGGTTTGTCAGGTCCATATAATTCTTTTTGTAAGGAATCTCAAAGAACCTATCATATTTTCTCCATAAATATCATCTAATGAGTTTTTTAAATAAAAAATGACATAATATAGGTAAATCCATAGATAATCCATTGAATGTTACCCATGTTCAATCTCCTATAATTGATGTTGATAAAATGTTTTCTTGTGGTACATCCAATTATATTTTTTCAATTTTTGTATAATATTATTACATTTTTCCATTATTTAGTTTGATGATTTATTTTAGTAAATTACTTCATGGCATGAAATTATGATAAAATATTTTAATCCTATTATTAGTAGTGATTTATTATGGGTTTCTTAAAATATAAATTCAATGTGTCATTGATTTATCTATAATATATTGAATTCTGAATTATTTCATAGATAACTAATCAAGTAAAACATTATTGGTATTTATATGCAGTATATTTATTTTATGTCAATCAATTAGGAGTAATTTATTATTTCATAGAATATGTGCATTAAAGGAATATATGATATGATAGGGAGACAAAAAATGGTGATCTATTTCTTATAGTAAATCATTATTTTGGTTTGTATTATTATTTCCTTGAGAATAATGTTATGTGTGGTTTCCAATTAGATTATTTTAGATAATATTATTTAGAGACCTTTTATGACACCCTTGTATAAAGGGGTTGGGTTCAAAATCTATAGTCAACAATTATATGGATTATAAGTATCTAGTTTATGCTGTGTCATCAGTTTCATAAGAATTGTATTGGATTCAGTGTCTGATAGCATACCATAGATATTATTGCAGAGTTATTCAATTTTTTATATAGTGTTATGAATAGTAAGATAGAAATTATTTTTTAATGATACACTTTTTATATTATGTAATATTATTAATATAATGTGATAAAGTGGAGTGAATTTCACTCCAAAATGTCACTTTTCTTATAATGAATTTTTTTTATTTTTTATTTATCCTGGAATTAGATATTCCTAGGTTTTAAATACTCCAAATTCATAGTAATTTAATGTTATGACCCAGATCACCTCCAAGACATTGGCTAGACAGGTGGGTAACATAACCTCAAGAAAATCTCCACAAATTCTAGAGGCTTCCGACTAGCATTGAGGGCCTCTTTCGTGTCACCAAGGGAGACTATGACCTCATAGATAATAGGTATTATCATAACATATGTAAAAAAATTATAATAAATAGCAGAAGAAATAAATGAATAAGTTTCATTAGAAAAATATGAATTATCTAACTGAATAAGAATCATGTATGGGAGCTCACAAAATAATATCATGCTATGATTTCAATGTAATGTGAAAGTAAAGAAAAAGGAAACCCACCCATTCTATCAACTAAAAAGGAAACACATCAACTGAATAAACTACGTCATGAGCAAGGCTCGGTCCTCTACCATAGTATTCATCTTATGCAGTAAGAAACAATCAAACATCGGAAGCATAATTATTCCCTTAGTCAATACTTGAAAGCATATAATATAATCAGGTTTCAACAACGCCGGAGAAGGGTGTGAGAAAAAATACAAGAATTTCATCACCAAAAGTGTCAAATCCTTTCCATTATCTGTAGTAAAAAATGTAGTGTGTTATTATATTTTAAATGTTGACAATAAAATAAGAGTATCAAAATAAAATAACTTGGCATGGGTTCCAAATAGAACCTATCCTTAATCAACTTATTCGGCCAAATGTGTGGGTCAGAAAGAAGTACATGTAATATTAAGAATGCACATATGCATATATATAATTGAGTAAATGCAGGGTAAAATAAATAAGATAAATATGCCTAAGATTTTTCGTTAACATGGGGTCTAAATTTTGTTTCATCCATATGTGCTTCAACATACCATAAAGGATCACAACTCTCCTAGGAATCAAGAAATATTAACATAAAAATTTAGTGCATCATTATTAATATGTTCAATTTGAGAGTTGGAGTCTGATATAATCACGAATGTATTGCTATTGTACATCTTTAAAATTTACCAATAACATCAAGCCTGTCCAAGGAAGTCTCTCAAAATAACAAGTATCCCTCGGGGCTTCGAATTACCATGACTCCATCCATGTCTTGCAAGGAAAGGGGATATGTATCATTTGGGTCTTGGCACTGCCACATTGACAATGGATCCATCCCTGATGTGGCCTTTTGGAATCGGTATCACTCATAAGTTTTTTGAAAGCTTGGGGAAGTCTCAGTCTATCATTACGTAAGACACCCTCTCCTGCATAGAGTTAGTTAGTCAAGAAGGAAGATTTTGTGTCTGGCCCTTAATACGGGACCCACATTCTCTCCCTACCATGAATTTAATTAAAATTTCATAGAATTAGATATTACATAGTATGAATATGTAATTGCAGATTCAAATCAATTCAAATACACCTGTGCAACACAAGGTATTTATTTAATGTTGCATCATAAAAACTTAACTATGCAAGATACTGTATCAGCAGAAGTAGATAAATACACTTTTAAAAAAATAAATAATTCATCATAAAAAACTACAAAAATTACAAAGTTCATAGTTCATAATTATTCTAAAATAAGTATTTAATTTTAGCATAACAATAAAGGGTTGCGCAACACATGCTATGAAATAAATTAAAATCTCGGGCTAATATAATTTATACCGACCATGTCGGCACACCCAAGGGGGTGTATTAACATGATACAACAATATATGAAATTTAATTTATGGATTATAAGGATGTAATAATTAATAAAAACAATTAAATTGTAATGATTGGATGAAATTGAACAATGTCGGTAGACATTGACGAATGGACCAACTAGGAGTTTTTATAATTCACAATGAAATAAAGGGAATGTTGGTAGAACCACTAAATTATGGTCATAGATGATCCTATGATCTGCAATACACATCGATTTGGTCTAGAACAGAAGAAAACTGATGATTTTAGAAAAACCCAAAAATAGGGTAAAATCCTTCCGCATTAGACTATGCGAAGGATAATCAACAAAACTAGATGATTCCAACTATTGATGATTAGACTTACTGTAAGGTTTATAATGCACCTAACGGTAAAGAAAACAGATGTCAAACGGAGGTGTAGCGATCTTATGATTTGGAAGGAAGGTTGTGCGCTAGGTAGGGAGAGGGGGAGGCGCAACGTGAGAAAGGGAGAGGAGAAGATAAGAAAGAAAAAAAGAATAAAAAATGAAAGTAAAGAAAGAAAAAAAGAGTAATGGAAAAGAGGAAAAATAAAAAAAAATAAAAAAAAAATAAAAGGGTAGAGAAAAAAAAATTGAAAAAATGGTTAGACCCATTTTTAATTATTTTTATATTTTTCTCATTCCCTATTTTAGTTTTGTTATTTATTTTCATTCCATTCCCACCTCCTTTAATTTCATTAAAATTAATATAATAATTTTTAATTATTTATATCCCAAACATTGGGCTAGGGAGTGACATAATATTTTACATAAGACCCGACCAATTATTTAAAAAATTTAAATAGCTTCATGGGATCTGCAATATGGTGGGAAGGCATGCACCTTGGTTTTCTTTAATGATTTGTACATGAAAACATAATATTACATACCTTTGTTTATGTCAAGACGTTACAATAATTAAAATTATTATTATTTAATATAACTCATCAATGACACTATTAATAATAAGAAAACAATAACCATTAAAAAAACATATCAGTTATTAAATTAATTTTTACTGTGCATTTTTATTTAATTCGAACAATTAATAATATCACATTAATTACATTGCCTAGTTATTATTTAAACCATGGCATAATTTATTAATTCTGAAAGTAAATTTTCATTTTTTTCAATAAAAATAATAATATTAATAAAAAAATTATGATTAATATTTCCAACTTCCCAACAAAAATATTTATAACACAATTAAATTATTTTTGTGTGCGATCTGACCAAATGTATGACGCATGAAAAGGTTATACCCTTCCTTGTAAAAAAATAGTGTTCTAGACCTAACAGTAGTCTTAGATTTATCATACAACACAATATTTTGGGGAAAATATTAATTTCTTAGATAAAAAATGGAATAATAAAATAATTTAAAAAATATGGAGGGTATTATCCTGTGCGAGGGTGCCAAACACCTGATACACATCACGGTAAAACATTTCCTACGATTAAACCCAACATTCCAGACCTAACAATGGTCTCAGATTTCTCAGACAATAAACCATTTGAGAGTTAATTTATATTTTTGAAAAAACACACATGCATATGAATAAAATATATTTTTTATTCTATCGAGGATGAGGGTCTACGAGTCTCGGAACCCCACACTGACTCATTGTCCAACTATGAAAATATTTCATAAAATATTTTGATGTTCTAAAAAATACTTTTACCCTTCAATTAATTTATTTCTATTTTATTATAAATCAAATTAATTTAAGAAAATTTATTTAAAAGATACATCGCAGTGTCAACTATCTGGAAAAAAAAGTTTCGACACTCAGTTTTAAAACTGACCCGCCTAGCTAAAAGAAAAACATTAATTTCCTATTCTTTTTCGTCCCGTTCAGAACACAGGATGTTACAACCTTCTCACCATAGAATTTCTAGTCCCCAAGAAGTCTTCAGGAACTATGTAACCATCACCCAATCTACAAGGTCATTTAGTATATTACAAAAGATCATGTTGCATCCCAAAATGATCAACACAAATTCAAACATTGGTTAGGAAAACAACACATAATCCATTAAGATTTGATCCAATTCTCATTTATAAACTAAAACACCGAGATGGTGCCTATCCAAAAACGTTCATATAGAGACACGACCATGTAATCATCTCCTTTACTTCTCACCAATTTTACATTCTACCATTGGTTTTAATGTTTGAAAAAGGAAAATTCCAAGGCACAACACCTTCTGCCAATAAAATTTCGTACATGGCATGCCCGAAATAATTCTATTGATGATTATATTATGATTTATGAAATGGATAAAATGGTGGATTCCCCATCACCCTTAAATCCCAAGATGAGTAATCTTTTTATGAAAATCCATTATCAACACAAACTGCACTCGTCACATCTGACGACATGCTAAAAGCGATCATACACTGACCGCTTCATTGAACAAGAGAAAGAACTAGTCAATCCACTCCAACCAACCATTTAATAATACGCCCACCTTAGAAGGCCATTGTTTTATTAACTTAACCAGGATGAATTCTTCTAAGGTATCTCGCATTCACCATGAAAACTTCCACCGAAATTCATACCTAAATTTTGGTGACATTCATTGATATAGGCATCACTGATCCTGATAACAAGTCTGGGGTAACCTCATATCGGCACTACCTGAGTAAAAGAAACTAACCAAATGTAGCCCATACACCATTTTTACGAGTGATACATTGGTAAAATGATAATACATCCAAAATAGGTCATTTACTGATCCTAGATAGACATCCACCTGGAGGTCATGTCAGAAGAAATAGCTGGTGAACAAGAGTTCATCCAAATAATCCATACATGGAAATACTAGGTTCACTCAAGACTAACCAAAGCCTCAAAAAGAATGAAGCGTCATCATGATACATAGATAATACAACCCTAAAAAAGCCTAGAATCTTTTAAATCATTAGTATGGTGTAAGATCGATGCTCTATTAGTGCATCAAGGATGAAGGAAAGATAGGGGACATATTCCTTACTTAAGGAAGAGTAAACTAAGAGGATTTTATGATTTCCAAAAGTAAAATTTTTAACCAATTGGCATGAAATCCCTACCAAACTAGCTGGTTTGTCAAAAAACCAATGTCTCTGGAAGTCATCCTGAGTATTGGGATGAACATTATTCTTTTATCATAGATTTCATTGTACTACAATGATATCCTAAAATGTATTTAACAATAAAAGACAAGATGATCACACTGAACTCAATCTGTTTTTCACAACGTTAAGCACTTGACATCACCACATGCATGAAATCATACTACCCCATGGTGATATAGAAGGAATATGAATTTTAACATAGATGTTGATGTACTGTGTCATCCATCGCTGTGAAGAACAAATGGTCGAATGATCTATGAAGTAAATATGCATTACTAAGGCATTCCAAACCTGATGGAAATGAGTATTATATGATGATCAAGAACAAAAAAAAATTCTAGGAAAAAATGACCACCCTTTCAAACATGGTTTTCATTTTAAGAAAGTGTGTCCGACTAGGGATGACGTCATGCGAATGGTTCGGTTATAAAGAAAATCAATGGGAAAATAAAACTACCCATATACAAGAGTCTTAAACAGAGGACATTACTATAGGTTATATATCCAAGACCATTATATTTAATCACATTTAATATTTGATCCTAGAAGTATTTAATCAAAAAATCAAGTACCATTTTTTCAGAACAAAACACAAGGTAACTGATCATAACAAACTCCTCATGGGGAAAACAAGAATGTTTTATAAAACTCCATTATAAAACCTTTTACATTAATTGAAATCCTATTCTTAATTATGAAATCTATCACATAAATTCATTTAAAGTAGATAAGGAGACATACAAGGGTCCCACTAAACCGACCAAGGTTCATTAGAATGAAACCCAAAAAATTGTTTTTTAATTATTAAGAGTCACAACACCAATACCATGTTAACTCATTAGGAACATTCACCAACTAGCCTACTAGTTCATAGTTGTCCCTTTAGGTAGTTAATGAATTCATTTGAAAATATAACATACTTGAACACACATCAGCCTATATATATGGGTGGTTATCAACATATAAAGTGACTATGCACTTTATAGTTTTTTTAATTTGGCTCCCATTCAAAGGAAAACAACAAATTTTATCAATGAAAACAATTAAATATCAAAAACTCTAGCAGGTAACTATATGAAGATAATTGAGAGAGACATGTTGTAATCACATAATAATAAAATTTTAATCACAAAGACATGCTAATAGGCACACTAGAATGATACGTAGAAAACATGGTATTAAACAGGCATCATGACAAAAGGCTATCATGATAAATATATCAATGAAACATGGTATCTAAAATTTAATGCTAAATAATTACAAGACATGGAATATATTCAAGGAACACAATTTGAATCAACAGAGAGAATAAAATGAAAATACCTGGCATGGCACTATTCATGGCATGTGAATTCTTATATGTCTATTATGATGCATACAATGCTTCATCATTACCTTATGAAGACAAGGGTAAAATTTTATAAGGCTAATAAATCATAAGAATTGGAAATTACACCAATCACATGGGGTGAAAACATATCAATTGAAACATTGAAAAGCTTGGACCGCAATCCCAACACTATCTAGTTGGTCATTTCCCGTACATGGGTTTATCAGTCCCAAGAACAACTATTAACCAATAGCTGAAACATCCCTAGTATCTTGTCTAATAACCCAAAATAGAAATAAAAGGAAAAATACCACCTCTGATAACACTTTCTAATGTCCTGACCCAAATCACCACTAAGACAATGGCCAGACCGATGGGTCATATGACCTCAAGAAAATCCCCCCGAACACCAGAGGCTGTTGACTAGCAGTGAGGGATTTTTTTCTGTCTTCAAGGGATAAAATTCCATCATAGTTAATAGAAATTATCACAATGGAAGTAAAAAAACAGTTTATAATAATTAACGGAATTATATAAATGAATATACTTCCACAGAACCAATATGAATAATCCAACTGGATGAGAATCAATTGCAGAAGCTTACAAAATAATGTCATTCTATGATGTCAGTATAAACTGAATTCATAGAAAACATAAACCCAAGCATACTAAAAAATAAAAAGGAAAGACATAAATTGAAACAATTTCATCAAAAGAAATCTTTTGTTTATCAACACCCACATGCATATAATATACTCGGGTGTCAGCGACACTTGAGCAGGGTGTGAGGTAACATATCAGTAGTTCGATACTCATAGTGTTTAAACCTTTTCATTTTGTGCAATAATAAAATGTAGTGTTTCCATATATATAAAATTTAAACAATCAATTAAGCACAAGAAAATAAAATAACATGGCCCGAGTTTCCAACGACACCAATCCCTAATCACCTTCTTTGGAAAAAGCCGATGGTTTGAAATAAGTACATGTAATAAGTAGGATACACATATGCAAATATATATGCCTAAAAAAACAAGGTAAAACCATGAAATGTCATACCCCTAATCTTGTGCTTTATAATTGTGGTCTAAATTATGTGTCATCCTTACGGGCTTTAAAATAACAGATTGGATCACAACTCTCCTACAACTCAAGGGGAATTAATATAAAACTTCAATGGATCCTTAATAATATGTTCAAGTTGAGAGTTGGAGTCTGAGAATGTCCCGAAGGTATCACTATGGAACATCCTTCAAATTTCTCAATACTACTGTGCTTGTCCAATGAAATCTATCAAAAGGCTAATTATCGCTTGGGGCATGCCTTTACCGTGAGTCTATCCCTGTCTTCCAAGGAATGGGTTCGAGTATCATCTGAGGCTTGGTGTAGCCACATTTCCAAGATATCTATCCCCAATGAGAACTTTTGGAACTAGTATCACTCAAAAGTATTTAGAATTCCCAGGGAAGTCTCAGTTTAGAAGAACCTAAAACCTCAACCCCCGATGGGTAGAGGTTATCAGTCAGGAATGAAGAGTTAGTGTGTGGACCTTTATATGAGACTTGTATTCTCACCCTGACTGAAATCCCATTAAAAGTTCATAGCAGTAGATATGACACAACATGCATATGTAATTAAATCTTTAAATCTTAGCAGAAATACTTGTGAAACACAAGGAATAAATTTAATATTGCGATGTAAAAACATAACAAGGAAAGATATTATTTAATTACATGAAGATAAATGATTTTTTTTAAAAATCATTCAGAACAAACAACTATAAAAAATAAAAAAAATTCAAGGATCATAATATTTCAAAAATAATTATCTAATTTAAACAAAAAAAAAATGGGTTACACAACAAATGAAGTTAGATAAATAAAAACCTTGGGCTAACAGAATTTATAAAGACCATGTCTACACATATAGGATAGTGTCCGACCATCTTAAAATAATTAAAAAAAGTTAATTAATGAATCATTATGCTGAAATAATTAATCAAAACAATTAAATTGAAAATATTGGGTAAAATTACACAAAATCGATAGGCACCGACGAACGACCCAAATGCGCATTTTTATAATTTGCAATGAAACATAGGGAAACAGAGTAGACACCATAGATTATGGTTGTAGAAGATCATATAATCCACAGTACGATTTGATTTTTCCCAGAATAGAAGAAAACTGACGATTTTAGAAAACTCCCAAAATAGGGTAAAATCCTTTAGTGGTAGACTACAGAATAGATACAAAGTGAAACTCTATAATTGCAACTTTTTATGATTATTCTTACAATATGGTTTAAAGTGAACCTAACAAAAAAGAAAATAGACATTGAACAGAGGTGTATTGAATATCTTGATGTGGAAGTAATGATGTGCACCAACTGGGGAGAGGGGGAGGCACAACATGAGAGAGGGAGAGGAGAATATAATAGAGAAAGAAAAGAAAGAAAAAGGAATGGAAGGAAAGAAAAAAAGAATAAGGGAAAAAATAAAAATATAGTAAAATAAAAATAAAAATAAAAAGTTAGAGAAAAGGGAAAAAAATTAAAACCATAATGAAAGTTAGACACATTTTTAATTATTTTTCTATTCGTTGATTCCCACTTTTAATTTTATTATTTATTTTCATTCCTCTTTCATCCATTTGAATTTATATAATTTTTTTAAAATACTTTTAATTATTTTTAACCAGAACATTGTGCTCGGGAATGATGTAATATTTTAAATAAGACCCAAGATATTATTTAAATAATTTAAACAGCTTCCCAGGATCAGCAACATAGTGAGAAGGCACGCGCCCTGATTTTTTTAAGTATTTGGACATTAAAAATTAACGGTTCGTACCAGAGTTTATGTTGAGATGTTAAAATAATTAAATTTATTATTATTTAATATTATACATAAATGAAAATAATAATAATATTAAAACAATAAAAATTAAAAAAACGGTTGTTAAATTAATATTAATTGGGAATTTTTATTTAATTGGAACAATTAAAAAGTTAACATTAATTACATTTCCTAGTTAATATTTACACTATGACATAATTAATTAATTGTGAAAGTTCATTTTAATATTTTCTGAATACAAATAATAATATTATTATTACTTTCAACTCCCAAAAAAATATTTATAAACCAATTAATTTATTATCTCGAGCAATCTAATAGAACATCTGACACTTACAAAGGTTATTCCCTACCCAGGGTAAACCCAGAATTCTAGACCTAATAGTGGTATGATATTTGTCATACGATGCACCATTTTTGTGAAAATAATTATTTATTACATAAAAAATGGAATAATAAAAAAATTAAAAAATAATTTGGGTATTATCATGTGTGAGGGTGCCAAACACACAAAGCGCATCATGGTTATACCTTTTATAGGGTAAACTCGGTGTTACAGACCTAATGGTGGTATCATATTTCTCATAAGACACAACGTTTGAGATTTAATTCATTTTTTTAAAAACACATATGTGTATGAATAAAATAAATTTAATATTTCTATTCTATCGGCGTCAAGGGTCTATGAGTGTCAGAACCTCGTGAAAACTCATTGTGTGAATCTAAATATTTTTCATAGAATATTTTAGAGTTCTAAAGATGTCCATTACCATTAGTTTAATATATTTACATTTACATTTTAATATAAATAATTTATCAAAATTTATTTAAATGACACATCGCATTGTAATGTATTAGAAAAGAAATTTTCTACTGGTCGGTTTTAAAACCTACCTTCCCAATTAAAATAAATAAAATTAATTTTATCTATTTATTCATATCATTCAAAACAATAGATGTTTCATGTGACATATACGATTCACATTTATCATATGATATGTACATGGTTGTAGATTCCATGTGGTTTATTTTTTATTGAGATTTTGAATTCTTCATTGGCACACGATTATCTAATTATTTGGTGTAACCCTAAATATTTTTCCATTCATATGGCGACTTATCTTAAAATTGATAGAAACATGTTTTCAAGTGGTTAGAATTATCCATGATGTCTAACTATGTGGGGTAAAAAGAGTAAATATATTTTGTATAAAAAAGTTAGGACCTAATTTCCCTAACTGAAAACTAAACCATTCAATCTACCCTAATTTAAATGTGGTGAATTTGTTCCCCCTTGATCAAATTAAACCCCTAATGGTAACCTTATTTCCATATTCATTTTTTCCAGGTCATCAGAAACATCATCCATTCATTCCTCCCTTCCACTTTGTATTATCTAAATGTTTGTAAATATTTTATAAATGTACCATTGTGGTAATGTGACCTAAATATTATCATTTCTCTGTGTATACTATTCATCTCCCACCCCGTCTTTTATTCATTCGAAAAATAATATTGTATAAACAGTTGATATTTTTTAATAAAATTTATTTTTGGGTTTCATGATATTAGGGTTACAAGTAATTTTTAAGGACAATTCTTACTTTTTCATGATGGGACGATTCTTCCAAACACAGTTTTCACTAATTTTTGTTATTTGCTCTATGAATTTTCTTTTAAAAATTTAACCTTGAATTCATGATGTTATAAATCATTATTTTTATTGAAGATAAATTCTATAAATTCTATCATTAATTAATTAATTAATTTCTATGATGTTTAATCATTGTAGGATTTGGGATTTTTCTTTAAATTCTAAACACCTAACTTCATAATAATCATTCATAGAAATTTTTTGGTAAAATGAAAATTGGTATCTTTCTTAAATAAAATATGGTATTTCTATATTGGGTTCTTATAAATTAACTGCAATTCCCATTATTATTTTATCATTGATTCTATGGGATATTTATATGTTTTCATTCTTCTTTATATTTTTCCCATGAGTAAATTACATTAAATTATTATATAAAATTTCACACAAGGTTTTATTCTAAAATATCCATGTCCTTGGTAAAATTTTTAATGGTAATATGTTTTTTAACTTTTCTATATAATTATATTGGTAATTTTTAATTAACATGTTATCAATGACGTCAAAAATTTGATGTTGGGTATATAAATATTGATGGTATTTTGAAAAATGATAGTCACTAATATATATATTCCTATCATTCTTTTAAAAACAGGGTTAATTAAATAAGGGCTTATAGGGGTGAGGTAAAATTATTTTTTATCAATATATTTTTCAAAAAATTTAAATTTAAATTTTAAAATTTCATACCACTTTATTTTATATACCGTGGGAATATTTTGGATGCATGATTATAGATCTAGGAATTATTTCTCCAACAAAAATGACGAAACATTTCCCAATGGAATAAATTAAGTAATTCAATCACCAATATGGATTTTATTTCATCATAAGGGTAGGAAATGTAAAATTTATTATTTAGGTATCTATATCAATAAGAATTAAAATTAAATGAGTTTCATTGTTCTGGTTTCCTTTATTTTTCAATGGAACCTAAGTGATCCCATTATCATTACTATGAATATTAGTTGTTTTTACATTGTAGAAATTAATTATTTTTCTTAAATTATCATTTAAATCCATATTAAAGTATATTTAATATTAAAATATAAATATATATTTATTTTACATAAGTGGAATTGTTAAACTTTTGATCTATAAATAATTTTCTTATTATAATTCATGTTAGTCTCTATATATTCTAAATTTATAATTAAATTTTAATATGTTATCCACTATAATAATTAAATTAATTTATCATTTATAAGTAAACCAATATTAATTATTAATGTAATTTGATAATAAATTTTTCCCAAATTAATTCATCAATATTATTAAATTTAAATCCTTGATGTATTAAATTTTTAAGGCATTTCTAACATATTTATTTCAATTTAATGGAATGTCTTATTGATAAATCAGGTTACTTTTAATGGAATACTAAACAAATATCATCATATTTATAGTTCAAAATAGAATTTAAATGACTAATATTTAAAGGTTATAAAAGGTGAATAGTTGGGGTGCCCACTAGGAATTATGTTTTCACAGAATACTTACATTACGTATTGAGTATAAGTTCTTATAGTAAGATGAAATTGATATTTAGATTTTAGTTCAGGTATGGTGAAAGATGGATGTGACCATCATTCACATGATACATGGTTAGGGGTTCAATGCTTTCCATTTCGGATCATGGTCGATTGTGTTTTCTATTTATCTTCTGTATCATTTTCTTTTATGCTCCAATTATGTTATCATTCATTTTTACCCATTTGATTCCATATATTTTATATATTAATTTTTATCATTATTTATGACTGAGTATTGGGATATATTTATGTGGTTAAATATGTTTTTGATGAGTTACGAAATTAATAATTTTCCTGGTTTGGATTCAATATATTAAATATGTATTTACTCTCATATGAATTATTTCCTGAATCAAGAGATTCCATTCCATACTTTACGGTGGGAGTTCATTTATAATTGTTTTTTATTAGTTAAGATCATTCCATATGTCCTATTGTTTTTTGTTTGTAACCATTTTATACTAAGTGGAAATCAATAGTGTCAGTAGATATTTTTCATAGGATAGATAGTGTAATGTGGACTGTTGAATTAATTTTGATTGTGAGTGGTGATCCTCCCAAAACCCACCAAACTCAAAAATATAGATCTGAATCATATTATATTGTTTAATTATAGTTTAATCAAATTGACCTCAATTATATCAGTGGGATAAAGTAACCAATTTTACTTTTTATCCCAATAAATATTTAATCCCATTCTAGAGTAAATATTTAAGACTTATATATCTATTAGTGGCCATAACAACATGTAAAATAAGAATCATTATTATTTATTTGACATGAATATTTTATATTATATAAATTGAAGAAACCTTAAACCTATGAAAAATGGAGATTTATTGTTCATTGGTTCCATGATCATCCGAAATGAATCCATGAACTTGTTGAATCTCGGTAAACTAGTAAAAATTGATATCATATAATTTCCAAATTTTAGAAGTGAGTGGTTTAAGTGTACCTATGATATTCAAATTCACTGCCATCACTTTCTAAGAGGTATAAAATCTGAATAGAATTTCTATGATAACTTTCATTTTTCCAGGTCATCTGTACTCAAGACCTATGTCCTAGTACATTTTTGGACCATGATGAAATAACAATAAAGATGAATGGTATCCTTTAATTAATTCATCATTGATGGTATTCAGTACTATGATTCATTGATAAAAATTTCATAAGGACTAATATGCCTAGATGAAACTATAAACTATGTATAACTATCATGTTTCTCTCAAATAGTGTTCCAATCAAGATTAGATAACTGTGAGTCCTTGATGAATTCCACACAATATATTGTGAGATCATTGCTTTGTAACCATTATACTCTCTGGTCCTTGACTCCAACTAAGTTTAGTTTAGTAAAAATTGTTGTTAATGTTCATTATTCTAATCTCTTCATCACATTTTGTGTATGGATCATCCTATTGAGAGTGTGGTATTTTCTATTTCCATTAAAAGGTGAATGAAACAATAAAAAATCAACTGATTTTATATACTCATCCATGTGATGCTACTATAGTTTCAGATTTATTTTATGATTTTTTGGTTAGTGATTACCTTGAATCATTCTTAAAAAATTAATAACTTTGAAACATTAATTCATAAACCAATGTTTCTAATTATAGATAATGGTTATATTTAATTTTTTAGGATTAATACACTATCTAGAACCATACATCAACAACAAAATAAGTTCCATGAGAACATAAAAAAGTCCCACTAAAGATGTATTATATTAGTCCTCAAATACTTCATATTGTTTGATACGATGTGAACTGGTTTTCAGAATATCTTTAACCTAAATTATTGATAACAAACCACACATTGAAAAGAATGTAGGAATTTTTCTTCCATAATTATTATATTTATTTGAGGAATAACTATTCCCCAGAAGGTTGATATGATGTGGTTTTAATATGCTATATTCCCATTTTAACTTATGATATCAAAAATATTGAATTTGTCTATTTATAAAATTATTGATTCCACTCTATTAGTGTGCACCTAGATTCTTAATTCATAGATAACATGTCAAATGAAAATAAATTAAGGAATCTAAAAGGATCAATTTGATATTTTTGTATAATATAAATACTCATGTAATGTCAATATGTCAATTTAATGATATCCATAATGATCATTTCATTACAAATAGTATTATAAGATATAATTCATAAATAACACGAAGAATGAATTAATTAATGGAATAAAATCCATTTTAATTAAATAAAAATACCCAATAAAGGTATTATTTATCCAGAATTAAATGAAAAAATATATAATTTTATAATATCACCTTTGATAAGTAGTTTTATAAAGGCCTTATAATCTATCAAAAATCAACTGATAACTCATTGGAAGGTAAATAATAGATAATTGTTTTCCCTAGTTAATTGATCAATGTGATCATGTATTTTAAGAAAAGTGTATTATTTCTAAATATTGAAGTTGATAATCTTTAGTAATATATAGTTAATAATTGACTACAATAATAATTCTTTTTGAAGTATATCATATTGCGCCAAAGAGATATACATGGTTGAATGGACAACAACGCCTTATGATCAAATACTTGGATATTTGTCTCTCTCATTTTGGTTAAATTAATTTAATATTGATACATAGAAATATTTTTAGTCCTATGCAAATGGATTATTGTAAATTAAACCTATATATTATTTGGTAACACACATAATTAATTAAATAACTCACCTTTCTAAGGATACAATGCTTGAGTTTCAATAAAATACCCATTATGCTCTATTAATTCAGGAATATTAATATCTATTTATGTAGTAGATAACCCATCCTATCCTAGATCAAGGCCTAATTTATTCTCCTGAATATCCCACTATAAATAAGGGTTATACTATTATCTAGTTGGAGATAGTAAAATTTGATGTTGATCCAACAAATTAGTATAATATTGAATAGTTTTTTACCTAATCTATTCTTCAAATGGATTAAAACTATTATTTACTTTGGAATATATAATCCCAGTAATTCTTATTAGAATTAATGACCAAGGAAAATGTAGTAAAATTATTATTCTACTTTTTTCATTTCATCCATATGAGTAAAAAGATATCATATATGATGATAGATATTATAACTTGATCCTTAAAAGAGATAAAAATTTGGAACGAAAGAAATATTATGATACATGTGCCTCAAATAAAATATATAATAATTTAAAGGATACAAAAATAATCACTATGATATTAGATGTCCCTACCCAAGCATTATTGGATGAGTTTTCTTCCACACATACCCCACTAATAGACTCAAACTGTCTCTCAGACAAAAAATCATTCTCTGATGACATCACTATAGCTATGTGACCACGTATATTGGGTCAACATCATTGAGAAAACCTCTTAGATGTTGTTCACAATACTCCCATTGATTAATATATTTTTTAAAATAATTTTTTTCATTTTTTAGTTGAAGCCTTTAATGAATGATCATATATAGTCCATATTAAAAGTTCAATAGTGATGAAAATACTAACTAGATGAGTTTAACATATTATCATAATATATATAATTTGTATTTACTTGGTTGAAACCCCCATGATGGTAACGAAATATAGATTGTACTCTTAAACTAAGAGATGAAGGTACTCTACTAATCAATATCCCTTAATGATATAGACCACTTCTCATTTCCTCCCAATATTATTTCTAAACAGAGGAATAATTATATCTCAATGTTTGGTAAGGTAGTTAAATATATGCTAATGATTCTTCATTGGATCATGTATCATCTAATACAGCCTTCTTCACCACATACGAGGTTATATGAATGTTAAAAATCATTACTTTTCTTGGAAATGAATCATCATATCCCATATCTAATAACCACTCTATTGATTCCTGATCAGTACTCAATTACGAATTGAAGTGAATCAAGACTATAAACAGAAAAAAAATACACTATAAAATTCATCAATAATTCTTGAAGGTTCATAGAACATTATCATAACCATGGTTGAGGAGGACGCTTCAAGTGCTTACAAGATACCCGATATCAAATCCAGGATGTTTCATATTTCTAGGTTATTGTAGAAGGTACTATAGCAGGTACTGTTCAGTATTGTAGTAGAAAAAACTATTCACCAGTTTGGTCCTCAACTCTATCATGGCCTTCAGGACAACCATGGCCTTTAGACTAGTAAGGATTTTGAGCCACCTCAAGGCTTTCAGGCCACCACATGGCCTTCAGGCCAAATGAAATGTAGACGAAACCAGGTAGTTTACAAAGGAACAGGGTTCAATGTGAGGATTCAATGCGGGTACATTCACTAAAGTAGAGCTATCTAGAATTGAAATAATGAGAGGGTATGACAATTGCATCAGTACCTAGCCTATGAAACTCTGCACAGGATAGCTAGACAACCATCCCTGCGTATGTGGAGAGCCAACATCAAGATATATGTTGGGAAGGGGTAGTTCCATGTAGTCTATTTGTGATGAATTCCAATAAGGCCTTCGGGTCACACAATTTGTTTCTAAGCCTGTAAGAAATGTAAGGGTGCCCCTTAAAACCATAAAAAGGGGACTATAAAAAACAAATAAAAAACAAAGGCCTTCGATACATTAAGGCTTGGTCAAAATTCATGATGGTTTATAATGTCCTTCTCCTTTAACCATTGTAGGATATCTTGAGAAAACATATCAAAAAATGGTTCTTATAAGTTATTCAATTCATTTACCTATCCCTTTATAGAGTCCATAATGTGATCCTATTATCAATGAGTATAACATTCTCCCATAAAAGTAGCTAACTGAACTTGGGGTCACACTATATTCTAATTGAATTCAATGATCTATTAAATGTTATTGATATATTATTTATCTAGTTAGGGAGACACATCTTTCTTAAATACATCACAATACAAGAAAAATACCATTTTTTGGTTATTTAAATAGAAGCTAAATAGTTTCACACCATTTTTTCAAAACCTCCCAGATATTTTTAGCTGTTGTTTTTAAATTTAATAAAATTTTTGTAAATATTTTCAATTTTATTTCATATTATCTATTATCTATTATTTATATGTTAGTATTTATTATTTATTATTTATTATTTATTTATCCCACCATGAATACATATTCCAAGAACGCCATGAAACAACATAGCATATATTTGTGTTGGTAGAGAGTTGAACCCCTTACTAGTTGCTTATTCTGTAATGACTTCACTACTCTAGAAAAATATTCATGGGGTGAGTTAAAAAAATTCATATACATATAACAATAAATAATTAAAAGGATGTATAAATAAATAATAATAATAATTATTAATAAATAATGATAAATAAAACATAGTAAATAAATAATAGATATATAATTAATAATTGTATATTAATAAGAAAATTGATTAATAAAAAACAAACAACAAATAATAAATTATTGAAAAAAATAAAGAATACACTAATAATTATTAATTAACAATTAATAAAATATAATAACTGAAGAATAAGTAAATAATAAACAAATAGTAAACAAATACATGATAAATAAATGATAAATAAATAATAAATAATATCTAAATAAATTAAAAATTATAAATACAAAATGAGTAATAAATGAATAATAAAAAAATTGTAAATACATATTAAATTATAAGTAAATAATAAATAACCAACATGTAATAAGGTATAAATAACTAATAAATTATATGTACTAATATATAATAAATACTGAATCATTAAATAAATAAATAAGAATAAATTAATAATACATAATATTAGAAAATATAATAATTGAAAAATAATAAATAATAAATATGTAATTAGAAATTATAAATTATAACCAATATATAATATCTTATAAAAAATGGTTAATAATGATTATAATGTAATTAATAAATACATATAACGAATTATATATAAATCTACTTTAATAAAATTATATATATCTTGTAAAAATAAGTAAATATAAATAAATTTAAGTAATTGTATATAAACAGAGGCACATAGATATCGAAATATACCAACCAACAAAATATATATTTATATATACTAAAATATTATATACAAATATACATTAATATATATTAATATAATTAAAAGGATATATCTATGCATAACGTTTTTCCTATAAATCTTTAGAAACAAAAATTTATATTACATAAATATATATAAACTAATAGATAGATATATATAGATATATATAATTATATATAAATATAAATTTATATAAATATAACTTAAACTAATATATATATATATCCACATAACATATAAAATATATAAACAAAAATACATATAACAACTAAAAAAATTATATAAATATATACAATAATGCATAAATACATATAAATATCTATTCATAAATTCAATTATATATAATTTTAGATAATTATTTTTAATGAACCGAATTCAGAGCCACTCAACTGGTGCCCCATACCTGGTTCGCCACATGACCTCAAGCGCATTTCCCCAAACGTCAAAGGCTACCGACTAGAAGCGAGTGCCTTGGTGAGTCATTGGGGAAACTATGCCCTCATTTGGTAAGGTATACAATGGAAAGGAAATGACAGTCAATAGAGGAAGCACTACGCAACATAAAATAATTGAAACTAAACAGCAGAATCAATGAATATATTGTAATGATGATAATGATGCAGTATGAACAAGTATCTAAGGAATGTAGAAAACACAACAACGTGGTGAAATACAACTAAGAAACAGTGTATGAAAAGTAAATAGTAACTCCAGTAGCATCACAAGCCTAAGCTCTGTCCTATACTCCCCAGCTCCAGCCAGAAATCATGTACCTAATGTGTAAGGGCCATAGTACCTATCCACACCTACAGCCATATAACCTATTTGGGATGAAAAGAAGGACCCAAACAAGGTGTGAGACTAATCCCAGTAGGCAACCACTACATGATATGTGCCCTACTATCAGTGATTAATAATGCAGATGTAATGAAAGTAAATGTAGTAATGAACTAGGAGTACACAAGTAAACAATCCTACCAATTACCATTCATATTAATTTAACAATTAATTCATTCATTTAATCAAAAAACCATGGAATCGATAAAGGATCTCTATTCTAAGGTAAACAGGTAACACAATAGGCATCAAAAGACTTCCTAAACAAACAAGCCGGCCAAAATATCCAAGCTTGTGCATTGGTTGGGATGACTCATCTAAACCAACCAAACAATCCACAATCACACTGACTCTATGGGTGGCTCAAACTAGTAGACCCCTATAGTCACATAAACATACAAAGGCACAGACACTCTGGGAAGCACTCACGTCGATTCCCCTATGGTCTTGAAATGATAGCTATAGACTCTCTGAGAATGATCTAACATCTAATTCCTCATATGGTCTCGATACGTGCTTAAACTAAGGAAGCTATTAGGAAGCACAAAGTCCAATTCTTGTAGGTCCTACGTATGAAACTAATTCCAACAGACCCCATAGGGAAGCACTTAATTGTCTATTCCCTATTAGGTCTCCCGCACCGGGTTTTTACATCCCTGAGCAGTCCAGTCATGCGTAATAAACTATCAGTAGCCCTAATTAACTTTAGAAACTACTTGGATAAAAGATAAAATTCATCAAGGGCATTTAAACAACATGAAACACATGCAATCTGTTATAACAAGCAAACTAGAAATTGCAAAAAGTGTTTGCCTTGTTGGAAAACTTTGCCAAACAGTGATAAATGTACAAATAGGGATAACACCCGTGGGGTGATCCTAAACCATGAAACAAGAATATATTATTATCAATTAACCTTAATCTAACAAGAAATATAAGGAAATTAAACCATAGGACCAAAATTCCTAACTCGGGATACCTGAAACATGGGAATTTGAACCTTTTTGACAAAAACTCAAATACATTCAACATAATGAAAAAAACTACCTACCTCAATCTTACAAGATGGATATACTTGAACATAATCCCATGAATCATCCTAGAATGGGATAGATTTGTAAAAACGTCTAAAAAGGTCAACCTACGATACCTCTAATAAGAGAAAGAATCAGGAAATGAGGCCAAAGAAGAACCATGAACTCACCACTGTGATTTTATTTCAATTGATGGTGTTTGATTCAGATAACTGGTGACAGATCAGTGGCTCAGACAAGATTCGTCCTCCTTGGATGCTCTGGATGGAATTTGGTGAAGAGGAAAATGGAAATAAGGATTAGACGCGACCCCGGTTCGTTTAATGAAAAAAAATAAAGTACATGGCGTGTACTTATAAAGTACATGCTGTGTACTTCCCTTTTCCATAATCCGATTTAGGCGGCCTCCGAGCCACCCTTACACGGCTGTGTGTGTGGCCCTGACACGGCCAACACATGGGTTCCAGTGGCATCGAAGTACACAGCGGGTACTCATAAAGTACACGGCGTGTACTCCGAAAATTTCCATATTTTCCTCTTTTTCTCAAAAACTACCATAAAAAGAAAAACATACCTAAAATGAAGATCCGAGTTCTTATAAACTTCCCCCCTTAAATAAATTCTTCCCTGAATTTCCCTAACAAGGTTCCAAAGAAAAATCCTGGAACATCTCTGGCCACTGTGATCGCATATTGGCCACCCTCTCCGAAGTCTCATCCTGTACACGATCGTGCTGCCATAACACCCTTACCAGAGGAAAAGACTGGCCACCGAGTACCTTTACACTATGGTCAAAAATCCTGATAGTATGCTCCTTGAATGATGTATCCTGCTCCAGCTCAACCTCCTCAGGATAAAAAAGAAGAGAGGAGTATGAGAAATAGAGTCGAAGGTGAGAAACATGGAAGATGTCATGCATAGCTTAGTCCCTCTGAGGTAACTGCAACCTATAAGAAACTAGACCAACTCTCTGCAGAACCTCAAACAGCCCAACTTATCTCGGTAAAAGCTTACCCTATCTCCTAATCCTCTTGTGTCCCAACCTTGGGGTAACACATAGGAATACCCGATCTCCGACCATGAACTCCAAAGGTCGTATCCGCTGATCAACATGAGATTTATGCTGATACTGTGAGGTAGCCATACTTTTTCGAATCAACTCCACCTATTCTGTGGTTTCCTGAAAAAGATGAGATTCCAACATAGCCTCCTCTCCTACCTCCATCCAACACATGGGTGATCGGCTTGACCTACCGAAAAAAGCCTCGTAAGGTTCCATCTGAATAATTTCTTGTAAACTATTATTGTAGGAAAACTCCACTAAAGGTATATGCCTCTCCCACGAACCTCCAAAATCAAGGATGTATACTTGTAGCATGTCCTCTAGAACCTGAATCTTACACTCTTACTGGAAATCTGTCTTGGGATGGTAAGTTGTAAACAGAAGTACCTGTGTACCCAGAGCCCTCTATATCCCTTTCCATAAATGCTACGTAAAGAGGGCATCCCTATCTAAAATGATAGTACTCATAACCCCATGCAAGCTTACAATCTCACGGATGTGCAACCATCCAAGCTCATCAACACAGAAGGTCTCCTTAATCAGTAGGAAGTGAGCAACATTCATGAGCTTGTAAATGATAACCCATATTATGTCATTCCCTCGAGGTGATCTCGGTAACCCTGTCACAAAGTCCATCGTGACATCATTCTATTTCCACTCAGGAATGTGTAGCTGTTGTAAAAGCCCTACTGGTCGCCGGTGCTCCGCCTTCACCTACTAACAAGTGGAACACCTCATGACAAAACCAACAACATCTCTCTTCATACCTGGACACCAATACTAGCGGTGTAAATCACAATACCCCTTGGTGACGCCAGGATGAACTGCTCAAACAGAGGAATTAAAGTATCGCATCAGCTCCTCACGTATATCTGCTGGCACCCATACACATCCCTAGAAATGAAAGATCTCACCCTCACCAATGGTCCATCCGGGAAGAGGGTCCTCCCATGACACGATTTCCCATAGGACTAGGCCTTCATAATCTGATAGCTGCCTCATTCGAACTCCATCATGAACGGTAGAGGTAATAGCTATAGAAGAGAGAAAAGTCTAACCCTGTCTGTCGTGCACCTCCAAATGCATTTTAGATAACTGAGCCATAAACTTCCACTGGCTGCTGACCTCCTGAACTACCTGTATCTGTGTCCTCCTGCTCAGTGCGTCTGCCACAACATTGCCTTTCCCAAGCGTATAAGCAAGCTCGAAATCGAAAGACTGTAGGTACTCAATCCACCTTCGCTATCTCAGATTCAAGTCATGCTATGTGAAGATATACTTGAGGATCTTGTGGTCAGAATATACCACAAAATTCTCTCCCAGAAGATAATGTCTCCAACAATTCAAAGCATGAAGAACTGCAGCCAAGTCCAGGTCGTGCGTATGATAGCTCCTCTCTTGCGGCCTCAACTTCCGAGATCCATATGAAACAACATGATCCTACTGCATAAGCATGGCTCCAAGCCCAATGCCAGATGCATCACAGAAAACTGTCTAACTCTTGCCCAGCTCCAGTAAAACTAGAATCAGTATTGAAGTCAATCTCCCCTTCATCTCCTAAAATGATGAATCGCAGGATTATGGAAAAACATACTTCACCCCTTTCTTAGTCAAGCTGGTCAACAATGTAGCTAATCATGAGAAGTCCAGTATAAACCTCCTGTAGTAACCAGCCAGCCTTAAGAAACATCATATAACGAAAACATTCTTCGGCTACTCCCAGTAACTACTGCTCTCACCTTCTCTAGGTCTATTGATACTCATGTATCTAATATGACATGGCCTATGTAGTGAATCTCGCCCATCCAAAAGTGGGACTTTGAGAGATAATCATATAACTGATGCTCTCTCAGTGTACTCAAAATGATCTCAATATGGGTAGCATGGTCATGTCGAGTGTGAGAGTACACCAAGATATCGTCCACGAAAACCACCATGAATGAATCGATGTAAGGATGGAAAACTATATTAATCAGTGCCATAAAAACTACTGGAACATTCATGAGACAAAACAGCATAACAAAATACTCATATAGACCATAACTGCTCTGGAAGGCTGTAAGAGGAATATCAGATGGTATGACATGCAACTGATGATAGCCAGATCTCAATTCAATCTTCGAGAACCCTCTGTATCCTCAAATAAGATCAAAGAGATCATATATACGTGGAAATGGATATCGGTTCTTGATAATCAATTGGTTCAGCTTCTGAAAATCCACATAAATCCATAAATTACAATCCGCCTTATTTGCAAACATAATGGGCGAACCCCAAGGAGATGTACTGGGTCGGATAAAACCCTTTGCCTGCAACTCCTCCAACTACTTTTTTAGCTCATGTAACACAGTTGTAGCTATCCAATAAGGAGGTATGGATACTGGTGCTGCTCCTGGAACAAGCTCAATAGAGAGGTCTACCTCTCACTCTAGAGGAAAACCTGAAAAGTCTTCTAGAAAGTCATCTAGAAAGCGATCAACCACTAGAGGAAAATCTATCCGAGAAGTCCTCTGGTTATCTAGATATAAGCTAGCAACATAGGCCATAACACCGCCCAACCCATGATGCTCTGGTCTAGCTCTGCTCGCCTGGACATCCCATTCGACCTTGTGAAGAAAATATTTGCCCTCCGGTGATGTGAAACTCACCATATGACGATATCAATTGACAAAGGCCTAGAAGGGAACTAACTAGTCCATCCCGAGAATGAAATCATAGCCTGTCATCTCTAAAACAAAGAGATTACACAAAAAACAAAACCCACTAACCTCAAGGGGGTAGTCTAAGCACTGACGTATGCTAGTTATTCTAATTTCCAAGGGAGTGTCTAGCATCATCATATCCTCAGAAGTATAAAAAGTATGTCTAAGTCTTTCCACAGTATGCACTGAAAGAAAGCTATGAGAAGATCATGTATTGAAAAGTTGGGAGGATAAAACTGAGGCTACTAAAATCGTACCTTGAACGGTAGAAGGTCCAAGATCCTGCTCCTGATGATTCTGCTCTACCGCAAAAGTATGGCCTGCACCGCAACCCTGTATAGCATCCTAAGATCCCTGATCTGACTCTCCCTAAGCCTGACCACTGTGTCCACGGCCTCTACCCTGGCCTGAATGACCTGAAGAACTCCAGCCCCCAGTCTGCTGTGGAACTGGTAATCCTTCTCTTTTACACAGAGTTGAAACTGATCCTCCTTCACTATCCACTGGAAGGAAAACCTTGAAGAAATGTTGTAGATAACCCATCTTGCCACATGATGAGCACTTCACTGGGTGTATCGGGCACTGAGTCTTCTTATTACCTCTTTTTACACACTGATAGAACACCACTTGGTTTCCAGAAGGAAGATCCCATCTACGAGAAGGAATACCTCTCTTCCTCGAGTCACCTCGTGTAGACACTTAGTGGTGCTTCCTGCTGTCTATCTGAAATGAATAAGCCCTGGATGCTGAACTGCCCTTGTCCACAGCTCCAGTCTCCCTCAGATTTCTCTCCTTGATATGCTCCTAGTTGACTAACAGAGTAATATAAGTCAACTGAAAGATGTTCACCTATGATCTGATGTCTGGTATGAGGCCTTCCTCAAACTTCCTCGCTAAAAACAGCAAGTCATTCCCCAAAAAGGGAGTGAAATGGTGTAACTCTGTGAAGCGAGAGGAATACTCCATAACAATGAGAGTTCCATACTACAGTTTCATGAATTCTATGGATATGTCATCCCTCAACGTCACTGGGTAGAATTAGTCGTAGAACGTATGCTGAAATTCATCCCAAGCTTTAGCCTGTTGGCGCCCTGCCCGCGAAACCACATCCCACCATCTTTTGGCGGAATCTCATAGCATATAAGTTGCGAGCTTCACTCTCCTCTCTAGAGGCGTCTCCAGGTACTCGAAGATGGATAACATGGCTTCAAGCCAATACTCCGTAGCCTGTGGTCCTCCATCCCCTGTGAATGTGGGAGGATGCTGCTGCTGAAAAACCCGTGTCAGCTCTTCCATAGACAGGGCAGGATGGTGAGCTCCCTGGAAGGTCTGCATGAATCTCATGAAACCCTCTATGAACTGAGCGTCGGCACCAGTGTATGGAATCACTGTAGGTTCCATGCCCGGAATGATATGCGGAACTACTGGTAGACCCTGATCTACTGTATCAGGCGTACAGTCACTGCCTGGTTCCTAACGTTCAACGGGAGGACGTCTCGGTGCCATGACTCTACAAGGTAAAAAGCACACATTAGATCACATTACCAGGAACTGAAAACTAGGACATTAATATTGGAACATGGGAAAGAAGCATTCAAAATTTTCAAAGCATGACTACACGAAATGTATATAGACTACACGACGTGTTCCCTTAAGTCATTTACATGGGCGGGTACTCCTACCTAAATTTGTCGTGTAACACCCCAAATACATGGAATGTTGTCCCAACACATGGCATGTACTTGAATTCTTTTCCCATACAGAGTCCTTCAACATGGTTATGCCATGCGTATCTCCTAAGACAAAACTACATGGAGTGTTCAAGGTACACACGGTGTCACGAACCATCCTCGGGGCCCATGCCGTGACTACCCCAAGCCCACCTTCCAAATCCCATTGGATGGAGACTAGCAACGAAGGCGTAAATCCCGATAACTGGGACTGTATTTCCTTTATAAAAGTAAACAAACACCACAGAGTACAAGTGGAAGTAATACAGTAAGTACAAAAGAAAGTGCTGAAATGTAAAGGGGCTAGAATACAAAACCAACTGAAAAGTAAAGCTACAACCGAACGAAAGTACACCAGAAAAGACAAGAAGCTAGAAAAATAGAAGCATCTCCTTGGTCATACACCTCGGATCCTACCTAAAAGGTAGGTACAGATGACGCAACCCATGGATTGTCCACCACAGATTCTACCAGAAGGGTAGGTACAGATAGCCTCCTCAACGCTCTCTCCTGTCAACCTTCTCCATGTACCATCTCGTCGTGAAGCCCACCTCCGGATACTGACTCCTCATGGGGTCCACCCCCGTGTACCATCCAGTCCTCATACACTCGGACTCTGTCAGTACTATCCATCGTCTACATCCAACACAACGTGGTGCAGGCATAGGCCATGCATGGGTGTGTATAACGATACTCAGTAGGGACCCCAAGACCCTCAAGGTCTCACTAAATCAAACAAGGACATCCACAAATAATTATCTCAACAAATAAACCTTACATACGTATAATACCAATACTTATACCTATGTTATCAAGTAACCCATCTCAATCATGAGGTGTCACACAGATATGAAATCAATGGATACCCACTACTTAGGTATATGCCCATACATATACCAAAGTTATCAAGTTACCCATCTCAATCATGAGGAAATCACAAAGGTCAATGACTCAGATCAAACCAAGATTTTCATTAAAGATAACGAAACCACAATTGCTGAAGAGATCTTCCTTTGATGAGTACAATGATCCTGTCACAACTCAGAGGTGCTGCCCACTACCCTTAGACTGCTGAGGTACTCCTCCTGTCGAGTAACGTGGGTCTCCCCCTAATAGCCTACAGAGGTACTCCTTCTGTCGATTACTGCAGGTATCTCACCCAAAAACAGTAGTTCTCCCCGCCGTGGGTCTTCCACCCAAACATAGTAGTGCTCCCCACTGGGCTATACAAGTCACTCGGACTCGAATCGGACAAGCAGTCATCATGTCTCAGCCAGCTACAAGGTCTTAGTACTCTGTACGCTCGTCTACAAGAGAATCCGCTCCATGATCCACTGGTCGACACTCCAAGTGTCACAAAGTCCCACAAAGAAGTATCACAAAGATCTATCACATCATAGGGATCTCAATGCAACAGACGGCGCGTCAATCAGATGACCGATCTGTGAGTTATTAGCCTTTTTGTCCCATGGTCCCGGTTGGTTTCGTGTACAAACCAACCTAAATGTATATCAAATGTACCCCGAAATCTCATAGGGTATTCTCACATGGACCATTTCCAAACCATATTTCCAACACCGCTGACGGTTCGTCAAACGGTCATCCGGTCTTAAAGTTATCGGCTTTTCCATTCCAGAAGCCCGGTTGGATTTCGGGTATAATCCAACCCAACCATACACAAACTACGTACAAAACTAATATGAAGTATACCAAAAGATATTTCTCACTAAAAGGAAACCAACAAAGTCGACAGCACGTCAATCGGACGTCCGGTGCTCAAGTTATAACCGTTTCCGCTCCGGGGGCCCGGTTGGTTTCGGGTTTGAAACAACATGGCCATACCCAATCTTCACTGAAACCGTGAGTTTAATATACCGAAATGACCATCTCGATCCAAGGATCCCTACACAATAGATAGTGCGTTGATCGGAGATCCGTATCCCAAGATATGGGTGTTTGAACGAACCTGGTCCGAAAATAGGGGGTTCCGGTCCGGTCCGACCCGGCCCATTACCCCGTGGGTCGGCCCGAACTGAGTCGACCTAACCCAGGTCCGGGTCCAGCCCAATTGGGTGAGGCCTGGCCCGGCTGGCGCAACTTGGCCTGGCTGGCACGGCCCGGCTCGCGGCAAGGCGTGTCCTGCGGCCCGACTCGGAAGCCGGTCGCGGCTCGGCTTGCATCCGAGTGGGGTGCGAAGGGGGCACATCCCCCTTTGTTTTGGAAACGGCACCCCCCCTGGTGGGGTCTTCCCTAGGAAGGTCCGTGGGGTTACGCCCCCCGGTTTCTTCAGAAATGGCTAGCCATAATGGTCGGCCGGTTGAGCCACCGCAGGACCCGCTGTGGTTCCGCCTCTTGGAACGCCGGTGGTCGGCCGAGCCCGACCACCCCTGTTGAAGACCGCTGCGGCCTTAGGCTATGGCTCTTGTTCGACCGGCACGGCATGATGGCGCCCCATCCATCCACCATGGTACGCCCCGACCTTAGCCTCCTTGAAGTCCTGACGGGGCGCGACGGCGCCGTGCACTACCGCTGCGGTCCGCTCCGGTCGCGGTCCTCTTCGTTCCTGTGCGGTGCAACGACACCGCACCGCCTTCACCGAAAAGATCAATGAGGATCAATATGAAAAGGGGAGGAGGATTGGCCATGTTTGTGAGGTCCAATCTCCTCCCGTTATGACGATAACAAGCAGCCAAAATAATCAACGAAGAATGTTAATTTAAACTTGAATGAAGATAACCCCTACAACTTCCCGCAACAATTTATTCCCGACCCGCAAGGAAAATATTCGCGGATCAACATGATAATAAGTTGATCCCAATTATTTGTTTTTAGAATGAAATAATCAAGAGAATAAAATCATACTTAATTAAAAACCCTACCTCGAGGAAGGTCTGCGGTAGTCGAGCAGCGTGGATGATGGTATCGCGAGAGTGAGGATGTCGGATCGTAAGGTAAGAGATGAAGGTGATTACGGTCATTGGCGTTCGTCATTTCCGCAAAGGCCTTCAATCCCGGAACGAGCGTCGTTCGTTGGAGATCCACTGGAAGGAGAACCGTTCTTCGTGAAGGGTGGTGTTCTTCAGCAAAGGAGGAACTCTCTTGCTCTTTGACAAGGGCTCTCTCTCTCTCTTAAACAATTCCCTCAACACAAAAAATGCAAACCAAATTAAAATAAGGTTACTCCTTATTTTAATTACACTTCCCAGACTTTAAAAAAATCAAATCCCTTAATTAAATAATTTAAGTGTTTGAAAGCATTGATTATCTTGTGTTGGAAAAAACTAAAAGATGAGAGAGAGATGGAAAGTGGAGAGGCTCCACTCCATTAAATGTGTGGAGTTGTCATGTATTAAACTGGGGTGAGTTATGGGGAGTTTAGGGAGTTGAGAGTGAGGTGAGGAGTTAGGGGTTCATGTGGGTCCCACCACACTAAACCCTCCCATGGGAGGTTAGGTGTGTGTGGTCCCCACCTATAACATCCCCTTGGTAGGATAAAAACCACCTTCCTTAGAGTAAATTTGTACACAACAAATTTTATTTACTTTAATCTAATTCCCAAAAATTAAATATCAACCCGCTCAAAAAACAACTACGAAAAAGGTCCCCTTGAGCAATTACCGGCACTACGAGTTCATCAGTGCCCTCAGATTTCAATTCCGAGCACCGGTTCAAAAGATAGAAAAACCCACTTGTTCGTTTACTGAACGTACCCGAGCTAACGTTCGGAAATTGATTCTGGGCACACTGGGCCTCAGAATTAGGTGCCTTCTGAAACTGCGCACTCGTAAAATTCGAAAGAAATTAAGAAAAAAAATTTCCTTGAAATTTACGGGTCTTTAGATTACTCCCACCTTAGGGATTTACGTCCCCGTAAAGCTACAACATAAACTAGAGAATCTAAAGGAGGTACTGAGAATGAATCTGAGCTTCCTTCTCCCATATGCTCTCCTAGAGGTTCCCGTGATTCCAACGAAGGAACACAAGTGGAATCGACGGTCCCTGTAGGACCCGCTCATGTCAATCCTCAACTTCTACTGGAACCCCGTGGAAGTTTCCCCATCATCGATGTCCAGCTCTCCATGGTCAATGATGACGGATAGGTCGTGAACACATCCCCTCATCTGAGATACGTGGATGACGTCGTGCACCCGGTGCAACTGATGTGAAAGGGACATACGGTAAGCCACCTCGCCTACCTTATTGAGGGCATGGAAAGGTCCGATTAACCTCAGAGATTACTTGAATCCTCGGCCAAATCTCCTTAGTCCTCGTCGAGGTGAGACCCATAAGAAAACGTGTTCTTCACCCTTGAACTCCAGTGGTCTTGTCTCCTATCAGCATAGGACTTATGTCTGCTCCGTGAAGTCTTCATCCTCTGTTGGATGATCTGCACCTTTTTCGTCGTAACCTGGACCATCTCTGGTTCTACACGAGCTGACTCTATCACTATCCACAAAGGATATCTAAAACGCGTTCGGCTGCTGTCTCGCCACTCCTAACAGCTGAACACCCATTCTCCTACTAAGAGAATCTGCTACAACGTTCCCCTCCCCAAGAGTATAAACTATCTCAAAGTCATAGTACTATAGGAATTCAAGCCATCATTGCTGTCTCAGGTTCATTTCCTTCTAAGAGTAGATACAATTGAGACTAAAGATTTGAAGAGAATCGTTAACCGTTCGCTCAACAAACAATGGGCGAGACTAGCCAATTGTAAGAACCCATATCCACACTGTTTCGTTTTCATTCCACCAAAGAGCTACTGGGATTTATCCTCTATCGAAAAGAGAAATCTGGTCTCATCCCCTGGATGAACCACATTCTTTGCCTAATACAATCAATATTGACATGAATGATACATTCATGCCATGGATGATGTCGTAATGCCTCGACGCTACTACCAAGAGATCCAACTGTTACTCTCGCCTCCAAGGGTCGAGTCATAATGTCGGCAGCAGTGTGTGGTCACCGGGTCTCCTCCAGTAGTTATCTCTAAAGAGAGGATCAAGTCAACAGTTTTAGAATGGAACCTCTTAGTAATAACATAAAGAGAGGACATGAATGTAAATACCACAAAGAAAGGGGTCTTTTATTACTGTAGATCAAATTAAAAAGACACATACAACCACAACAACAACCAAAAGGAATCTATAAGCACCAATAACAAAGGCCTCCATGCTTGGATGTAGTCCCGCTCTTGTCCACCTGCTTCTGGAGCTCCACTTCCTTGTCCACCGCTTGGCTGCTGCTCATTATTTCTCCAGTGTTTCTGTCTCGTTGGCTCCTCCAATGCCTGTAGATCAACTGTGTGGAGAGTCGGATAGTCACGTGCCATGTGACCTTGCTTTCTGCATGAATAGAACATCCTACTCCTCATATGGCTGGCTTTGTTTCATTTCCCTAGAACAACCGAACCTAAAACCCAAGGTCTCCCACCTGTTGTCCTGGTCCTCTTGGACCTCTGCATCATCCGTCTCCTATCTACAGATGATTCTGATACTGAAGAATAACTCTACGACAAGGGAAGAAACTCCTGATCATGACCATAGTGTAGAGTCTCTGGTTTAAACTCCACCCTGAAGAAGGTCTCAAAGTCTCCCCAGGTGAAGGTCATCCCGTCGCAAAACTGGAACATGTGGCTCCACCACCTCTCAGCTGCTCCCAGGAAGAGGCTAACAGCTAGGTACACCATCAAGTCTACGGGTGTCCCAGCTGTGTGGAAAGCTCATGCTACAAACTCCAGCCAGTGTCCACCCATCTGAAAATCTTACTTGCCTGGAAACGTTGGAGGCCTCTGACACTGGAACTCGTGCATCGCGCTCAAGCGGCGTCCACTCTCTGCTGGTGTCTAATATAGAAGAGGGCCATGTACTGAGGCCTCGTCACTCAACGACCTGTCAGCACATACAACTATTGGGGCTCTAGCTGATTTTCCGTGGGGAGGAATCCTAAAAGAATATATGAGACACAGTCAAAAGACTATACCTGGTGACCTGACCTGGTTTGAGATGTTTTAAAAGAAAAATTTTGAAAACACACACGCAATCAGTGTTTTCATGCACTGAGTCTGAAATCAGTTGTCGGGGTCCTGGTGTATGGATACTTCGGCCGCCCGCACCAACACTGGACTTCGTGAACTGAAGACCACATTTGTACCCTTAACACTATTGATTCACAGAAAAGAAAATATCAGAGTCCAAAGTTCTACGGTAGAACTGACTCCTCTAATCCCAATTTTTCATGACCCGTCTTTGGGGCCCGTGCCGTGACTACCCCAATCCCCCTTCCATAGGCCAAAGGCTGGCGAATAGCACCAAAGGCGTAAATCCCGATAACTAGGAAGGCATTTCCATTATAAAATTAAAAAAACAGCACAAAGTACAAGCGGAAGTAATACACTATGTACAAATGAAATTGGTGAAATGTAAATGGGCCAGAATACAAACCCAACTGAAAAGTATAACTACAACCGAACGAAAGTACAACAGAAAAGACAAGAAGCTGGAAAAATAGAAGAAGCTCCTGGGTCGTCCACCTTAGATCCTACCTGAAGGGTAGGTACAGATAGCACAACTCCTGGATCGTCCACCACAGATCCTACCTGAATGGTAGGTACAAATATCCTCCTCAACGCTCTCGCCCACCAACCTTCTCTGAGTTCCGTCTCATCGGGATGTCCACATCCAGATACTGACTCGTCATGGAGTCCACCTCTAGGTACCGTCCAGTCCTTGTACACTCGGTCTCTGTCAGCACTATCCGTCGTCTACATCCAACACAACGAGGTGCGAGCATAGCCCGTGCAGGGGTGAGTATAACAATACTCAGTAGGGACCCCGAGACCCTCAAGGTCTCACTAAATCCAACAAGGATATCCACAAAGAAGGATCTCAACAAATAACCCTTACTTGGGTCTAAGCCCATAATTATACCCAAGTTATCAAGTAACCCATCTCAATCATGAGGTATCACACAGATATGAAATCAACGGATAACCACTACTTAGGTATATTCCCATAAATATACCAAAGTTTTCATGTAACCCATCACAATCATGAGGAAATCACAAAGGTCAACGACTCAGCTCAAACTGGGATTTTCATTAAAGATATCGAAACCAAAACTGCTGAAGAGATCCTCCTCTGAAAAGTACAGTGATCCTATCACAACTCATAGGTGCTGTCCACTAACCTTAGACTACTGAGGTACTCCTCCTGTCGAGTACCACGGGTCTGCCACCCAAACACAGTAGTGCTCCACGCCATGGGTCTACCACCCAAACACAGTAGTGCTCCCCATAATAGCGTACAGAGGTACTCCTTCTTTCGAGTACCACAGGTCTACCACCCAAACACAGCAGTGCTCCCCACCGTGGGTCTACCACCCTAACACAGAAGTGCTCCCCACTGGGCTATACATGTCACTCCGACTCGAATCAGACAAGCAGTCATCAGGTCTCAGCCAACAACAATGTCTCCGTACTCCATACGCTCGTCTTTGAAAGAATCCACTCCATGAGCCACTAGTCGACATTCCAAGTGTCACTAAGTCCCATGAAAAGTATCACAATGATCTGTCACATCATAGGGATCTCAACACAATAGACGACATGTCAATCAGACGCCCGGTCTGTGAGTTATTAGCCATTTTGTCCCGGGGGCTCGGTTGGTTTCGTGTACGAACCAACCCGACCGTATCTCAACTGTACCCCGAAATTTCATAGGGTATGATCAAAGGGACCATTTCTCAACAATATTTCCAACACCGCTGACGGTTCGTCAAATGTTCTTCTGGTCTGAAAGTAATCGGCTTTTCCGTTCCAGGGGCCCGGTTGGATTTTGGGTACAATCCAACCCGACCATACTCCAACTGCATCCAAAGCTCATTTGAAGTATACAAAAAGAGCTATATCACTAAAAGGAAACCAAAAAATTCGATGAAAAGTCAATCAGACATCCGAGGCTCATGTTATAACCATTTCCACTCCGAGGGCCTGGTTGGTTTCAGGTTCGAACCAACCCGACCGTAGCCAATATTCGCCGAAACCTTGAGTGTAATATACCAAAACGACCTTCTCGATCCAAGGATCCCTAAGCAAAAGATGATGCATCGATCAGAGGTTTGTATCCCATGATATGGGTGTTTGAACGAACAAGGTCCGAAAATAGGGGGTTCGCGCATGGTCCGACCCGTCCCATTACCCCCTGGGTCGGCTCGAACTAGTTCGACCCGACCCGGGTCTGGATCCGGCCTGGCCCGGACTGCGGCCGGGCGTGGCCTGCGGCCTGGCGCGGAAGCCGGCCGTGGCTTAGCTCGCGGCCGAGCGGGGGTGAAGGGGGTGCAACCCCCTTTGTTTCGGAAATGGCGCCCCCCTTGGTGGGGTCCGACCTATGCAGGGACAAGGGGTTACACCCCCCGGTTTCTTCGGAAACGGCCGACCGGTTGAGCCGCCATGAGACCCATGTGGGTTCGACCTCCTGGAACGCCGGCGGCCAGCCGAGCCCGGCCACCTCTGCTGAAGACCACCACGGCCTTAGGCCGCGACTCCTGTCCGACTAGGGCGGCATGATGGCGTCGCGCCCCTCCGCCGTGGCCCGCCCCAGCTGCGGCCCCCTTAAAGTCCCGGTGAGGCGCGATGGTGTCGCGCACCTCCACCACGGCCCGCTCCTGGCCGTGGCCTCCTTCGGCCTCAACGGTGCCGCCACCGCGACCCGCTCCGACTGCGGTCCTCTTCGTTCCCGCGCGGTGCAACATCACCACGCCGCCTTCACCACAATGATCAACGAAGATCAACAAGAAAATGGGAGGAGGATCGACCATGTTTGTGTGGTCCGGTCTCCTCCCATTATGACGATAACAAGCGGCCAAACTAATAAACGAAGAACATTAATTTAAAATTGAACGAAGATAACCCCAACAACTTCCTGCAACAATTTATTCCCAACCTACAAGGAAAGAATTCACGGATCAACTTGATAATAATTTGATCTGTGTTCTTTGTTTTTAGAAAGAAATAATCAATGGAATAAAATCATACTTAATTAAAAACCCTACCTCGAGGAAGGTCCATGGTAGTCGAGCAGTGTGGATGACGATATCGCGAGAGGGCAGATGTTGGCTCGTAAGGTAAGAGATGAAGGTGACGACGGTCATTGGCGTTCATCGTTTCCGCAAAGGCCTTCAATACCCGCTCGAGCATCGTTCATTAGAGATCCGCTGGAAGGAGAACCGTTCTTCGTGAATTATGGTGTTCTTCAATGAAGGAGGAACTCTCTTCCTCTTTCACAAGGGATCTCTCTCTCTCAAACAATTCCCTCAACACATCAAATGCCAACCAAATTAAAATAAGGAAACTCTTTATTTTAATTACACTTTCCAAACATTCAAAAATAGAATCCCATAATTAAATAATTTAAGAGTTTTAAAGCATTGATTATCTTGTGTTGGCAAACATTAAAAGATTAGAGAGAGATGGAATGTGGAAAGGCTACACTCCATTAAATTTGTAGAGTTGTCATGTATTAAATAGGGGCGATTTATGGGGAGTTTAGGGAGTTGAGAGGGAGGTGAGGAGTTAGGGGTTTGTGTGGGACCCACCACACTAAACCCTCCCATGGGAGGTTAAGTGGGTGTGGGCCGCACATATAACTTTCCATTTGTAGGATAAAAACAACCTTCCTTAGATAAAATTTGTATACAAAAAATTTTATTTACTTTAATCTAATTCCCAAAAATTAAACATCAACCCGCTCAAAACGCAACTACGGAAAAGGTCCCCTGAAGCAATTACCGGCAATATGATTTCATTGGTACCCTCAGATTTCAATTCTGGGCACCAGTTCAAAAGATAGAAAAACCCGCTCGTTCATTTACTGAACATACCCGAGGTAAATTTCGGAAATTGGTTCTGGGAACACCGGGCCTCGGAATCAGGTGCCGTCTAAAACTGTGCACTCGTAAAATTCAAAAGAAAATAAGAAATAAATTTCCTTGAAATTTCCCGGTCATTACATAGGGAGTGTACTCAACATGCTTCACCTGGCCCGTGTTGTTAGTAACATAGCCTGTGTTCCCAGGTCACACTACATGGCATGTTCCAAAAGGACACGGTGTGTACTAAGAAGCCCTAACAGACCGTGTGGTTAGCTACATGGCCAGCTACATGGATGACACTATATGGTGTGTTTCAGGAGAACACAATATGTATGCGAAAGGATAACACCGACATGCGTTGTTCGTGACACGACCGGGTGCTTAGATCAAACTACATGGCGTGTAAAATTCAAAAATAGAATGTATGTAAAAAGATAACACGACCCGTGCTATTCATGACACGGTCGGGGTACCTATTTCATAATACACGACATGCTAAACTAGTACACGGTGTGTTCCTATAAGTTTTTTTCACAACCTCGTGTCCTTGCTCGCACGGTTAGTGACACAACTATAGAATACATGGCATGTATTTATAAAGTACATGCCGTGTATTCTAGATTTTTCCGGACAGTAGCCTTAGAACTGCACCGGAGCCCAGAAAACACAGAAAAACAAGAATTAAGGTGCCAAATTCCGGTCTGTGAATGCCCATACTCCCCACGAGTCAAAGTTTGGCATCTTTAACAAGTCACAACATGGTAAACAATATAACAAACTCACAATCGACCAAATTATGATCCTCGAGGGCCCCTAACACTTATATGACTAAAATGTGGCGTCCATGATAAAGAAGCTCTAAACAAAAAATAACCTATCTACATAGCAGGTATTCTATCACAGCAACTATCACAATAGCATGCATAGTCTATCACAAATTCTATCACAATATCATGAATCTTATAATGAAATTCAGATGGAATGGAAAAATGCATGACATGGGACTTTCTAACAAGTGCCTATATGATGCATGAGATGGAATAACCACATCTCATCAGGTTGCAACAAAATAGAACCACAATCATATAATAGTAACAACACAACACAAGTGCACTACCCAACATGGAATTCAATTAAACTGTAACATTTTCAAAACTTGAAAATTGAAATATTCGAGGTAACTTGGATTTTTTCTTATACACGGGTTCTAGAAACCCCAGGAAAAACTATTTACCATTTACCTATTCCATCCTATCCATGTCTAATGTCTCTAAATAGTAAGTCAATAGAAAGAAAAGAAACCCTGCTCTGATACCACTTTGTAATGACCCGAATCTGGAGCCACTCAACTAGTTCCCCATAACCAGTTCACCACATAACCTCTTGCACATTTCCCCAAATGCCAGAGGCTGCTGACTAGCAGTAAGGGCCTTGGTGAGTCGTTGGGGAAACTATGCCCTCATTTGGTAAGGTATGCAAGGGAAAGGAAATAACAGTCAATAGCGGAAGCAGTAAACAACATACAACAACTAAAACTAAACAACAAAAGCAATGAATATATAGTAATGATGATAATGATTTTGTAGGTATAAGTATCTAAGCAAAGAAGAAAACACAACAACGTGCTGAAATACAACTGAGAAACAAAGTACACAAAGTAAACAATAAGTCCAGTAGCATCGCAAGACTAAGATCGGTCTTATGCTCTCCAGCTCCAATAATAAATCTTGTACTTGAAGTAAAAGGTCCACAGTCCCTATCTACACCTCCAACCATATAACCTATTTGGGCTGAAAAGCAGGACCCAAATAGGGCGTGAGACTAATCCCAGTAGGCAACCACCACAAGATTTGTGCCCTACTGTCAGTGAGTAATATAATAGAAGTAATGAAAGTTAATGTAGTAATGAACTAGAAGTACACAAGTAAACAATCCTACCAATTACCATTAAAATTAATTTAACAATTAATTCATTCATTTAATCAAACAAACTAGGAATCTACTAAGGCTCTCTATTACATGGTAAACAGGTAACACAACAAGAATCAAAAGACTACCTAAACAAACAAGAAGGCCAAAAGATCCAAGCTTGTGCTTTGGCTTGGTATTCTCATCTAAACCAACCAAGGAATCCACAATCAAACGGACTCTCTGGGTGGCTCAAACTAGCAGACCCCTATAGTCACATAAACATATAAAGGCACATACACTCTTGGAAGCACTCACGTCGATTCCCCTGTGGTCTTGCAACAATAGCTACCGACTCTCTGAGGAAGCTCTTACGAGTAATTCTTCTTGTGGTATCGATACGTGCGTAAACTAAGGAAAATATTAAGAAGTATAAATTCCAATTACCGTAGGTCCAGTTTATGAAACTAATTCCAACAGACCCCTAGGGAAGCACTTAATCGTCTATTCCCTCTTTGGTCTCCCACACCATGTTCTCACAGCCCTGAGCAGTCCAGTCATGCGTAATCAACTGTTATCAGTCCTAAGTAAGTTTAGAAACTACTTGGATAAAATATAAAATGAATCAAAATAATTTAAACAATACACAACACATGAAATCAATTATAACAAGAAAACTAGCAATTTCAGAAAGGGTTTTCCTTGCAGACAAACTATGCCAAACGACTATAAATAGCCAAACAGTCATAACACCCATGGGGTGATCCTTAAACATTAAACATGCATATATTATTATCAATAAACCTTAAGATACCAAGAAATCAGAGGTAATTAAACAATAGGACCAATATCCATAACCCGGG
Organism: Viscum album; assembly: GCA_963277665.1. Taxonomy (NCBI): domain Eukaryota; kingdom Viridiplantae; phylum Streptophyta; class Magnoliopsida; order Santalales; family Viscaceae; genus Viscum; species Viscum album. Next base: position 2,021,566,648 of record OY728121.1, on the reverse strand, counting down.
ATACCCGAAACATGTGAATCTGTCACTTTTGCACAAAAAATCATAGATATTCAACGTAAGGAAACAATCCACCTACCTCGATCCGAGGAGATCAATATACTTGAACCTCGTCCCGTGAATCGGCCTAGAATGGAGTAGATCTACAAAAATTTCTAAAAAAATTCAACCTAAGATAACTCTAATAAGAGAAAGAAATTCAGGAAATGTGGCCAAGAAAGAACCAAGAACTCACCAATGCAATTCTATTGCAACTGATGGCGCTCAATTTGGATAACCGGTGACAGATCGACAACTCAGAGAAGATTCATCCTCCTCAGATGCTCTGGATGAAATTAGGTGAAGAAGAAGATAGAAATAAGGATTAGATGCGACCCCGGTCCATTTAACAAAAAAAGAAGAAGAATGTACATGGCGTGTACTTCTGGAGTACACAATGTGTACTTTCCTTTTCCGTACTTTGCTTTAGGTGGCCTCCAAGTCACCCTTAAACGACAATGTGTGTGTCCATGACATGACCATCACACGGCTTCCAGTGGCATCAAATTACATGGCATGTACTCATAAAGTACATGACATGTACTCCAAAAATTTCAATATTTTCCTCTTTTTCTCAAAAACTACCAGAAAAAAACATACCTAAAAAGAAGATCTGGGTTCTTACATTATTGATAAATATTAATAAATTAAAAATAATTATAAATGAATGATATGAAATAAATAAATATATGTATATATATAAGATATTAAATCACTAAATTATGGGATAACAAAAATATTTAACACATCTTAGAGGAAATAAAATTTTAATTACATGCAATAAAATATTATAAAAACTAACACTAAAATGAAGACAGACATAAATGAATATAAAATCACATAAAATGTTAAAAATAATAGTTTTCCAATAGAAAATAATGTTTTGGATGAGTTTTGGGCCTTTTTGACTACAAAACCCTAAACAATTTAATGTAGATCTCTTTAATGGAATCAATTTGACATCTTACGGAGCCTCGATAGACACTTAGAAAAAATGTTATGGCCATTTGAAGAAGATGTTTGATTTTTGACGTACCATTAAACAATAATAATTACTATATATTAATTATATCTAAATTATTTTCTAATGTAACTGTATGTCATTTGATATGTTTTAGTTTGACAGTTACGAAACTAAAATTGATACCTAGATCGAAAGTTTTGTTCATTTTATACTGAAGTATGATTTTCAACATATCCTAGAATTGTTTTATGTTTCATATAATTTATGACTAATAATTAAAAATAAATAATAAATAACACATAAAAAAATTAATTATTTTTATAATACATAATAAATGACTTTAAATAATAATAATAATAATTAATGTTTCTTTCAAATTAGTTGAAATTTTTATGAAATTAGTGCTAATTATTAATAATTTGTTATAAAGAACCATTATAATTAATTTATAAAATAAAAAATAAAAAAATAAAATTCATTGGTTTTTTTTATAAAAAATAGCCAAAAAGAATAATAAAAAGAAGTTGTTACAATTTTTGAAAAACCAAAAGAAAAATGATTATGAAATATTTATTGGTGTTTTTGGAAACAACTTCTAAAAATCGTCAGGAAGTTCAATTATTCCTATATAATGATTTTGAATTTTGAAATCATTCATAATAATAGATATTATTGTAACATTTCACTGAACTCTTTGACCTACAACATAGTGTAATTTCACTTTCCATTTTAGGACATAAGGTCCAATTGTAGGGAATTCAGGTCGGACATTCTCACCTTCAATTTCATACATGACGGGATATGGTTATTGGAGTATCATTCTCTGGAATAATGATGATTACTATATTAGAATCATTTTTTCCATGATTGGAGACCTCCAATTAAAATAACTATATTAAAACTATCTAATATAACCCATATCCCCACTCTCTCCCTTTCACTATTTAAATAAAATTTCCTTTTATAAATTTTTTTTAGACCTTTTAAAATATTTTTATAGGCTAAAAATATAAATTTAAATTACATGGATTATAAGTAAGTAGAACATAATGGAATAAACTGTAGTATTTTTAAGTATAGTTTACAATAATTTAAACAAATGGTTAAACCATATTACTTGTTTATTAATAATATATATAAGTATTGTTTTATTTTTTGTTCCATTGATTATATAGATAATTTCATATTTCAACAATAATATACCAAAGACTTATAAACTCCCAATATGAAATTATTTCCTATAAGATTGTACCTACTAATACAAACTATGATTAATATGAATAATGAATTTATAACAATAAAAAATAACATGATAAGATCCTATAATATCCTTGATTAATCAATCTTCCACCATAATATTTCATTATAGAAATATGTATGTGTTACTTCCTAGGTATTGATAGTTATTTATTCTATCCATTCCCTTGAATCACATATTAGATCCTTTGATTGGGGATCTAATACCTTTTGGTATTGAACGGACTCTACATACAGTAATAGTATCATGATGGGTTTCCATGAATTATATTTCACACCATTTTAATCTCAAGGGGATGGTGTAAAATATAAATTTGAAGATAATATCTATTTGGATAAGGTTTTTCTACATGAAATAACGTATTAATATCAACATTTACCAAAACTAATGTTGCGTTACCAAAAAATTCAATAAACACAGAGATGTAATTAAAAAATAGAAGTAAAATACAAGATAAAGAGGGTTATTAAAGAAAAAAGTATATTTTTTAAATTAAAATATATATATATATATATAATATTTTTTCCAAAATTAGGAAAACACCATATTATTAGTTCACACTTAGAAAAAATGGAACATGTAAATAGAGGGATAACCAAACATACCCTAGAAACTCAGTATGTGGATATCCTAATAGTAGTCAATAGTGATGACATAAGGTAAATCACTATTTAATTGTGCCACTCACCATCCTTATTTACTGAAAATATATCCCATTATATGGAATCTATGTGTGTTTAATTTCCCTATTTGATAAATTTTCCTTTAACATGGTTATGGAAAAACATGTTTTTATGCATCTAGAGAGGGGCCCCTACAGTTTGTGAGTACAAGATACCTAGAAAAATTAACCATCCACCCCTATCTAGATATTATATACTAATGTTTATGAAAAAATATTATATATAATGAGTTATATAAGAATAATAAAAATAATATTATATTAATAACATAATGAATTTATTTTATAATAAAAACATGTGACTCCTTATTTTGAAAGGGACTATAACATTTAAACCAAAATCATAAGAAGTTATATGAGTTGGACAAAAAATGAAATCAGGATGAAAAATGAATCTTATTTTGGGAAATAGAGCCATGTTTAATAGTTTAATGGTATCTGTGATGAATATCCCATTCCGTGATTGGGGAAAGGGGTGTAATAGAGTCATGTAATTATAATCTTATCCCATTCCATCAACCAGTCAGAAAATAATAGGTGCACATGGGAACCTATATATAAAATTATAATATACCACTTTGGATCAAAATTTATCAACCACATATATTAATGTCATGGAAAAATCATGTATCATGAGATGCTTTCTAACATAAAAACGTAAATAATTCTTATAGTACAATCAAAGCGTATTAATTGAAATGAAAATAAGTTATTTTCATGATATTAAAATCTTTAATAATAAACAATTTCATGGTATGTTAATCATTTATCAATCAATATGTAGTATGTTATTATCTACACCTAATATTTTCCCATTTCAATAGATCTAATAATCTCAAGACACACTATGTTAATCAAAATTCCATTTGAGAAATGTTTATTATATCAAATCTAATCTGTTAAAATTTAATTCTCCCCACCCTATTAAATTACATAAATAACTCTTAAAAAATATAATATAAATAAATTTTCCTCCTAAAAAGTTAATTTAATTGATGTTCATTAGGGTTTATTGAAGATATGTAACCCACCACTTTGACTTAATGATCATCCTAATAAAAAAATGATTTATGGATTGATCATTTGTATACAAGAAATGTTGAATAAATAGCGGAATTATAGAAAATAACATAATATAAGTTGATAAAATTTACCAATGATACTAATTTATATGTACAATGATTTATAAGTACAATCAAACAATTTAATATATTTTTAAAATGGATCTTGTTGAAACAATTGTGAAAATAGAGAAGATACAGGATTGAGAGGGAAGTGATTTTTTTAACATAATAATGATTAATTCCATTATATAATTGGAGGGAAATTATGTATGGAAGAAATAAGTATAAATAGATATGGGAATAAGGGTTATTAGAGAACCAAACAATGCCTATAAAAGAGATATGATGGATTAGTGTAGTGAAAGAAAAAAAAATGGGTGTAATTTTTGGATTGAAATGAAAATTTTCCCTTTCCCACTTGATTCGTTCTAAGGAGTCTACAATTTTTTGATTAATAAGATAGTGAGTACACTATTGACTTGGCCAAACGACTTTATCCACAAGAAATATAATGGGTTACCTATATAATATAATACATTATGTTGCTCTCGGTTCACTAAACCCCTTCCCTGTTTCATTTTGTCTTATCTCAAAACACTTTTATAGAATATTAAAATAGAAATTCTAAAAAAATGAATTAAAATGGATAGAAATTAAATATATATTAATATAAAAAAGTCAAGATATTTACAAATATTTATAGATCTATTTATGGTTTTGAATCATGTTAGAAAATGACCTTTTATATTGGACATGCATCATAAATAAGAAGATAAGAATAATAACTCTATAAGTCATAGTTTAGGTTGTCTGTGTATAATTCCCCACAAACAATCTACTAATGAGATCATCAAGGTGAGGATAAATCTATATTTTTTTATGATATAGAGAAATTAGAAAATTATATATAAATGATACATCATTGGAGGACAATTCCGATTATAAGAGTCCTTTTAAGGTGATAAAATAGTAAGTATAGAACTTGGGAGTACATGAAAAAAGACAATGGATAGTATCCCAAAAACGAATATATTATCAATTTTTTAAAGATTGAAATCATTTATTTTTTATGTTATGTAGCAAGTGAAATTTTTTATAATGTTAACTTTTTTTATTTATCTTAATTTGGTTTCTTTAATTTTATTGTAAATATTTTAGATTATCATCATTACTAATTGAATATTAAGAAATATTTGTAATTAATTAAACACGAAAACAATTAAATTTTATTAATTATATTTTCACGAACAGAAAAAACATGATAAGAAATTAAACGCCTGTGATATTAATTAGTTATATAGTTAAAAGAATAAAATTTCATTGCTTAGGGAAAATTTTAAATTAATAAATAAACATAACATGATTTTAGTTTTAAAAAATTAGGAAATTCATTGACCTTAATAATTATTTTTAAGGAATAAAATTATAATAAACATGAATAATATTCAACTAATAACATCATGAAGTGGAACATTCCATAATAAAATTTCATAGGTCATCAAATATTGTCTTTATAAATGAATATATCTTCTTCATATGATTCACAGAAGATAAAAACCATTACCCAAAAGATAAATGTATCCATATATAACTACTGAATAAATGAATCACTAATTTAAATAGTATAATAAATTTTTTCACAATATGTATTCATAATTAATAAATCAATGAACACGAGGATGAAAAATAATTAGTTTTGGGAATGAATCATTTATAGTATATAGTAAATATAATACATATTTAAACACCACACTACAAAACATTATCTTAAAAAATAATTATGTCTCAATGAAATGAATTACATTAATTCATTTTATGGGTTATAGTCAAGATGTTCTATATAGAATAAGGATAAACCTTCAAGATCCCAAAAAATAATATTTTATAGTGTTACAATCTAATATTTTTCCATGGCCTCATTAAAATTATCCAAAAAATACATGTGTATATGGGTTTTTCTGTAATATTATATGATAAAACATAATTCAATTTCTCAAACAAAAACAATATTCAGTTATATCCTATAAGAGTTTTCTATTTCAATCATCATATGTTATTATAATGAATTTTGGATATATATATATATAAACCAAAACCACTAGTTTTATTGATGATATCATAAATCTTATGATTTTTTTAGATAATGTAGAATCAAATTTGTGATGATATTAAAAAAAATCCAAATTCACATTTTTGTATCATGTAATAAATTACGAAGAACCATTAATCAATATTTAGGACAACATATTATATAAAATATTAATTTTAACAAATTTTTATGTGTTTTTGAGTGTTCACTTATAACAATGATTTTTTTAATGTAAAATCCTTAAAAATATGTGCTGGGATACTTTCAAAAACACATCAATTATATCAAATATATAAAGGGTTATGGTATGATCTCAATAAACCAAATTTATAATTATATAATATTTTTTATAAAATTGTTTTTAATCACAAGACATGAAACATATAAATCTTCTATAGAAAAACTATTATGGTTTTGGATCCATGATTGTACTAGTAAAAAATGAATACATCACATATTTTTCGTCTAAGAATGACCATGCATTTTTTTAATCTTACTCAATCAAGGTATTAAATATCATTCATATCATATGTGTAGAAAAATATAAAATTTGTTATTAAAATTCCTATTCATTGTTATCATAAAATCCAACCATACTCCATTTTATATATTACCATGAATTAAAAAGATTGAATACCAAATTATAATCCTTCTTATGTAGGGACCCATATTTACCATGATTTTTGACTATTTAATATATATCGAAGCTAAAAAGATGAAATTTATACTACAAAATATATATTATTTAATCAATTTAAATGAATCTTTCTAATAATTTTTCCACATCAGGGACTTGTATCAATAAATAAGCCAATACTAATCATGATTGTATGATATCATAAAAAATAAACAATATTTATTATAATGATTGATTTTTGATTCAATAATGATGAAAATTTATTGTATACATTCAAGACATGTTTTCATAATTTTTATTTAATGTGATTGCAGATATCAATTAAAAAATGAAAGAATTCCAAAAGTTTATATAAAATATGAGATAACTATATGTAATATATGTGTAAAGGAAAAATTATTTGTTCATAAAACATGAAAATTATGATATGTTTATTATGAAAATACACATAGTTGGATTAAAAAAAATAAAAAGTTAAATGGAAAAAATAATTTTACAATAATTATGGTTTCTTTTTATATAAATATATTAGTTTTTATATAATACATAAAATTAATTTTTTGTTATTAGAATAAAATTGATAAACTATTTTAAATATTTTTCATGTAATAAATACCAAAAATATTTATCTTTCACATAATAGATTTGTATATAATAGGGAAGGAAATATAAACAAATATATATCATTTTGAATGAAATAAAAAACAAACAATACTCTTTATATATGAATTAAGTGGAAGTTGATAATAATATATATTTTAAAGCATAGGATTATGTAATATAATGCTATTAATGATACATGAAATATTGGTAATATTTAAGAAATCCCTGGTTTTTATGATAATTATTAAAGAAAACATTATTAATGGGAATAAGTGGTTTTGTTTAATATTTTTAATTTTTGTAATATTTTAGATATTTTAACCTAATAAAAAATAATTTTTATTCAGGATTAAAATATATATTTTATAGATTATGATGTTTTAATTCCCAATTATTTTTTTATAAAGTGATTATGGTATGATGTGTGATATTCTTGAATTAGTTAAAAATTAAAATAATTTATGATATACTCAATTACCATTTTTTGATAAAATTTAAATTTATTTATTTATTTATTTTCACATTAATATATAATAAAAATTGTGAATGACATTGGGTTGACTAATCTGTATTTTATTGTATAATATAATATGTTTTTGTGTCTAATTGAAGTGATGAATGAGGAAAATAACTTATAATATGGGTAATTAATATATTGATATAAAATAAATTATTTGATGATGTTTCACATTAAAAATATGGAAGAATATTTTTTATTTTCTCTTGGATATACTAAATTGAGTATGGAATGGTTTTTATTACATGAAGGGGGGGGGGGGGATTAATATATAACACTATGCTGGAATGAACTGTGACTTTAAAAATATATAATTTATTTATATGGGTTACAACTACCAAATAATGATTTAATAACCATGATTTCTTGGGGATGTTGTTTATAAAGGTTGTGTTGTTATTTATGAGTATTAAATTCAAACCCAATAAATATTCTAACATTTAAGAAGGTAAAGTTTCTTTTCAAAGCATTATAATTAGAATATGTTGATTTCAGTAAGATAATAATTATGTTCTTTACTCTATATCATATATATTAAGAGGGCATGTTAATTCCAAAATACATTGGAATAAAAAAAATTATTTTCCATAAGATTTTTCAATGAGAAGAAAAATGTAATATAAAATATATTCAATGATATTATATTTTTATTCATATTTTGAATCTATTTTGTCCCTTTATAAATATTCAAATCCTAGATTCATTAGTTTGAGAAAGATTTCTCTTTTAATTTTTAATTAATCCCACCACAAAATTTATCTATCAGTTTTTATTAATCACCCACAAATCATCATGTTTGGATATCTATTATACCCATGAAATTTTAAAATCTTATATTAATGTAAGGTATAAAATATAAAAGTGATTTTACATGGATTTTTATAAAATGAGTATATCACCGACATAGTCTCAGTATCCTTTTATATTATTCCAGAATGATCCTTCAAGGATCCTACATAATATAAAATGTTTCACTAGAGTAAGATTTATGATATATACCATTATTAAATATATTACACATTAATTTATTGTTTGAATCAAATTATAATAAATTTATAACATTCACGAAACCAGAAATAAAACATTTAGGACATAAATATTCATTAATCAGTAATAAAACTGCATTTATAATGGACATATTATGTTATACGTAATATATGATATATTATTTGGGGAAAATCAGAAAATCAATAATCAACATCATTTATTACAATAATTTCCATGTAATGTGACAAGGATACTTCCCAAATAGTGTTTCAAAAACCATGTAAATATATATTAAACCCCATTAATTATATGGACCATAAAATCCACCCTATAATGAATTGTTTTTGGAATAACAATAATTTTTTTTAATACTATAGGTTATAAATCCATCAATCTACACATTATATAGAAGATAAATGTAAATTACAATCATTTAAAATTATGTGACATTATATGAATCATTTTGTTAAACAATATTTAAAATAACTTATAGATATCTCATATTCTTACACAATTAAAAATTTTATGAGGGAACAAATTAAAAAATGACAAGGTTTAGTAACATAAAAACATTAATTTATGAGGTCATCCCCAAGAACTATATCTATAAAATTAAGTGGAAGGAAAAATTTCAAGGAAATTTAAAAACAGTTTCTTCATGATCACCTTTAGTGGAAGTATTACCTATCTCCATAATCTGAAAATATATGTATAAAAAGTATCATAAAACTATTCATGTATACCATTAGTAGTTTTTATATAGTATGTAACATACCAATGAGTATGAATCTACCCCAATATAAATTTATCCATCAAAATAGAATCCATTTAAAAATAAAGTAAATAAATGATATACATTTTTTATAGGATGAGACAATTTTTCACAGAATAATATTCTATAATTATGTAGAAAAATTATCCATAAGAAAATAACATCATTAAAAACATTTCACATAGAGTCATGTATGATGCATCCTCCATACATGGTTCCATTATCGTAACTGCAATCCATATTTAGAATTAGTCATGAATTAAGGGATCTCTACAAAATTAGTCATCATTGAAGGCTACATTCACCCATATCGAATCTCAATGAGTTAATTGGAAAAATCTTCCAATATATTTGGGATAAGGGAATTACTTTAATTGGACAGGTGATATGAAAATTTTGGAATTGATGTTAATCATTAATCTATGATATATAAAGCTAATTCATTATTAATGAGTCACATTGTAAACATAATAATGGATACCACATTTAACTAAAATATTCATATTGATTGCCTATATTTCATTTTATTACACCTAAATGTTATGGAACCATTTAACAAGGAATTAATATAGGGTCTCTAGTTTTACAAAGATTCATACATAACACCCAAAGAAAAAAATTCAACCAATACCATAACCCTACTGAAAAATGATGGCATGTTGGTTCAATTTTAGATATCACATAGAAACATCAAACCTATAACAATTGGATACTTTTTTACTTTGACTATTGGTTTATGAAAAGATAATATTTTTTATTAAGTCAAAATTGAAAATTATATTTGAATATAATACCATTTCATCATAGATGTTGGTGTTTACTTGGGATAGAGTATGATTTTGAATCTCTTAATCACTAAATATACCCAAATATTATGGCATAAAGATTCATTTTAAGGTGATTATGATTACACTATTATTGGATATATATATTTTCATATTATTTATTGTGAATGTAACTGATGAAAAAATGACGATCTTTAACAAACAAGCAGGAGATTTCAGAAATAGGTTATCTTGGGAATAATAAATGATTCCCAAAACAATTATCTTATAAAATTGAAACATCACCTCACCCCTAAATCCTACATGAATGAATTTAATGTATATGAAGAGTCTAATTATGGATAAACTAAAGAGGGTTAATGTAAAATTACCCTCATGAAGAATCTAGTTGTGATTCTGATTTTAAATTTAGTGTAGTTGGCCTATAAGGTTCAGCCAATTAGTTCCTTCCAGGAAAAAATTTCTTCTACAAAATGAATTTTATTTTAAGACAATTTATTTTATTCAATTATTATTAAATATGTATGGAATGTACTTACTATATAGTCCAACTGAATATTTACTCTAAATTCATTTGAAAAATAAATATTTTAGTAACTCCTTTAGTATTCGAGATAAATTTTTTCATAGACCTAATAAAATATAACACATTCACAAGAAAGGATGACAACCCACTATTAACTATAGTGATCCTACAATCAAGGGTAATATGTTCCTATTATAGTTAGTGATAAAATTAGTAATATTATATATAATCCGCTAAAAATATTGAATATGAACTCTGTTGCAAATCATTTTTTCCATTTTCAGAAGCCGGTTTAAGGGTAACGGTAACCCAAACTGGTTTAAGGAAAACCAGAAACCTCACAACACTTCCCAAGATTTCATCAACATTCAAAATTCAAATTTCAAACCAAACATATTCAGTGCACACCATGTGTCCATCATCACGCAGGCCCATCATCATGCATTCAGTCTCGATCTGCGCACCCACCGATCAATGTCGCCACCAGCAATCCATGTGCTCCACCTCGAACTGCAAACCCTTAAGCGTGTCGCCTCGAGCCGCGCGACCACCTCGAAACGCGAAAACCTCCTCGCTGCCAAACAAGCCACCAGAGAGGATCGCTGGACCGGCCATGAACCCAGCAGATCAGCCATATCCACATCACCGGATCGCCGGTGAGCGTCACCGGCGTCTGTCGTCACATCGTCACCCCAGCACACCACCAAGGAATCAACAAAACATCATTCATGGAGATGCCTATGCATTTCCACCATTCATTCCAATCACCGGATCGCCGGTGAGCTACACCAGCGTCTGACATCATCATCATCTCCATAGAGGTTTCAATACAACATCGAACAAAAAACTCAAAACAACAAAAAATAACCCAAGGTGATGCATCCAGAGTCGACGCTCCATCTCAACAGCACATTCATCAAAAGGTTCACCACAACACAGCAGAAGAAAAGCCAAAATGAAGACCAGAAAATCCCGCCGCCACCAGATAGAACAACCGCATCAGACCCACCGAAACCCTAACATGCTCACCGGAGAAGATATAGAACCCCACAACCGACAGCTCATGATCGCAACCCCCAACCGCGAAGAAACTCACCACAAGACAAAAACGAGCTGCAAGATCAGAACCGTGAGCGCTCCGAAGAGTGTGCCGCCAACAACCGGTCTTATACCCACGGATCTGAGCCCACAAACGCAGAAGCCCGGAGAGCGTGTCCCCAGCCTGAGAGAAGACCACGAAGCCCTGCAGTCCCTTTGATGATACTAAACCGATCATTAACTATATTCATATGTTCAACTATATAGTTCATAAAGATTTAAAAATGTATCTTACCAATATTTATATATTTTAAAAAACATTTTCTAGAAAAATAGAAAACATTATTGAAATCATGTATAGATTTATTCATTCCATTGATGAAGAAGATAAAATTTCCCATATATGAATTAGTTAGATGTTATTGAGAAGCCTTATCATCAACAAAATAGTCAAATATCAAAGTTATATATGAAATTATTACTATTTCTACTAAGAACATATTATTATATTGTGATGAGACATTGGGAAATAGAAAATCCCTTGTGAAGACCACCCACTGAATTAGAAAAAGGAATTTTTTTACCCCTAAGTGAGACCATGATGGATGGGGATGTGTGAAAACATAATAAAAATAACACAACAACTCTAAGAACCTATAACAAATCAAGTATATCAATATAAAATTCCATTTGAACCTATAATAAAACTATAACTGTCCATCTAGATAAGATATCATAAAATACATAATGTTTTTTAAAAACATTGTAAAAAATATAATCAAAATTTAAATAACTTTTTTTCTACCTATAGGCCATTCCTCTTTTCATTGTAATTGAAAATACTCTAATTCATTATTATAGCAAGAGTTACAAATCAAAAATTATATTCCAAATGAATCTTTTATTAAATATAATACAATATACATCAACCCAATGTGAATCAATACCAATGTCCACATAATGAATCATATAAATAATTAATAATCATAGAATCCATTTTTAAAAGACATCGAGTGAGTCTGGCCCATAGAGAATATCATTTTCATATAGGATTTAGCACATATTGTTAATTCTCCATGTAAATAAAAAAATTAAAAATAATAATTCATCTCATATATTTCATCTATATTGATGAGTAAATCAAATTAAATTCATCTATATAGAAAATCATATCATATATCAATTATCAATATTTGAACATATATTCTATATTTATTTTTAATTAAGTGACCGAATGTAACAATCCATGATTACACTATATTTTTTTCTTAAAGAGGTTTCATATTAATAGTGTGATTCACACACACAAAAAAACCCTAATTTCCCACAAAACATTTTAATAAAATATATATTTACCAATTTATGGTAGATGATGAACATGTTTCTACCAAAAAATTTTAAAAACTAATTTGATAAATTCCCCTTTAAATAATATTTCAAAAAGTGCAGTTAGGAATATATAAAAAATATTTTTTATTCATAAAATTTATGTAATAAATTTAATATTTCCCTCATATTATGTAATTATTAGTAGTATTTATATTAGAGGAATAGTTAATTTACTAATAAATTTATTTAAAAAAAAAAATTCAATTTGTTGGACGTTATATTTATGTTAAAAATTTAAATTATTGAATGTGAATGAAAAAAAATTCTTTTTTTTAACATATCATAAAAATATTAACACAAGATATTTTCTATGAATATTCTAAAAATAAAGATTTATATGGGAATAAAACAATATATAATTATTTCATGTTAATTAATTTTTATTAAATTATTAGTATATAAGTATCAATTTAAAATTTAATTAATATTTTTATATGAAAAAATATGTATTTCATATATGGTTTTTGGTTTACTTTTTTTTTGGTAATAACAAAAAACATATTTTATTTTTTAGAATAAGATTTATATTTTTTGAGAACCATTTTTATTACATTTTACATATTATATTTTGAAGTTAGTTGTTATTAGTTCTATAAAACTAATATAATAAAATTGATCTCAAATTTGGAATCATTAGATCAAATATAAGTAATAATGACTAATTTATTTTCAATCATTAATCTTAAATTACACTGGTAAAAACAATTTACCATGGTGAAAAAATAAAAGTGGTAAACTGGTTTAATCAAGAGGAAAATACAACAAACATGTTTAACCCATGACTGAGTATGGGTGTCTGAGGAATTTATTGATAATATCCATTTTTCTATCAATTATTTAATAATTTTGAAGATATTTTCCTAGATATTAATTCAAATTATTAAGCATCATTGGGTATTTATAAAAATTCTGTCCATCTTCTCCTATAAAAGTTACAATCCATTCATCACGTCACCTCTTTGAAGAAAAAATATTTCATACCAAAATATACCCAAACCACTCATAAAATATTAATGAAAACTCAAGAAGTATTTTTATCATCTTAAAAGACCATTACATAGTAACATAAAACTTTTTAAAATGATACAATTCCTGAAATGAGATATAAATTTATATATAATCCTTTTTAATTTATATATTTTAATTTGTATTTGTTCAACAACAAATACCATTATAGCATCATAAAATTATTAAATTAGTATAATTATTGTATTTTAATGTAATTATATTTATATTGAATTAATTAACCACCTTTCCATTTTTTATTCAAAAAAATAAAACTATCATTTGTCCCTTGTGCAGACTACCGTCACCACAACACAACATGATTTCATTAACTTCACCTACATACATAGTTATTGATAATTAGAAATTTAAAATATAAGTGTGAAATTTGTTAAATATTTTATATTCTGACTATATAAAGCATATTATACCTTTTATCTATTCCATTAAAAACTATATCAATATTTGTGTGCACTTGTTGAAAAATTCTTCTTAAAATGATTTATTTACATTATTTTTATCCCTAAACAAAATGGTAGATAATGAAAATTGGCTAAGTGAATAAAATATATATTAATGAAATTATTATAGTTTTACAAATCCAAATTGGACATCCTATTTTAATTATGATAAATAAACACATGTGGTAAACTCAACCATCCAAAAGGGAATTCTTGTTGAAAAAATTTCTTCATCTTGCTAAGAAGTAACATAAAATAAGTTATCTTGTCCAAATATATAATTTAATGTGTTATATATAACACTAATAATAACTATATATGTTAATAATTTCTCTAGTAAAATGATATTGAAAAAATCACATCCGGATAATTAATTAATTAGGGAATGTTCTTGTTTTGGTTGGTTAGACCACATACTAAAACAATGATATAAATTTATATCAATGAAAATTTAATTTATTTATGTTTAATATTTATACAAAAAAAATATTATTTTGGTTTTTTATGTAATTTCAACAAAATAATTAACTCATTATTTAATAAAACACATGTTATTCTTTAATAAACATAGAAACATTTTCATCGTTAATTTTATCTATATATATCATAACTGTAAACCCCAAGGAATAATGTTATAACATTAAATATTTATAAAACATAAATTATAATTAATTTTATGATATGTGAATGGAAAACCTAGGGTAATTAATTAAGATAAAGACCCTTAATATGAAACTAGCTCAAAATAATTTATATTACTTATACCAGATATTTAAAATATACATTAACTCACTAATATAAATATAGAGAATAATTATAAATAATGTTAAAAGGTTATAAATATAGAAAATTATTTCAATTTGGTTTTAAATATATTGATTATTATTATATAAGAGTGTATAGAAAATTATACTAAATAGGGAAACATGGAATGGGGTTCATTGGCTCAAATTTTAATTTCAAAGGACACATTTCTTAATGTGGCCTGTGGTACATTTCATATGGCGTGTTCACTTTTCAATGAATTTATTTATCCATATTTATGGGGAATTAATGTATATATGATTTACTATCTTTAAATAAGTTTCCTTTCTAATGATACTAATTTTGAATTGTGTTTTAAAAAAAATTTAAAACCATTAGTAATTTTTTATAATATTATTTGCAAAATATTCATTATTTAATAAGTATTATGAATCAGTAAAATGTTTATTATTTCTAAAAACTATCATAAATTTCATTGTATATTCACGAGTTTTTATAGGACCCATCAAACTTCAATTTCCCTTGATTTATATTTACCCAATTTTTTTTCGTGTTCTTTAAATGATCCCTATATCTTCTTCTCCACTGGGAACCTACATATTTTAATATAAAAATTCATTAGAATAATTATCATGTGTAATTATAATTTTTTAACAATTCTTTAATTATATATTCTACCACATGACCTTATTTTACTTGATTTTGATAAATTTTAATGTTTTATATAGTGGCTATTTTCATCAAAACGTAAAAATATTCTTTTTTTTGACATTTTTGTGTGATTATGTTATTCCAACACCTTTTTCATTTTATATGATTCATTATATATATGATTTAAGGTTTTTAAAATTAAATTAGTACTATCATTGTGTTATAAAATCTCCCATCTAAAATGCGTTCACACGAAAAATGACATTTATTAATTCTAATGTATATTATTCTGAAACTCTAAAAAGTATTGTCTTTATCATTATAATTGTTCGTTGAAATATATTATGATTGATCAAGGATATTCTTAAACTATCACTCTCCTCCTTTTCTCTAAATATGGATTATATAATTCATTTTTATTTTGGATTAATGATCTAGAACATTATTTTTATTTCACAATTTTTTACTGTATAATTATAATTTTATTCTACATTCTTTTCTCAGGGAATACACAATTTTTTGTTATTTTGTTTGATGGATGTTCACCTATATTTTAAAAATTGATTTATTTGATTAATTATATCTTAACCATATACCCTTCAACTATAATATGTAAATACCATACTAATTATTATCCTGATTGAATAGTATATTCATAGAAATTTTTCGAATTTGTTTGGATACACATTTATTTTTTATGTTATTATCTTATTGTGATTGTTAATGACATTTTTATGTGTTTCAATTTAATCTATACATGGAACCCATTCCCTTTTATGGGTTCTTTATAATTTGTTGAGTGAAACTTATTTTCTTTCTTATGGTTCTTTATTCTATAAAAATAAAATTATTTTGATTTTAATGTTTCATGAAACAAATTTAATTTCCATAGGTTGTTTAAGATGTAATAAGAGAATTATTCTAATGTTTCACTCATATTTATTGATGAATTATGTGTGGTTCCGAAAATCTCTCTATAATATATTTTTATATTTTTAATAACTCATTACATATGTCTTGATAAGATCATTTTAGTTGTTCTCAAGCATGGTTTCTAGTGTGAGACACATGCATGTTATTTATACATGAGAATAATTTTTCTTCCATGAAAGAATGTGTTGATGTGTCTACCTCAGGAATTTATTATTTCTCTATTCTAGTGTTTTTCCAAAATTTAATGTTGTTCCACATTTTCATACTTATTGTCATGAATATTTTACACTCTCGTGGAATATGATTATTAATATCATTTCCACACATATTGGATTCATGATTTAGATAAATTAGAGCATTATTATTTGATTTATGATCCACGATTTTTTAATATATGTTTTTTATATATCAAAATTATACACATATTATCTTTGTATTCTCAATTGTGATATTTTATTATTAATACATATGATTACCCTTACAGATCATTTGAGGTCACCCCTTTCTTATAATTTTATTTCCCCAGGTAGTGAATATATAATTTTTTTTAAAAATTTATAAAAGAGTTTCTTGAGTGGATATTTTTTGGGAGGTTTTGGATATTCATTATAGATTATATATTTGAATATATAATAAAAAATGTATAATTTCAAATAAGGGTTAAGATTACATTGGTGTTTATGATTATATAGTTTGAGATTAAATTTAGAGTTATAAATATCATCAATGGTTGATATGTTATGGTTCATTAAAATATAAATAGTATAAATAAACCTTTAGGTCAGTTGAGTTAATATTTTATGGATTAGGAAAAAATGACTTGTGTAAAAATAGTAGGGATATATCTAAGGGATAAGTCAATGTATAGGATAACATTATGGAATTTTGTTGGAGAATGGTTTTTGTGGTTTTACTCATAGTAACATCCTTGTATGGATACTACAAGCGGATATTGGCTACGTCACAAATATGCATAGTGTTAGGATCCCTAGAAATTGAATATGTGGTATAAACTAAAAAATCATATAGTGAACAGCCAAAAGGCCGGAATCTAAATCATGTTTAACACACTAAGAGGATATTCTTAGGTAGTTTAAATCATATATACAATCAACTATGAAGTATTTTATTAGTTAATAAATTAAGATACATAATATGAAATAATACAACCTAATGAAACAAATATTTAAAGAAGATTTATTTCGGTTGAACTTACAGAAGATGTAATAATTTGGAAATGTATGAAAATTTTATGTTGAATTTATCAGGTATTTAATTTACAATTATTATCATTGGGAGTTAATTATTCATCACTCTCAATTAACTCATTTTAGTGTTATTAATGGATGAATCCCAAAATAATAGAGTTAACACTCGATCCCATAATGAATGTATTGATTTTCCTAATCAGAATTATAATGGGAATATATCTAGATTAATAAACCCTAAGAAGAAAACAAATAATATATCCTGAAATTTAATTAACTACATAAACATATTATATCATATAAATACACTAATGAATAGAAATATAGATTCTTATATATGTTTGGTTTATGAATATGAAGATAGTACAAATGGTCAACTTCAATGGAGTTGACAATGTGGTATTAATAATCATTGGGATTATCTCAATGGAACCGGGAGATGTTTTATTTGTGGAAATTGAGGGCATATGATAACTAATTATCTAGGAAAATTGAAATTATTGGTGGATATGTTGAATAAAAAATATTTTTGAATAATATACCATTTATTGTTCACTATCTGAAATATAGGGAATATGGAAATAATCTTAATCATGACCATGATAGATTTGATAACAAGGATGATAGTGACTATAAAGATCTAGGATAATGGAATTCAACTGTATTGAAATCCATTTATATGATTTATAATGATAGTGTGGAGTGAGGAACACTGATCATCCACTCATGAAATGTGGATTTTTTATTTTTATCATCATTAAACAACTTATTTGAAACTAGATTGTTTGATAATGACATAAAATATCCACCTTTATGTCACTATGTGTAAGTATTAATATAAAAATTTAGTTCCCAAGTATATAAATACTATATAATATATGTAAATAAGAGCATGTTTCACATAAAATACTATTAAAAAATTTAATAATATTTTATTTGATATTAGGGAAATATTATACCTCTTGAATATGATAAATTACCGTATAATGAAATATAAACTAACTACGTATCAATTATTACTTATTAATAAAATACTAACTATAAATTCCTTATTAAAATAAATTTATTATGTTATTTAGATGATATGGTTAAGGAAAAACTCAATCTTAGTTATATTCATATTATTTTTGAAAATATACATTCCCTGGTAAACCATGGTATAGTTAGGATGAATCCTCATTAGAAATTAAATCTTCATTCATAAAATATCATAAATTTTTAATTGAATAATAATTGAAATTATGGGGATACATTTTTTTTGGAGAGAATGTAACAGTGTTATATTTCAATATATATTGTCATTAAAAAGATCATGTTATGAGATATTCCATATGAAATAGAACACCCTAATGCACCAAAAATCATTTTCTAAGTTGGTATTTAATAATTTCTAGTAGTCATTCAAAAAGTGGTTACAATCATTTCTATATAACATAGAAAATAAATTCACCTTATCAAATTGTTTCATAAATAATTATTAAATAAATAAACAATTTTTTTTATTAAATATATTATATTAAATGAATATTCACACATTTTAATATAATTATGTTTTAAAAAAAGAAACATATTTTATATATCAGAAAATGTGTTTTATTATAAAGAACCAGTTGTTTATAATATATTATGTTTTTATTTTAAAGGTAAATTAAAATATTTTATAATTTTAATTTGAAATTAAATATATTCTATTTTGAGGAGGTCTTCCCTAGGTTTGATTCCTTTGCCTATATCGGCTCTAGATAGTTGGTTTTCTTTGTCTAGGATTTCTCCCTAGAGGGTGTATCCTTATATTCCTTTACATGAACTATGTTCCTCCCAAAAATCCGCTATGATGAATGGATCAAGTTTCATGGATTTTTTAGTGTTCTACCCATGTTGGGTTTTGGAACTCCCATTTCTTGTGGATTCTCCTCGACGACCCCCTCTCTTCCTTTATGTCCCTCTTTGAGATGTGGTAATGCTGTTGTTTTTTGATGACACCATTTATCTAGTTTTGAGTCTCAAAATATATGTTCATTTATTAAACTCCCCTTCCACTCCCCAATAATTAATTGTTTTCATCATATATTCATCCCCCTGTCACAAACTGAAGAATTCCTTCTATGCTATCCAGGTTGAGTGTTTCTCTTCTTAATGGGGTTTTTACTCATTATGAGTGTGTGAAAATGTTGTAAATATTTCACTCACAAGTTTTTCGTTCCATAGAGTCAAGATTTTATAGTTGGAATAATATTATCTAATGATATCATTACTTATAGGGAATTCCGTGGTCTAAAGAAATCTAGTGAAGATAGATTTTAAGGATTATGAATTACATCAAATTCACATATCACTTGGGGTTGTATTGGAAAAAAATTTATACCATACATAAAATTTAATGTTTCAAATAGAATGTTGGTTCATAATTACAGGCATGGAGCATAAAAAATCATCATGTTAAGCTTTTTTGGAAGGACATAATCTCAATAAATTTAGATGGAGATTCAAATAAGTTTTTTACCATCGAGGTCAGTTATGATTCCTTGTCTATAGTTTTCTCTTGTGTATATAATAGGTGCGATGATCTGGAAAGGAAAAGGCTTTGGAATAATATTTATTCGTCAAATGCAGGTTCATATCCTTGTTTCAAAGTATTATATTTTAATTATATCATGTATGGAAAAAAGGGGGTGGATACAATTTAAGTTAGGGTAGTTCAAACTTTTTCAATTTTATCTCTCACACGGGTCTCATGGACATGGGTTAAATAGGTGACCTCATTACTTGATAAAACAATAAAAGGGGAAATTGTATAGAGGGGTGTAACTTGTATAGTTTTGTTTTGAAATGTAACACTCCTTCTACCTTTTTGAATGATATTATTCATCATCTGGTTTGATCTCTATTTGAATATTCTTTACCTATCATGGACCAGGATGATCAAAATATTGGGTTCCATAGCTTCTTTTTTCTATAATAGTTGGTCTATCTATCCAAGATTCCTTCCATTGTTGAGTTCATCATGGTATTGGCCTTTCAAATTCATCTCATGGTTTCCACTACACAACTAACTTCACTAATTTAATGGTGATTATAATGAATGTAATAATTATAACCATATTGTTTTCATGATCCAGATTTAATCATGGGTGACATTTGTCACATTGAGTCCTGTCGTGAGTAATTATGGGAGGATTTCTTTACTAAAACATTGATGAAGAAATGAGTGGACTTTCAACGTTATTGTTAGAACAAGGAAGGAGGGATCATGCTCAGTCCATGGCCTCTATGAATAATGAGGGTGATCATAATAACATGAATTTACAATAATTCATCTAGGGGAAGTATCACAATTCTATATAGAATATTATAATGGAGAATAAATCATATACTAATGAAACTTCAATAGTTAGAGGTATGTAAGTAAACAACTTTCATGTTCTTCTTATTTATAATAACTCAAGCATCCATAATGGTTATCTAAGTGTTAATGTTGATATTTTTTATTCCATCTCAAGGGTGTTTCCTGATATGAATAAAAATATTACTAGGGGTGTTACAATTGAAAATAATTTAAGTGATATGGTTAGGTATCTAAATCTAGAAATAAATCCTATTCTAGACAGATTCACGAGTGCCTTTTACATGGTTACAAAAAATCTAGTGAAGTACGATCTCATCAAGACCATCCATGATTTAATTCATTGAAAAGATCATCCCCACCTTTCTTGAACCACCACCTTTATTTTCATACCTATGGTTAAGGATCCTTCAGATCATGACCATTTTTTTCCCATCAGTAAGGTCAATTTAAATTTTAAAATATGGTCCATCATTCATAGAATAATGATTCATATTCTTAGAGCGTATTGGATATATAGAAAATAGAATGGTCTTATTAAGGACATTTTTATATGGGGTGCCATTTTTATAAACCATGAAATGGTTGGGGATATAAATATGAAGAATCTAGAATCTAACATTCTCATCAAAACTAACTTGAATAAATCATACAATATGATTAAATAGAGCATCATTATCATACTCATGAGTTGTATGGGATTTTATCATTAGGTTTATGATCATCTCATTAGTTTCATCAGATAAATGTAGATAGGTATCTTTTTCATGGTTAAGAAATATGTTTTTATAATGATGGTTAGTGGTTAAGATAGGGGGACCCTATCTCCCCCATCATATTTGTTTTTCTCCATGAATCCTTCAGTAGGTACTTAAATAAATATTTTTATGGTATTATTTTTCAAATAAGATTATGGGTATGTACAGTAGCATTTCATAACTACTATTTATGGATGATATTCTCTTTTTTGAATGATATTATATGATTTCCTTTGGGTTTTAATAATATTATGTTGGTGTAAAATAAATAGATCGGACAATGGATCATGAATGTTAAAAAAAAGTTTTTATCTATCATCCCTCACCTCCATAACACATGTTAATTAGATTTAGAGAGGCCTAGGTATAAACAAGATAACATTTTCCATGGAATATATGGGATCCTCCATCTATTTGGGTAGATTCTCATACCTCACATTGAGGGTTTAGTAAAAAATAATAATATCATTATTAATTCAAACAATCAAATTTTTCCCTTGGTGAGATGATTAACATGGTTAACTGATTCTTGTCCTCTATTCATATACTTGTTCACTTAATATGTAGTGTTACCAATGTGGTGATCAATGATATTGAAAATATTTTATTTTATTTCATCTGGGATGATCACTATGGTAAATGATGTTATTTGGAAGAATAAGGATGGTTTTCTAATTCTTGAGATAATTGTGGTATTAATATTAGTTATGTTTGATGCATGATTCATAGTTTTCAAGATAAATTGCAATAATAAGTAGTTGATGGGTGGACTCTATGGGGAAGCTCAAGAAAGAAAGAAATATGGTACATATTTGAGATACTATTTGGGTAAGGTTTATGGTTTTTTGAAAAATATTACGATCCATGTCACTTTTATCTTGGAAATTTATAATTTGATAATTGGATGCGGGAAGACTAGTTTCTAGAGCCACAATTGGGCAAGTGCCTCTCCTGGTTTTTTAGGGTGTCTAATTCTTGATGCATCTTTTAGGGATTCCAGTAACTAACCATTCATCATTTATATGGTTCTGTGAAACCAAAAACTATTCATTTATCAATGAATCCACAGTATTGTTGTCCCCAATGTCTATCTTTTCAAGGGCTCATCTAATTGTGTTATTTTGGATAAAACATATAGTAGTTCTATTCATGATGACATAATACCTGATTTTTGTTATACTATTATTTGGTGTATGAACTCCCCCCAAATATAATATTATTTTGTGGTGGATTAGGAATAGTTCTCTCCCCATGTATGGCCTAATAAAGTGTCACAATGTATACCTCATCTTAAAGTGATCTTGTTTTGGGAACCCTCACAAGGAAGAAATTAACCATCCCTTTTTAATCCAACTAGGAATTAGTAGTTTGGATTGAATTCAATACTTTTACCAGTCATGATCATTTTGATTATAGGGGTATTTAATTCCTTCATCATTGGATTAATGGTTTTATATGTGATAGTTTGGAAAGGAAGAAGACTATTCTTCTCTAGGTGGTGGGATGTTGGGACCATTGGGATGATTAGAACAAAGCATGATGTGATGGGGTTACTACTTCTCATATATTCTTGTTAGCCAGATTGAGGACCCTATTTACCAAGCTAGAACCTCTAATAAATTAGTTGGAGTATTCCAAAACCCTTAGGAGCATCATTCATGTTGGTGTTTATTCCTTCACCAGTTAGTAAACATTGTTTCAATTCCACTTGATAAAGTGGATCTTTACCCTTATTGGTCTCAAACACAATGTGGATGGATCATACTGCTCTGGGTTTATGCATGGAGGTGTTATTATCAGGGATCGAGGTGCCTATATACTCTTTTTATTAAGTGATTTCTATGGTTCAGGTGATTCACATAAGGTGTATTCATGCGAAATATAAGATGGTCTGGAAATGTGCAGCATGAGGGCCCTCATATAATCATATAGGGAGATTGACTTGACCACATCATTCACTCTATTTAATGTTGGATTATGGTGCCTTGGTATATAATTTATCTAATTCTAAAATGAAATAATTTTATTAATGAACACAGTAACATTATTTGCACATGGAATGATGGTAACTAGGATATATGTTTTTTTACCATCCTGAGTAAGCTAAAAGAGTTCTTTCCTGTGCTTTTCTAGAATTTTCTATCTTCCAATATGTTTTCTTAGCATTGTGTGGGGTTATTATCTCAGGCTTCAACATTTTTGAACCCCTTGATCATGTTTCTACATCATTTATAAAAATATAATTTCAATTAATGTATATAAGTACATATTGGTAATTCATGAATCAATTTTTTAATGCCAAATACTAATTCTATAAGTTATTTTACAGTTTAAATGATGTTGGTTTTAGCTTACAAACCCTTATTTAACATTTTAGAATAAAACTTTTATTTTTCAAAAAGTAATTTTTTAAACACCATACATTTATTATTCTGATATTATTTCTTATCACAATAAGGAATTTGATATAATAAAATAGAAATAAATTTTATAATCATTGTGAAAAAAATATTTAATAAAGATGAAATTATTATCAGTCCTAAGGGATAATTGGGTAGTAAAAATATGTTATATTTGAAAAAAGAAAATGGTGTAATAAGGGTTTAACCAAGATGGAAGAATCAGAAACATGATTATTTATTAGGATTTTGTTTTTGAGGCCCTTCTCTGTTTTATGATTTACATTTTCCTTAATATTCATATTTTTAAACAACATTCCTTGTGAGTAACATTCGATTATTAAAATGTTTCAAGTACTTACACAAATAGAATCCCCTCTAAAATATTAAAGGGGAACTCTATCCTCACATTCCATCTCAGAAAAACCCATATACATGGTGAAAAAACACGATCATAACCTCTCATAAACACTCATAAAAAAATTAATAATGTTCGGGACCTCTAAAAAGTTGATCCATGAAAGGCATAACCACCTTTTCAAATTACATAATCTAAAAAGAGAGGTATACACATTAAACAAATCTATTATTTTTTGTATTTATTAATTTTCATTTATTATTCTTAGAATTATTTTTAAAAATAATTAAATGACAACATATCTAATATTATTTGGCAGTACATTATAATTATGGTATAATCATTTACCAAATTTCCTATTTATATTACAAAAAATAAAACAATTTTTTTTTCATTGTGCAGACCACTACCACCCTAATGCAATATCTTTCATTCTTCAACCACCACATTATAAGGATTTTATGATGTAACAACCGAATGTGTGTTCCACATTCCCATTCACCAATCCAGTTAATTACATTATCTTATACGTCTCTCCCCATATACTAGAGCCTTGTTACTAGTTGAAATGGTCTAATTTGAACCATGGGGATACTGTATAGTCTTTATCAAAGAGAGATAACAATAGAAATAAATCTATAAATTGTAAAGATAATAAAATTAAATAACCAATATGGAACATGAATCCCATTATAAAGTCATAAAATATGAAATATCAATATAAACTGAAATAGTAAACATGTCATCCCATGTAAGTGTTAATTGCTAACTGAAAACCCGAATTAAATACAGACTAACAACACACAAATGGGTCAAAACATCATGTTTGCTACCCTTATCTTTCCAAATCCCCAAATAACAAATTATCCATCTATCATAGGTCTATTTACCTTGTACTGAAATCCAACATGAGGTTTACTAACGTACTAATCGAAGACTTGAGTGGGCGGTGGGTAAAACACAGTATGTCACACCCAATAGTGTTTAATGAAATTTAATGTCTATAAAAGAGTATAAAATTAAAATTTTAAAAATAAATATGTCAATAATAGGTGAAAATATTTCTAATTTAAATTAATATTATTTAATTATATGCATTTCTCTTAGAGTTATCAGTGAAACTCGAGTCAATCATACCTCTAAACAATATATCATAGGTTGAACACATTAATTCGCTTAGGGTTTTATTTTCTTTATAGTACAATATCATATAGATACCTTATAACATTAATAAAAGTACAATATCATGTATTATTGGATCATAAAACCAATAGCATTATCATGGGTACATAGAGAACAATTGTAGCCCCAAAATCATGGGTACTTGGAGCATCATTCCGGAACCCTTACTATGGTTACTTATAACATCAACCTCTCCCCAACATCATAGGTAAATGGAACATAATTCCAATAAAATTATAATGTGTCAATATAGTATATATGTAGGACCCATTCCTTTCCCTTATTGATATATAACAATTCTCAACATCATGGGCCTTTTTTTCAAATATACAACAAAATACCTTTCCCTTCACAACATGGACATTTAACATAATTCCGACTATGTAGAAAATTGAAAAATACTTATTTAACCATTTAAAAAAATTATTATCGATCATACCAAATTTCATTAACACTTACACGATAATCCAAATAATCTTATATAGAAATTTGAAAATATATAAATGTTCCCAAATGGTTTAATTACACAAACGCTATAATTCACCATTTTCATCCAAAAATTACAATTTCATGGAAATTGGAAGACCCATTAGTAAGCTAATAAACCATGTCTCATAATCTATAATGAATACAATAGGATATTTTATAGGGATATTGAAACGCACGGCCGATTGTCGCCTATCGACCGTTCAAAGTTCTGGTGCTCTGCTAATGTGTATAGCAGCACTCGGGTCGAATCCTCGGTGATGGTACTTCGTAATAGTCGATTGTTTTTAGTTGATTGTATTTTGATTAGGGGGGTTTGTTTGCAGAGCTTAATTTAAATGATTTATGGATGATGTTTGATTTACCAAATTGATAAAGATTGGGGTGAGTTCATCATTGGGGAGTTAATCATGTGATATCCTTGAGCCTTAATTTGTATTGCATTAAATTAACACCCATGTCATAAGTTGACGTTGATTGGAATTCCTAAGTGTGAAGGCTTTAATCCAAGCCTTAACTTAACTTAGGGTTCTAATCTCAATCAAAACTTATTTATGGTAGTGTATTTATGGTTCCAATAATCCATGGAAACCACTTGTTAAACAAAACATATCATTAATCCATGACATATTAAGTTTAACATACACAATATTAATTTAAAGAATACTCATCGAGTAAAACTCTAAATCAATTAACATCCCCAAATTATAACTCACCCCAATGAGAGATTTACTCAGCCATTTGGATGTTTAATAATCTGGTAATATATGTTTATGGTGATGAATTATAAAGAGAAGAAAAAGAAAGGGACAAGAAAAGAGTGGTACGTCGACACACACACACGAACAATGATGATAATTAAAAACGAACTTTCGATTGAATGAGGAAGCTAAAGAAGGGAAGGGGATTGAACTGAATTTAAACTATTTTAAGAACATTAATATTAAAATACAGAAGGTGGAAGAGAATAAGAGATATTGAAGAAGTAACTTGCATTAAAACAGAATTACAAAGAAAGGGAATTACAAGATTACAAAAATGAAGAACACAAAAGTAAGTGAAAAGAAAGAGAGGAGGAAAGGTCTCTCAAGTGAAAACTTGAGTATGGCAGGTCCTCCCAAGCCTTTGGAAAAGCTTTGGTCGTGCCAATATGATCTCCTCTCTTCTGAAATTCCAACCCCTCTCAAGGAGAGAAGGGGAGAGTATTTATAGCCCAAGGAGTGGACTGTTTGCATTCCCAATCTGTCCCTCCACTTTCTTCGCCAATTTGGATATTCAGACAGGAGAATCATCAAATATCGCCTTCTTGAAAGTTGTATAAAATAAAGTTTTTCAACTACTGTAAAAATATGGAGGCATTTGGACAAGTGGAGCCAAAGTTATTGCGGTTTTATTAAACAAAGGTAAACTGTCCATTTATATCCATGCTTTTTCGATGGCCAAAATGTGTATGGACTTGTGAATAGGAAGATGCCTTCAAATTCGAATGACTTATTCAACAAAGTCTGCCGCCTATATCTCCTCTTTCACACTGCAAAATATCAGCTCAATTGGATGCTTACATCAGGAGATATGTCATGAATACTATACTGATTTTAATTCTCAGCCAGAATGGTGGGCTGGACTTCAAAGGTTTATTTGGGCCCCTTGTACTTGGATTTGGGCCATGAAATTTTTATCCAAGATGCAATGTAGTGTCCCCCGAATTATGGTGGATATTGAAGGTCTTTGGACTTCTCGATTGAACCCAGTAAATCAATCTTCATGGATGGTCCAGTTTGTTCACAGATTCTTTGGTCTTGTTTGTGAGGACCATATGACCCTTCAAATGGCAGAATTGGCTCATGGTTCCTTCTAATGAAATGTTGTATATTGAAAGGAGAATCCTACAAAACAATAACCACACAATTTGGATCAGTATAGTGATAGTTATAATTAAAACATTAAACTGACTCAATTTGACTACTTCTAAAAATGCTCAAATATTATACTTAATATTAAAACATTAATATTTCACACAAATTATGCACATTTCATATAAAATAAGTAAAGGGGGAATATAATAAGTCATGAAAATATTAATAACATCAACTCCCCCACACTTATATTTGCGCGTGTACTCATGTGCAACAAATATAAAAACATGACAAAATCATTTTCACTCACCAACAAATATTAAACTTTTGTTTTCTCCAATCAGGGGAGGTTTAGACTATTTTACTCATCCATAATGAATTCCATCACAAATTTGGTTCACAATAATGCTTCATAAACAATTCATTTTTTCATGTTCAAGGTTTGAATTGGAAAATGTAGGCACTCCAAACTTACTCCTCTCAAGATGATAAAAATGTATTTTAGGAGGTTCACTCATTCACCAACAAAAAGTGAAAATCAAGAGTTTGTAAGAGCTCTCAGCTTCCATTCCCAAATCTAATGTGTACAATAATCAAGAGGTATTTTAAGGGGTTTTTCAGTGGCTATGGGATGGTAGGTATATAATGTCCAAAGGAAAAGAGGGGTTAAAAACACCAACATGAAAAAATCAATGCACATTTTTTTTGAAATTTGATTTGAAAGGAAATAGAAACACATATTTACAAGGGAATGAATGTGTGATGAATGAAAAGTGAGGGAGATAGAAAATGGAATAGGTTGAGATGATGGAATATGTACAACATGGAAGACTTCCAATAATGACACAATACAAGATGAGTCAAGTGTTCTTTTTTTTCTTTTTCTTTTTTGCTCTTTTTTTTTCTTTCGAAAGTTGTGCTTGAAACAAGTCTCACAGTCATCTCCCAAACCATGCTTGATCTCCTCATGGAACTAATTTTAGTAGTTATAACATGATCAAAGGTTGATGATGAATGATTTTTGACCCACCCAAGACACAACCCATTCCTTTTTTTTCATTTTTTTTAATATAATTTTTTTTCATTTTTTTAAACACTTTTCAATGACTTTTGTACAAATGACAATTACACATATACACCCCAAATCTCACAGAATTACAACCTCTCCCCCACACTTGAATGGATGCTTGCCCTCAAGCATATGATGACACATTGGAAATCAATGAAAGTACGCCCAAAAATGAAGTCCATTCCCCCCACACTTAAATTTCAATAAATTGTACAATGAAAATCCATGAAGATGTTGGGTGGGACAAGTTATTAGGCTTGTAATGTGGCTATCAAAAGAAAGGGTTTCATAGGCTCAAAGGGGCTTTCAAAAGTAGGATCAATGTAAGGGTAACGGGAGGCTATTTTGCTATTCTGATTCTCATGTGGCTTAGAAAATGCCTCTATCATATTAATGCACACAAAAGATGGAAATTCAGCTCGAAGGTCCACAAACGCAAGACTCACAATCAGTGGTGAAGACACACAATGAAAAATATGGCCATAGATGACCTTGGCATGAAGGCTAATGTTATTCCTCACGGTAGGGGAGAATCATTTTCCACCAAAAATTGTTCATTCAAAATGTTTGTTATTGACAGAAAATTGTTTACCCAAGTTTGAGATAAAAATTCAATATATTTGAGTTTAAAACAAGCCTTTTGACTCCCCAAAATGGTTGGACAAAATTTCAAAACTAGATGGTGAGTAAGCATGACTCTTTTTTTGTAATTTTTTTTAAGTAATTGTGTTTTTTTGGTTTTTTAGTTTTTAAGGTTTTTTTTAAAAAAACACACCCACACAAGAAAGATAAAAAGAAAGGGTTTGATGAATAAAGTGGTAACAAAATGAAAGATAGAGGAAGAAGAAGAAAGAGGTAGAGAGAGGAAGGGATAGAGAGAGAGTTAAAGGGAAAGAGGTGCCCCCTGGTTTGGATTTGGTGGGTCGCCATTTCCATCTAGTGGTGGGTCAATGGAAGTCGATGTGGAACCTGAAGTGAATGGCCTCTCATGGTGATGCTTTAACCGGTGTCCATTTACCGTGAATGTTCTTTTTGAAGAAGGGTCTTCGACTTGCACTGCACCAAATGGGTAAACATTAGTAATAATAAAAGGTCCATCCCAACGAGAATTGAGCTTACCTGGGTGAAGTCGAAATCGAGAATTGAAGAGCATTACATTTTCACCTTCATGAAATACCTTTCGAAGAATGTGCTTGTCATGGAGTGACTTTGCCTTTTCTTTGTAGAGAATGGAGTTCTCATACGAATCAAGTCGAAGCTCCTCCAATTCAGTCAACTGCAACAATCTTTCTTCACCAGATTTTTCACAATCAAAATTACATGTTTTGACAGCCCAAAATGACTTATGTTGGATTTCAACTGGTAAATGACAGGCTTTACCAAAGACTAGCCTAAATGGAGACATCCCAATGGGTGTCTTATAGGCTGTTCGATAGGCCCAAAGTGCTTCACCAAGTCTATCGGGCCAGTCTTTTCTTGTGGGCTTAACAATTCTTTCAAGCACTCTTTTCACTTCTCTATTAGAAAGTTCCGCCATTCCATTTGTTTGAGGGTGATATGCAGTGGATTTTTTATGTACAACCCCATTCTTTTTCAAAAGTGACTCCATGGTTCTATTACAGAAATGAGTTCCTAAGTCACTTATCAAAGCACGTGGTGTTCCGAATCGATGGAAGATATGGGTTTTGAGGAACTCACTCACAGTTTGAGCATCATCTTTCCTAGTGGGTTTGGCCTCGACCCACCTAGAAACATAATCGACCGCAAGAAGAATGTATGAGAATCCATTGGAAGGGGGAAATGGTCCCATGAAATCGATGCCCCAAACATCGAAAAGCTCACAGAAGATTAATGGCTTTTGAGGCATTTCGTTTCTTTTGGAAATTGTGCCAAACTTTTGGCAAGTGGGACATGATTGACAGAACTCATGTGAGTCCTTGAAGAGTGAAGGCCAAAAGAATCCAGAATCTAGGACCTTTCGAGAAGTCCTTTGTGGTCCAAAGTGGCCACCTCCAGGCATTGAGTGGCAGAATTCCAAGATGGAGGATTGTTCAGTTTCATCAACACATCTCCTAATTACCATGTCAGCCCCGGTTTTCCAAAGTTTATTATCTTCCCAAAAATAATGCTTTGAATCACTTCTCATCTTTTCTTTTTGTTCTTTTGAAAAATATTCAGGGAAAACACCAGAAACCAAGTAATTGACAATTGGGTCATACCATGGTAACTTAGGAGTGAGAGATGAGAGGTGTTCAGTTGGAAATTCAGGATCAATTATTTCAGAATGAGAAGAATTAGAAATTCTACTCAGGTGGTCAGCCACAGGGTTTTCTTTTCCAGGTTTATCTTTTATCACAAGGTCAAACTCTTGGAGCATTAAAATCCATCTTATTAGCCTTGGTTTGGAATCACTTTTCTTAAGTAAGAACTTTAATGCTGAGTGGTCCGTGAAGATGATGATTTTGGCACCTAAGAGATAGGGCCGGAATTTATCCAAGGCAAAAACCACAGCTAAAAGTTCTTTTTCAGTCACAGTGTAGTGTGATTGAGTTTCATCTAATGTTTTTGAGGCATAAAAGATGACATGAGGAATGTTTTCTCTTCTTTGACCAAGAACAGCCCCAATGGCCCTATCAGAAGCATCACACATCAATTCAAATGGTAAGGACCAATCTGGGGGTTGGATTATTGGAGCAGATGTGAGAGCAGATTTGAGTTCAATGAAGGCTCTCTTGCAAGCCTCATCAAAATTGAATGTGACATCATTTTGAAGTAAACGAGTGAGTGGGAGGGAAATCTTGCTGAAGTTCTGAATGAATCGCCGATAGAAACCGGCATGACCAAGGAAGGACCGAATGTCTCGAACTGATTTGGGTTCTGGAAGTGATTGGATCACCTCAATTTTGGCTGGATCAACTTGGATACCCTCTTGAGAAATTATGTGCCCTAGAACAATCCCATTTGAAACCATGAAGTGACATTTTTCAAAATTCAGCACAAGGTTGCACTTGACACACTTTTGAAGGACCAAAGAGAGTGAATGTAAGCAAGATTCAAATGACTCGCCATAAATGGTAAAGTCATCCATGAATACCTCCATGCAATTCTCAATGAATTCAGAAAAGATACTCATCATACACCGCTGGAATGTTGCAGGAGCATTACAAAGGCCAAAAGGCATTCGCCTATAGGCATAGGTTCCAAAGGGGCAAGTGAATGTGGTCTTTTCTTGGTCTTGAGGTGCGATTGGAATTTGGAAGTAGCCGGTGTAACCATCAAGAAAGCAATAGTGTGACTTTCCGGCCAATCTCTCAAGCGTTTGGTCAAGGAAAGGAAGTGGGTAGTGATCTTTTCGTGTTTCAGCATTCAATTTGCGATAATCGATGCACACACGCCATTTGTTTTTCACCCGAGTTGTGACCACTTCTCCATGTTCATTTGTGACAACTGTTATCCCGCCCTTCTTAGGAACGACTTGAATTGGACTAACCCATTCACTATCAGAAATTGGGTAGATAATACCAGCTTGAAGAAGCTTGGTAATCTCTTCCCTAACTACCTCAAGTATTAGTGGATTGAGTCTTCTTTGAGGTTGCCTAATTGGTTTGGATGATTCCTCTAGATGGATGTGATGCATGCAAAGGGCAGGGTTGATTCCTGGAATATCCTCTAGGGTCCAACCTAAGGCATTTTTGTTTTCCTCTAACACTTGAACAAGTTGGGACTCCTCAGTTTCAGAAAGTGAAGCAGAGATAATGACAGGGTAGGAGGGATCATGGAAAAGGAATGCATACTTGAGGTGTGAAGGAAGTGGTTTTAGATCAGTTTCAGCCTTGATTGGAGAGCTAGACAAGTTAGGAGTAGGAGAAGGGATTCTAGATGGGTTTGGATCATTTTCCTCAACACTGTCCAAGGTGGAGCAGTAGAGATCAGAGTTGATGTGGGATTCAAGAGAGTTTTCAAGTTCCTCTAGATTTATGGAGTCTATGAATGAGAGGTCCACATCAACGTCACCATTTATGACTTTGTTAATCATGGTGCATATTTCACAAGATCCTTTATCATTAGAACATGAAGAAAATGGTGGATTGGGGTTCGATTGAATCTTAGAAGTGTCCTCAAAAGCATGGATTGAGAATGCAGAGTGATCCTCAGATGGGTATCGCATGGCTTGGAAAATGTTGAACTTGACCAGTTGGTCACCGAATTCCATGGATAAGATGCCTGAGTGGACATCAATCTTGGTTCTCGCAGTCATGAGGAATGGTCTTCCTAGAATTAGGGGAGATCGAGAAGAGGTCGTCTCACCTTC
The DNA here is from genome assembly GCA_963277665.1 of Viscum album. Lineage (NCBI taxonomy): Eukaryota > Viridiplantae > Streptophyta > Magnoliopsida > Santalales > Viscaceae > Viscum > Viscum album. The sequence goes on along the minus strand of OY728121.1, from coordinate 2,021,532,515 downwards.
CATGTCAAGGACATAGAAATCAGCTGGGAAGATTAGATCATTGACCCGAACAAGAACATCCTCAATTATCCCCTCAGGACTGGCAGTGCTTCGATTGGCTAATTGAATGACAATACCCGTTGGGTGCAAGGGACCTAGACCAAGGTTGGAGAAAATGGATTTGGGCATGAAATTTATTGAGGCTCCAAGGTCTATGAGTGCATCATCAAAGTTGGAACTCCCTATTTGACATGGAACCGTGAAGGTCCCTGGATCTTTGCACTTTATGGGAATAGACTGCTGGGTGGAAACATTTTCAAAGGTCCTAAGTTGCCTCTTATGGGTGCACAATTCCTTAAGAAACTTGGCATACTTAGGGATTTGTTTGATGGCATCTAAGAGGGGGATGTTCACTTCAACACGTCTAAACATGTCAAGCATTTCAGGATCAGGTTCAAAGGACTTCTTAGGCTTGGAGATGGCTTGAGGAAAAGGAATTGGGTTCCTTAGAGGAATGGAAGGAGGTGAAGGAGTGGATTCAAGTTCCTTTTCCAGCTTTTTGTTCTTTTCATTTTCTAGATCAACATTGAAAGGGGAGGTAGAGGAATCAGCATGGGGCATAGCAATTTGCTTTCCCGATCTAAGTGAAATTGCACTTACATTACCCTTAGGGTTGGGTAATGGTTGAGCTGGGAGTTGGGATGAATTGGATGGTTGTTGCTGGCTAAGGTGGGATGCAAGTTGACCTATTTGGGTTTCAATGTTCTTGAGGCTAGAACGGGTGAAGGAAGCAAGATCCTCTACAGCACTTTCCCATGGTTGTTTAGAAGAAGAGGCATGTCCCAAATTGGGTTGGCCTTGATTTTGGTTCTTGGGAAAGCGATTGTATTGGGTGGGGAATTGGGAAGGCTCGTTAGGATAGTGGAATCCAGGAGGAGGATTGTTCCTTTGGGGTTGAGGGACAAAAGGGTAAGGTTGTTGGAAGTTACCAACACCTTGACTGTATTGAAACTGGTTTGGGTTTTGAGGAGGGAACTGCGGAGGATGAGAAATGGGATTACCATACCTCAGAGGTGGGTTAAAGGTAGAAGAGAAGGGCTCAGATTGGGGTTGGTTGAAGTTTCTAACAAACTGACCTGATTGTTGAGGGTTGAAGTTTCACTGAGCATATGCCGCATTGAGCTCCATTGGACTAGATGAATCAGATGGATCATCTTGAAGTTGTGGACATGTGTCAGTCGGATGAGATGGAGAGTTGCATATTCCACAATTCTTGATAGGTCCAGGGAATAGTGACTGTGGAGAAGATGAGGTTGGGGCTTTGGTAGCCACCGCTAGTTGACGCACAAGACCAGTAAGTTCACTCATCCACTCAGTCATCTTGTTGGGCTCTATGGATTGATTATCTTGGGCTTGTTTCACTTGAGCATGTGCTCGAGTATGGAATTGCTGCGTGTTTGCAGCCATGTTGCTTATGAGATCTCTTGCAGCTGCAGGAGTTTTGTCAACAAGAGCACCGCCACTTGCGACATCAATGAGAGTTCTCTCCATAGCCAATAACCCCTCATAGAAGTATTGGATCAGGAGTTGGTCAGGGATTTGATGGTGTGGACAAGTTGCCACAAGCTTTTTGAACCTCTCCCAATACTCATGGAGTGATTCATTAGGGAATTGACGGATGCCGCTTATTTCCTTTCGGATAGAAGCTGTTCGGGAAGCGGGAAAGAACTTCTCAAGGAAAAGTCTCTTCATGTCAACCCATGAGTTTATGGAACCAGGTGGGAGGTAGTAGAGCCAAGACTTGGCAGAATCTGCTAGGGAAAAGGGGAAAGCTCTAAGCTTGATTTGTTCTTCAGAAACCCCTTGAGGTTTCATGGTTGAGCAGACCACTTGGAACTCTTTAAGGTGGAGATGAGGATCCTCACCGGCTAGCCCGTGAAAATGAGGTAGAAGATGAATCAAAACCGATTTGAGTTCGAAGTCAGCTTCAATGTTTGGATATTGAATACCAAGAGGTTGGTAATTCATATCAGGGGCAGCAAGTTCTTTCAATGTTTGTTCCCTAGGATTGGCCATATCTAATTCAATTGGTAGGGCAATGATTGGTTCTTGAATTATTTGAGTATCTCTTATGTTCCTCCTAAGTTGGCGAAGTGTTCGCTCAATTTCAGGGTCAAACAAATCCGAGGGATTGTTTGGAAGGCTACGGGGCATTCAGAGAGATTTTGGAAGAAAGAGGAAGACGGGTTTTTCTTTGTATTTTTTTCAGTTTATGATTTTTAAGAGGAAGACGGGTTTTTCTTTGTGTTTTTTTTTCAATTTTTTTAAACTTTTGTATTTTTTTTGGTTTTTTTTACAATAACCAGAAACTAATGACTACTTAAAGCACCATCCCCGGCAACGGCGCCATTTGAAACGCACGGCCGATTGTCTCCTATCGACCGTTCAAAGTTCTGGTGCTCTGCTAATGTGTATAGCAGCACTCGGGTCGAATCCTCGGTGATGGTACTTCGTAATAGTCGATTGTTTTTAGTTGATTGTATTTTGATTAGGGGGGTTTGTTTGCAGAGCTTAATTGAAATGATTTATGGATGATGTTTGATTTACCAAATTGATAAAGATTGGGGTGAGTTCATCATTGGGGAGTTAAGCATGTGATATCCTTGAGCCTTACTTTGTATTGCATTAAATTAACACCCATGTCATAAGTTGACGTTGATTGGAATTCCTAAGTGTGAAGGCTTTAATCCAAGCCTTAACTTAACTTAGGGTTCTAATCTCAATCAAAACTTATTTATGGTAGTGTATTTATGGTTCCAATAATCCATGGAAACCACTTGTTAAACAAAACATATCATTAATCCATGACATATTAAGTTTAACATACACAATATTAATTTAAAGAATACTCATCGAGAAAAACTCTCAATCAATTAACATCCCCAAATTATAACTCACCCCAATGAGAGATTTACTCAGCCATTTAGATGTTTAATAATCTGGTAATATATGTTTATGGTGATGAATTATAAAGAGAAGAAAAAGAAAGGGACAAGAAAAGAGTGGTACGTCGACACACACACACGAACAATGATGATAATTAAAAACGAACTTTCGATTGAATGAGGAAGCTAAAGAAGGGAAGGGGATTGAACTGAATTTAAACTATTTTAAGAACATTAATATTAAAATACAGAAGGTGGAAGAGAATAAGAGATATTGAAGAAGTAACTTGCATTAAAACAGAATTACAAAGAAAGGGAATTACAAGATTACAAAAATGAAGAACACAAAAGTAAGTGAAAAGAAAGAGAGGAGGAAAGGTCTCTCAAGTGAAAACTTGAGTATGGCAGGTCCTCCCAAGCCTTTGGAAAAGCTTTGGTCGTGCCAATATGATCTACTCTCTTCTGAAATGCCAACCCCTCTCAAGGAGAGAAGGGGAGAGTATTTATAGCCCAAGGAGTGGACTGTTTGCATTCCCAATCTGTCCCTCCACTTTCTTCGCCAATTGAGCTATACAGACAGCCGAATATTCAAATACATCCTTCTTTAAAGTTGTAGACAATAATGTTGGCCGACTACTCTCAAATTTGGAGGCATTTGGACAATTGGAGCCAAAGTTATGGCCGGTTGATTAAACAAAGGTAAACTGTCCATTTCTATCCATTCTTTTTCGATGGCCAAAATGTGAATGGATTTTTGAACAGGAAGATTCCTTCAAATTCGAATGACTTATTCAAAAAAGTCGGCCGCCTATATCTACGCTTTCACACTGCAAAATATCAGCTCAATTGGATGCTTACATCAGGAGATATGTCATGAATACTATACTGATTTTAATTCTCGGCCAGAATGGTGGGCTGGACTTCAAAGGTTTATTTGGGCCCCTTGTACTTGGATTTGGGCCATGAAATTTTTATCCAAGATGCAATGTAGTGTCCCCCGAATTATGGTGGATATTTAAGGTCTTTGGACTTTTCGATTGAACCCAGTAAATCAATCTTCATGGATGGTCCAGTTTGTTCACAGATTCTTTGGTCTTGTTTGTGAGGACCATATGACCCTTCAAATGGCAGAATTGGCTCATGGTTCCTTCTAATGAAATGTTGTATATTGAAAGGAGAATCCTAAAAAACAATAACCACACAATTTGGATCAGTATAGTGATAGTTATAATTAAAACATTAAACTGACTCAATTTGACTACTTCTAAAAATGCTCAAATATTATACTTAATATTAAAACATTAATATTTCACACAAATTATGCACATTTCATATAAAATAAGTAAAGGGGGAATATAATAAGTCATGAAAATATTAATAACATCAGATATCCTATAAATAGTGTTTAATTTCACTTTTATAAATTTACATTTATTTTCAAAATGTGGAAACAAAATGATAAAACTACACCAAAATTCATCATCGTGACTATTTTAATTATCATGCATACCACCAAACTTAGGGTCATTGAAAGACCTACAACAATCCATGTCTCTTTATACATGGTAGAATTAAAGAAAATAAAATTTCAAAGATAATATAGGATAAAAACAAGGATTAATATACAATAAAATAGGATCAATTAAAAACAATATCCATACAATTAACAATGGTAGATATCACCCCACTCTAATGGTATAGAAAACTAGAGTGAGAGAACCAAAACTAAATAATATAAAACATATATGAGGGGATTCTAGTTCCTCCATATAATCATAGATTAAAAATATAAGAGATTAGAGAAGCCAAGTAATCCTCTTTAGAGCCTCAAAATGTAATGTTATTCAATTTTGGTAGTGTGGCGGTGAATGGGAAACAAATAGGGAGTTTGATATTTTAATTATAATTTCAGTGGTTTATAATTCTACGCACACTATTTTATAGATATACCACTTGGTTAGAAAAACCATGCACCCTTGTCATGCTACCCTACTATATATGGTGCATAATTTCTCCTAGCTAGGTTCATGGATTTTTAAACAAGGAATTGAGAATGAAAAACCCCGCTATCCTAGGGTTCAAATTTCACTAGGTGGTTTCCTATGATTTGGGAAAATCATTCACCAATGGGTGTTACCAAAAACCGCCTAAAAAACCTCAAAACTAACCTGAACACACATAAGACTATACCCAACTGAAAAATATTTAAATAAGGTAAAAGTTGCATAGGAAAACAAATAATATATGGTTCTAATAATGGTAAATATCTTAAAATCTCTCAACCTTATAAAAGATCAACCTCGACCATTACTCCCATGCACTACTAAGATTTCATGGTGAAATAGTCAGGCCAATATGTATAAATATCTATGTACCTTTCCCATTTTTCCTATTGAACAAGTCCATGCTACCACAACACCCAGACTAATAAAATGGACCTTCCCAGAAAAACATCAACTCTTAGATCCACAACATGAATCGGGTTCTCCTCAAAGGATGTTTCAACCTAAAGCTAAAAAACCTCAACATAAATAAAATGAGAAGGGTTGAGGTGATACATCAAAAGATGTTACACATGTAATAAATCATTAATATAACAATACCTATGTGATAGTTCTAATCAATAACCCAATGAGCCAATACTCTAGAAAATATATAATGTTTCAAAAAACCTGGTCACCAACATGTACTTCTTCTAAATCTGATAGTGTCCAAGTCTCATAGACCCCAAAGGAATACATAGACACCCACTATAATGTAATGAGATCAATTATATTGATTAAAATAATAATTATTTCTACTTTTTACTATTGATATATATTTCAAAATATGGTGAACATGTTATGATCTCTCCTACATAATAAACATTTGATTCAACCTATATATTTTAATTAATTAAATAATTATCATTTTAAATAAATAATCATATAATTTTTTTTATAAAACTATCAGATTTCATTTAATTTGTTTACTTTTATGTATATTTGTTTTTATCATGTCACTTTATAAATCCATATTGATAAAATATAAATTAATTATACTTTTAGGAAATTTATTATCTTGAGGAGATATTTTCTGATATATTATTTTAATAAATAGAGACAATCAATGTTAATATTAAATGTATCATATTTTCTTTAAAAGAAACATAATATTATTATAAAAAATATTTATGAATTAGTTTTAAAATTTTAAATTATTATTATTATTATTTTTAATGTTATATAAAAAATATTTATAAAAGAAATCAAATATGAATGATGTATTTGAGAAATTACTGTTTTAAATACATATATATATTTAATGTATTAAAAAATAGATGAACTTATTTAAAACCATTTTATTCAGAAGTTAATATATATACATATATATTATAATATATGATTCATAATGTTAATGTTTATATAAATTTTTATATTCCTATAAAAAGAATTAAAATAGTAAATAATATATAGTTTTTAAAATTTAATATAATTAATAATGTTATGTTAACATAAAAAATAATATATTTGTTTCAAATATAAAAACTATAAAATTTATTTTTTTAAATGAACATAGAACTTTACACACATACGTATAACGATATGATATATATATATATATTAATATAAATTTTTTATTTCAAAAAATAAAACTGAAACAATAATTTATTTTTTTCATGAAACGAATTAAAAATTGGAATGAACTATTAAAAAAATTGGTGAATCACATTTTTGGTTATTTGGGTTTCGATGAGTGGTGCTGAGGGAGTCCATTTGTTCCAACTCTGCAATTCAGGAGGTTGAGCAGTGGTCGAAGACAAGGGAGTCATTGTCAAGGCCTGGGGCATCATTGTGTTCGTCCGGTGTTCATCCAAGAGTTGTTTCCGAGCTCCAAAGGCATGCCCGATTTGGATTTGAGACCAATAGATGTATGAGTTTGGTCATGAGAGAGAAGTGTCGAAGTGCAGTTTGAGGTTGAGCATCGGGAGGAGATCGAGAGGATAAGTGAGGGTTTGGATTCTTCTTCAGATGTATCCAAGTATGAATTCTTAGCATAGGTCTAAACTGTGATGGAGACGACGATATGTTATTCATCAATGCATTGTCTTATTTCTTTCCTGATTATAATTTTCATTTTTTTATGTTCGAATCTTATCTGGTGGGCTGATTAGTATAATAATTTCTTTTTTTCATATATTTTCATGTCCTATTGAGTTTTGAAATTATTGAACTATATTTTAGAATGAATTAACACCAGTTTTCCTATTTTTGGATTCAATCATCATCAATTGTTTGTTTTCTTTATCAATATTAAAATATGAAAATGACATGTGTCTCATTTTTAAACAATTCATTGTTTATTTGTATGGATGTGGTTTGCCATGTCATGCTAGTTTTAATCCATATCACATATATAATAGTACTAATTTTCCAATTTCGTCTCTGTTTGGAAGTAGTATTTTGTTAATGTTTTATATATACAAAATAAAAATGGAGTTTCTGTGTCAAGTTATTATAAAAAAAATTCGTTAATTATTCAAAAAATCCAATTTTATTAAAAATTTATATCTCTTGGTATCTACTTGACTTTGGATCGCTTGCACGGAAATTTCATTTCATGTTCAAATAAAATATTCTAATAGTGTAGTCTCTCAAAATTCATAAATAACAGCATGTATGAGGAAATGTGCTATATTTTCACATTCTGTTGTATTGTGTTCGTTAGTCCTCTGATATGAGTAGAATATTGAAGGAGTAAAGTGATTACATCCTTCTTCCAAATTCGGTAAGGGATAAATATTGGTTTCAAATATTTATTTATTTTAATATATGGTAATTATAAGGGATTAAACATCCTCAAATAATTTTTATGCAATTCCATATTCTTGTTTTTATAAGTGATAAATGTTTAGTTTCTTATTTTGAGACCTTATTTTTGTAAGTTATTTTAGTTTATAAGAAAATATTATTTCAAATAAATTCATATGGTTAGAATTTTAATTGTTTTAAAATTCTTCTGTCAAGTGAGTTTAATTGAAAAAATACAACATATTTGTAATTTGATATTAAATTATTTTAGGGTAAAAGATTTCATTTATTTAAATTATATTTTATCTTTCTCATGCTAAGGCATTATAATTGTTAAAAAAATTATATTTTTTTTTGATATTTTTATATACATATATATGACTTTATCTTTCTTAATATGTATGATAAAGGATAGTTTTATTTAATTTTACCTATTTCCATATTTATAGTAAGAGATAGTTAGTATATTTATTTTAAAATTTTGTTTCTCAATTTAAATGAGTCATAGTAAGGGTAATGATACTTTTAATCATTTGTTTCTTTAAAACTATGCCTTCTTTAGAAATTAAGATATCCATTTATTTTATTTTTAAATTTGAAAATTTATTATCATGGGTAATTTATCCCTTTAAATATTATTAACATTGTATCTATATATAGATATATACTTACAAGATTTTAGAATATATAATGGTTTTAAATAAATTACTAATAATGTGTCACTTAACATATTAATTAAGAAAGAAATAATTGATCAAATATATATAAAAATTATACTTGATATAATTTTTTAAAGTATTTAATTGTTTTAAATAAATTATCAACCAAACTTTATTTCACATATGAATTTATAAATTACTAATTTCATAAATTTTATGATGACATGTAAAATTAATGATTATAACCATATATAATTGATTTTGATACATTTATTTATTATCATATATATGTGCTTAAAGTCATGTTCCTTAAAACTTACGTGCCTTTGAAAAGGATGATTGTATTAAAAAATGCTGCTTTGATGATTTTTATGCACAACACATAAATATCTATTGTTATTGATTAATTTTAAGGAGATATAAATATATGTTCTATATTGTTATTAATTTATACCTTCATGTATAAAATAAATTTAATAAAAATTTCTTTGAAATTTCATTTGCGTGGATGTTTATTTAACTTCCATATGTTTATGAAAATCCATGTACCATGAGATCTGACCTTAGAAAGTCTAATATATAATTTTCATTAAAGATTAGTTTTCTATTTTTTTGAACATGATTATAAATAAATATTAAAAATTAAAACACAAGTAGAATATATATATATATAATTAAAGCTAAGAAAAAAATGTTTTATAAAAACCGGTACATGATCACTGTATATACGACAAGGAACTGGATAGTGAAACCATCCCTCTAGTGTGTAGGCCCAAGATATCCTTCAATGTTTGGAGTGACCTTAGATGTTTTGTTTTTAAGAGCTTGCTTAATATTTTCAACCAAATCACTGAATTAGTTTAAAAGATTTTTTGAAGTATAATTATTTTTTAAAGCATAATAGTATTTTTTAAAGTTTGTTTTACAAATGAATTTCTAATTGAATTTTCAAAATGTATTATTAAAAGAATGTTTTTAATCAGATTTATCAAAGGTTTTCAAAAATCTTTTCTATGAAAATGAATGCTCACCTTTTTATTTGAAAAATGATTTCTCCTAGGTATCTTAGGAGATTTTTTGCCAATGTCATCGCTTTTGGAGAAAGTGATGGCTGAAGCGTAGTGGACATTTGTTTTATTTTATTGTTTTAACTCTGATAAATGTATGGTTTGGTTTAATCCTATAGAACCTAGACCAATAAAAGATCCTCAATTTTAGAAATTGTTGTTTACTTTTTTATTCACTTTTAGAAAAAAATTACATAGCATTTTTCAATCACCGAGTCTGAAAGAGAAGGCTCGGGGCGTTATGATTGGTATTAGAGGAACGAGCTAGACAACATTGGAGATTGGATGTTGTCGTCAATATGATAAAGTATAGAGTTAGCGGCCCTAGAGTTTCATTAATTCTGAAGATGGAAATTCAGAAATTTTCTTAAGTCCAACAAAAGAATTGCAAGGGCACAATTTATATAAGGAGGGGAGAATCTAACAACCCAAGTATTTTAATTAATTAATTAATTATAAGTTTAAATAAATAATGGTATAACTTTTTTTAAAACTATCATATTTCATTTAATTTTTTTTCGTTTATTTATATTAGTTTTCATTATGTCACTTTTTAAATCCATATCGAAATAATATAAATTAATTATACTTTTATGAAATTTAGTATCTTGAGGAGATATTTTCTGATATATTACTTTAATAAATAATTATAATCAAAGATAATATTAAACGTAACATATTTTGTTTAAAAGAAACAGAATATTATTATAATAAATATTTATGAATTATTTTTATATTTGTAAGTTATTATTGTTATTTTTTATTGTTATATAAAATTTTTTTATAAAAGAAATCAAATAAGAATGATGTATTTGAAAAATCATTGTTTTTAAATATGTAAGTAAATATACGGTTTTAAAGAAACAAATGAACATATTTAAAACCATTTTATTCAGAAGTAATTATATATACATATATATTACAAATTATGATTCATAATGTTAATATTTATATAAATACACATATTACTTTAAAAATAATGGAAAAAATATTTATTTTTTATTTTTTTAATTTTAATATAATTAATAATGTTATGTTAACCTAAAAAATCATATATATATTTCAAATATAAAAACTATAAAATTTATGTTTTAAATGAAAATAGGCCTTTACACATATATATATATAACTATATGATATATATATATATTAATATAATTGTTTTATTGCCACAAATAAAACTAAAAAAATAATCAATTTTTTTAAAGAAATGAATTAAAAAATTGGAATAAGGTATTAAAAAAATATTTAATCATGCTTTCAGGTATTAAGTATTCGATGTGTTGTACAGAGGGAGTCCACTTGAGCCGACTCTATGATTTGGGAGGTTGAGCGGTGGTCCATTCCTAGAGAATCGTTGCCATGGCTTTGAGAGCTGTCGAGTTCGTCCAATATTCATATAAGATTTGTTTCTGAGCTCTGGAGGCATGCTCGATCGGGATTCGAGACTAATAGATGTCTGAGTTTGGTTGCAAGAAATAAGTGTCAATGAACAAGTTGAGGTCGACCGTCGATAGGAGACAGAGAGTAGAAGTGAGGGATTTCCTTCTTCTTTGGATAAATCCATTTATGAAATCTTAGTATATGTTTGAACTGTGATGGAGACAATGATCTGTTATTCATCCACGCATTGTCCACCTTTGTTCCTGATATTTTTTTTTTCATTTTTTATGTTCGAATCTTATCTTTTGGGCCAATTAGCATAACAATTTCTTGTTTGTCACACATTTTCCTCTCCTATTGAGTTTTGGAATTATTGAACTCGATTTTAGCATTAATTAATACTGCTTGTCTTTTTTTTGGATTCAATTATCATTAATTGTTTGTTTTTATTACCAATATTAAAATCTGAAAATGGCATGGGAATCATTTTTCAACAATTTATTTTTTATTTGTATGTATGTGGTTTTCTGTGTCTTACCAGTTTCAATCCATATAATATATTTAATATTACCCATTTTCCAATTTCCTCTCAGTTTGGAAGTAGTAGTTTGTCAATGTTTTATATATGAAGAATTGAATTGGAGGTTCTGTGTCAATTTATGATAAAAAATTTGTTTTCTTTATTATAATAATTAAATTGTATAAAATATTTATATCTATCTGTATCAACTTGAATTTGGATTTCTTGCACTGAAACCTAATTTTCAAGTGGAAATAAAATATTCAATTAGTGTAGTCTCTCAATATTCTTAAATAGAAGATCTTGGGAGGAAGTGTGCCATATTTTCTCTTTGTGGTGTATTGTGATCTTCAGTACCATGATATGAGTAGAATATTGAAGGATTAATGTGATTTCATACTTCTTCCAAAATCAGTAAGGGATAAGTATTGGTTTCAAATATTTATTTATGTTAATATCTTGTCTTTGAAAGGGATTACAAATCTTCAAATACTTTTTATACAATTCCATATTATTGTTTTTATAAGGGGAAATATTTAATTTCTTATTTTAAAATCTTATTTTTGTAAGGTATTTTAGTTTTTAAGAAAAGTTTATTTCAAATAACTTCATTTGGATAGAATTTTAATTGTGTTAAAATTTATCCTTCAAGTGAGTTTAATTGAAAAATACTACATATGTGTAATTTTATATTAAATTCCTTGAGGGTAATAGATTTCATCTATTTAAATATTATTTTACCTTTATCATTCTAAGGTATTATTTTTGTTAAACAAATTATATATGTTTTGAGATTTTTAAATACAAATATATTAATTTAGATTTCTGAATATATTAGGAAATGGATAGTTTTATTTAATTTTTCATATTTACAAATTTATAGTTAGAGATAGATAGTATATTTATTTTAAAATTTTGTTTCTTTATTTGAATGAGTCCTAGTAAGGGAATGATACTTTTAGTTATTTGATTCTTTAAAATTATACCTTCTTTACAAATAAGGATATCCCTTTATTTTATTTATAATTTAGCTACTTTATTTGCATGGGTAATTTATCTCTTAAAATATTATTACCATGTTATATACATATATATATTTACATTATGTTCATATATATAATTGTATTAAATAAATTATTAATCATTTATCAATTCACATATGAATTAAGAATGTCATAATTGTTCAACTATATATAATAATTTTACATGATATAATTATTCAAAGTATATAATTGTTTTAAATAAATTATTAAACAAAAATTAATTCATATATGAATTTATAAATTAAGAATTTCATAAATTTTATCATGACATATAAAAGTCTATATTATAACCATATATCAATGATTTTGTTACATTTATACATTATTATATATTTTTACTTAAAGTCAAGTTCCTTAAAACTTATGTTCCTATGAAAAGGATGATTGAATTTAAAAAAAAGCTGATTTGATGATTTTTATACAAAACAAATAATTAAATATTGTTTTTGATTAATTTTATAGAGATAGATTTATATGTTCTCTATTGTTATTATATTATAACATCATGCATAAAAGAAATTTAATAAACATGTCTTTGAAATTTCAAGTGCATGGATGTTGAATTAAATTCCATATGTTTAATCAAATTCATGTATCATGAGATCTAATCATACAAAGTTAAATATATAATTTTCAGTAAAGATTAGTATTTATTTTTTCCAAACATGATTATAAATACTTTTTCAATATTAAAACACCAGTGTAAAATATATATATATATAAGGAAATCTATGAAAAAAACGTTTTATAAAAAATGGTACTTGAACACTGTAAATATTGTAGGAAATTGGATAGTGAATCCATCCCTCATGTGGGTAGGCCCAAGATAGCCTTCAATGTTTCGAGTGACCTTAGTTGTTTTTTTAAGAGATTTATTTATATTTTCAATTAAAGCACTGGATTAGTTTAAATTAATTTTCCAAGTATAATTATTTTTCAATGTATAAGAGTATTTTGTAAAGTTTGTTTTATAAATGCATTTCTAGTTGAATTTTACAATGTATTATTAACGGAATATTTTTAATGGGATTTATCAAATGTTTTTAAAACTCTTTATTGAGCAATTTAATTCTCAACCTTTTATTTTAAAAATTATTTTCCCAGGTATCTTAAGAGATATTTGGAGATGTAATCTCTTTTATAGATATAGCACACAAAAGCGTAGTGGACAGTTTTTTTATTTTATTATTACAACTTTGATAAATGTATGGGTCTGTCTAATCCTCCAGAACTTAGACCGGTAAAAGATCCCCATTTGTATAGTGTTGTGTCAATGTATATTCACTTTTATAAAAAAATTACACAATATTTTTCAAGCGCTGAGTCCGAAAGAGTGGGCTCAGAGAGTTATAATTGATATTAGAGGAATGGTCTTGACCACTTTGGAGATTAGATGTCATCATCTAAGTGGTAATGTTTAGAGTTAGTGAACTTAAAGTTTCATTAATTCTGAAGATAGAAATTCAGAATTTTTTTCATGTCCGATGAAAGAATTGGGAGGGCACAATTTTTTTAAGGAGGGGAGAATGTAACATCCCAGATATTTTAATTAATTTGTTAATTATAATTTCAAATAAATTATGTTATAATTTTTTTTATAAAACTATCAGATTTCATATAATTTGTTTTCTTATATTTATATTAGATTTCGTCAAGTCTCTTTATAAATCCATATCTAAACAACATAAATTAATTATACTTTTATGAAATTTGTTATCTTGAAGTGATATTTTCTGATATAATATTTTAAAAAATAACGACAATCAAAGTTATTATTAGACGTGACATATTTTTCTTAAAATAAACAAATTATTATTATAATAAATATTAATGAATTAGTTTTATAATTGTAAATTATTATTATTATTTTTGAATGCTATATAACTAATTTTTATAAAATGAATCAAATAAAAATGATTTATTCTAGAAATCATTGTTTTTAAATTCGTAAGTAAATATAAGGTTTTAAACAAATAGATAAACTTATTTAAAACTCGTTCATTCAGAAGTTATTATATATACATATATATTACAATTTATGATTCATAATTTTAATGTTTATATAAATACTCATATTACTTTAAAAACAATTGAAATAATAAATATTTTTATTTTTTAAAATTTAATACATTTAATAATGATATGTAAACATAAAAAATCATATATATTTTTCATATAGAAAAACTATAAAATATATGTTTTTAAATAAACATAGGACTTTGCTTATATATATATATATATGATGATATGATATATATATTAATATAGTTGTTTTGTTTCAAAAAATAAAACTAAAAAAATAATAATTTTTTTAATGAAATGATTTAAAATAATGGAATGAAATATAAAAAAATGTTGAGTCACGTTTTTGGGTATTAGGGTTTCGATGAGTCACAATGAGGGAGTCCTTTTGAGACGAATATATGATTCAAGAGGTTGAGTAGCAGTCAAAGCCAAGGGAGTCGATGATGAGGCTTAGGGCACCGTCAGGTTTTTCTGGTATTCATCCGAGTGTTGTTTCCAAGCTCAGGAGGCATACCTGATCGAGATTCGAGACCAATATATGTCTGAGTCTGGTTGCAAGAGAGATGTGTCGAAGTGCAGGTTGAGGTCAAGCATCAAGAGTAGATCGAGAGAAGTAGTGAGGGTTTTCCTTCTTCTTTGAATGAAGCTAGGTATGAAGTCTTAGTATTGGTCTAATCTGTAATGGAAACGGTGATCCGTTATTCATCCATGCATTGTCCTATTTTGTTCCTGATATGTTTTTGCATTTTTTTGTTCGAATCATATCTGTTGGGACAATTCGTATAACAATTTCTTGTTTTGGATATATTTGCAAGTCCTATTGAGTTTTTAAATTAATGAACTTGATTTTAGAGTGAATGAATAACAGTTGTCCTGTTTTTGGATTCAATCATCATCAACTATTTGTTTTCATTACCGATATTAAAATAAGAAAATGACATGTGCGTCATTTTTCCACAACTCATAGTTTATTTTTATAGATGTGGTTTGTTGTGTCATACCAGTTGCAATCCATATCACATATATAATATTACTAATTTTCCAATTTCGTCTCTGTTAGGAAGTAGCATTTTGTCGATGTTTTATATATGAAAAATTAGATTGGAGATTCTGTGTCCATTTAATATAAATAATTTGTTTTCCTTATTCGAATAATCTAATTATATAAAATATTTATATCTCTCTATATCTTCTTGACATTGGATTCCTTGAACTACAAGCTCATTTGAAAGTGGAAATAAAATATTCAAACAATGTAGTCTCTCAAAATTCTAAAATAGCAGCGTCTCAGAGGAAGTGTGCCATATTTTCTCATTTTGTTGTATTATGTTCCTCAGTCCCATTATATGAGTAGAATATTTAAGGAGTAAAGTTATTTCATACTTCTTTCAAAATTAGTAAGGGATAAATATTAGATTTAAATATTTATTTATTTTATGATCCTGTATTTTTAAGGGATTACACATCTTCAAATACATTTTATGCAATTCCATATTATTGTTTTGATAAGTTATAAATATTTTGTTTCTTATTTTGAAATCTTATTTTTGTATTGTATTTTAGTTTATAATAATTTTTTTTTCAAATAACATCATTTTGCTAGAATTTTGATTGGGTTGAAGTTTTTCCGCCAAATGAGTTTAATTGAAAAGTACTACATATGTGTAATTTGATATTAAATTCTATGTGTTTAATGGATTTCAATTATTTAAATTATATTTTACCATTATCATGTGAAAGGATTATTTTTGTTAAACAAATTATATTTTTTTAGATTTTTATATTCAAATATATGACTTTAGATTTCCGAATATATAAGGTAAGGGATAATTTTATATAATTATACCTATTTCAAATTTTATAGTAAGATATAGTTAGTATATTTATTTTAAAATTTTGTTTCTTAATTAGAATGAGTCATAGTAAGGAAATTATAATTATAATTATTTGTTTCTTTAAAACTACACCTTCTTTAAAAATAAAGATATCCATTTATTTTATTTATAAATTAGCAACTTTATATGCATGGGTAATTAATCTCTTCAAATATTATTATAATGTTATATATATATAGATATATACTTATATGATGTTCAAATATATAATTGTTTTAAATAAATTTTTAATTATGTATGAATTCACATATGAATTAAGAATGCCATAATTTTTTCACTATATATAAAAATTATACTTGATATAATGGTTCAATGTATATAATTGTTTTAAATAAATTATTAAACAAAAAATAATTCATATATGAATTTATAAATTAAGAATGTTATAAATTTTATCATAACATATAAAAGTCGAGATTATAACCTTATATCAATTATTTTGTTACATTTATACATTATTATATATATATATATGTTCATAAAGTCATGTTCCTTAAAACATATGTGCCAATGAAAAGGATGATTGTATTTAAAAAAATGATGATTTAATGATTTTTATGTGAAACACATAATTATATATTGTTGTTGATTATTTTTAAGGTGATATAATTATATGTTCTCTATTGTTATTATTTTATACCTTCATGCATAAGAAAAATTTAATAAATACGTCCTTGAAATCTTGAGTGTGTGGATGTTGATTTTACATCCATATATTTATGCAAATTCATGTATCATGAGATCTAATCATACAGAGTCGAATATAAATTTTTAAGTATTGGTTAGTATTTATTTATTCCAAACATGATTATAAATACATTTTCAAAATTAAGACTCCAGTGGAATATATATATATATATAAGGCAAGTTAAGAGAAAAATGTTTTATAAAAACTGGTACACAAACTATATAAATACAATATGAAATTAGATAGTGAATCCTTCCTTCAAGTGGGTAGGCCCAAGATAGCCTTAAATGTTTTGACTAACTTCAGTTGTTTTGTTTTTAATAGCTTTATGAATATTTTCAACTAAATAAATAGATTAGTTTAAAAGAATTTTCAAAGTATAATTTAATTTTCAAAGCATAATAGTATTTTTTAAAGGTTGTTTTTCAAATGTATTTCTATTTTAATTTTCCAAATATATTATTAATGGAATATTTTTAATGGGATATATAATATGATTTCAAAACTCCTTACAGAGAAATTGAACTCTTAACATTTTATTTTAAAAATGATTTTCCCAGTTATCTTAAGATATTATTTACAAATGTCATCGCTTTTGGAGATAGTGTGAGCAGAAATGTAATGGACATTTGTTTTATTTTATGGTTTCAACATTGATAATTGTAAGGTTCTGTCAAATACTGCATAACCTAGACAGGTAAAAGATCATCATTTGTATAATGTTTTGTGTAATTGTTTATTTACTTTAATAATAAAATTAAACTGCATTTTTCAAGCACCAGGTACAGAAGATTAGGATCAGGGCGTTATAACTGGTATCAGAGGAACAATCTAGACAACGTTGGATATTAGATGTCGTTGTCTAAGTGGTAAAGTTTATAGTTATAGGTCCTCAAGTTTCATTAATTCTCAATATGGAAATTCAGATTTTTTTAAGTTCTAAGAACGAATTGAGAGGGTGCAATTTATTTAAAGAGAGGAGAATGTAACAACCCATGTATATTAATTAACTAATTAATTATAATTTTAAATAAATAATGGTATAATTTTGTAATAAAACTATGAAATTTCATTTAATTTGTTTACTTTTATTTATATTAGTTTTCATTATGTCTCTTTTAAAATCCATATAGAAATAATATAAATTATTTATACTTTTTTGAAATTTAGTAACATGAGGAGATATTTTCTGATATATTATCTAAATAAATAAAGATAATAAAAGTTAATATTAATTATAACATATTTTGTTTAAAAGAAACATAATATTGTTATAATAAATAATAATGTATTATTTTTTTAATTATAAATTATTTTTTTAATGTTATATAACAAATTTTTATAAAAGAAATCAAATATGAATGATGTATTTGAGAAATCATTGTTTTCAAATACATAAGTAAATATAATTTTTTAAACAAATAGATGGACTTATTTAAAACCATTTTATTTGGAAGTTAATATATATATATATATATTAAAATTTATGATTCATAATGTTGATGTTTATATAAATACTCATATTACTTTAAAAATAAATGAAGTAATATTTTTTAAAAATTTAAAATAATTAATAATGTTATGTTAATAAAAAAATCTTATATATGTTTCAAATATGAAAACTATAAAATTTATGCTTTTAAATGAACATAGACCTTTACATATATATATATAAAATGATATGATATGAGAGAGATATATATATTAATATAATTGTTTTATTTTAACAAATAAATATAAAAGAATAATCAGTTTTTTAATGAAAACAGTTAATATAATGGAAAGAAATATTAATCAAATGGTGAATCACATTTTCAGGTATTAGGGTTTTGATGAGTCATGCCGAGGGATTCCATTTGATCCAAGTCTACTATTAGGGAGGTTGAGTAGTGGTCGAAGCTAAGGGAGTCGATGTCGATGCATGGGGTGTCGTCAGGTTGGTCCGGTATTCATCCAAGAGTTGTTTCCGAGCGCCAGAGCCTTGCCAAATTGGCATTCGAGACAAATAGATGTCTGATTTTGATCATGAGAAAGAATTGTTGAAGCACAGGATGAGGTCGAGCATCAAGAGGAGGCCGATAGTAGTGGTGAGGTTTTTCCTTCTTCTTCAGATGATTCCAGGTATAAAATATTATTATAGGTCTAATGTGTGATGGAGACAGTGATCCGTTATTCATCCATGCATTGTCCGATTTTGTTCCTGATAGTTTTTTTTATTTTTTATATTTGAATATTATTTGTTGGGCTGATTTGTATAACAATTTCTTATTTGTAATATATTTTCAATTCCTATTGAGTTTTTAAAAATATTGAACTCTATTTTTTCGTGAATTAATACAAGTAGTCTTTTTTTTCGATTCAATCATCATCAATTGGTTGTTTTCATTACCAATATTAAAATCTGAATTTGACTTGTGATTCATTTATATACAATCATTGTTTTTTTTATGGATTTGGTTTGTTGTGTCATACCAGTTTCAATCCATATCACATATATAATAGTACCAATTTTCCAATTTTGTCTTAGTTCGGAGGTAGTAGTTTGTTTATTTATGCAAAATCGAATTAGAGATTCTATTTCAATTTAATTTAAAAAATTTGGATTATTTATTCGAATAATCCAATTGTGTAAAATATTTATATCTCTCTTTATCTACTTGAATTTTTATTTGTTGCACTACATGCTCATTTTCAAGTGTAAATCAAATATTCAAATAGTGGAGTCTCTCAAAATTCTTAAATAGCTGCTTTTGGGAGGTAGTGTGCCATATTTTCCCATTGTATTGTATTGTGTTCATTAGTCCTGTTATATGAGTAGAATATTGAAGGTGTAAATTTATTGAATCCTTCTTCCAAAATTAGTATGGGATAAATATTGGTTTCAAATATTTATTTATTTTATGATCTTTTCGTTGTAAGGGATTACACATCGTCAAATAAATTTTATGAAAATCCACATTATTGTTTTTATAAGGGAGAAATGTTTAGTTTATTATTTTGAAATATTATTTTTGTAAGGTATTTTAGTTTATAAGAAAAATTTATTTCAAATAACATCATTTGTTAGGAATTTTAAATGTGTTAAAATTCATCCACCAAGTGAGTTTAATTGAGAAATACTACATATGTGTAGTTTGATATTAAATTATTTGAGGTTAACAAATTTCATTTATTTAAATTATATTTTACGTTCCTCATGATAAGGTATTATTTTTGTTTAACAAATTATGTTTTTTTGAGATTTTTATATACATATATATTACTTTAGCTTTCTAAATATATTAGGTAAGGGATAGTTTTATTAAATTTTACCTATTTCCAAATTTATAGTTAGAGATTGTTAGTATATTTATTTTAAAATTATGTTTCATAATTTGAATGAGTCCTAGTAAGGGAATGAGACTTTTAATTATCTGTTTCTATAAAACTATACCTTCTTTAGAAATAATGATATCCATTTATTTTATTTATAATTTAGCAATATTATTTTCATGGGTAATTCATCTATTTTAATATTATTACCATGTAATATATATATATATACTTACATGAAGTTCTGATATATAATTTTTTTAAATAATTTATTAATCATTTATCAATTAACTTATGAATTAAGAATGTCATAATTGTTCAACTATATATATAAATAATTCTTGACATAATTTTTCAAAGAATATAGTTGTTTTAAATAAATTATTAACAAAACATTAATTCATATATGAATTTATAAATTAATAATGTCTTAAATTTTATCATGACATATAAAAGTCAAGATTATAACCATATATCATCGATTTTTTTATATTTATACATTATTATATATATATAATTTAAGTCATTTTCTTTAAAACTTATGTTTTCATGAAAAGGGTGATTGTATTTAAAAAAGTGATGCTTCGATGATTTTTATGTTAAAATACATAATTATATATTGTTATTGATTAATTTTAAAGAGATAGAATTATATTTTCTGTATTGTTATTAGTTTATCACATCAAGCATAAGATAAATTTAATAAATATGTCTTTGAAATTTGAAGTGTGTGGATGTTGATTTAGCTTCTATATGTTTATGCAACTTCATGTATCATGAAATATGATCATACAAATCCAAATATATAATTTTCAGTAAATATTAGTATTTATTTGTTCCAAACATGATTATAAATACATTTTAAAAACTAAAACACTAGTGGAATATATATATACATATATATATATATATATGGCATGCTAATATAGGGAATCCATCCCTCAAGTGGGTAGGCCCAAGATAGGCCTCAATGATTTGAGTGACCTCAGTTTTTTTTTGTTTTTAAGAGCTTTCTTAATATTTTCAACTGAATAACTGGAATAGTTTAAAATCATTTTCAATGTGTAATTATTTTTCAAAGAATAATAGTATTTTTTAAAGGTTATTTTATAAATGTATTTATAATTTAATTTTCTGAATGAATTATTAGATAAATATTTTTAATGGGATTTATCAATGGGTTTCAAAAATACATACTGAGAAATTGAACACACACCCATTTATTTTAAAAATGATATTTCCCAGGTTTCTTAGGAGGATATTTGTATATGTCATAACTTTTAGAGATAGCGTGTGTGGAAGAATAGTGGACCATTGTTTTATTTTATTGTTTCAAGTCTGATAAATGTAAGGTTCTGTCTAATCCTCCATAAACTAGTCCGGTAAAAGATCCTCGTTTGTATAATGTGTTGTGTAATTGTTTATTAACTTTTATAAAAAAATTTACACAACATTTTCAAGGAACGTGTCCGGAAGAGTGGGTTCGGGGCGTTATAACGTTACTAAAAAATCTGAATCACCTATTTCCATTCAACATAATTGTAATTTGCAAAGACTACTATAGAGAACCTTGTATGGTTTCATCTTAATAGTGTCCTAATAAATGTTCTTATAGACAAAGTAAACCATCACTATATTCTCCTCCCGAGATCCACCAAGGTTTAGGACTCAATCCTCCAACATGTCTTCCAATACATAAATTGAATGCTCTGACTTCCTATTTGTATGTGGGTGAAATTATTTACATAGAAAAACTACAGTACCACTCTCCTCTATCAAGACTTTCCAGAAGCACAAATAAAACATGGATCCTAATCCAAATAAACAATTTCCAACACCCCATGAAAATGAACTATCTCCTAAATATATATGTCACCCAACTAATAAATTGTGAATGTTTTTTTGGAATTGGCATGAAATAAGAAAGCTTTTTTCATCGGTCCACAATCACCCATATAACATCATTCATCATATGAGTCCTCATAAGACCTTCCACAAGTTCTATGGTGACATCATCCCATTTCCACACTAAATTTTTAAAAGGTTCTAGAATCTCAATAGGTGTATGATTCTCAACCTTTACTTGATGAAATGTGTAAAATCATGTCACAAAACCTGAATTTTAGCTTTCAATTATGACCACTAATAATAACATTGAAGATCGGGGTACCTCTTAGGAAAACCAAGGTAGACCTCACACTCCAATGGATGAAACTGACATGTCAGCTCTTCCAGAATATATGTATGAAAACTAACATAGAACCAAACATATATAATCTTCTTCTCATATATAATCCAATTTGGGGGGGGGGGGTGCCTCCCCATCATATAAATTTTCCTTCAACACCAAACACTCATGATAATAATATTTCCATTCCTTGATGTGTGTCATTAGTCTTGGCTTAATAGATAAGGGTAAAATGGTCATGTATTACCACTTCTGATAAACATACATGTGAATATTATATTTAAAATCTATCATCATACACATAGAACTAGAATCTTGGACTACATGAGTCTTTTTATTTCTGCATAAAGCATCAACAACACTATTTCCATTCCCTAGAATATAGTCTATGTTAATATTGAATTATTATATATACCTGACCCATAATTACTACCAAATATTTAAATCATGATGAAATAATATGTACTTAAAGATTTTGTAGCATTTATAAACACTAAATATTTAAACCATAATATAATACCAACATAACATTAAGGAATATTCCACCACTACCAACTAGTGACAAATTATAGGATAATTCCATTGATGTGGCCAAACTTTTTGTGATCCGTACTCTATGACTTGATCACTCGACCAAAAAACTACCAAAATTCAAAACCAATGTGCATTAAAAAAAATTATAATCATCACATTGCCTAGGTTGTATAAAAAACAGATGTAGTTATTAAATTGTGCTTTAACTCCAAGAGGGACTTCTCACATGCTCCAGAACATTGAAAATTGATATCCTTTTTATTCATTCCTGAAATTAGTGCCTAAAATGAAAATTTTGATTGATGAAAACTATATAATAGAATACCAAACCCAAAAAACATTATATATCAATTATATATATAGGATTTTACCATGATACAACCACCTAATCAATTTCTTCAATAACTGAAAAACCAATATCTAAGATAATGTGAACCATGAAATGAACAATATTGATCCAAAAAAACATAGACATCTTGGTGTATAGACAATTATCTCTCAGTGCACTCCAAATTATGTTTATATGTTTGACATGAGAGTCATGATTTTCAGGGTACACCATGATTTTGTTTTCAATAAGAAAACCTAAAACTAATCCATTTATGGGAGGGACATTCTATTCAGTAAGAACATTAACACAATAAGAATATTATTCAATCTGAATGTCATTATAAAAAACTCATACACATGATAACATATCATAATATAATTCCATGGTATATCATAAGGTTTGAATCTCAATTTGTGATACCATGACCTCATATAGATCTTTTAGAACTCACTTTATTCGCTAATCTTGTTTATAGGATCATCATAACTTGAATGATGATAATGTTTCTTAAATTTCATTTTATATATCTTCCTATAATAAATGTACTAGTGAAAATTTCCATCAAAATTAATGGAATTCAAGATTGTAGAATCACATGTTGATATAAAAAATAATAATTAATAACATATCCATCAATTCTTCTAGCCGAGTCACAAACTCTAGAAGCCTTACTAGTTCTATAAAATATTAGGGAAAGTAAATTTTTTCAACTCTAGAAATTATATCAATAATAAAATGAAAATATTTATCATATGGAATCCTGGAATATACCTTTTGAAAAACATCATGATAAAAACACACTCTAGGTGTAATGAATCTATGTTTGATAGAGTCGTCATCCAATAAATGTCTTGAAACCAAGGTTGTGAGATCACCTATGTTCTAATGAATTAGACCTACACGATCTACCCAGATATCCCATTATCCAAAATAAACATATCTATCACCCTCATGATATGGGATAGTTAATTTCTTATGTTAAAATTCAATATGGTATCAGAAATAATACCCACCATTACCTAAAAAATAAAGTCCAAAATAAACATGTAAAATATGTATAGATCTCAATGGAAAAATACTCACCAACCTCAAGGGAACACCCCTTGAATATAAATATTTCCGTGAACCATAAATAAAATAGGGTTTTTATTTTCATAACCCCTCACAAAAAATCCTCCATCTATCCGAAAAAAATCCACTGGTCAAACAGATTTAAATTTTTTGAAATTATTAAAAAAATAAATAAATACATAACAACCATGGAAGCTAAATGAATCGTGCCTCTACCCATCGATGGACCAAACTCTCTGTAAAAAAATGTAGAATAATATATATGAATATAACATGTCCATATAACCTATTTTCATGTTTGAGTCCCTTGTTCTACACTACTATGTTTATACATATGCCCTTGTCTTAATTTACCAAGTCCACTACTCCTACCAACATGGCAAGTACTACCATACAAGTATGGGGTAGAATCCCCCTTCTAGTGCTCTAGGTCTTCCATGGAACTCCATCACTTCTAATATATTATGAGATCCTATAGAACATATCTATGTTTCCAATATATTATAATACATGAATCTCCACCGGTGTTTGGGGACGGCGACTACGAATTGGTCCGAGCCTACTGCACCGATGGAAAATAATCGATCATTTCCAAGATTAATTGAACCTACCCTATATCTATAATACCATCCAAAACAACTCAAAAAATTATTATAAAGGTACTCCATACCCTTATAATACATACCTACAATACATCTAGATATATCCAAGATTCTTATACTACATGCCTCCTTCTGGTTCCGCTAAAAAATTAGACCCTGATTCACTACCTCGATAAATTAATTCAATCAAAAGTGTTTGACCAGGGACATAATATCATAATTAAAACCATCCTAAAAATGTATCACCACAGCTGAATAATATCCAACTAGAAATTATAACAAGTACCATTGGTAATTTAAATATATTGAATAGTCCATCAATAATATGATTCCATAGGTTATAAAAATAAAATCTCCATCCATCTATAATTTTAGTGTCTCTAAGTAAATGTTTTCTGAGAATATATCGTAGAACTATTTCCCTAACCTTCACTACAACTGCTCCCAAAAATCCTGAATATCTCAGCATCACATTTCTTGTCCTCATAACATATAGGCTACTAATTTGACTCTTTTATATGGATTAATATCTTACTTATATTAGATTATTTAGATATAATCAATCCCGAACATAGGTAACCCATGTCCACCCTCTATGGTGAACATCAATGGATAATGAAACTAGAACTCCTAGTTCAGATTAGATATATTCAGTACAACCCACCATATGACTCTTTCCATGAACTACTCAAATTGAGAAAAGTTCACCTGGAACATATCATCCACCCATTCATGAAAAACTATTTGTGCCTCTTATCTTATTACTGTAGGTGAATTTATAGTTAGGTCCTCCTTTCTTCAAAATGTAAAATTTCATCTTGGAGTCACGTTTCTAAAATTCCAAGAACACATATTATGACACATAACAAATAATTATCACATTTTCACAATATGGATTCATATAAACCCACAAAAACTAATCATGTATACATTGATCCATTTTCAAAACTATGACACTATTTCTACACTTATCCATCCCTAACATGGGACATTGATAATAAAAGATATATATTTTTTATTTATATTTTTCCATTTTATGTATTTTTTTAACATTTTAACTTACCATATTTCAACATTTTCTAAACTATATAAATTAATAATTATGTTCCATTTCATCATAATAACAAAATTATAGAATAGAATTATCTTATCCCACAACTTATGGATTACATTCTCTTTAGTTAATGCCTAAAATGATTCAACTCACATTTAATATTGAGTACCTAGATTGATGCCTAATTACTCAACTCCCGTTCCATATCAGGACAGAAGTAAAATACTAGAAGAAATTAACACCACATAATAAGTGAATCACCCAAGGAGAAAAAAAATTCAACTATAAAAGAAAGAAATATTAACAATGCCCCTACCCAAGGAGCATGGGTTTTCCCTCATATATTTGTCAGTTACTCCCATAAAATTGTTTATTTGTAGAAAATAAAAAATCCTATTATCCTACCCAGAATTATAAAATTGTAAAATTTTCTAAATAAAACCCCTAGTAATACATGTTTATAACATCATGAACCATGTTCCAAATACCAATTCTGTGGTCTAGTTAGCCACATGTCCTAATGTGTGTTTGTTAATATGATAGATTCTATCGATTGGTATTGATGGTCTATAATGAATCATGTGGAGACTATACACTCTTCCTAAAATAAAGATAAAATAATAATTAAATTTATCAATTCTCATGATAATAATATATAAATACTAACACGAACCATTCATCACATAATAAATGCCCAAAATAATAAAAGTGACCAGAAAAAACTAGAAAATATTTCATTACATGTATGTGTCAATTGATGATTAAAATCCAAAAACCATGATACATTGAGAACACAAAATAGGTTCCAACAAAATTTATGGTCCCCTCATACATACTCCATTATTAATCCTTACTCAACCATTTGATATAGGGTTTTCCCATATCCTGAACTGTATAAATGAATTCAACTAGTGTACGTCTCGATGGCCCAAGTTGGGTGTTAGTATAACTCAGTATAGCACTACAATAAACATATAATTAAATTTATTGTCTACAAAAATTTATTCAATAATACAAGGAACAATGAATAGGTCATTAAGAAGAGAATAATTTTTACATAATTTTTAGTATTATTTAATTAACCAAATTGGGCCTATATTTTTTGTTAACCCCAAGTAAATCATACCTACATATGTCCCTATGTGATTCTGGACAATATATCATAGGATAAAAACATTAACTCACAAGGTATTTCATTATCATTATGTTGATATTTTATTTTGGTACCTTGGTACATCAGTCCAGATACCATATAATGGACACATGGAGAGTTAGTCAAATATCATTATCACGAGTACATATAGAATAAATATTGAACATAAATTATGGGTACATGGAGTATCATTCTAGAACCATTATCAGGGTAACATATATCATTATTCTATTACAAAAAACATGGGAACTTAGAGTATCATTCTAACATCATTATCATGAGAACATAAGAATCATTATAGAACCAATTTCATTCAATTACTCAAACATAACCATGCTCAACATCAATGATCATTTATCAAATACAAAATGTTGTATCATTTAATTTACAACATATCAATTTAACATCATTATAACCCTTTTGAATCATGACCAATTATTCATTAACCTGAATGGCCCAAAGGACTTCTTTTTTCATTTTATTTTATTATGGATAATCACCCTTTTAAGGGTTAATGGGGAACCCATACATGACCCGTAGGCCCAAGTCAAAAATCCTGACATTAACCGAAGGACCATAGGCATATATTCCAATTACTTGTACCATAGTCCCAACCCACTAGAACTACCCCTCTATAGCTTCTTCATTATTGATCGCTTAGCTCCCCACCTTGCATTGCTAATCGGCTAGCATTGCCTCGTACAAAGATGCACGGTGCCTGGTCCCGATGGTGGTTTCCATAACCTCTCATTCTTCCAATCTGGTAAGATTTTCTTCTGTTGGCAGTTACTATTGTTTCTCTGATCCCCTTGTGGGCCCTGATCTGTGTGAACTAGGCTACTCTATGGTCTCTGTGGCCCTAAGGACGTATGGCCCGAAGGCCTTGATGACCTGAAGGCCCTTGAGACTCGTAGGCCCAAACCGGTGGCTAGAAAGACCAATTTGGGTGAAAAGTTTCGACTGTTACAATATCGAACAGTGACAACTGTAGTACTGATACAATACCTCATAAAATTATCCTCCACCCGATTTTGAACCTAGCACTCTTGGATTCCATGAAGGATCCATTGCCACTTGGGTACAGTCTTGTTGTCATTATTCATTAATCATTTAACCTAATTACCATCAAACATATCACATCATGTTAACACATCAATGTAATCTAAATAATCATTTATGACAAGTCAATATACTAAAAACATTCAACATAAACATTATATTTTCCCATTTTTATTTCCCATTTACCATTTCAATATAATTAGAACACCTAATTGGTATCTATTAAAACTAGTATCATAATCTTTGATGGATCAAATGGTATCAATGAAGGGTTTCATAGATTCATAGTGATTCAATTCATGTTTCAAAATATAATAGAATTGATAAACATGGATATAAATTGAAATAACTAAAAATAATAATATTCACTAAGACTATAGGAATTGTCATGTAGGCCAAAACCCATGACGTTGTTGATGATCCCCTTCCAAACCATGCCCCATAATTCAAGGTAGAATGTCTAAAAACACAATCGAAAAGACGATCATGGATTAAAACCAATGATAGAGGTCCAAAGAATCATGATCAATTAGAATCTAAATTTAAAACTTAAAGAAGGGATTTATTCTTATCTCTTAAATGGAATGGAAAATGGGTGCAAGAGAACATAAATCATGGAAGAGATCAGATTTCTAAGAAGAGTCAATTTATTCAATTGATTCGTTAATTCGAAAGGGATGAGGTTCTAAGTGCCTATTAATACTCTCAGGTTACTAAAAAATTTTAATTCCATTTTGGTAGATTGCGGTATATTAGAAAGAAAAAATAATGGTTCGTGAGATTTTAATTAAAATATAGGGGATTTAAACATCCAAACACACAATTTTTTAGATAGGAAACACGTTTAAAAAAACTGTAATCTCTAACTATGTTCCCCGACTATCATGAGTTCATGGTGCCTCCATGGAAGGGTAAGAAATTTTTAAAACATGAACCAGCCTTTAGAACCCCCTGAATCATTGGGTGAATGATTTTATTAGGGAAGATACATGGTTTTGGGAAACAATGTGCCAACTTTTCACCACCCAATATCATAGAAAACTCACCTGAATACACCAATGATAGGACCCATGAAATATAATATTAAAAAAGGGGAAACAGGTACCTAAAAATGATTAATGTATGGACTTGAATAACATAGGTATCATGCATATAATAGAAAACTTTATATATATATATATATATGTATGATATTTATAATATATATATTGTACTGAAATATTGTCGTATATGAATACAATGAATTATTCATTCCAAGAGATAACATCACATTGGTGAAATTTATCTTATAATTAATTAAAAAGATTATAAATCATGACAATAAATCAATTAATATAATTATGAGTTTAGTATAATTATATTACATATAAATAAATTCACTATCATCCATTAATTGTTCAATATTATTGTTCAGGTTCATTGAACAACAAACATGATAAATGATATATTTTTATATCATGTCTTAAAATTTTAAATTAGTATATTGTAATACATTTATAAATATTTAGATAATTTTTTTTTGGTTCTATAATGGTCACATAAATTTTTAACTTCTTATTTTATAAAACACAATAAGTTCACTATGTATTAAATAAACATGGTCACCACCAAATTAAACATTACTAATAGTAACCAAAAATCTTATATAATGAAGCTATAAAATATAATTAATTATAAAAAATAAATTCTAGTACACTATATGATTTAGGATTGGTGTAGATTTTGTGATTAATGAATAACAAACATTTTATTATGAAACTACTACAAAATGTTCCAAAATACATATAATAGATATTGAAAATAGATAGTTAATCACTAATATAAATATAGATAATAATTATGTATAATGGCTAAAAAAGTGTATAGATATGAAAACGGTTCTAAAATGGCTTATTTAAATATTAATTTATTTTATAAAGTATCTTAGATTTCATTCATTTATGTGGGGAAACTAGGTAAGGGGTTCATTATCTCAAATTTAATTCAATTAGACATATTTTTTAATTGGAAATATGACAACATTACTATGGTATGGTAACTTTATAATGTTTGTATTGCACCATATTATTGGTTTTTTTATATCCATATCATTTAGATACATCAAATGTAAATCAATTCAATATATATTATCATTGAATGTGATTTTGATCTAGATGTTTCTCAAACCATAATTGTCTTTATTACCAATATTATTTTCACAATACAAATTATTTTATATAGATATTGCATCATTAAAAATATATTATATCTAAATTAAATCATCTTTTTCATTTAGTATTCATGGTTTTTTACATAACACGTCAAAACATGACCCAACAGGACCTGAGTTGCAACTTCCCAAGCCCGCATACAATCTTCTAGTGTCTATAGACTAGTTTTGACTAAGAATATAACACATATGTATGGCTTTTTTTAATATTAATGTAGCAATGAAACTACAATAACCTCCACGAAAAAATTCATAGATATGAAAACTGAAAATAAATGAATGCATACAATTATCCCAAACTAGAGTATAAATAAAGTATAAAATGGTAAACATATTCCCACCAAAATGAAAATTTAAAACTGTCCAACATTCTTATATTGAGGGGATAATTTTAAAATGAACTCACGAAATATCTACTTGTACAAGCTCTAGAAAACACCTCGATCAATCTAGATCACTAAGCTCCGCCTGATTTGGGTCCTCTTAAGACTCTGTCGAATGTACTACGATCTGCACTTGACACAACAGAAGCACGAAAAGCCCATATAGGGGTGAGTATAACAATACTCAGTTGGAAACCCAAATAACCAAAACAAAAAGGGGGTAATTAAAAGTAATAATTCTGATCGATCCATTCGGAGGGAACCAAAACGAGCGACAAACTCTATCTCAAAAAAATCTTTGACTTTACATGACTTGTCATCTCAAACCACATGGCACGTTAACCAAGAAGTAACAAAATTGCAAGGAATCCTATAAAAATTCTAAGTTATATTCATCTTAGACTCTATATCTCATGAGGTTATAACCTCATAGACATCAATTGATTTTATAGTTGAGTATTGATAGGTGACACTCATCTAAGAAAAATCTCTCGACGATCTACGTAATCCAAGATTAATGTAGTTCGAGATATAAACTCCGTATTGTAAAATCCATTCATCCCTGGTGGAACATCCAATATAAAACACTCAATAATGTATCACAAAGTCAATGGCACAATACCGCCAACCCAAAGGGAATGCATCTGAGAGTACACAGTCATCATGTCATGACATGACGAATGTCACATTGGAAACCAAAACACATTGGTACTCATATAGTGGATCTCACCCATCCATGATGGGGTTCTTATAACCGTACTGAATCATTTAAAGGGCTCCTCTCTAAAAAAGGGGATAACTCCTAAGATGCACAGGGTGACACTACAAAAATTTTCTGGAAAATAGATGACCAAATCTCCACATATAAGGGATAACTCCCAGGTTCTTCTAGTAAACACCATTAACCTAATATAGCAACCAAATTAACCCACTTATAAAGGGGATTGCTCTGAGGATCTGCTCGGGGAAACCATAAATCCAATCTGATGTCCTAGAGATCATATCTCTTAGATAAGGGATCACCACCTGTGTTGTTTTGGTCACGAAAATTCCACAAACCTTACCTATTATACCTCATGATTTAGGTTATTATATCATCAATGATTCCACAGACCTGATGAAACCAACTACATAGTATGGGATTCTATACCCAAGGATATATCAGCACTAAGAAATCACACTAATGATTTCAAAAACCACACTAGGCCGTCATAATAGATAAGAAATCACCTCTAGTGTAGTTTTGGTCATAGTGATACAAAGAAACGGTTATAGGGAATGATATACTAGAGGATATTCCCAAGCCTTTCCAGAGGAATACAACAATTGTGTCACTATGATAGAGGATAATTCTCCAGCCTCTCCATATGAATGATATTACTCCATTCAAGAACAACATATCAAAGGGATTCCAATATTCTACTATTGACATAATGTCATTACAACTTCATTGATAAATTAGAAAGAAACTCACTCACCCACTACTAGTCCAAACTTCACCGACCCCTATGACCCATAACATTTCCTCACCTCATATCTCCTAGGCCCATTTTTTGGCCACCATACTCTTCTACATGGAAAACTACTCTGCATTGGATACTCAAAAGCATGAATCAGAGCCACAAAGTAAGATATATGGTGGGTGGAAACTCTTCCAAGGATATACTACATAGAATTTAAGGTGGTCTACACAGTGTGTGACCCTTCTTGAACACTTAGCTTGTCCTCGAAAAGAATTAATTTTTAAGGAATGTGGGATTACATGGAGTGTAGTAGTGGTACACAACATGTCTCGCCTCACCAATTCCCCTATCATGTCTTCCTTTCACAAGGATCTACGATCTGTGTCGACCAAATAGTATGAACACTATGATCATGGTGTGTCATGGATAAATGGACCCCCATACAATTACGTATTCCCATGTCTGTGTTCGACACCTAGTGCACATGTACCATGGGTATGTACTCTCACATGGCTGCGTACATCCAAACCAATTAACTGGCCATGTCCTCAAGAAACACGACATGGGGTCACTACACGGTGCATAACCTCAATTAATTGTGTGTAGTTCCCCGATGTTTTCTTCCCCAAAGGGTAATAACACATGATGTGTCTCACTAGTTTATATGTCTTTTAAATGGAAATTATAATGCGAATTTCCCTACAAGTGGATTGATTCACCCTGGTTTCCCAAAAGAACATAGATCGACCAAGAATAGATACCGAGAAATCACAATAGTGATCTATAACCATAAATATACACATAAAAAAGGGGATCAAAACTACAACTCTAAACTTCTTACATTTGAAAAAATATTGAAGCATCAAGGTTGAATCAGTGCTCGAGTCCTATTACATCATGACCTGGGATTGTTACCAATCATGATCAGAGATTTACATAACCTTTTTAGGTTGATTAGGTTCTTGGGTCATCCTTAGTTCTAATGTGGGGGAGTGTCTTGTGATCGTATATTCAAATGCAGTAAGTTGGAACGTTGTTAGGGATATTGTTTTAATGTTATTAAAAAAATGTCCTTTATAGGAAACCTTTTTTGTAACTCACCTATGGCTCGACACCCAACACTGGCATTTTTTATGTTGGAAATAGTTTAAAAACTATGTTTTGAAGTCACCTTTGATCTCATAATTCTGATCTGTGACTCAACTTGATAGTTATTGCACATTTTTGAAGTAGCTGTATATGTGTGATAAAATATATTTTATATTTTTAATATCACCGCAATGAGGCTCTTGGATTTCTAAAATCATGATCCAACTCATTTCATTGCTTTATATGTATTATTAAAAATGTTCCAAAATCATACAAGTCAAAACCCATGTCATTACATCCTCCCCACATTATGTATTTTTACGCCCCAAAAGTGATATCATATGAAGGAGATTACTATGATCTTCAATGGTACTCCCTTGCAAGTGAGATTAATTAGTGGTTCTATTATATCAATAGCAATGAACTCATGGAAACCAAAAGGAAACCCACAAAAAACATTCAGCTCAAACTAGGGTGAAATCATGAAACCTATAGGCACATGACACTTTAGATACACCGGGTGGGAAAACACCAAGGACTCAGTCCATATGAAATCTTAGGGCCTAATAGTACAACACATTTCTATCCACATGTCGATACAAATGTGAATCCTACCCCAAATACACATGTCAAAGGAATTCACCCACCACACCTTTATACTATCCTCTTTTGGTGGAATTTCTTCTCTCTGATGATTTGTTTTCATGTGTCTAGAACATATAATATTGGGGGAAAGTTTCTCAAATTCCTATGAGTTTGAAGAAATGAAAAATATCACAATTTCCTTTTTATGAATCTCACATAAAATGATAATTCTGAACATGGGAGGGTATCATAAAATTAAATATGGATACCCATGTGTAATCATTCGGTCTTATCGTACCTCCTTGCAAAATAAAAAATCACACCACCTCCCTGAACACACATGTATGAGGGAATCATCCACCACACCACGATACACTCTGATTTATGAGGCACTGACTATTTTAAACGGTTTTACTCACATCATAAAAATTAATTTTGGTGGGGTAAGGATTATTCCACCTCTTCTATTCAAAGATACATTATGAAAAACTAGAAAAGGGTTATACAAATTCCCCTCATCACCCTTGAAAACCTAGAGTAAGGATCATAAAGAATGGAGTATGTATCATTAGTTTTTAATAATAGTATTTCAGAATGTATTAAGGACACTGAGAGTACCTCTATCAACCCTTGATGCCTTTGTTCAGAGGAATTTGTAGCCTACATCTATCCCCACCCCCATCATATAGCCCCCTGAGCCTCAAATGGACCACCTAGGGCTGTTGGTGGCAACTCATACCATTTTCAGCATCCTTCTATTATAACCACTCCATCTACACATCCACCACCCTATGGACCTTCGTGATCAAAATGATACCTATATAAAGGGGCCCCATCGAACGAATCCCACTATGTATCTCGGTGGGCTAGACAATCTAGAGAAAGATGTCCCAGTCTATTTAAGCATAACATCACATCTCCTGTGGAAAAAACAATATCATCCTTAAATCCCAGAGCCTTTGACAACCAGTTCTATGAATTACTCATAATGAGAATCACATGCATGGGACCCCAATCCTACCATCAAAAACCAACTGTCTTTTACTCAAATCCTATGTGACCAAAACCAATGGCCAAGGACCACTAAAGCACTCCAATATAGGTTGGAATTCCTAGTTTCTCCATTGATGCCCTTGTCTCATGATGTTGGCCCTTCTCATAGGTTTATTCACTAAAAAATGGATCCCAGACCATATCTTTGGAGTAACATGATTTCTCTAAGAAACCTGCTGAGTACTTCACTACGATCATGCTAACCTGCTGTGGTTGCAAAACCACCTAGATGTTCTCCAACCTCAACATATCAATATTGATATCCTCCCATAATAGATTATCAAAATATTCCCCAAGTGACAATCACACAATCATAGATCTACATCACTATAATTCCCCATTTCCTGGATGGACCCTACAGAATGCTCATAGATTGACCACCATCTGATCGACAGGTGTCCTAACAAGGAGGAAACCATGTGTGACTACATAAAGTTAGACATTAGCTTCCCAAGGGTTTGGATCACCTTGATAACTT
This sequence comes from Viscum album, assembly GCA_963277665.1. Lineage (NCBI taxonomy): Eukaryota > Viridiplantae > Streptophyta > Magnoliopsida > Santalales > Viscaceae > Viscum > Viscum album. The sequence goes on along the minus strand of OY728121.1, from coordinate 2,021,496,957 downwards.
AGAGGTCACTATCAATGGAACTCATATAGTGCACTCAGCTAGTGGACATTCTTGTCATGAACATTAAGCAAAATATGATGCTCAATGGGCGGTGGCTGAACTAGCAGACCACCCGTAGGTCCATCCTCTCAACGAGTTCCTTACCCTAAATCATAATCTCTTAGACGATTGTCCCCACAATATTTCAACAGAACCCTACCTATATTTCCTCATGGGGGAGTCCTGAAAGAGAATTAAGACACTCCATAGTCAAGGAGTATACCTAGAAAGATAACTCAAGAATGACTGGAAAAACCAAATCTCATTACTATATGATTCATGTTACAAAATTTCCTATGACAAACACCCAAATGTAAAGAATCAAAAAAAGGTTATGAGAGTTGTGGTGAATTTTTACGTCATCCCACGCACCATCAATGGAGTACCTGGGCTGAAATCTTATCTCAAAACATTATAAAACTATCACTACACAACTCAAGCCAAGATCTGGACATTGAGTCCCAAATTGGAACCCCATCAAATAAAACTCTATCATGGCCCGACCCAATGTGGTTCATGCCACAACTCTCCAAGCCCACCTCCAATAGATCAAGTGCTGGAAACAACCACCAAATAATAATATCATAGTGATGGGATGCCTTTTCCTAAGTTAAAAATTTTCATGAACCGGAAAAAACCTCTATTAAATAGAAGAGAGATATAAATATCGAAATGAAATACATTCATACAACAATCCCAAACTAGGGTGCAGAAGAAGTATAAAAAGGGGAAAACACGACCACCAAAAAATGATAAAATAATTCAACCATATTAGTTGGAGGGTATCACTGTCAAATGTACCCTTTGTAAATATCCTTATCCATGATCTTGTAAAAATCCCAGTTGGTCTAGATCACTAAGCTCCACTTGATCTAGTTACTATTGGGACTCCATTGAAGGGCCTATGGTCTGTATAAGAAAAAAAGTGTGGAAAAAACACATGCATCATAGAGTATAACAAAACTTAGTAGGTTCCCCAAATACCCAAAATAAAAAATGTAACTTCTAAAAGTCCACATTCTACTTTTCCTAGCTGAAGGGAAACCAAACGATTGATAATATCTATCAGAAAACAAACATCAAATATACATGAATAGTTATCTAAAACCACATGGAATGTCAACCCTGATATTACCACACTACAAGGACTCCGAGATAAATACCCTGATTTACTCATCTCATACTTCCAGTCTCTTGTGGTTTTGACCTCACATACAACGAAATGTTTTATAAACTAGAATAAATAGGTAACATTCATCTTAGAGCACACACTCCATGAGATTTTTCATCCTGCATGACACTCATCTGAGAGATACACATAGTTGGTCACAATCCATCAATATCTGATGGAGAATCCAAGAGATAACACTCAATAAGCTATCACAAATATTTTGGATCAACACTACCAACCCATAGGGAACATATATGAGAGAACAAACTCATCAGATAATTCCATGAAGAAAGTCATGATGGAATCCATTCGATATTAATACTCAGATAAGGGATCTCACCCATCCCAGATTTGGTATTCTACTAAACCTATTACAACACTTTTTGGTATCATCTCTCAAAAAGGATATTATTCTCATGATCCAGTAGGGGATGCTAGAAAAAAAGTCCAGAAAACTAAAGACAACACCTCCTTAGATAGGGGATCACTCATATGTTCCTCTAGGGTACACAAAAAACTCAAACTTGTAACTCAATCATCTCCCAATATTGGGGATTAATCCCAGGATATGCTTGGGGAAACGGAAAAACCAATCTATTATATTGTAGATCATATCACTCAGATAGAGGATCATCGTGAATTTAGTGTTGGTCAAGATGATTCGACAAAACCCATCTGGTATACCTCAAGAAGTTGGGGATCATACCACTGATGATTCAACAAACCATAACTAAATCAACTACTTTATAGGGGATAATATAACAAACAATTCCATACCCTTAATCAATGTGACAAAATTATAGGTGAACATAGTCCTAATGATCCAAATAACACTACAAGAATATCCTACTATATAGGGGATGACCACTCGAGTTATTTTGGCCACGATGATACCAAGAACCTGATCTAGGGAAATCATATATTAAAGGATCCCACCTAGGAATCTCAAAAGGGATACAATGAATATAATATTGTGATAGGAGATCCTTCTCCCACCTCTTTGGAGGGATGATACAAATATATTCACTCATTTCCTAACAAGGGAGTCGCAATACTATATCAAGTACATAATACCACTATACCCTCATAGGGAAAGATTGAGGGAACTCCCTAAAACACTACTGGTACAAACTAAAATGACCGAAGCGACTAAAAAATCTCCCACCCTCAAATATATGAGGCCAAAACTATGGAAAATATAACATTATATGTGGAAAATTTATCCGGATAGGATACTCACATTTTTAAATCTGAGCCCAAAAGAGGAGATACATTGGGTGGAAACACATCCAAAGAGATTTTACACTTTATGCAAGGGGTATAAATTGAGTGTGACCCCACATAAACACCTGAATGTGTCTCTAAAAGTTATGGATTGGTTGGTCATGTGGGATTACACATAATTTAACTACTATACATGACATTTCTCGCCACACCCATGGCATGACCTTGTCTTCCCTTCAAATGGATCAAACAACCACATCAACCACACGGTGTGTATCCAAAGTACACAGAATTTACCAGATAAAATCCCCCTAACCATTCAATCTAACTATGTCTATGTGTGGCACCCTATTACCATGTAAAATTCCTTTGTACTCACAAATGGTCATGTAGATTCACATAGATTCTCTTTCCACATCCTCAGGCCACATAGTATGGGGAGACTATATGACGTGTAACCCTGATACAAATATTATCATCACCAAAAGTCATCCCCCCTAAATGGGAAGAACACAAAAATATCTTTTTGGTTTACATACCACTTAAATGTGAATTTGGATACAAATTTACCATGTGAGTCGACCGATTCTCCCCAGATTCCCCTAAATCTCACATATCGACCTAGAAAAGATCTCTAAAAATCCTAAGAGGGTTTTATAACCTATTTTTTTTTATAAAAATGGGGATCAAGAATAAAACTCAAAACCACCTACCTCATGGAGAAATATAGAAGTTTTCAGTTTGATCAGTTCTAAAGAACTACTGAAACATTATTTGTGAGTGATCACTATCACAATCAAAGATCGATGGTACCTAATTTCCTCATTTCGATCCTCATGTAATCTATATCTCTACGGGGAGAGAGTCTTTGGATCATATTTTAATGAAAAAATGGTAGGGAGATAGAGGATATGGTTTTAATTTTATTTATACAGTATCCTCCATTTATCCCCCTGTCACTAACTCACCTCCGACCCGACAACCAGCATAGAAAAAGATTATGTTCTTCCTATGATAAAAATGACATTCCAAACTCAACTGAATCATCAGAATATTGATTTTGGATTCCAATTAGAATATATTACATGTTTCTAAACTAACTTCCTATGTGAGATAAAATATATTTAATATTTTTAATATCAACACATTATGGGTTTCTTGAACTTGGAATCTCACTCTAACTTTGTTATTGGATTTTGAAATAATTTTATAATTATTCAAATGTATTACAGGTCAAAAATTGAGTCAATACATGAAATCTCATATTCTTATTTACCATTGAATTATATTTTTTTTCAATTAGTTTCTTATAAGAGAAAATAACCCTATCTCTTCTTCTTGGTCAGAATCCTTATATTATCTAGGAATATATTCATTGAATTCCTATGTCTCTTTTTATAGGACTAAATAATTAATTATATATTATTTTGACAAAATTATATGGGAAATTTTAATCAAAAAAATAATAGATTCTCTTTTAATCATTTATGTTTAAACATGTACTTATTCCAGAATTATAATTTTATATGAATTATTTTAACTATATTTTCATGGTTTTGAAAATAATTCATTTATATCCTTGAATTATAAAATATTTCATTAATTATACTTATAAAAGATCAAGTACATTTCATATTTCGAAAGTATATTCTTATAAAACTCTATAATTCATTTTAATTGATACCATTTTCATCGGACATTTATTAATATTGAATGAGGTAATTATTAAAACTTTACTACCCAAATATTTATATTGATGGATTATTTTATTTTCCTCTAATATGATGGAATGATCCATCACTGTCTCTATCATGCATAATAATCATTGGTTTATTATTGTTTTTTTCTTTTCCTTTTTGAATACACAATTTATTGTTCCATTATTTGAATAGTTTCCCTAAGATTTAAAAAAATTATTAATTGGGAAAATTATTGTTATACATTTATTCCCTTAATCTATAATGTTTACATACCATATTCCTATTTTCTTAATTAATTCCAGTTTACCTAGAAAGTCACTGAATGTCTTTCGATACACAATTTCCTCCCATTGGTTTATATTGTTACTATTATTATTTTATCCTTTATGTATTTCCATTTAAAATAAATATGATACTAATTTTCTTCAACTACATCAATATGATGTGTGGAATGAAACTATTTTTCGTTATATTGGAATAATGTAAGGTATTCTTATTTAAATGTTTTAGTAAACCAAAATTTCTCTTTATTCTACATTATGAAATTAGTGAATGATTCTATACTATCCGACAGAAGTATATATGAATTTATTGGTGGGATCTCATATCTCCCTCCAATGTGTGGGTAAAATGCTTAAATCTAATGAGATACAAATTTTTTAGCACAATATATATATATATTTTCAAATTTGTGGGTTCATTTCTATGACACTATAAGGTGAAATATGTGTGAGTAAAATTAAATTGTCTCTAAAGCATGTGTAAATGTGTGTTTCTCAGGAATCTAATTTTTACCTAAGGAAATATTAGTTCCACAATCGGATGATGTTCTAAATACGTATGCCTATTATCCTGAATATTTTATAGTTCTATGGATCATGATTATTGGAAAATTTTTCCAACCCCATTTGATTCATTTTTATGTTAATCAAATTAGTATGTTATGATTTATGATCAAATAATTATTTGATATATGTTTGATATGAATAATGATTATACCCATATACTCATCTTATGCTCACTTGCGATTTATTATTATTAAGAGTTATTTTTACACTTATTGGGAATCTGAGTTCACCGCATTCTTTTGTTTCCATTTTCCCCTGTTGAGATTATAATAAATGTATGAAATGTATAAAATTGTGTTTTTTGTTTATTATTTTTTAAATACGTTGAAGTGTAATTATAGATTAATTATTTTAATATATAAATGAAAAATTGTTTTATTGATACAATGAACATGGGATTTATTAGTTAATGTTTTGATCAAAATATATGAAACAATCAAATTAAATTAATTGAAATTGGTTTTTAATGAATTATTTTCTATATGTTATGTGGATGAGAAGTTTAATTTCTCAAGATTCTATACCAAATATTATAAAAAATATGTATTTGTCTTATTAATAAATTTTTTAGTAAAAAATAATGAAGGATAAAGAACATGCCAATCCAACAGTTGATTAGACTAGCTTGAAAGATAAAAAATCATGATTTTAAATATCAATTTTCAAAAGTGATATAAAATTAAAAACATGGTTAATAGAAATAATTCTGAAACATGTAATAGATGAATAATTTAGTAACTATGTCTAACACTAACTATTGTAATCTTTAGGGGGATAATTTTAAAAAATTACATTTATTTTGACTCAACAATAAACATTATATTTATATTAATTCATTAACTCATAATGAGTATTGATTTAATCACAACCCAAATTTGTCTAGGATGACTTTAGATTATGTATATGTAATGGACCATTCCCCAATAACACTATATTTATATTCATATCAGTATTATGTAGGAAATATGATGAATCATGTATTTTATTGATTGAATTTAGTGCTCTAGTGGAGGGGTAGTTTTTTAGAGAGGTTAAAAATTTTATTTCTGGTGTTTGAGGTTGGAATATTATGTATTTATTGGAAATTATTTATTAATAGTTTCATTTTTGAGTATATATTACCTAAAATGTTGTTAAACATATACATTATAACTATTATAGACCTTTGGTAATCGATTTGAGGATAATAGGAACATACATGGCTATCCAGAGGCTAGGGTTTAATTGGGTTGACATAGGGTACTTGATGGACCAAAACCTATATAATGATTTTATTTTCTCATATTTATATAAATAGGTTTTTTTTTGTTATTTTAACATTCATATCTCATTTCATTCCCACCCTACCCAAGTGTCACTTATTTTATGCTATATTGAGGCCCCAACAAAGGCCCCATTTATTCATATCTTTTATCCTCCTCATGAACTAATTTTCAAATTAATTATATTGGTGTATATAACGTGTAAATCAATTGCAATACTCCACTATCCTACCCTCTCTCATATTATATTTTTCTTATTTCCATGAGAATGTTTTCGATTCTATTATGAATTCCACTAGAGTATGGTTAAATTTATTAGAATCCATGGGGCTTCCTGTTATCTTGTTTTGAGGTGCCTTGTGTGGTTTGAATTCTAACTGTTAAAAAAATGAGTTAATGTTATTAAATTATAGTTCTAGTTATATATTTTTATATTCCTATTGATATATTTAAATATTTTTTTGAAAGTTTATTTTGGGATTTGGATCACTATATTTTGAGGTTAATTTTAATGGATGAACATCTTTTTCATATACTCATGATTTTTTATTTATTATAGATATTATGTAATGATTTACCTTAGTAAATGAATACTAATTTAATGTATTACATGTTCTAATATAATATAATAGTAAATTTTAATAGAACACTTAAATTATTGTTTAATTATCATTGATAACTATTCAATCCCAGGGTTTTGACCACAACATGCATGAAATAATTTTTATTATATTTATAAATAATATTTTCTATAATTTGAAAATACTAAAGTAAAATACTCAATGATATTTTTATAAGATATACTAAATTTTTTCCAAATGTTTTGTTTACAACTCTTTATTGACAATAATATTCACCAAGATTATAGTTTGTTTTTTATTAAACCCATATTTATTTCATTGACCCTATATATACCATTATCACAATTTTTATTCCCTTGATATGCTAGTGGGAAAAATTATAAATAAATCATGTCACATAACGATGTTAGTTTAATGTTTTGGGAACATACCTTAAAAATAATCACTAGCTAAAATAAACACCCATAGAGTGTCATTATCATTAAACCACCTTGAGAAAGTCTTTTAAATTAAGTGTATTTACTTGTTTCAAGACCCCATTGGGATTTTATTTCTTAAGTAATATAAACATACCTAATACCCAACAATAGAATATTATTGGAATAATCTTTTACCACATAAACCTTAATGAATTATAAGTCCACAAAAAATCATTTCTCATGGTTAAGGGAGTTCATCAGTGGAAATGAGGTAGGAATATTTTAAGGATATAATAATATTATTTTAAAAGAAAATACTAATGTTATTAACAATTACAAAACATTGAATCATGGTGAAGAACAAGGATTTCATGTGGCATTAATTAATGAGAAATTTCATACAAAATAATTTTTTTAAAATGGGATGCTTTTCAATTTTAATCTTAATTTGTTTCAATTTTTTTTCTTTATTAATATTAAATTTCATTCTAAACGGTGGATTCAAATCCAAATTGATTTCATAATTTAAATCATGGTCCAAAATTTAAATTTATATTAAAGGATGTGATGGTTTATAAAACATTTTTTGGATGATTTAAAATGTTGAATCATGAATCCATAAAATTGTGAATAATATTAATATTTAATGGTGTGGCTCTAATTTGTCATATTTCATTCACATGTGTTTTTATGGGCAAGAAAATGTATGTACTAGTTCACACCATGTTGGTATTAGTTATATCTTGTTAATATTAATATGATAAATTTCTTTCTACCACAATTAGCATCTTACATGAATTCCTTGAGAGATAAGACTATCATTCCCATATGGGTTTACAAGATAATTCTATTATTTATAACAACATAATAATTTCATATTATTCTTCGACCAATTTACCATTACTTCAAATCAAGAAATTTCTAACGGATATTTTCATTCTTATATGGTCTAATAGTTAAATTTATTGAGAATGTACATTATTATATGAAATGAATCATATTTTTGATTTATTTTATTGGGTGTATTAGGTGATATATCATGGAATTTTTTATTTAATATCTATTGGTTATTTTATTACTTGGTCATTTATTTTATGTAGAACATGTAAATTGTATATATGTTTTATATTACTATTATAGATTACATGAGTAGGTTTATTTTAAATTTATATATTGGTTAAACATATTGGATGGGTTGTTGTACAATGTTGGGGTATATAGCTATATGATTTTCATATATGATCTTAATTCCATAACCTGAAATTCCCATTTTCCTATTATTTAGGGTGGTATAAAAGGTTATCCTACCTCATTACACTTATTTCCCTTATCCCCTATATGGTTTTCACGATTACTTACATAATATATATATATATTCTTATGTATTGGTGTATGTGTATTTTTTGATGATATTCATAAACACATATATAGCCTCCAGTTGGTTGTGGCTAGGAAATATCATCTCAAACTCTTAACTACAACCCAAAGTAGATAGTGTTGGTGTGAAAAGACCTGATATAGGGAGTTATTTGTTATATATCATATTATCCTATGTTTTTTTCTCATATTTAAATATAACTCTATATTATTTTTACTGATTTCTAAAATAGTTTTTTGTTTATATATTTAAATTTATAGACCTATTCAAATATTCAAATATTATCAATTATTGTGTTGAGACACCATTAATGGTTCCCTATAGTTTATTTTATGATCATAACATATATAGAGTCCCGAATCAGGGTAATGTTTTTTTAAGAACTGATAGGCACTCTTCTAATAATTAGGTCTTTGTTTCAAGTAACATTTATTTTCCTTAAGAGTGTGAAAGACTTCCACCCTAGATTAAAAGATGTTGGAGGTGGTTAGAGAGTATTTTTTGTATATCACATATTCCTCCCAATTTTAACTATTTTTATGTTCCTTTTTTGGCCTCATCTATAATATGTATATTTTTGAATTATATGTATAATAATATTTACTATAATTTGAATTAATATGGATTGAATTTTATACATCAATCATTCTACCTTTTTTCCCTTAGGATAGGTATAGATTTTTCTTATATATGTGGAAAATCATTCCTATGTCCGTGCCATCACATTTATTGGTTGAGAAAATTATGGATTTTGATCATAACCTCATAATTTAAATAATTCCCCTTATATTTAATGAGTCACTTTAAAACAAGACACATGCCACATACGGTCTCGTAGTACTCCATGTTTAGTTAAGATCCTAATTTTGTTTTTTTATCAGTATCCAAGAAAGGATTTCTACAAAGTGGAATCATTGAAATATTGGGATTACATGGGACATTCAATTTCTTTTAAACATGATATAGGAAAATAAACTCATAATATTTTTCTTATAAAATGGAAATAGGAACATCTTTATAGAAGAATCTAATATAACTAATGGGAGTCCGAGTACATAGTATTATCTATAGTATTAGGGAAGGATTCAATTTTATTATCTTGAGTAAAATGTGATAGTAAAAGAAATATGAATATAGGGCTCAATTGTGGGTTAACCATTATTTTATATTGTATAAATTTTTAGACAGTAATGGGTTCATACTTATTGGATACCATTCCATATTTTATTCATGAGAACTCTTTTTATATTATATCAAAAGGAATGTGATGTTTTTTAACTAAAATATCAGTGTTACATGTTTATAATATTTTTCAATATATATATATATTGATGATGATTAGGTTAATAAGATCCTATTTTTTATTCTACTGAAGGGGAGAGTTTTCATTGTTTTACATATTTAGTTGAGAATGTTATTTTTATAGTTGTTTCCAATTGTGGAGATTATAAATTAATTTTTAGTTTTATTTTATTACCATTGATTTTTTTTCAAATATAATTCCTTATTAATCATGAAAATAATCTAATTTAGTTTTACTCTCAAATTTCTAAGTATCCTGATAATTTGTAAAAAAGTTTATTTTTTATACCATTCATGTTTTATTTTTTCATATTCCGTATATTCTAATGTGATCCATGAAATTTTATTGAAAATGAAGTAAAAAAACCGAACTTGGTTTTTTTAAATTTTCAAGGGGTTACTTTTTCATTTGGATATTTTTTTATAACATTATCATTTATAATGTAGTGAATGTGATTTAAAATAAATATGAATTTAGATGTGGTATATTTTTGAATGGTGAATATGTTTCAATAAATAATAGTTTTCAAATTTATTATTATTAGAAGAAACATGGAATGAAAGTGTTTTAAAATATATTTCTTATTTTTTGAAAATGTATGTGGGATGTGAAAAAATATATTTTATCATTCAATATGGATTAAATCCTATAATGGTTGTAAACTAATTATGGTTTATTTTGAAATTAGAATAAGAATATGATTTTGATATATAATTTTATTTATTTTGTTTACAGAATTAGAACAATATTTATAATTATTTTGTAACTCATATTTCTTAGTTTATATGATTTTAAATATATGTTTAGAGGCAATATTTCTAACTTGAATTCTATAATGGATTGTTTACGTAAAGTATGGTATATTATTAAATGATATGGAATTTGAAATTTGAAGTGATTATTGATTCATTATAATCCTTCCTGTAAACAAATATTGAATGTGATCATAAACACAAACGATGGTAATTCATTGAAAGTCCAAGTAGAATCCTCTGGATGGGTTATCATACCGTCTATTTTGATTAGATTATGGTTAGTTGAGATTCATAAGGATGATGATTTGTCCATTCATAATTATATGTATTTTTTTATATTTTCCTACTTTAGTTTTAATATTCATGAATCAGGTGTATGGTGTGGGATTATGTTATCTAATTGTGTGATTGTTATCAATGTTGTAATATTAATATTTTTAGTGATTCGGTATTGATTTACATTCATTGAATTAGGAATGCGATGAATGGACTATGATATGATTTGAGGATACTTTTTTCCATATATAGTTTATATAATCTTGTTTTAATGATTTATAATGAGGACTATGTTTTTTTACTGATTTTAGGTTGATTTAGCAGTTGGGAAAGTGGATTTAATTGATGATGTAGTGTATGTATATAGCATTTTGGGATGTGACCCTGTAGGTACGCCTCTCCGAGGAATTTCTAGGGATGTTATGTCATATGGTTGGTAGTTTTTAAAGAATTTATTCCAGAATAAATTGGTAAAACAATCATATAAATACTAATTGTGAAATTTAGAAAATTAAATCCAATGATCATTATAATTAGTAGCTTCTGTTGTGTAGAATTATTTTCATTTTAAGTTTTTCTTATTTTTTATGTTTCTAGGGTTGGATTTTGAAGACTTTTTGGATGGTTTATGTGTCTTTATACGGTATTATAGTATTGGGGATCTTTGAATAGGTTACACATATATATTATAATTGTTAGTGTCATTTATTACCCATTGGTAGGTCCTTAGGTTTCTAGTGGATAGGCTGGAGTCTAAGGTGTCCTGGTGGATCCACCAGACTATTGAATCCCCATACCAGTTACTTGGAACAATTTTTTCTTATGTTTTTCATGAGGTGTTTTTTAACTACTCTCATATAACCCTTATTACTATTCATTTCCATTAACCTCATATATATCAATTTATATAGATTCCCCCCATAGTCCATTTTGGTAATATGTTCTTCATTATCCTTTCCTGTACGATCATGGTGAATCCATATATGTTTTTAATCATTAAATGCTTTATAATTCCCTAATCTATTAGCCTAATAAGTCTTATACCCTTTTCACTTCATTTCCATTTGATGGTCATGAGTTCTAGGGTGAATTACATTAGAGTATCATGAAATTCATCTAAAACCATATTTATTCACCTTCCATTGATTCTAGGATACTTGAGTTGGAATAATTATAATAATCTGATATTATTTTGATTAATATAGATTTAATTATAGTTTATGTTAGGGATATCCAAATTTTAGGGGTTATTTTTGTATATATTTTCTTAGATATATATTTTTTATTTATAATCATATATTTAATAGTTAGTTATTTAGGTTGACTGTATTTGGTATGATCTTAGGATTTTATGATTTATATACTATAAAAGGTTTGTTATGAATTTCCACAATTTTTAAATTATGGTTTTCTGGACTATATAGGTTTTATATGATTGTAATTAATTTTTAAATTGTGATTAATTTAGTTTAATGTTTCCTTGGCCCAATGGGGAATCCTCATTCTATACCTTCAATATTCTAATTTTTTTTCCAAAATTAATATTGAATCTTATTTATATTTCTGTAATTCGAATAGCTGGTTTTCAATAATATTTTTATAAGATAAATTAAAATTTTTCACAGGGATTTGATCAATAACTTGTAATGACCAAAATATACACTAATTCATGAAGTTATTTTACTATAAAAATTTACATTTTCTTGATCCCCTCAAAGAAATGATCTCCCTTATTGTGTTTCCATTATTATGTGATGTAGGAAAATTATTCATAAAAAATTTCCCCAAACCAAATTAGCTTAATGAATTGGAACCATTCCTTGATATTAAATAGGGATAAAATTTAGACCCTTGGATTATCAGTATATAACCCCGAGATTTTATGAAAAATATTCTTTTTAATTTCATTGATGTCTTGTGATGTATGCTAAACCAAAAGGAGCTTTAACTACACACATCCCTGACTTAGCTTGCATTACACGCAATCGCGACCTTCCACGATGGCGTGTGTTGTACGCAATACCGAGTTTCAATAAACAACTATATGTTATATAAACTCGCCATTATGAATAGTAATACTTGCTTTTTGAATTTTAAAAAAATAATTTTTTCAAAATAGACTTCATTTTTGGATTTAGAATATCGAAATTATCCTTGGGTGAATTTTTCGTATTTTTCTGAAAACTTTCAACTTTTGATGAATAGTGAAAACACTAGATTACAATTTAAAAACCGACTTTTTATTTAAATAATTATTTATTTTATTTAAATTTATTTTTGGTCAAAATTGATACATAATACCTATATAAGTTCAGTGTAATTAATTTGACTCATTTTATAATAATTTTAGATATATATAAATTTTATTGAACTTTTCACTGTCTTTTACCCACCTCCTAGGAGAATTTGAAAATTTACATAAAACATAATGTTACCGCTTCTGTGAGTGAAATTTAGAAAATCTGAGAGACATGGTTAATATCAGGAAGTAAAATTTGGTTCAATAAGATAAAAATATTTTTTGGTGAATAGTAACTTTTTACTTTTATTTACCACGATTAAAAGTAAATATTGAAATTAAGGGTAAAAATGATATTATTATTACCCTAACACATGTCAAAATTCTATTGGATAAGTTTGATTCGACCAGAAACAACCTTAGGAATAAAATATTTCCCTTTAGGCCCACTTGTATTAGATTAGGTCATTTATTATTATTTTATTTAATGAAAATTAAAATACTTAAAATCAAAATTTAAAAACTAAAACATTTTTAATATAGGGTTATACATAAGATAAATTCGACTATAAATATTCATTATAAATCTAGAAATATTTTATACATAGTGGAATTTTATTTATAATTTTTAGAAATTATATAATTTAATTAATTTATGACACAATGATGATTCAGTAATTACCTTATTAATGAAATATTTACATAATTGATGTTATAAATACCCAAATAAATGTAATTTTAGACTTTTTTTGAATTAAAATAATTTTATAGGTTAATATGAAATGTTATTATTGATTTAATTAACTTTTTTTTAACAAATCATGCTGTTTTTAGTTTCACAAAAATCATGTACCAAATAGTGTCAAAATTGACATAAAATAATTTTTAAAACAAATATTATATTACTATTTTTTTTATTCCTAAAAATCTAAGGTTCGTCAAAATTACTTAGATAAGGATATATATATTAATAATTAACCAATTGGGGGTTTTTCTGTCTTGTTATAGTAATCCTATTAAACATATAGTGTAAGAAAACAAGAAGACACGGTAAAAGTTAAATTATTTAACTTAGAGTTAAATCTAAATGATAAGGTTAAAATAGTAACCTAAACTTGTCTAAAACCTATTGGTTGAGAGTATTTCGACCCATCCCCACTTTTTCTTTGAAATAAATCAATTTGGACCTATTATAAACCTAATATTACTTTATTATAAAATAATATTTTAAGTTTTTCCAAAGGTGCCCCTCTCCTCCCTTATAAAAAGGGAACACCTTCCCTCTTCTCTTCACACACTTTTGAGCCTTGAATATCAGAAAACACCTGCAAATTACTCTTCTAAAAATCTATAGTGATATCATAGAGATTCTGGTTTTCTCAATAGACCAACTCTAGTGCCCTAATAAGAAGTTTAAAGGAGATATGTCGAGGAAGAGGTAATCTCTTCTACCGATTCTTTCATGTTTTCTTTCTTCTTCAACTTCTTTTTATTTAGTTTTTTCATTATAAATTAATAAAATCAGTATCAATAACATAATTATGTGTTATTATAAATATGAAACAACCCCATTTCACTTTCTATCCAAACTATGGAAAACGAAATCACCGAGCGTGTGTACGTACGGAATACCGTCTGCACACCGTGGTGTAATCAGTTTTTCCACCCCCACCTTACTTGGATGGGTATAATGGTGTAAATAATAACTATATATGGTTATTATAACATCATACCGATTATTAGGAATTATATCATCCACTCCAATTCCATTCAATAATTATGGGAACGATATCATCACTCATGCGTACGTACGGACTACCGTCTCCATGACGCGATGAGATTCATTATCTATGTGAACCATTCAAAATGATTATAAAGTATATATAATGAATAATAAATAAATATATGAAATAATTAATCTACTTAATTTATGTATATATATATATATATGTCATCTACTTACTTCCATTCAAGTCAATAAGGAAGGGAAAGCGGCGTTCATGCGTACGTATGACCTACAGTCTCCATGAATGTTGTATTTCATTTCATTTATATATCTATTCTATATATATATACTGAATATATATGATACATAAAAAATGATTTACATTATTTAATTATGTAAATCATGATATATTTAATAATAATATCAATAACAAAAATTCCAAAAAAGTACGATAAATAAAACGATTTTACCCAAAACGCTGCTTTAACATGGAATTTACAAAAGAAAGGGTAATATAAAGTCACAAGTGAACCATATATGATATAATAACAATGAATAAGATTCTTTAATAAGTATATGAAATTATTTAAATCATTATATAGTATGTTCAGATACATACGAAGCATATCGTACCTAAGGTAAGATATAATTTAACAATCTCATTTTTATCCGAGATTTCTTATTCGTAAGTATTTACTGGGTTTATATTTATCATCCATGTCTATGTTTTCTCAAAATGTTTTCATAAAATGTTTATTATTATTACATATATGTTAAAAGTCATTTTTACCCCTTTTTTAATTTTACTACGTTGAATGGAAATAATCCTTCTTTTATTTACCATATGATGAACTTTTTGACTTTTCTGGAAAAAGTACGAGAATAATGTTTTTTAAACTTATATGACATGAACGTATTTTTACAGTTTAATGAAGA
This sequence comes from Viscum album, assembly GCA_963277665.1. Taxonomy (NCBI): domain Eukaryota; kingdom Viridiplantae; phylum Streptophyta; class Magnoliopsida; order Santalales; family Viscaceae; genus Viscum; species Viscum album. Next base: position 2,021,481,100 of record OY728121.1, on the reverse strand, counting down.
CTTATTTAAATAAAGATTCCTCTACCTTATTTCATGATTATTTTCAACAAATTCATTTTCTTTTAAAATTACATGGCATTTTGTGAAAGAAAATGATTTTGAAGAAGAAATGATATTTTCCTTAAGAATTCATTTCATGTGTTTTATCAAAACCATTTTTCCATCTAAGATGAAATTATTTCATATTTATATGTTTCAAGTATAATGTCTCTATTATTTATATGGTTTCACTTTTCTTATGATTAAATGATATCCATTTGTCGTATATGGATTATGTTATGATGGGATGATGTTTATGAAACCCATTTTATTCTTTGGGTTATGATGAATGATTTCTGTTTATGTTGTGGAACAAGTAAGAATGATTTCATTATGAGATGGGTGGGACCTATATCTCCCTTTAATTAATTGGGTAAAGATTTATATCTCATGAGATAGACATTTCTGGAACTGTAAGTTAAGCCGGTTCAGTGATACAGGACTGGAACGAGGAGTGAACTCGATTCAGAAAGGGACTTTGTCCACTAAGATGGCCTTGGAAGCAATGCCTTGGCTACTATGGAAATCATATCATGTTATTAATGGTTTTCCACAAATACATGTTTTATTCCCATGATATTCCTTTATGATATATTCTTTACGTACGTCCAAGATTTATGTCTTGCTCAAGATTTTGATGTTTATATTTTATGTTCAAGTTTTTGCATTCAAATGTTTATGGATTGTTTTATGTTCTCTATGTTTACCCTGACTGATAATTTGTGCTCACCCTATTTATGTTTTCTTTTCACTAGGATTTAAAGAAAGGATTTAGGTAAGAAAACAAAATGGGATGATCTTTACGGGAGATGTTGAAGATCTTTCACCATGATTAGAAGATTATATTCCGAGTTTCCAAAGACAATAAACTATTACGGTCCTTATGTGTCTGTTTTTTTATATATTAAGTATTATGCAAAATGTAATGTAATTTCCATGTACGTTAAGATTTGGGTCTATATAGTTGGTATCAGAGGAAAGGATTAGTTAACCTTTGGAAACTAGGATGCAAAAACTTTAGTGATACTCATAGAGATATTTATAAGGTACGTCTAAGGATATACCTAATGTTATATAGAAGTATAGGTTATAATCCTAGAATTACAGTAATAATATTAGAATTAACCCTAAGATGTTATATATTGAAGGTAATCCCCATTTGTTATGTTGTTTTCCTTAGCATGATTTTTGCCTCTCACACTAATCTTTTTGGGTTTTAGACGATGGATAGAACCGGAAGGAACTGTATTGATCAATGTAATAGACAATGCAATGACTGTCCTTCCGAACAAACCAATTTTATGGGAGATGGAGTGAAAATTTATATTTCTATACTTACAAAAGCTTTGACTCATTCTGGACTTCCAAATGAGCAGAGAAGGGAACAATATTTTATTGAGTACTTCATGATGCAACGTCCACCTTCTTTCAGTGGGTCTTCTGATCCACATGTTGCTAAACAATGGATCAATACCATTGAAAAGATATTTTCCATACTTCTTTGTACAGAACATGAAAAAGAAATTCTGGCTATTTACCATTTAGAAGGTGAAGCAGATCAATGGTGGACTCTAATTAAGAATACGAGGCGCCGAGATAAAATTCAATCCATGGAATGGGATGAGTTCAAGAACTTATTTTTCAATAAGTACTTCCCTCATATTCTTCGAACAAAGATGGAAAAGGATTTCATTAATCTTAATCAAAAGGATGATGAATCTGTTGGTATATACGAAGCGAATTTTACAAGGCTTTCAAGGTATGCATCTAGATTTATCATCCAACCATAAAGGAAAGTTGATCGATTCTTCAGTGGCTTAAAACCAAGTATTCGAAGGGAATTAGCTATAAGAGACTTATGTAGCTATAATGAAATTGTGAATTGTGTTATCAAGGTAGAAATGGAAGTTAGTGTTAAATATCCATCTCATTGTATTGAAAAGAAATGAAATATGGAGTTTAAGGAGAAATCTTAGAATAATGGTGAAATGAATATGAATGTTTCTTTATTCTCAAAGTGTGGAAAGAAGCATGGTGGAGATTGTCTTAAAGGGACTAGAAAATGTTTTAAGTGTGAAAAAGATGGTCATCAAGTAGCTGAGTGTCGAAGTAATGGAAAAAGGGTTTCTAATGATTTGAATAAAGAAAAGACTATAGTGAATGCACCACCAACACTTCAATGCTTCAAGTGTAATGAAATGGGGAATTATGCTAATCAATGCCCTAATCCAAGGGTTACTGATGATCAACGTGAGCAGCCTCTTAAGGAAAAGGATAAAGGGAAGTCACATGAACTCACTAATTGTGATGCTGATTATAAAAATGATGTTATGTAATGATTAAGTGTTTATGTAATGTGATTTCAAAATAGTATCATGGAATCTCATTTATGGCATCGTGGAATTTTGGAATATCTATGTATTTGTTTTCAATAATTATATGGTACCGGTAACCATGAAAAGTTATTGAAATATTTTTGGAAAGAAGATGATATGCGCATAATGAAGTGATAAAGAAAAAATGAAATGAGCTCATGACTGATATAATGACAAAGTTATATCATGGTTTGAGTATATAGAAATTTGGGGATTTTGGTATGTGGAAAGTGTTAAATTTGGACAACATTCATGTTTTCACTAAGGGTTAATGGGTATTCATTTTTCAAGAGAATACATAATTATGGTATTCAAATATTTGTAATTTGACCAACAAGATATATCGTATGATATATGGGGGATAAATGATGGTATTCACATGCTCGGCAGATGACATTTATAGTAATTGTTTTCTTTATAGTATAAGATTGGATAGAAGTATTTTGGATAAGCCTAAAGATTGGAAAAGATTATGTTTTACATAAGTCAGTATTTTTTAAGGCTGGAACTTTTTCTTCAATATTATTTATGGAATGTTATAATAATGTAGTTTTAGAAAATGGAAAACCTGCAGGACGGGTGATAACCCATTGTGTTGGACAAGGCTGTGGGAATCGAACCCACAACCGATGTGTGACATGCCTTTATCACCTATCACTGGCCTACAGGAAGTCCCTGGTTATAGAAACTAGTTTTATTAAATTAATAAGTATGATATATTAATTATATGTCCATTTTAGGAACCATATATGATTAATCTCACAATAGATGGACTTATGTATATTTAATAACTTTCTTTATCCTTTTGTTTGAGACAGATGTAATGACCTATCATTCCATCGCATGATCTGCTAACACTTCATGGAAGACAAATTCAACTTCATTTCTTTAAGAGATGAAGTGGAAATTTTTTAAGCCACAAATGACAGTAAGGTTATACCAAAATCAAGTAAGTATTTTTTTTAATTCAACAATTCTTCAACTTTAGGGAAATGATCTTGAAAACAAAAAATGTTGTCCCAGTGTCCTTATATCTGATGAATTAGATAGTACCTTAAATCATCAAAAATTTATGGCTTTGTGATTAATGGATTTTTCATATCCATATTCTCTACCACTCTCCATTAGAACATGATGGTTAGACTTCTCTTCCATTTCCATATTTTCACCTATGTTGTCCTATGTGGAAACCCAGTGCTGAGTTACTTTGGGTGACTATTATGATTCTAACTTCCCCTTTTAAAATGAATTTTTAGTATTCATTTTTACGATGTGGGTTTCAGATAAAGAATCTTTCAAGTAGTAAACCATTTATAACCCCGACGAATTTCAAGGGCGAAATTCATTTTAATGGGGGTAGAATGTAACACCCCGAGATTTTATGAAAAATATTCTATTTAATTTCATTGATGTCTTATGTTGTACGCTACACCAAAAGGAGGTTGCACTACATGCAAACCTGACTTGGCTTTCCTTACATGCAATCACGACCTTCCACGATAGTGTGTATTGTAGGCAATACTGAGTTTCACTAAATAACGATATGTTATATAAACTAGCCATTATGAATAGTAATACCCACTATTTTAAATTTTATAAATTTAATTTTTCAAAATGGATTTCATTTTTGGATTCGGAATATCGAAATTAGCCTAGGGTGAATTTTTTGTATTTTTCTGAAACCATTCAATTTTTGATGAATAGTGAAACCACTGGGTTACTATTTAAAAACAGAATTTTTATTTAAATAATTATTTATTTTAGTTAAATTTATTTCAGGTCAAAATTTATACATAATACCTATATAAGATCAATTAAATTCATTTGAGTCGTTTTATAATAATTTTAGATATATAAAAATTTTATTGAACTTTTCACCGTGTTTTACCCACCTCCTAGGAGAATTTAAAAATTTACATGGATCTTAATTTTACTGTTTCTATGAGTGTAATTTCAAAAATATGAGAGACACAGTTAATATCAAGGAGTACAATGTGGTTTAATAAGATAAAAATATTTTTTTGGAATAGTAACGTTTTACTTTTATTTACCACGGTTAAAAGAAAATGGGGTAATTAATGGTAAAAATGATATTATTAATACCCTAAACATGTCCTAATTCTACTGGATAAGTGTAATTCGACCATAAAAAACCATAGGAATAAAATATTTCACTTTAGGTCCACATGGATTAGATTAGGACATTTATTATTATTTTATTTAAAGAAGAATTAAAATAGTTAAAATCAATGTTTAATAACTAAAACATTTTTATTATAGGTTTATACATAAGATAAATTAGACTATAAATATTTATTATAAATATAAATATATTTCCTACATAATGTTATTTTATTTATAATTTTTAGACATTAAATAATTTAATTTATTTATGACACAATGATTATGTAGTAATTACCTTATTAATGAAATATTAACATAATGGATGTTATAAATTCCCAAATAAATGAAATTTTATACTTTTTATGAATTTAACTAATTTTATAGGTTAATATGACAAGTTAGTATTGATTTAATTAACTGTTTTCGAAGTAATCATGCTTTTATGATTTTCACAAAAATCAAGTACCAAATAGTGTCAAAATTGACATAAAATTGTTTTTAAAACAAATATTATAATATTAATTGTTATTTTATTCCTAAAAATATAAGGTTCGTCCAAATGACCAATATAAGGATATATATATTAATAATTAACTACTTGGGGTTCTTTTGTCTAGTTATAGTAATTTTATTAACCATATAGTGTAAGAAAACAAGAAGACATAGTAAAAGATAAATTATTTAACATAGAGTTAAATCTAAATGATAAGGTTAAAATAGTAATCTAAACTTTTCTAAAACCTATTGGTTGAGACTATTTGGACCCATAACCACTTTAGATTCGAAATAAATAAATTTGGAGCTATTATAAACCGAATATGACTTTATTATAAAATAATGTTTTATGTTTTTTCAAAGGTGCCCCTCTCTTCCCATATAAAAAGGGAACCCCTTACCTCTACTCTTCACGCCCTTTTGAGCCTTGAAGATTGTAAAACCCCTGAAAATTTCTCTTCTAAACCTCCATAGTTATATAATATAGGTTCAGGTCTTCTAAAAAGACCAAATCTAGTTCCCTAAGAAGAAGTTTAAAGGAGGTACGTCGAGGAAGAGGTAATCTTTTCTACTGATTCTTTCAAGTTTCCTTTCTTCTTCAACTTCTTCTTCTTCGGTTGTTTCATTATAAAGTAATAACAACAGTATAAATAAAATACTGATATGTTATTATAAATATGAACCAACCCCATTTCACCTTCTATCTATCCTATGGAAAATGAAATCACCGCGCGTGCGCAAGTACGGAATACCGTATCCACGTCGTGGTGTAATCAGTTTTTCCACCACCACCTTACTTCGATGGGTATAATGGTGTAAAGAATAACTATATATGGTTATTATAACATAATACTGATTCTAAGGTATTATATCATCCACTAAAATTCCATTAAATAATTATGGTACTGATATCATCGCTCGTGCGTACGTACGGATTACCGTCTCCACGACGTGATGCGATTCATTCTCTATGTTAACCATTCAAGAATGATTATAATGTATATATAATAAATAATAATGAAATATATTAGATAATTAAGCAACTTAATTTATGTATATATATAAATATATATATATTTCATCTACTTACTTCCATTCAAGTCAATAAGGAACGGAAAACAGTATCCATGCGTACGTATGGCCTACAGTCTCCATGAATGGTGTATTTCATTTCATTTATCTATCTATTATATATATATATATATATATACTGAATATATATGATATATAAATAATTATTTACATTCTGTAATTAAGTAAACCATGATATAAGTAATAATAATATCAAGAACAACAAGTCGAAACAAGTACGATAAATAAAACGATTTTACCCAATACGCTACTTTAACATGGAATTTACAAAATAACGGGTAATATAAAGTCATAAGTGAACCATATATGATATAATAACAATTAATATGATTCTGTAATAAGTAAATGACATTATTTAAATCATTATAAAGGTGTTTTGGATACGTTTGAAGCGTATCGGACCTAAGGTAAGGGATAATTTAACAATCTCATTTTTATCCGAGATTGCTTATTCGTAAGTATTTACTGGAGTTATATTTATCATCATTGTCCATGTTTTCTCAAAATGTTTTCATAAACTGTTTAATATTCTTACATATATGTTTAATTTCATTTTTACCCCTTTTTTACTTTTACTATGATTAATGGAAGGAATCTTTCTTTTGTTTATCATACGATGAACTTTTTGACTTTTCGGACTATAGTAGGAGAAGAATGTTTTTTAACTTATACGACATTAATAGATTTTCACGGTTTCATAACACCTTATTAAAATAAAGCTTCCTATACATTATTTCATGATTATTTTTAACAAAATCCTTTTATTTTAAAATTACATGGCATTTTGTGAAAGAAAATGATTTTGAAGAAGAAAAGATATTTTCTCCAAGAATTCATTTCATGTGTTTTATCAAAACCATTTTTCCATCTAAGATTAAATTATTTCATATGTGTATGTTTCAAGTATAATGTCTATATGATTTACATGTTTTCACTTTTTTTATGATGAAATGATATCCATTTGTTTTATATGGAATATGTTATGATCGAATGATGTTTATGAAACCCATTTTATTATTTGGGTCATGATGAATGATTTATGTTTATGTTGTGGCACAAGTAAGAATGATATCATTATGTAATAGTTGGGACCTATATCTCCCTCCAATTTATTGGGTAAAGATTCATATCTCATGAGATAGACATGTCTGGAATGGTAAGTTAATCCGGTTTAGTGATACAGGACTAGAACGAGGAGTGAACTCGATTCAGAAAGGGAATTTGTCCACTAAGATGGTCTTGGAAGCAATGCCTTGGCTACTATAGAAATCATATCATGTTCTTAATGGTTTTCCACAAATACATGTTTTATTCCCATGTTATTACTTTATGATATATGCCTTACATACTTCCAATATTTATGTCTTTGCTCAAGATTTTGATGTTTAGATTTTATGTTCATGTTTTTGAAATCAAATGTTTATGGATTGTTTTATGTTCTCTATGATTACCCTTACTGAGAATTTGAGCTCACCCTTTTTATGTTTTATTTTCTCCTAGATTTAAAGAAAGGTTTTAGGTAAGAAAACAAAAGGGGAATATATTTATGGGAGATGTTGAAGAACATTCACCATGATTAGAAAATTATATTCCGATTTTACAAAGACACTAAACTATTATGGCCCTTGTGTGTCTGTTTTTTTATGTATTAAGTATTCCACAAAAAGTAATTTAATGTCCGTGTACGTCAATATTTGGGTCTCTATAATCAGAAATATTAATTCACTTTAATAAAATCCTGTAAACTAATATCCTTTAATTGGTTTAAAACCAATTTGGGTTTTTATTGCAAAACAATGGTGTACATTATTTAGTTCCAACTATAATTTATAACATGAATAATTTATTCTAATATATGTCATGATGAACTATAATTTATCTGACCATACGTAACCTATAGTATTCACCCTTTCACTACATAAATGTGTGTCCTTTGTTTTCAAAGGGGGAAACATATTTAACATGAAAGGACTATTGATTTACTTATATGACCATTATAATTTAATAAAACAATAGTTCTAATGAGGTTTTATGTTTTTTTACACCTAATTAAAATCCATTTTTTGAAAAAAATCTATTTGATATTTTTTATTAATCATATTTCATTCCATATTCCTTTAATTATTCTTTTTAAATGTTTTATAAATATATGTTTTCTTGGATAATCACCTTGAATCTTTTGAAACATGCTCACTAGAAGAAAATTGTCTTAATTATAAAATCATTTTCGAATCATTAGGTGTGGGATGAGTTATATTGTGCAATATTGAACCTAGAAAATTATAATAAACAATATTATATAAACGTGTTCATATAGTATAGGATATGAAATTCCCATATGTTTTTTGTCATTATTTCCATCATTCCCTATTTTGTGCCACATTTTTATTTTATTTTACCATTTTAGGGTTTCTGTTATAAATTACATACTACATTCAATAAGGTATTCATATTATGAATTTTGGGTTAGTTTTTTCATACACATGTACTAATCATAGAAAAGAATAGAATGTGTGGATTCCTCTTCATCGAATTCTATTCATGGAAAATTTTATGATAACATGCTTTTATGAAATTCATTTTTCTAAATTCCTTATTTTATGATATAATAGTTTGGTATATTAACCATTTTATAGTTTTACATTATAATGAATATTATTTTAACATTTTATTTATCTTTTTGGATTATATTTCTCATAATTTTTCATCATAAATATGTTATGCATTTTATATAACATGGTAATCACTTTTATATTGATTAAGTGTGTTTCATAGTTATTATATATATTTTTTATACTATATTAGATGGTATTTTTTCCCAGGGATAAGAAATTAAAAAATAATAGTAGATATGATATACCATGTCTTAATAAATATATTGATGTTTTTTGGATGGGAAAATAGTTTACCAACTAATTATAACCATTCCACAATCCCAAGGATGGGTTTAATATTTTCATAACTTTTTGTACACGGTTCTATCCCCTCCAAGTCGGGTCTATAGGTGTAGCATCCCAAGTAAATAAATAATAGTACATTTTAATTTTTATTAATATTTTTGAATTAAATATTAATTTTACATTAAAGGTGATTCTATGTTCAATAGTGTACCCAATACGCAACAACATGTTTCTTTGAAATCTTATGTTGCACACTAATAAAATAATATTATTATTTTAAATGTCAGTTATCGCCTAGCCATTTTATCAGCTGAAATGAATAAAACAAACTAAAATATGATTATACATGTTTGTAAAATGGTTTTACATTTATCTAATAATAAAATTTATAGGCATAAAATGTGAATGAATCTAAGCATAAATACTCTAATATTATTTATATGGTCGATTTACCGCCTTTTAATGGAAAACCCTCTTTAAATCTAGTTTTCGTCATTTTTATATGTTCTATTTGAAAAAAAAAAAAATTTTCTTTAGATTCGGGACATCAAATTTTAATTTGTGTAAATTTTTGGTATTTTTCTAATAATGTTCATTTTTAATGAATAATGAAAATTACTGTATTTTAATTCCAAAATGTCGTTTAATATAATTTAATTATATGGTTGGGTTATCTTTTTAATTGGTTCTAAAGTGTTATTGGAATATATTTTTACTTTTTAATCCATTTTTGGTCATTGGGATTAAATTCAATTTTTAGTTGGACATAAACAAGTGTCAATCTATTGATAATTAGTATTTATTAAAAACACGCTTTTTATTTTGACAGTGGGAATTAATTGTAAATTAATTTGTACAACTTCTATGTTTTGAATTTAGAAAAATTTATTCTATATTTGGAATCAGTAGGTCCAAATTGTGTAAATAGATAACTTTTATTTTTAGACATTTAAAATATTTACTTCAGTAAATATTTTATTTACTATGATTAAAAGGTAAATATAGTAAATAAGCATAAAATATAAAATAATAATAAAATTAAATTACCCTAACATGTGTCTTAATCCTATTGGATGATACATATATTACCATGGGAATCCTTGGGTTGAATTTGGGACCCCATGGATCCACATGGGAGTAATAATGACACTATATATTAATTAATTTAAAGAAAAGACAAAAAATGAAATAGAAAAATATCTTTTAGTAAATAAATTTTTACATGGGGTTATATAAGTTATATTTTTGACTATAAATATTAATTGGAAATATAAAAATATTTTCATACATCATTTTTTTTTTATTTTGGACATCAAATTAATAAAATTATTTATGACACAATAATGATGCAATATTTACCTCATTAATAAATGATTTAAATAAATAAGATTATAAATATTAAAACAATATCCAAAAACTATAAAATTCTTATTTGATTATTTTATTTCGACCATCAGTCATCTTTACTTCAGCTTTAATGATTAGTTGTGCATTTGAAATCGATGATGAGTTTATAATAAAATAACTGTTTCAAAATTTCTTAAAGACGCCCTCCTCTCCCTTATAAAAAGCCCTCACTTCTAACTCATTCCTCACACTTGTATAGCATTTATATCATAAAAACTCTACTCCAAAAAGCTCCCAATATCACTCTCTTCATCCTAGAAGCCTTACCTTAGGCATAAGGAACTTCAAGAAACCATTTTGGTTCAAACCAAAGGGAGTTACCCGATTTAAAGGTAACGTCTTCTCTTAAGTTATTTTGTTTTATTTTACTTATCCAACCCTTTAAACACTTTTTAATCCTTTAATTTATAACAACACAAATATCCTAAATATACTAGGATATTTTTATGAGAATAATTCTAACTAAACTTACACACACCGTTATTTAATGGGTGAAGAACTTACTGTTTCTATGAATGGAAAACTAACACCGCATGAAGCGATGATTGTTCAATTATCTTCTACCAAATATCCTGGTGTCCATTAAGAAGGAATTGTATTTATATATAATATATATTATGTATATATTTTTTATGATTCTATATTTTTCATTTAAATCATACTTTTATGGTTTCCACAGTGGGTAAACGCGATAATTTCATTTGAGGAAGTGCGGACTACCACCCCCTCAATGTGATATTACTCATTTATTCTATATACGAGACATCTAAAGGATAGAGTTAATGGTGTTATATATGATATTATACTGGAATTATAATATACCTAGGTATAATTTTGGTTTAATTCCATTAAAGTGTGAAATTGAAATGAAATTAGTGTTCATGCGTACGTACGACTTACTGTCTCCATGAACATTGCATTTCATTTCCTATCTTCAAATGTTATGTACTATTATAAATACATATATATAATGGATATAAATGATTTATGTGATATCTAAATCAAGAATATCATTCTGGATATAATGGATTGTTGATGACATGGAAAACATGTAATTATAAGGTGTTCATTTTTACTCAAGTACCAAATATCGACGAAACTATTTCTAATAACATAAATGATTAAATAATCTTTATTACATGGTAATAAGTGATATAAAAGGAATAATAAACTTTAAAAAGGTTCTTAATAAAATGGAAATTTACTTTATTTTATTATTCATGAGATTAAAGAACGACCAGGTCAAGTCGATCACGAGGTAAGGGACTTCATCTCAATCCCATTTCATTTAGGCATATTTTTTTATTGTAAAATTTAATTTATACAGTGTGTAAATGGCTCTCGCATTTCATTTCACTCAAAATAAGTCATTTCTTATGAGGCATTTTACTAAATGAAAAAATATGGACATTTCATTTTAACATAAGTGGTGACAACGATCATTTCCATCACTTCGAGTAACACATGATATTTGGCTTCCTTAACCAGATGAAATGTTTTAAAAGGAAAATAAATACCATTTAATCTTTTATGTATTTTGGTATTGAATATGGTTTTGATAATGGATTTTTTTGTCAATATATTTAAATGATTTATTGTGATTATAATGTGGAAATATTATCTTTCCTTTATGTTTATTTTATGTGTTATGAATATGATATGGTTCTTGGGAATTGTTTATGTATACGGGTGGTTCCATGATAAACCTAGGTCTGGTGATCCAGAGATTTCTCTCCAATGCATTGGGTAACATGAATGTGGAAAACGTGAATGTTTCTCCTAATAGATTTAGAGAATATAATGTGATGGGTATTCAAATGTAACTCCCTACGCAGCTATGATATCTACAATGTAAGAATGATATGGATGCCATAAGTTACCTTTACAATTTATGTTTTCTATGTGTTATTCATAAATCTTATTATTTAATGAGGTATGTTAAAGAGATTATGTTATGTATGTAATGATGAAATATTTTTTCCTTCTTTGTTTTATAATCCTTACTCAGATTTTTATGCTCATCCCATGTTTTGAAATGTTTTTCACTAGACATAATGATTAATTGGTACAATGATGGGATCAAGGAAATTTCATCCTGTCTCAAATATGGAACTAGACATAAATCTTTTTTTCAATAGTTTTTATTTTGTAAAAAAAATGGAAACTGAGTAGAAGTGTCTACTTTGTAATCATTTGAGATGTAATAGTATTGTCCTAATTCTCTATAACTCAAAACCTAGAAAGGTCCTTAATGTGAATTATTCATTGAATTCAATATTATGTAATGTTTTAAGGCCAGGTTCTTATAGTTGGTATCGGAGGTCAGTTTTGATAAATTTAGGAGTTAGGTTATTATTAAATTGATATTACTAAATTAATTTATCTTGAAATTGAAACGATATAGAATTTACAGATTACCATGTTGCTTTTCCTAGTATATTTATTTTTTCATAATGGTTTTCCGTAGAGGAAACAGAGAATCTATGTTGGCATGACATTTAGAGGAAGACAACTGTCCAAATCAGCAACCTGAGATGGTCGGAATCGGAACTGAACAATTTGTTGTAGTGATGGCATAGTTGACTCAGGCTATAAATGGTTGTCTTATCTATGCATGAGATCAGCCAGATCAACCACAGAGGACCATGTCAGTAGTAGAGCATTTCATGAGGCAACATCCTCCATCATTCAGTGGATCATCTGACCCTATGCTAGAAGAAGGGTGGATTAAAGCACTGGAGAAATTTTGTGATGTCATGGCGTGCTCAGAACACTAAAGGCCAGTCTTTCTATTTACAGTTTTGAAGGTGAAGCTGATTAGTAGAGGTTGATGGTGAAAAATATCAGGGATAATGAGGAGATTTATTCTCCTGATTGGGATGAATACAAAGGTATGTTCCATGAGAAATATTTTCCTACTGTGGTTCGACTTAGGTTGGAAAACCAATTCGTTGAATTGAGGCAGGATGATGACTCAGTGGCTGCTTATGAAGCAAAATTAACTTGACTTTCAAGGTATTATCTAAATTTCATATGAGATCTTGAGAATAAAATCAACCATTTTTACTCCATATTAAAGCCAATGTATCGAATGGGTTTAGCTTCTTGTGAGTTCAAAATTTATGAAAAACATGTTTTTTGTGTGGACAATGTAGAAATAGAGTTTGAAAATGATCAGGTGTTATTTGAAAAACAATAGAATAAGAGGTTGAGGTGGCCAACTAAAGAAAATAACTCTTCAAAAAATCCTTATTGTAATAAAATTAGGATTATAGTTTGTAAAAATTGTGGTAAAAAGCATGTTGGGGATTGTATTTTGAAATCTACTAAGTTCCACCGATGTGGTAAAATGGGAAATAAGGCTCGTAATTGCTCTAAAAAGATCATGGTAATGGTAAGACAATATCTGATTTAGAGTCAGTAAAATGTTTCAAGTGCAATGAAATGGGTCATTATGAAAATGAGTATCCAACGAATAACTCATCTAAGGGAAAGCAGAAACACTACAAGCAGAAAGGGGTGGTGAAATCCTTTGCAACTACTTCAGTAGATGTTGGGCCATCATATGATGTACTATCAGGTACACTATTTGTTAGTTCAGATTATGCCAATGTATTGTTTGATTCAGGGTCTACACATTCGTTCATTTATATAAAATTTTCTTGTAAATTTGGAATTCCATATCATGATATGAATACATAAATAATGGTAAAAAACCTAGAGGAAATGTTAGGAATAAAATAAATTATAATAACCTTATTGTCCTTGTGTGCGGGAATAATCTACATGAAAATCTTATTGTTTTTCCTCTAGTAGAGTTTTATGTTATTTTGGGTATGGATTGGCTTTCTATTTATCATGCTAAGATTGAATGCAGAGATAAAGAGGTTTATTTTTAGAATGATTTTCAGTTTGTGTAGAATAATGAACCCTTACTTTTAATATCATATGAGGAAGCTGAGAAACTAGTAAAAGATAGAAATGAATGTTACCTTGCACATATTGTTGAAAATAAAGAAAGTGTTGAGATTAATGATGTGCCAGTGGTAAATGAGTACCTATATGTTTTTTTGATGAGTTGTATGGTATTATACCTGATCGGGAAGTTGAATTTACTATTTACTTAGTGCCTAATGCTAAACCAATTTCAAAAACCCCGTATCGAATGGCTCAAATTGAACATTTGGAGTTAAAGAAGAAATTGCAGGGGTTATTAGATAAATTTTTCATTCGACCAAGCACATAACCATGGGGTGATCTTGTATTATTCGTTAAAAAAGAGGGTTCAATGAGACTTTTCATTGATTATAGTGAATTGAATAAAATCACTATTAAGAACAATTATTATTTGCCTCATATCGATGTTTTGTTTGATCAGCTCCGGGGAGCTCATTATTTTAGAAAGATTGATCTGAGGTTGGGGTACCATCAATTGAAAGTAGAGGAATCAGAAATTCCGAAGACCGCATTTTGTACTAGATATGGCCATTATGAATTTTTAGTTATTCCTTTTGGGTTAAACAATTCACCTGCTATATTCATGAATCTTATGAATAGAATTTTCCATGAGTTGTTAGATAATTTTTTGGTTGTGTTCATTGATGATATTTTGTTTTTTTCTAAATGTGAATAGAATCATGAATGTCATTTAAGGGTTGTCTTGAAAACATTAAATGAAAATAAACTATATGGTAAATTCATCAAGTGTGAGTTTTGGTTACAACAAATTTCATTCCTGGGTCACATTGTTTAAAAAAAATGGCATAACTGTTGATCCTTCTAAAAAAAAGTTGTTGAAGAATGGCCAAGACCCAAAAATATAACCGAAATTCGTATTTTTCTTGGTTTGGTAGGTTATTACTAAAGGTTTGTTAAAATTGTTTCAAGTTTATCTAGTCCAATGAACAAGTTAACTCAAAAAGGTGTTAAGTTCATCTGGACAAAATAATGTGATCATTGTTTTCATGAATTAAAAAGAGGATTGGTGAATGATCTAGATTTGAAACTGCCTTCCATAAATGGTGAGTTTTTTATCTACAGTGATGCTTTGTTGAGAGGACTTGGTTGTGTCCTTATGAATAATGATTAGGTAATTGCTTATGTTTCATGTTAGTTGAAACCTCTTGGGTTAAATTACCCTACACATGAGTTGGAATTAGTTGTTGTTTTTTTTTCTTTAAAAATTTGGATGAATCATTTGCATAGAGTGAAATTTGAAATATATACTAACCAAAAAAGTTTGAAGTATATATTAACTCAAATATAATTGAACATGATACATAGGAGATGGTTGGAATTAATCAAGGATTATGATTTCACGTTCCATTACCATACTAGAAAGGGAAATAAAGTGGCTGATGCTATGAGTCGAAAAAAGTAATTCTTCACTAACCATGATATATTTGGAATGAGATCCTTTAGTTTTTGATTTGATGAACTTTGGAATAGATGTTTTTGGTTCATGAAATTCTACTATTTTGTTTCAGGTGTCAGTGGAATCATCTCTATTAGACAGAATTAAGCGAGTGCCGAAAGAAGACAATGAGTACCGAAAAACGTAGAGTTGTTTTAGAAGGGTAAGTTTCCGGAATTTAACATTGATAATGATTGTGTTTTGAGTTTTGGGAAAATATTATGCATGCCTTGTGATTCATAGTTGAAGAATGAGTTGTTATATTAAGATCATAGTTCCGTGTTTTCAGTTCATCCTGGCAGTACTAAGAAGTACAGAGATCTTCGAGATTATTACTGGTGGGATGGAAGGAAAAGAGATATTGGTGATTTTATTGTGAAGTGTTTGACTTGTCTGCAGGATAAAGTAGAGCAGAAGGTACCGAAAGGTATGCTTCAGTCTTTACCTGTGCCTGAGTGGAAATGGGAAAATATATCCATGGACTTCGTTGTGGGATTACCGAAGACATCTAGAGGTAACAATACAATCTTGTTTATTGTTGATCGATTGACTAAATCTACTCATTTCCATCCTATTTGAGATAATTTGTCTCTAGATCCACATTCGTGGTTATATGTTAAGTCGATATTCAGGTTTTATGGTGTTCCCCACTATATTTTATCTGATTGTGATCTCAGGTTTACTTCTATATTTTGGAAAGGACTTCAGATGTCATTGGGTAATGAATTAAATTTTAGTATAGCTTTTCATCCTCAATCAGATGGAAAGATAGAATGAAAAATTCCAACCATGGAGGATATGTAAGGAGCTTGTTCCCTGGAATACCAAGGATGTTGGGACCAACATATTTGTTTAGTTGAATTTTCATATAATAACATTTTTATTCCATTATACAGATGGTTCCATTTGAGTAATTATATGGAAATTGTTGTCAACCTCCAGATGTTTGGGATGAAGTCTGTCAAAGAAATCTGATGGAACCAGAATAGGTATAAGATATGCTAGAAGAAGATTAGTTTATTCAAAAGAACATGATAACATCTTAGAGCAGGAAGAAAAGCTATACAGATAACCTGAGGATGGATCTATTTGTTGAGGTAGGTGATCATGTTTTTTTCCAATGTTTCTCCAAGGAAAAGTGTGCTGCGTTTTGGGTAGAAGGGAAAGTTGAGTCTGAGGTTCATTTGACCTTATGAAATCCCGAAGAAAGTTGGAACAGTTGTGTACAAAGTGGATTTACCCCCACCTTTATCTCAGGTACACAATGTATTTCATATTTCAATGTTGAGAAAGTATATGATAGATCTATCTCATGGTTTAAGACTATAGGTAGTTCAGTTGGAAGAAAACCTCTCTTCTAAGGAACAAACAGTCCATATTCTTGAATATAGAGAGAAATAATTGTGGAATAATGTAATTTTTCAGGTAAAGGTTTTTTGGAAAAACCAAATGGTTGAATAAGCAATGTGGGAATCTGAAAATGATATGAGGGATAAATACCCCCACTTTTTTGATAAGTGATTAAAAATTGCGAGGACGTAATTCCCAAAAGGGGGAAGGATGTAACATCCCAAGTAAATAAAGAATAATACTTTTGAATGTTTATTAATATTTTTGAATTAAATATTAATTTTACTTTAATGGGGATGCTATGTTTGATTGTGTATATAATACGCAACAACGAGTTTCTTTGAAATGTTATGTTGAACGAAAATATTATAATATTATTATTTTAAATGGTAGTTAACGCCTAGCCATTATGTCATCGGTAATGAATAGAGATATCTAAAAAAATATTATACATGTTTTTAAAATGTTTTGACATTTATCTAATAAAATTTAGAGGCTTAAAATGTTAATGACTCTAAGCATAAATACTCTAATATTCGTTAAAAGGTCGATTTACCGTCTTTTGATGGAGAAGCCTCTTTAAATCATGTTTCAGTCATTTTTATATGTTTTATTTGAAAAAATAAAATTCTTCTTTAGATTTGGGATATCAAAATTAACTTTGGGTAAATTTTTTGGATTTTTCTGATAAAGTCCATCATTAATGAATAATGAAAAATACTGCATTTTAATTAAAAAGTGCCTTTTAATCTAATTTATTTATATAGTTAGATTATCTTTTTAATTGGTTCTAAAGTTTAATTAGAATATATTTTTTATATTTAATCCAATTTTGGAAATTGGAATTAATTTCACATTTAATTTGGACATAAACAAGTGTCAATCTTTTGATAGTTATTATTTCGTAAAAACACGCTTTTTGTTTTGACAACGAGAATTAATTTTATATTAATTTATGCCACTTATTTGTTTTGAATTTAGAAAAATGGATTCCATATTCGGAATCTATATGTCCAAATTGTGTAAATAGGTAACTTTTATTTTTATACATTTTAATTATTTACTTCAGTAAATATTTTATTTAGCATGATTAAAAGGTAAATATAGTAAATAAGGGTAAAATATAATAATATAATAATATTAAATTACCCTAACATGTGTCCTAATCATATTTAATGATAAATATCCGACCATTGGCATCATTGGGTTGAGTTGGGACCCCATGGAGCCACATGGGAGTAATAATGACACATTATATTAACTAATTTAATGTAAAGACAAAAATGACATAACCAAATATATTTTAGTAAATCAATTTGTACATGAATTTTTATAATTTATAATTTGACTTTAATTATTCATTAGAATGATAAAAATATTTTTGACATTATGGTATTTTTTTTACTTTTTGGACTCCAAATAAATTAAATTATTTATGTCACAATATTGATGCAGTATTTACCTCATTAATAAGTTATTTAAATAAATAAGATTGTAAATATTAATACAATATCCAAAACCTATACAATTATTATTGGATGATTTTATTTCGTCCATGATTCATCTTAAATTTGTCTTTAATTATTATTTGACCTTTTTAAACCGATGATGAGTTTATAATAAAATAATTGTTTCAAACTTTCCTAAAGAGCCCCTCCCCTCCCTTATAAAAATCCCTCACTTCTAACACATTACTCACACTTCTCAAGCCTTTGGATCATACAAACACTACTCTAGTAAGCTCTCAATATCTCCCTCTTCATCTTAGAAGCCTTAACATAGGCAGAAAGCACTTCCAGAAACCCTGTTGGTTCAATCCAAATGGAGTTACATGATTTAAAGGTAACATCTTCTCTTAAGTTTATTTTATTTTATTTTACTTCTACAACACCCTAAACTCTTTTTATTCTGTTATTTTATAATAAAAAGAGTGTACTCAGTATACATGGATGTTTTTATGAGATGGATTCGATCTACACATACACACACCTCCATCTAATGAGTGAAGAACATACTGTTTGTGTGAATGAAAAACTAACGCCTCATTAAGTGATGATTGTTCAATTATCTCCTAACAACTCTCATGGTGGCCAATAATATGGAACTTTATTTATATATGATATATATTATGTGTATTTTTTCATTATTCTTCTGTAATTATCATTTAAATAATACTTTTACGGTTTCTATAGTGGGGAAACAAGATAATTTCATTTGAGGAAGTTCAGACTACCGTCCCCTCAAAGTGATATGACTCGTTAATGCCATACGTGGGACATATAAAATATATAGTTGGTAGAATTATATATGATATTATACTATAATTATAATATACCTAAGTATTATTATGCTTTATTCCATTAAATTATGAAATAGAAATGAAAGTAGCGTCCATGCGTACGTATGGCTTACCGTCTCCATGAATGGTGCATTTCCTTTATTATCTCCAAATGGTATATACTATTATAAATACATATATATACTGGTTATATATGATATATGTGATATCTAAATCAGGAATAACATTCTGGAGATAATTGACTGTTGAAGACACGGACAACTTGTAATTATTAGGTGTTCATTTTTTCTCAAGTACCAAATATCGACGAAACAACCGTTAATAACTTAAATGATTACATAATGTTTATAAAATGATAAGAAGTGATATAAAAGGAATAATAAACTTGAAAAATGTTCTTAATCATGTTCAAATTAGATTTAGTTTATTATTCAGGAGATTAAAGAACGATCGGGTCAATTCGGACACGAGGTAAGGGACTTCGTCTCAATCCCCTTTCATTGAGACATTTTTTGTTTTATTCAAAACATTCTCTTATGTGGTGTATAAATACATTTTAATTTTCATTTAATTCAAAGGTAATATTTTCCTATGATCTATTTTACTAAACAAATAAGAAATAATGTTTTCTTTAATGTACGCGGTGAAACGAACTTTTCAACCGTCGCGAGTATTATTTGGTCTTTGGCTTCCTTAACAAGAAGAAATGTTTTTAAAAGGAAAATAAATAAAATATACTCTTTTATGTATTTTGGTATTGAATATGGCTTTGATAATGGATTTGGGATGTCAATATATTTAAATGATATACTGTGATTAGAATGTCGAAATGTTATCTTTCCTTTATGTTTTTTATGCATTATGAAAATTTTATGGTTCTTGGGCATTGTTTACGTTTATGAGTGGTTATGTGATAAACCTAGGGTGGGTGAGCCCCAGATAGTTCTCCAACGCATTGGATAAAGTGACAGAGGTAAACATGAATATCTATCCGATGAGATTTAGGGAATATACTTTTATGGGTATTCCAAATGTAACTACATACGTATCTGTGATAGCTACAATGTAAGTATGATATGGATTCCACAAGTTACCTTTATGGTTTATGTTTTCAACGTGTTATTCATAAATCTTATGATTTCATGAGGTATGCTAAAGAGCTTATGTTATGTATGTAATTATGAACTAATGTTTTCATTCTTTGTTTTATAACCCTTACTGGGTTTTTTATGGTCATCCCATGTTTTGAAAAAAAATTCACAGGACTTAAAGATGAATAGAGTCAAGGATGGCATGAATGAAAATTCATGCTGTCTAAAACGTGGAATTAGACATGACTCTTTTTTTCAATAGTATTTATTTTGTAAAAAAATGGAAACTGAGTAGAAGTGTCTTGTTTTAAATCTTTTGATATGTAATAGTTATTTCCTAATTCTCTAAAACTCTAATCCTGAAAAGATCCACAATGTTAATTATTCATATAATTCAATATTATGTAATGTTTTAAGGTTGGGTCATTATAATTGGTCCCTATCATTTTTGACACATATAATCATTATGTGGGTGAATAAGTGTTAATGTGTGATCTGTTCAAATGTACTAGTATAGGATTTTTTTGTGGATGGAAATCTATGATCATCTTAGACTCCAGATTGAGGCATGAAGAATGTAGTGTAGGAACAAACCCTCCCCATACATAGATATTTGAATAATAGTTGATATAATTGTATCTAATTATTATCCTTTGATATTATGTTATAATTTTATTTTTATTTAATTTAATTTAATTTTTCCATAAATATATAAATATTTAAAATCCTATATGTGATAGACCAATATTCATATATTTTTTTAAAAAATCATTTGTAGTCCCCCAATAATTAATCATTATCCCTCACTATATGGATACCCATATTGATACGATACCCATACCTTTATGATTTTTTATTAAATATAGTGTTTCTTGTAACAATGAGTTGTACATATTGGATTATTTTTCATTGTATTGGAAGTGTAAATGGATTCCACTTTCGATTTGGAGCTATTTGAAGTGGTTGGAAACTTATTATATAATATCACATATTCCTGTTAGTCTATCCCTTATCTTAGTCCATCTTTGGTGTAATATTTATTCACAGGTCATCATATAATACATGATTCATTATATTTTCATAGATGTTAATTATTTTAGAGGGCGTTATGGTATATTTTGAATCATTTATATCCCCTTAGGACTAGTTTGGTTTCATGTTTTCTTTACAGAACATCCAACAAAAGGATGAGTCATGCCAATTTTTTTGGAGGAAACCAGTCATAATTTTAATCCATAAACTAATGGTTAAAAAATTCCCCAACTATTTATCATGAAATACAATAAATATCACAAAACACTAAAGATAACCTAAGAATTTTTTTATAAAATCCAATATTGGGTGTTCAAAACGTATCCAACATGGTGTCAGTTTTCCAATTCATCCCATAGAGGGTAAAATATGAGATTTCTCATGTATTTTTATGATCTATGTCCATCATTATCAATATTCAAATATTTTTGTTTAGTAACCATCATATAGATAATGATGTAACCTTTAATGATAACTAGAGGATGATAGGTCATCAAATATCTCTAAAGTGCTTGTTTCCTAGTTCAAGACATCATTGTAGATTAAATAAATGACCATGTATCTTGTTGTGGAATCCATATCCAAATATATATTTATTAATAATTTATATTTCATCCTAATTTGGTTTATAACCATAAAAAATATGTGATTATTATGTCGGGTTTATGTGTATTTATATTCTGCTTTATCTATCTTCCTCATTTTATAACAGTTGGGAATCACATTCTAATCAGATATTAAAAATTATTAGAATAAAATATTAAATACCTGAAGAAATTTTTTCTATATATTCCATATTTCAATTCATTAGGGTATCTTATACTCCTAACATATTTAAATGTATACTCATTACATGAACAATTTGTTCCTCATCACAGAAATAATATTTGTATCATTATTTAATGAATCTAATCCTTCAAAAATGAGTTATTACATTTTGTAAAATGATATATCATGTGAACATTATAGATGGAATTCCATAATTTTCAAATGATATGCCCCATGTTTGTAACATCCCGGTTCTATGTGCCACTCAACGAGTTCCCCGAACCCAGTTCACCACGTGACCTCAAGTGGATTTCCCCAAACGCCAGAGGCTACCGACTAGCAGTGAGAGCCCATGTCTGATAGTAGAGAAACTATGCCCTCATTTGTCGAAGTGTAGGGCAGTTCTATGAAAAAAAAAATACAGCAACAGTGGAAGCAGTACACCATACACAACTAAAATAAACAACTGAATTAGATATAACCAAACAGTATATAAAATGGAGCAACATGCCTCAAATTCTAAGAAAGCATCCAGAACATGATACACAACAATACAGTGTAGTACAAGTACAGGAAAAAAAAACAGGAAAAAATAGCTGGTAGCATCACGAGCCTATGCCCGGTACCATGCCCCCCTACTCCTTAGTAGCAATCAAGTATTTGTATAAGGACTCTTTCCCCTATCCACAACTATAGAAATGTAATCTGTTTGGGCCGAAAATCATGACCCAAAGAGGGTGTGAGAAATAATCTCAATAGGCACCCACTAAAGGCCTGTGATCAACTGTGTGTAAACATGCAGCAACAGTGTGCAGTAGTAAAATGTAATAAACTAGGCAGTACAGAAAGTAACTAACTTAACCAGTTAGAATTCCATTTACATTTCCTTTGAATCATTTAATTTAAAATGTCACCACAATGAATATTCTAAGTAAACAGCCAATGTGCTCAGACACGTAAACCCCTACCCATAGGTAGATAGAATCCAACACAAGAATCTACCCACATGCATAGAGATGTTTCCCATGGTGTAAGAAGTGTTTCCCATAGGCACAGAATCAACTGCCCAGAGGAACAGAAGAAGTTTCCCATGGGCTACATAGTACAACGCCCACAGGCTAATCACAACACTACCCTCAGGGTAAAACAGGTAACCGGGCCATGCCCAACATGTAAACAAACAATACACAATAAATTTCTCTCAAGGATATTCTACAATCATTACTTTAAAGTCATACCCTCGGGTATCCTGGCCAAATGGCTAAACAGAGGAACACACCCCTAGGGTGGTCCTGGATCCATGAAATGATCCCAAATAGCAGTTTTATAATCAATTAATTACCTATTCAACTATAGATATTTAAAATAGCCATGGCCTCAGCCACAAGAGACCCCCACATGGGTTTGTGGCCCAACGGTACACAAAAACGCACAACAGTTGGAAATTAAACACCAAGCCACCTACCTTAAATGCCCTTGATCAGTATACTCGAATGACGTTCCAATAATTTCCCTAGAACGAGGTAGATCCAAGGTGAAAGAAAACTCGTTCAAACCCAAATAATTTCACATAGAGGAATAATTGGTAAGAACTACACTAGGAGAAGGGAGGGCTCACCAGCGCGTTTCCAGGGACATCGACGGTGCAGAAAACAGATTCCCGACGTGCGCTCGGCGGATCACCAATTCTCCGGCCTCCCTCTCCCACTCCTTCTTCACATTATAATCCTTCCCTGTGAACAGGGGAGGCTACTACCCATTTTATGTGAAAAAAAACAAAGTACACGACGTGTATTTCCAAGTACACACCGTGTACTTCCCATTTTTTAACTGTTCCTCTTGTGGTTTCCCGCCAGCATGGCTCTGTTCACCAACCGACATGAATACAAGGCATGTCTCCTTGAGTTCACAGTGTGTTTGGTCGCACAGCTGGCCACCGCCTTACTATTCGCCTGCTGAGTGACTACACGGCGTGTAAGGGACCACTACATGGCGTGTAGTCAGTCTATACACCTTTCGTTGCCGACATTTCTACACACCCTGTGTACTCTTCCCACACAGTCAAAAGTACACGACATGTGGAAAAGTACACGGCGTGTATTTCCAAAATTTGAGATTTTTCCCCATTTTCCTTATTTTCTAAAAAAACATAAGAAAAAGAGAAAAGAAGAAACCTTTTCCTCAAAAGTATGAACCGAGTTCTTAAAAATTTACCCCTTTAAATCAATTCATCCACGAATTTCCCTTCCAAGGGTGGTGAAGATAAAGCTCAAAATAGCTCTGGCCACTGAGAAAGTACGTCGGTCTCCCGCTCCCAAGTTTTATCCTGCACTTGGCCATGCTGCCATATCACTCGTATGAGAGGAATTGACCAACCTCGGAAAACCATCGTGCTCTTATTAATGATACGAATCAGATACTCCTCAAAGGACACATCTACCTGAAGCTCAACCTCCTCGGGCTGAAAAACGTGAGACGGGTCTGAATGATAACGGCGCAACTAAGATACATGGAAGACGTCGTGCATGGCCCGATACCTCTGTGGTAACCACAACCGATAGGCAACCAACCAGACTCTCTACAGAATCTCAAATGGCCCCACATAACTCAGTGAAAGTTTACCCTATCTCCTAATCCGCCTATATCCCAGCCTCGGTGAAACACATAAGAAAACATGATCCCCGACCACAAACTCCAAGGGTTGTCTGCGGCGATCAGCATAAAAATTATGACGAGACTTCACGGTAGCCATATTCTTTGGAATCAACTGAACCTGCTCAGAATTCTCCTACACGAGATGTGGTTCTATTAAATCGACCTCACCTACCTCTAACCAGCACAAAGGTGATCGGTATGGCCTACCGTATAGATCCTCATAAGGTTCCATCTCAATAGTTGTTTGGAAACTATTAATATAGGAAAACTCAACTAGGGGTATATACTTCTCCCAAGAACCCCCGAAGTCTAGGACGCATGCACGCTGCTTGTCCTCAAGAACCGGTATCGTACTCTCTGACTGGACATCTGTCTGCGGGCGGTAAGCCGTGCTCAGAAGCACCTATGTACCCAGTGCCCTCTAAAAACTCTACCAGAAATGTGACAAAAAACAGGCATCCCTATCTGAAACGATAGAACGAGGGACTCCATGAAGTCGTACGATCTCTTGGATATAAAACTTCCCAATCTCGTTAAAACCAAAGGTCTCCTTCATTGGAAAAAAGTGAGCTACCTTCATGAGTCTGTCCACAATAACCCACACGGCATCATTGACCCTAGGTGACCTCATCATCCCCATCATGATGTCTATCGTGACATCATCCCATTTCCACTCCGGGATGGGTAACTGTTGTAACAGTCCGGTTGGCCTCTGATGCTCAGCCTTCACCTACTGACCGATGGAACACCTCATAACAAAACCAGCTACACCTCCCTTCATACACGGCCACCAGTACTGATGTCTCAAGCCTCGGTAAATTTTGGTAACCCCAGGACGAACTGCCCAAGATGAAGCATGAAACTCTTGAATCATCTCCTCACGTGTATCCCCTGGAACCCATACTCGTCCTTGGAAACACAATACTTCATCATCACCTATCATCCAACCAGGAGGAGGGTCCTCACTTGCCACTGAAAACCATAGAACTAGGCCTTCTGAATCAGATAGCTGCCTCATCCTCACTCTATCCAGGAGGGTAGAAGTTACAGATAAGGATGAAAGATAAGTTTGCCCCTGACTTTCCTGCACATAAAATGCATCTCAGAGAACAAATCCATAAGCTGCCACTCATCACTAGCCTCTTGCACAACCTGCATCTGAGTCTTCCTGCTTAGTGCATCAGCTACTTCATTAACTTTACCATGTGTGTAGGCAAGCTCAAAATCAAATGAATGAAGGTATTAAACCCACCTTCACTACCTCAAATTCAAATCACGCTATGTAACGATATACTTGAGACTTTTTTGGTCAGTGAAAACCACAAAATGTTCTCCCAATAGATAATGTCTCCAATAGCGCAACGGATGCACAACTACAGCCAACTCGAGATCATGCATTGGGTAATTCCTCTCATGTGGCCTCAACTTCCGATACCCGCACACAACAACTCAATCAACCTACATTAGCACAACTCCTAGCCCAATACCTGATGCATCGCAGTAAACTATATAGCTCTTCACCGGCTTTGGGAGTATCTGGATCAATGCTAATGTCAACCTTCCCTTCAGGTCCGGAAAGGCTGTCTCACAACATTCTGACCAAATGAAATTCACACCCTTCATATTCAAGCCCGTCAACGGCACTACCAAGCGGGAGAAGTCCTGTATAAAACGGCTGTAGTAACCGGACAGTCCTAATAAACTTCGTATCTCAAACACAATCTTAGGCTTCTCCCTGGAAAATACTGCTCTCACCTTCTCTGGGTCTACTGCAACTCCTGCCTTCGAGATGATATGACCCAAGAAGTGAATCTGGTCCATCCAAAAGTGGCACTTTGAGAGCTTAGCATATAGTCGATGCCCTCTCAGTGTACTCAATACGATCTCCAGATGGGTGGCATGTTCGTGTCAAGTGTGAGATTACACCAAGATATCGTCTATGAATACTAACAAAAAAGAATCCAAATATGGATGGAACACACGATTCATCAGAGCCATGAAAATTTCTGGCGCGTTCGTGAGTCCGAACAACATAACTAAGAACTCGTATAGACCATACCTACTCCTGAAATCTATTATAGGAATATCAGATGGTCTAACACACAGCTGATGATATCATGATCTCAAGTCAATCTTTGAGAACACTCGTTCTCCATGAAGTTAATTAAAAGACCATCAATCCTTGGCTAGGGATATTGGTTCTTAATCGTCAACTGCTTCATCTTCTAATAATCCACATAGAGTCTGAGGGTACCGTCCGCCTTCTTTGCAAAATGGACAAGAGAACCCCAAGGAGAAGTACTGGTTCAGATGAACCCCATTTCCTATAACTCCTCAAACTTCCTCTTGAACTCCTGAAACTTAGGCACGTACATCCTATAAGGAGGAATAGACACCAGTGCTGCTCCTGGCACAAGATCAATAGAGAAATCCACCTCACGCTTCGGAGGGAGACCAGAAAAGTCATCCAGGAAGATATCCCTGAAATGATCAACAACTGGAGGGAAATCCCTCTAACAAGTCCCCTGGTCATCCAGATATAATCTCGCAATCTGGGCTGTGATACCACCTCACCCATGATGCTCTAGTCCAGCTCGACTCACCTAAACATCCCATTTTACTTTGTATAGAAACTCTCCGCCCTCTCGTGACGTGAAACTCACCCTGAGACGATAGCAATCAACAAAGGCTCGAAAGGGAACCAAACAGTCCATCCCAATAATGAAATCATAGCTCGTCATCTCCAGGCCATAGAGGTCCCAAAGGAAGTGACACCCACCAACCTCAAGGGGGGACTCCTTGCACTAACGCACACTATCCATTCTAGTCCCCAACGGAGTGTCTAAGGTCATAACAGTAGAAGAAGGGGAAACACAGGGCCCAAGGCTCTCCATAACGGGTATCGATATGAATCTATGTGTAGAACCTGTATAAAAAAGTACTGAAGATAAGACAGAAGCTACTAAAATAGTACCTCTGACAGTAGAATGTCCGGGATCCTTCTCATGCTGGGTCTATTGCATTGCATATGCCTGCCCAGTGCCGCGGCCCTGCGTCACAGCCTGACTTCCCTGAGCTGTCCCACCCTACTACCTCTGAGATCCTGGTGTCTGGCTACCATAGCCACAACCACCATCTCATTCTGCATGCCCTGATGTATTCCATTTCCCTGACTGGTACGAAGCTGCTGGTCCTGCCCCTGCACGTGGAGTCTGCACCAAACCCCTCTCACTAGCCACTAGGGGAAACGCCCTGCAAAAGCACTGCAGATGACCCATCCTGTCGCAAGCTCGGCACTCCATTGGGTCTCTTGGACACCTAGGTCTCTTGTGCCCCTCTCTACCACACTGGTATCACATGACCTGGCCACCTGAAGCATTTTTCTGGCAGGTACTACCACCCTAAGAGAATTCCATCGGTCTCTTCCTCTAACCAGTAGAAATAGTACCAGAAACAGGTGATGAACCACCCTAGCCCACAACATTAGCTTCCCGAAGGTTCCTCTCGGTAATCAGCGCATGATTCATAATAGCATGTTCTGAAGGAAACCTGAACACATTCACCAGTGCTCGGATGTCATATTGGAGACCATCCTCAAAGCGTCTGGACCTCAACGTCTCATCACCCACCAGAACAGGTGAAAAACGCTGAAGCTCGGTAAAGCGAGTAGAATAATACATCACCAAAATAGCTCCCTACTGCAGATTCATGAACTCTCGAGGTCGATCTGCCCTCAAGGTCTCTGTTAAGAAGATGTCATAGTAGGCTATCTGGAAATCTTCCCACGCCATGTCTCTATGATGCTCTGACTGGGTGGTAACATCCCAAAACCTCTTGGTGGAATCACGCAACATATACATCGTGATCTTGACCCTCCACCCTGGAGGCATCTCAAGATTCTCAAAAATAGTCTGCATAGGCCCCATCCAATAATCTGTAGCCTGTGGTCCTATATCCCTTGAAAACGTAGGTGAATGCTGCTTCTGGAAGATACGTGTCAGCTCTGCCATAGATTTGGCAGCCGATGGCACTCCCTAAAAGGTCAGAATGAACCGTATAATGCCTTCACGGATCTGTGCCTCCAAGGTAGTGTCCGGTATAACGGTTGGCGCCGCATCTGGATCTGCTGGAGGATCCACTGGTAGCCCATGGCCCACCATCTCTAGAGTATAGTCGTCGCCTCTCTCCTAGAGAACAACTCATGGTCGTCTCGACGACATGACTCTACAAGGTCAAACACACACCTTATATCAAGATTAACAACGACCGAAAACAAAGAAACACAAAAGGGAATAGGAGGACGAAGGCACTCAAAAGTTGCAAAACAATACTACACAGCATATATACTGATTACATGGCATGTACCTGAATCCCCTTCTCCTGCCCAGGTACATCTACATCGCTAATCCACACGACATCCATTTGAACAAAACTATATGATGTTTATATCATCTACACGACGTGTATGGTGTTATTTTCCAACTGCCCGTTTCATTTGTGACATGACCAACTACTCAGCTTGATACTACATGGCGTGTTACACCCTCACACGGCGTGTAAACTACTCCATCTTCCCAGCCACACGGCTATGTCCACAGGGTCTATCCTCAGAAAAGACTACACGACGTGTCCCACAGGTACACGACATGTACTGAATGAGCTTCTCCGACCCGTGTTGTTAGTTACACGGCCAGATACATGGTTCCAACTACACAGGGTGTTCAATATAAAAACAGCATGTACACAAAAGGATTACACCGACCCATGTAGTTAGTTACACGGTCGGGTCCCCAGGTCACACTACACGGCGTGTTCTTCATTGACATGGCGTGTTCAAGAAACGATTACAACAGACCGTGTTTGTTTGTTACATGGCTGGGTCTCTGGGTCAACACTACACAGTGTGTACATCTGGTACACAACATGTTCGCCCCAAGCTCTTCCCTTCCCCATGTCACCGCCCAAAC
Organism: Viscum album; assembly: GCA_963277665.1. Classification (NCBI taxonomy): domain Eukaryota; kingdom Viridiplantae; phylum Streptophyta; class Magnoliopsida; order Santalales; family Viscaceae; genus Viscum; species Viscum album. Next base: position 2,021,451,093 of record OY728121.1, on the reverse strand, counting down.
GGTTTGTGACACGGGTAGAGACTACACGGCATGTACTCAGGGTACACGACGTGTACTCAAAAAGATTATTTTTCTTCCCGAACAGAAGACCATACAAGGCATATTGAAGGTACTACACGGCGTGTATACTGGTATTTCTGGACAGTATGCCTCAAAAACATCCCTGGAACCCAGAAAACACTACAAAATAACACCTATGTGTCAAATTCCGATCTGCGATGGCACATACTCCCCACGAATCAATGTTTGGCATCTTATCTGTGTTATACCATAATAAATCATCAATGGTCCACCAAATTCCTATCAATGGGGGACCATACTCCCCAAAAACCCAATTTTGGCATCTATTCTAAAATCAAGCTCACACAATAATACCCTATCAAATAGAAGGTATCTATCCAAGAAGCTACCACAACAACATGCTTTTACTAGCATGACATCTATCACAACAACATGCAATTTCTGATGCACCTACATGGCATGGAAACTATGCATGGAATGTGATTTCTAGCATGTGCCTAAATGATGAATGAGATGGAATACCCTCATCTCAAAGGGTTTCACTAAATAGATACCAAGAATAAAATATAAACATCACAATACATGTGCGTCACCCAATGATGAAAATAAATTCAACTGTAAAATTGAAAAATCAGAAAAATTGCAACACAAGGTAAATTGGATTTTCCCTGTACATGGGTTAGCTACACCCAGACAAAACTTATTACCAACTACCATTCTCGTCCAATCCCAGACTAAGGCTCCAAATAGTAAGTCAATGAAAAGAAATCCCTCTGATACCACTTTGTAATGTCCCAGTTCTGGGTGCCACTCAGCTGGTTCCCCGAAACTGGGTGCCACATGACCTCAAGGGAATTTCCCCAAACGCCAGAGGCTGCCGACTAGCAACGGGGGCCCATGTCTGATAGTGTGGAAACTATTCCCTCATTTGTCAAAGTGTAGCGTAGTGGAATGAAATATAACATACACCAAAAATGGAAGCAGTAAACCATACATAATTGTAATAAACAACTGCAGTAGATATAACCAACCAGTATAAAAATGGATCAACATGCCTCAAATTCTAAGAAAGTATCCAGAAAATGTTACACAACAATACAGTGCAGTAAAAGTACAAGAAATGAAAACAGAACAAAATAGCCGGTAGCATCACGAGCCTAAGCCCGGTCCCATGCTCCCCTAGTCCTCAGCAGCAATCAAGTACCTGTATAGGGACTCGAGCCCCTATCCACACATATAGAAACATAATCTGTTTGGGCCGAAAAGCATGACCCAACCAGGGTGTGAGAAATAATCTCAATAGGAACCCACCAAAGGCCTGTGCTCAGCTGTGTGTAAACTTGCCACAACAGTGTGAAGTAGTAAAATTCAATAAACTAAGCGGTACTAAAAATTAACTAACTTAACCAGTTATATTTCCATTTACATTTCCTTTTAATTATTTAATTTAAAATATCACCATAGTGAATATTCTAAGTAAACAGCCAATGTCTTTAGACACGTAAACCCCCACCCTCAGGTAAATAGAATTCAACACAAGAATCTGCCCAAAGGCATACAGATATTTCCCACGAGCATAAGAAGTGTCGACCACAGGCACAGAATCAACTGCCCATAGGCACGGAAGAAGTTTCCCATGGGATACATAGTACAACTCCCACATGCTAATCACAACACTTCCCTCTGGCAGAAAATGGTAACCGGGCCATTTCCAACATGTAAAAAAATAGTACAAAAGAAATTACTCTCAAGGAAATTATACAATCATTACATTAAAGTCATACCCTTGGGTATCCTGTCCGAACAGCTAAACAGAGGAACGCACCCCCAGGGTGGTCCTGGATCCATGAAATGATCTCAAATAGCATTTTTATTATCAATTACTTACCTATTCACCTCTATATATTTAAAATAACCATGGCCTCAGACAGAAAATACCCAAACATGGGTTTGTGGCACAATGGTACACAAAAACGCACAACATTTGGAAATTAAACACCAAGCCACCTACCTTAAACGCTCCTGATCAGTATACTCGAACAATGTTCCATGAATCATCCTAGAATGACGTAGATCTAAGGTGAAACAAAACTCATTAAAACCCAAATAATTTCCCTTAGAGGAATAATTTTTATGAACTAGACAAGGAGAAGGGAGAGCTCACTCGTGTGGTTATAGGGAGATCGACAGTGCCGAAAACGGATTCCCGACGTGCACCCAGCGGATCTCTAAAGCTTCGGCCTCCCTCTCCCGCTAGTTCTTCCTGTTCTAATCCTTCCATGTGAACAGGGGAGTCTACTTCCCATTTTAAGCGAAAAAAACAAAGTACAGGGTGTGTATTTCCAAGTACACGGCGTGTACTTCCCATTTTCTTAACTGTTCCTCTGGTGGTTTCCCGCTAGCGTGGCACTGTTCACCTGCCGACATGACTACACAGCGTGTATCCGTGAGTACATGGAGTGTTCGGTCACACAGCTGGCCACTGCCTTACTATTCGCCAGCCGACTGACTACATGGCGTGTAAGGGACCATTACACGGTGTGTATTCGGTCTTTACACCCTTCGTTGCTGACATGGCTACACACCCTGTGTACTCTTCCCACATAGCCAAAACTACACAGCGTGTGGAAAAGTATACGACGTGTATGTCCAAAAATTGATATTTTTCCCCATTTTCCTTATTTTCTCAAAAAAACATAAGGAAAAAAGAAAAGAAGAGACCTTACCTCAAAAGTTAGAACCGGGTTCTTACAAAGTTCATCACATGATGCAACTATTTCACCTCACCAGAGATATATAATTCTTGTCATATAAGGCATCATATGCTTGGAATATGAGGCATACATGATCATCAGATGAGTCATCTCCTAATCCTCACATGATAAATCCCATGTATGTCACATGACGCTTATTATTAGGTTAAAATTGGACATAATGGGCCATACATGTGGGTTACTTGGAGAATGTAACATATGTAATCTTATTATCTCCCAATATAAATGAAACTATACCCTTCTGTTCATCAAATAAGGGTGGTCACAATTAAAATATTATTGGGGATAATGCCTCTTATCCAAATCACACAAAATCTATAATTTTTTAATGTCCAATGGGTAATTGTACTCTTATTATCATCGCATTTGGGAGATCATACATTAAATTAAAGTAGTTTCATCTAGGTTTTTTGGTTTAATAAATGTAGGTGATTATGACTCATAAATACTAACTTGTGAGGGGGTGGTGGGGATGGTATTTTTATGGTATTAGGATTGAACCTCATAGAGGTGTCCATTATAACCTATTTCTTTATAAATCAAAACAAATATTGTTTTTATTTCTTCTTTTAAATTCATTTGATATAAATAGACCATATTTTTTAACAGAATGAAATATGGATGTATATGTATTAAAGGGATTGTAAAAGGGGGTATTTATGGAGGATTATAAATTGTTTCTTCAATTAATGGATTTTCCTAGAAGATGAAAAAGTTCAATCCATGATTGGAAGAATAAAACACTATTAGAAGAACACTTAGAGGTATTATTCATTTAGTTAATGAGGGATGGTTTCTTCAATGATAATAATTTTGAATATTGAACCTATTATGAGGAACTCATGGTTATTGGAAGCAATAGAAATATTTTCCAGAATTTTATGAGTGAATCATGAACCTTTCAATAAAAAATAATGATTTTTTATTTGAATTCAAATTAGGATTCTTAATCATTATCTAATGAAATGAGATAATAGGTGGGTAATAAAAATTCCAATTATTTATTTGGAATTCAAATATGTGTTCCCATATTTTAAATAAGTAGTTCCCATGGACCAGAAACTCCCATGGTATTTTTTATTATAAAAAATATGTAAAATTTGTTTTATTGGATAGAAGAAAATTCTAGATGGGTGTTTCATGGGACCCTATATGAGTAATTGAACATTTTCAAAAAAAATATTTTTATAAGGGTTTTTTATAAAATAGTATCAATTATATTTCTAATTAATTGACGGGATTTCACAATGTTAATGACAAATTATATCACCTAAAGGAATCCATAAACTTTTTCCTCCAATTCAGCTCATGTGAGGTGAAGAAATACGATTTATGTGAACTAAGATAACAAAATCCACCCCCAAATGCTTCCAAAAACCACATAAAATATATACAATGGTCATATGAGAGGTATTTATAGGACTTATATTAATTTAAGTTGTAATTTCATGAAATATATTCATGATCATGAAACTACCTACTTCCACGATTCTTCTGGATGTATTTCTCACATCATAGGTATTGTGAGATTCTATCCATATTATATGATTATGAACATTTCTCTATATTTTATACTTGATATTTTTTGGATGATTTTTTCAATATAAATTTAATTCCACCTAATAAATTGGAATGATGAGGGTTAAGAATTTTAATTCTATGAATGATGATTATTTTTGTTTATTTTCACCTCCATTGTTTCCAAAAATGTGTTGATGCTTTATATATAAACAATGGAGTGGTTCTTGTAGGGGAAAATTAATAATTCAAAAAAATTATATTCTCTATTCTCACCAGGGACACACTCAGGGTATATTGGGCTGAAAATATAGCCAAAATTAATGATCCAGATAATCAAACAAAAAAAATTAGCAGAAGGAATGTCTACACTGAATGATTGTTTATGAGGTTCAATAAATATCCCTATAAATAATCAGGTGGTTTCTAGCTACTATTGGATGTATAAATTGGGGATTAAAGTGACTATACATGATATGGTAGTGATGTTTATAGCTACTAAAGGATGTATAAATTTAGTGTATTATATGGATAATTCATAGAAGTGGGACATCTAGAAACTCCCACTCATTTATGAAGAGGGAGTTAAATCACCTTACTCACTGGTCTTTCTTGTGGTTTGGGAAGTGTATACTCCCAACACCATTATGGTTCCACTAGAAAATAAATATTTTCTTCTCAAATAGAATACATTGTTCTATAAAAGTGATTAAAAGTTGAATTCTAACCCACATTATCCATCCATGTTTTATGATCATTCTATTATATCATCATTGATTTTATACTTACATAGAAAGTAACAGATTACAAGGAGTATAATGTGGTTTTAAATTGTTTTTCCAATAATTTTTATGGGTGATATGTAATGGATCATTTCCACATTTCCTTGATATTTATTTATTAGCTCAGGTGACTATCGAGTAAGGTCATCCTTCTGTGACTCAAAATTTCCCAACCAAGGGAGAGTGAGATTTTATATGAAACTTTTGAATATGTTAATTATCATTATATATATATATATATATATATTAATTTTTATATATTTAAATATTATTAAATAATATCTTTCATTTATTGGTAGGTTTTTTCATGAAGGAGCATTATATTAGTTTGTAACTAGTTTAGATGGAATCCATCCCTAATCTATTGGGTGTTGAGGTCGAGCTTTCACTTGGAAGTCCTATTACTTGTGAAGGTCAACCTAATTGTGTGTTAATAGAATGAAAATGTCTAGAGGTAATTAACACTCAAGGATATCCAAAACTAATTTCAATATTGGATTCTTATTTATTAGAGCATGTATTTGTATACCTAACTTCAACTAACATAATTTATCCCAATCTAGTGGAGATTGACATTAATAGTGCCTTTATATATATTAGGAAATTCCATAATTATGAGGATGCACGTTAATTAAACGGTGAACCATGGATAAAAATTTCTTTGGATAATTGTGTTATATGGGTGTGTATGGAATGACATTCGATGTCTCATCACCCTCACACAACTTGATGAGACAGACATCCAGATGGGAATCCTCCACTTTTGGCTAGTGAACATGGATGATAATGGAGTTGACTATTATGTACCCCTTTTCATTAACCATGAATATTATGTTAAGATAATGTGATGATATTCTAGAATGTTCAAATCATCATGTTCAATGTATATGTCTAATGTTATGACTTGTTATTATGTTTATCAATATATGATTTCTTTGTAGGAGGAGGAGGAGCACAACCTATAATTCTACAAATTATTTCGTAAGGAGCCTAATGACCACATAAGGACTCATCCAATTGAATTCGATCATATTTTGGAAAAACAAATGGCTTCTATGGGTGAGTAGTGGTCTTAGTAAGATACACTCAGATACGGTTTTTTGGGTTGTTCCCAAAGGACAATATTTAAATGATGCATCATTATAGGGTTTTGTATTCTATTGAATAAATCATAATGTGGATTTCCACGACTAAGGAAGTGTAGGACTAGGAAGACCTATAGGTTAAAATTATATCAAATGAGAGTTTTAATTTTATTTATGAATATACATATTAATATTACATTAAAATTTTACTCTCTTTATATTAATAATACTTCCATCTTGATATCGTTAGTGAAATAGACAACTGATATATCAATTCCCAAGAGTGTCATAATCAAATTTTGAAATTATAGATAAATTGAATAACATTTTAATTATATAAGTGTTCAGTAAATTTGTATTATTTTGGGTCAGAATATTTCATTAATCACTCTTATTTATCCCATAAGGATGGGGGTATTAGATTGGTGAGATTCCAAAATCATGGATCAACCTACAGATGTATCGAGAAGCGTGGAGGTAAAATCCCATGGGTTTTGAAATTATAAATTAAAAAAATATCAGTAAAAGATTGTTATATTCTTCTCCAAAAAAATAATTTAATTTCAATTGTAGATTGGCTATGTGTGACCATTATGTGATTTTCTAAAAGTATGATCTATTAACATATTTTCAGAGATGAAGGGAAAAGTATCAATGATGCACATCAGGAATGTATCCAAATAGGAGATTATATAACCTAATGATGATAATTGGAAATATATAAAAAAGATATGAATCCATCATATTGATTTCAAGATTATTTTACTATGAAACGTTCCGAAGAGGGGATGTTGGATTATACTAGGGAGCCTGAGGGATCAATATTGACCAAGGGTAGTCCATTAAAAAATGGATGGTTGATAGTGATTAAATGATTGGGGACATAATTATTGTATTTTTAATTGATAGATAATAAAAAATGGGTTTATAACTCCAATTTTACACCATCATTAATTAATCATATTTATGGGGCATATAAAAATAGATGGATGAAATATGAGCCAGTGGTCCATATTAAAATGGAAATCCATTAAGAGATAAGAGACTAAGGTTTGAGAATTATCTAAAGATAGAGATCAATGTGGTAATGCAAAATAATTATTTTTTGTCACATATCCAATGTTGTGGTTTGACATATTCTATACATCAAAGGGTAATTCGTACGCAATTTGAGTTTTGAGCCAAATGATTACTTAAAAAATAATGTTAGGTTAACATAGTTGAAGGTCGTAATGAATCACTATAGTGTTTGAATATGAGTATATAAAACATTTTCCATATAGGGTATTTATATTTTAATGTCACCAGTCTTATAAAAGAGTGGAGTTTTTGTTTACAATTACACATATTTTACTGTGGATGATGAGAAAATCAATATAAAAAAAACAGAATAAAACCACGATGTGAATTAGAAGCCCATAAAATAATATTGGAAACCTATGAGATAAAAAGTTGTCATTTTTTGTTCATAATGTTTTAAATTTTAGAGTTCTAAGGTTAATGGTTTTACAACCGTGACTATGATTCTTATGAAATTTTATTTTATTTTTTATTTTTCTTGCAGATAATAGTAATAGATGTATACATTGGAAAATCGTAGGGATGGAATTGTCATCCCAATGCCTAATGGTCAATGGTAACCTAATGAAGTGGGTAACTTGGAAAGATAGTATGATGAGTGGTATTAGATTTTTGGATATGATCATTAGTGGAGATCTAGACCTCACTCTTAATCCCAAATTATATGAATCAACACACATGATGTTGCTGGGAAAAAAATTTCTATAGTTTTAGATTTTTATAAAAAATAGGAAAACATATTGGTTCCATGGAGAGTGAAGGGGAAAAAAATATCTGACCCAAATTAGTTATGGTCTCATCACTAAGGGTATATTGGGGAATCATCCAAGTGACATGAAATTTTAGGGGATCAACATGGGTGGGGGAGTGACCCAAACACTATGATTTAATTGTATTGTAATTTTGAGTTGGGCTTAAATAATGTGTCTAAGCATCAATACATATATTTTGAAATTTGAATCAATCAAGACATAGATTTTGATGGAAATATGGTTGATTAAAAATACTTTTTCAATGTTTTGGTAGGAGACCAACACCACTAAAAGGGGGTTTCCCTCTTGGGTGACAAGAAATGAATCATATAGTTTATTGTAATAACAATTAGATAATTCTATATAGTTTAATGTCATATAGAATGAATTATGGTAAGGTGGTAAAATATATTATAGTGAGGATAATTACCAGAATATTTATATTCATAGATTGAGGAATATGATCCTACTGTTTAACATTAGATATTGATTAAAATATGTTATTAATTTTAATGTCATGTAGAAAGGACTAATGGGGTTGTGAAATATAGTGTAATGTAACTACGACTAGAGGGGGATCGTTTTTTATGAATATAATAGAACTCGGTATTTTGGGTAATCAATAAAAAAACCCCTAATCAGATATGAGTCATAATCAATATAAAAAATAATAATGATAAAAATTATCCATTTTACACCTAATCCCACAATAGGGGTTGATGGGATATATAAAAATATCATATCAAATACTAGGAATGACCCTATGAATATGAGGGGAATATATGGCGTAATATTCCAAAAGATCCATTCATGTGAAAAACATGCATAAATTCACAGTGGGGGTGTTACACCATGGTTGTGAAAACTATCCTGAAAAATATAGTGTGTGGGAAAGGAATATTATGACAACAAGTGTTTTAATTTTGATATTAATTGGGTGGATTGGATGTGTTTTTGACCCTTACGGTAATTTTATAAGGGTTGAATCCACTTCTACCTTGACAAGGATGGGGTTGTAAAATTTTTAGGTAACCATTGAACATGGTTGAAACAATGGTTCCATAACATCTTTTTCAAGATAATTCCCCATGAACATGTTACCTTAAAAATAGTAAATATGAGATTGATGGATTCTTTTTTCACTACTGACTAAGAAGTGTAAATTCAAACATGAATTATTTATCGATAAATTCAATGTATGAATTATAAAATGTGTGGAGGGTTATTAAAGGAATATTCTTAGATAATTTTTGAGCACTCAGGGAGCTAGACCACTTTGTGGGGAGTACATTGAAGGCATATATGGGTATATGTGTGGGGAAACCCATGAGATACATAAGACTAAGATTTGATCATGTCATGGGGGGACTATGTGTCCTAGGGGATATTTAGTTTATTTTCATCTACCTCAATTGAATGAATCCTAAAGTATAAAGATGTAATATATGTATTGTAATAAGTATTTTATTGTCCTATAGTGATGTAAATATGATATAACGTTTATGGTCATATAGTTGGGAAGAATGATAATAATGGTCATGGTCACTGAATATATTCCAAAGGAGAAGGAATTATATATTGTAATCATAGTTTGATAACCCTAAATGTATGGGTTCCCAAAACTAATACATAAAAACTCAATTAGGGGTGAACATAGTTTAATTTTACGGTTCTCAAACCAAGTATGATTGATGTTTAATGTCATAAGGCACATTTATCCTCTTTATATATGATCAAAATATCATCCCAAGACAAAGGAGTGTGGAAATAATTATATATCCAGTGAAACTTGAGTCAAGCCACATATAGTTTTTACAAGTGGTTTTTTCTATAAATGGAACTAAAAATGATGAATTTATATCGGGCGATGACTATGAAATTACTCTAGATTATAATAATTATGTAAAAGGAATTAAATGTATCTTTTTAATTTTAGTTAGTAATTACCAAGTCTAATTTTGTGTAAATTCAGGAAATATAGATATTGAACACTCAGTTTAACCTTGTATAGTGATGATGACATGATTCCTAGTTTATGGTCATGTTTTTGTGACTAATCTCATACATTTTATCATCATAAGATAAGATAATATTCTTAAAAGTTAAATTTCATGAAATGTAAACTATGTTTTCTATTGTTTGAGATCTTATAGTCTATTCTACTAGGGGATTTAATGACCTACGAATTGTACTTATTGAAAAACCTAGTATTTCTAGGAGGTGTAATACACACCACATCTCGGTGATAAGTGGGTATGAAAAATTAGTGTAAACCATAGAAATGGTGAAGGGGGCCCAAATTTGTGGCCATCACATTAGTTATTTTCTTAATAGATTCATCGACTCCATCAATGTATGAATAATTACACCCTAGATGAATGAGAAAAGGATAAATGTATTGGTTAATTCCTAAGATACCTAGTACTAGAAAACCTTTAAATTTTGTTTCTCATGGATTCTATTTTCATAAATTGATTCAATTTCAGTTATATTGACATGGTATAAATTTTTATTTTTAAAGTGGCTGTATATTTAATTTACATGGGAGGATTGTGGGAATTTAATGGTATGCAATTCCTTTTTTCTATAATACAATGATTAATTGGGTTCTTATGTGGATTTATATGTCATGGATCAGAATGGACACAACACATTGGAGTGATTTTTCAAGATAATTATTCATGTTTCAATCCACCATATTATGTTTGCTGTTAGATATGAATTTTTTTAATTAATTAATATATCCATTATTTGAAAATTGTTATATAGAATTATAGTTTCAAAAAAGATGGTACACAAGATACATATTCTATAGTAAGGAGTCCCTAAATTTTCTCACATTATCCATGATAACTATTTTGGGGACCCTAAACTGATAGATTATGTTGGATTTGACAATCGACATCTTGGACTCGGACCTGAACTCATTAAGTGGGATTTATAATGTCAATTTTTAAATGAAATTTTTTCAAGTGAGAATATTCTTGATCTATCACAACGTTTCTAACTGGTGTGGACCCATGTGGTCAATTAATGACATTAAAATAGGTTATGAGAAGTGGGTGTTATAGGGAAGATCAGTGGGATGATGGAAAATGATAGTGTGGACAATGAATGCATTAAACTATGATATAATTATCCCATCATTTGGATTTTATGGAATAAATTCAATATTAATTGATGAGTTATTTATGTCCCAACATCATCTGCTAACAAGTATTACTTAATTTCCTTCCATTGGATGAAATTGATAAATAATATATCAATTTTATGTTTATAGTTTAATTTCCCTAATTTATACTCATCTCATTGGGAAATTTGTTTTCCAATATGCATATTATTCCCCTCTTTGCCAAAATTATTGGTAGAGGACTTCGATGAAGGTACATGATAATGGGGGTCACCCACTCTGATTCCGGTTTTTTATTAGGATCTTAAGGGACCCACTTTAGAGGAACGAATGATGAGCCAATTCACCTCTCATCCCTACCAATTTAGGGTTGAGAAGACAAATTAAATTTTTTCACATGTATGGTAATATTTTCTTAATACTAATTAGTAAGGGACATGACCATGTTTCACTGGGTATTTTATTGATCATTTTATAACTATGAAAAATGTGACACATTATGTTTAATATAAAAATAGACCATAATTATATATATATTCTAAATAAAGGTGATTGGATCCTTATTCTTATATTATATTCACCAATTATATTCAAGATGAACATAATATATTCACCCTCTACACACAAATGAAGAACCTGAATCAGTAGGGTGATCTCTTGATTGGTATTGAGGATTTTTATTCTATCTCATTGATGGAGTACAACTCCAAAAGGAGGAATGAGTATGGAATGATGTCCTTTAAGGTCGCGATTAGGAAAACATCAAGGAAAACTTTATAGATTTTAAGGTTATTCAACCTCTTTTCAGTATGTCTTTGAGCAGTACTATAAAAGTGAATCTTCTAGTACGGTACATATTTAGTGATGAATATTATCTAATAATATGAAAACTATATATAAGGTGGAACCACATATGTGGTTAGCTATGAAAATTTTAAATCTACCAATTATTATCCCTTTAAATCCTTTGGATGAATGAAATCGATATCTATATATTGAAGGGTCACTACACATCGTACCAATCATCTAGTCAGCATGTAATGATTGTGGATGTACAACAATGGTAAATGATATAGGCCATAAATACCTAAAGATGATATAGATAATTATACACCTTACATACTGAAAAGATCTATACATAACATTCCTTATCAATGGGATAAAATCTAACCTTTGTGTCTTTCATAATGAAACTGAGGTAGAAATAACTAATATATTTATCCTTATTATTATTTTTAGATAAGAGGGTTCCTAGATAACATTATATGAGTGTCACATAGAGTATCATGATTTTATTTATATATGAGGCATCATAAATTGATGTTTTAGAGAATATTATATTATGTCATCAGATTTTTTCTCAAATTCTCTAGAGTTATAAAATGTGTCCTTTCCTCTTTATCATTGAGAAAAACATAATCATTTTTCCAAGTCATGGAAATTATTTCAGATATATAACTTGGATATCATTAAATAATAATGTATCTAGAATACACTATTGAAGGTTCCTCTCAATTATCTTCAGGTCCTTATAATGGTTTGCCTCAATGTCATTATTACAGACAAAAAACAATTCATTTTTTTAGGTAACTTCGAATGAACAGTTTAAGGATTTTATCCTTGGATTGTGGGTTTAATGCAGTGAAATAACATTCACAATATCAATGTGGTCATCCTTAAATCAGTTGGATTTAAACACAAAATCACCTATTTAGTAGTATAACATATCTTTTATAAGGTGGTTAACGATGTGATTCATATATCACTAATAGTTTAATCTATCATTAAACATGGGAAAAAATATTATGGTATGAATATATTCATGAATGTTCCTATAATATAGTGGAATCTTCATATTTTATGAAATTAGGGTTTTATTATAAATAATATATCAATTAGTGATGGAGATGGAAGTGAATCTAAATATTAGGTTGATCAGAAAAATTATTTCTGGGATAGGAAATTCATTATTTTGGTAGTGGGACTTGAGATAACAGAATTCAATACCAACACTATTTTTGTTATCATTCTACAAATTAGGGTAAAGTTTATCCATCTCCATGGGATTCAAGATGTCCTTTTTAATATTTTCAATCATTATTTTATCATCTTTTTCCTTGACCATGGCATAATGGGAGGGTTTCTATCTTATTGGGACCCACCTATATATATAGTGGAAAATTTGAATCCCATCCATTGAATAGAGATAAGAGGATCAAGAACAAAAATATCCCCAGAGTTCCATGAATATGTTTCATGGTATTACTTCATGAAAACAATATACTGAAATTTTTTATTGAGAGGTATGACAATACCTAATAATGTTAACCTTCTATCATCATACCTACTGAGGATCTATTGTGTGTTATAAAATATGTAGGAGGAGACAACATAGTTGAAAATAAATGGGGATTAATATACAACTTACTCCTAAATTTTTTTAGGCATTATGTGTTAGTAACAATCCTCATGCATAGTAAGTGGCTAATAAATGATACCCAATGTCAATAGGCACACACTGTATCCCAAAACTTGTGCATAATAGTCAATTTAAAGGTCCCTTATTCATGGTTATATATAAATTTTTAAATATTAAAATTCTAGTTTTATTATTTATAAAGTAATTATATTTTTTTATTAATCATATAAAATATAAATTAGGGTAAATTTTTGGGAATATTCATAAATAATTTATTTTTAGGCCAATTGTTAAAATTATAGTTTTTACAAAAGGAGTATATTTTATGGATCTATTAATATTTTATAAATCCCCATATGAATAAAAAAATTAATTGATCAATAAAGTGTTTCTGGATTATAACTATATGTTTTCATGTAGTTTTACTAATTTATAATACATATCATTAACATTTTTAAACATACATAATATTTCCACTAAAATATTTCTTTGGACTATAATTTTAGTTTAATATTATATTATAAAATTAGGGTTTGAAATTCTCTATAATCAACCTAAAATTTATTTATTTTATAATAAAAATATTTATTTCTATAAGACAAAATTGTTTATAATATTATTTTAATCGTAGTATTTATCCTTAAATAAAATGTTTTTTTAAAAGAAGTTGGGTTTTACATAGGATAAAGTAAAATTGAATGCATCTAACACATATTTTTTTTAACAAAATGGAATTTATATTTATAATATATATGTCCCAATTATGTAACATGAAAAATTTTATTTGTTTTACATTGGAAAAAATTAATTAGGTTACAAATGAATTAAAATAGTAAAAATATTATAGTTATTTTTGATGAATTAATTTTACATGATTAATATAAATTTTATATATTGAAATTATAGTATCCTATTTTAAATAGTGAGATTAATATGATAAAAACCTTATAAAAAATATATAAACACTACTTAAATTAAAATTTTATTTGAAATTATAATAAAAATTAAATAATGTATAAATATAATTTATATAATGTTTTTTTCCAATACCTTATGTTATAAATTAAAAGTGTGGTTTCTAATATATATATATATATATATATATATATATATATTTAATGGGAACCAAATTTGGAATTATAATGTAAATAAAATTATGAGTGGTTATCTTATATTTTTTAGAAAAAAAATATTTATCGTAGTTAATTTTTATTCATAATTAATAAATAAAAAGGAGACTTATCAATTTTCTTAGTTTTTTTATAATTAAAATAACATACACATTATAGAAAGAGTTGTTTTGTTCTAAAAGTTACACCCACCTGTATAACCATGCATTTCTCTACATATCTCACTTAACACACCTTACCATCGAACACCCATGTGATTCTATTATTACCCATATTCAAGCATTAGTTTCAATGAAAAAGTGCTTAATTTTCATATATAAATGTTGCTCGATCCCACCCATTCACTAATTTAACACAACTGCACAATAATTGAAACTATTTCCACATCCCATTTACTCCCTTATGCCATCCAATAGAATTTTTATAGTTCCAAGGGCTAATCCCAGGATTTTAGATTCTACATAAAATGGTAAGGGCTTCCAATCCTTATTTTTAATTTTTAATTGATATTATTTTTTTTGTAATTCAATTTCTACAAATTAACTTTACTTTAATTTTATGTTATTATATCTAATTTGATATGTCATAAATCATAGAATATGCATCCCTTATAAATATATCCTTTTTCATGTGTCATTATTTATTACACATTTGGTTTCTTATTCCACCCCTTCTAATTTCTATAAAAAAAAGATTGATATAATATCATAATTCTTATAATTCCAGGGAACTATCACCGATATTATATATTGACACCAAATGTTTCTCTCAATAAATAATTTTCCAAAACCATTAAAATAAAAAAATTCAATTTTTTTTTGTATGAAAATGGATTATATTTTCTTATAAATTAAATCACATTGTGGATACTATCAAGTGAATTTAACTATTTAAAATATGCATATAACTGAATTTTCCCTAAAAATTATTTTTTAAAGAATTTAATCAGCCATCACCCAGACACACATTGAGTTGGACAATGACTACAAAATTATATTAACACACCTGAGGGATGTGCATTATAAAATTTTCACACTCATTATGGAACATTATCAAGGATTTATCCAAATAATTAATTGGACGCTTACCAATGAAGATAATTGAACCAGATTAATATCTATCGTTGATGAACCATCACATTGAATGTAGCCACACCACTATATTTCAATGATAAATATAATTACTATAACATGGATGATACTGATCATATTTTATATGGATCATAAGATATTATACTATAAATAAACATTATTAAAATCAACGAGGACTAATTTTTAATGATATTTTTTTAATTATAGGAATATTCATGTTTTTAATCCCTGAAACTATCTCTAGGTATTTTCCTGAAATGAATTTTTTACTATTATGGTGAATGCAGTAGACATAATCATGTGAAGGATTGGGCCAAAATTTATATGTCCCATAGATTCATTGAAAATTCTTATGAGAAAAAATATATTTGGTTTTGGTATATAACACTCCCAATATGAATTTATTGTATTGGTAGAAGGACTTGACATCTTATTTTGATGTCCAAAATTATGAATTACATCATTATGAGATAAATAGTTAATTTTATTCAATGTTTTGATTATTTTTTCAGGGATATAACACATGCTTAATTTTATTTTATTATGGATTCATGTTGATTATTAATTCATTCCATATTACTTATGACATGTTTTTATTATAGAATAATTAAATATATGATTATCCTAAATGTATATATGAGATCAAAATTATTATTTTTTCTTTCCCTAGGAAGCCAATATGAGAACCATTTTTAATTTTCATTAATATTACAGAAGGTATAACAATATTCTTTCAATTAGTTTATGATTTATATTATGTTTTAAAATGTAATAGATATTTCTATCTAGTATAATAAGACTACCAATTTATTGGACACTCAAAGAACTATATTACTTTGTATCAATAATGTTATATAAATACTGATATCTAGTTTTTAGTGTCCTTGTTTTTATAAATGGTATCGAAGGATGTTTAATAAGGAACATGGGGATACTCGATTTAGGAAAACCTACTAAGAAAACACAAGTACTATGAAATAAACTCAAATATTTTTGATCATTTTATAAAACAAAATTTTAATTTTATTTTATAATTCATTACTATGAGATAATTATATATATTCCATTATAGAGATACATATACTAATGGGAGGAATTGAAATAGTATCACTACCTGTGAAAAATACTGGGATGTTCCCCGGATAAGGTAATTTATGTAAGAGTAAAATTTGATCAAATCATAACCATATTATTGAATTTGTAATAGGTTAAGAAAAATAACCTCACTTTTATTGAGAAACCTATTTATCCACAATATGGTGAAACTATAATGTACTTCCCTAGGTAAAAACAACATTATTAATTAAATAAAAGTAATAATATATTGTTTTATATGAAATTTGTCATGTTCTTAGAAATGATATTTATCAAATTGGGATGTAGTTATAAGAGAAATATATTTCCTTTTAATATTTCAAATGAATTATATATAGATAAATTATTGTAACTAATTCATAAAACTATAGAGGATTTATAGAAAAAGTGATTTTTTTGAAATAATTTAGGGATATATTTTATGGAAAATACTTTCCATTTGGGAAAATGGTTTAAATGGAATGAAAATTCCACAATATCTTATATAAGGAAGAATAAAATTTTGTTTTGTGTGTTTCATTCATTACATTGTTGTATAGATAAGATAAAACATATTTACATGGATGGAGGAAAATATTGGTCATTTAATTTATGGGTTGAATACAATCATTCTAAATAGAATTTGTCTCTTTAACCATTAATTGTATGAGTATATAGATTTTACTTCTATTAAGATTGAAAAGGACTTATCCCAGAAGTATTTATTAAAGGGAAATAAAAATAATACGATTTAAAAATATCTTCAATGGAAAAATATTGTGGAATGGGTGATGAATGGAATGATATGATTATATACATGTGAAAACAATTAGAAGAATCACACAAGGTTTTGTAGGAAGGGAACATGAGGTTTGTACATGCATGGAGATGAATTCAGTTAACCATGTGAATGAAAAGGCATGGAATTGAATGGTGATTTAAAATTATTTATCTATAAGGATAATCGAGATTATATGAACTAGTTCCACGAAAAATCTATGGATTTATCCTTATAAAAGGAAATGGGATAAATGCCATGTCTATGTGATTACCACGGATGAAGTCATAGTTCCTAAGGATTTCATGGATTATACATTGATTATATGCATAAATATAGATATTGTTTTATTTGATTCTAGATCTTAACATTCATTAAATCGTCCATGTTTTCCAATAACATCAAATATTTACCTACAACCCATGTAAGTGAGTTCTCAATTAAGAAACCATATGGATATCTTATTAGAGGAATGATATGTAATTTAGATCTAATTTTGATGCATTAATGTTTCTTATTTTAAAAATGGTTATTATACATGTTGTTGAATTTGATATAATCCATATCTAATTTTTCTATTCAATGTATTATTAAAATAATTTATTATTAGGGAACTGAATTACAATTCATGAATGTGATGTGGAATCTATTTTCTTTAAAATGGAGACTTTATAATCTAAATCATATAATGATCCTCCCATTTTATCTCTACTAAATGAATTTCTAGTAATACAGAATAATTACATTCAGTCCATCTATTTGAAATTTTTTATAAAAAGAGGGAATTCACCCATGGTGGTAATATTAATAGATTTTTTCCTAGATAAATTACATGTTCATCCACCATAG
The DNA here is from genome assembly GCA_963277665.1 of Viscum album. Taxonomy (NCBI): domain Eukaryota; kingdom Viridiplantae; phylum Streptophyta; class Magnoliopsida; order Santalales; family Viscaceae; genus Viscum; species Viscum album. The sequence continues at coordinate 2,021,432,610 of OY728121.1, read as the reverse complement.
TGTAAATATGATTTTTTATTGAACTCATTCCCGATGAAATAACCATGTCTAAAAATCCTTATGGAATCGAACTAGTGTATTTTTTATAGGTGATGAAAATACCACATGATTTTTGTGATATAAGGTTTATTATCAATAGGGTATCATAATGGTATTATCCTTTTATATTCATGATTAACAAGGATGGTTCAATGTATTTTTTAATCAGTTATTTCGAGATGAATTCTAATACTTAACAAAATATATATTAATTACCCCAAGCTGATGAATTATTTCATTAATGTCAATGAGATAAATATTTTTAAATGATAATTATTTTATATTTTTATGATTACTGAATAGTTAAGGATGACATAAAGAAGATGGAATTTTATACCAGATATGGACATGACATGTTTATTGTATTACTATTTATATTATCTAATGTACATTCTCTTCTTATGTATCCAACAAATAGAGAACTTAAGAATAATTTTATAACCTTTAGATGGTATTCATCGATGATATGATTATATAATAAAATGGATATTAAGATCATGATAATCATATTTTAATTATTCTTGTGACCCTTAGAGACAAAAATGAATATGGAAAAATTAATTTGGTTGAATTTTGGATCCATGATTATTCTCTTATAGGATGTATTTTCTGCAATGATTTTATAACTATTGATAATTAAATGAAAATATTAGTTAGTGATTAGAATACCCCAATGAATTTAACTTAGTTTTATGTTTTCCTTTATTAATACACTAGTATAGAATATTCTACTAAAAAATGAATTAGTTGAAATATATAGTGATTCATTGAAAAAAGGATTGAGTGTGGACATTATGTAGAAAAATAGAGTGGTTTCATAAGAATCAATATAATTAATGATTGATTAATAGAATTATCAACTCATGATTTTGAGATGTAATATCTAGTCAATTATTTAAATTATAGACACACTACCACAATAGAAATATAATTGATATATATATATATATATATATATTTATATATATATGGAATATAATATTTTGAATTACATATATTTTCTTAAAAGGAGATGAACATTAGAAAAATTAGATGGTCTGAACTACTAATGGAGTGTGATTTATCACTACATTAAAAACCTGTGAAGAAAAAATTATTGGTTGATTAATTTGATTGGAGGGACCATGGATTTATGAAAAGTTTGTGGATTAATAAGGATTCTATATTAATGAATCTTGTAATGATGGATATAGTAATTTCTAGGAAATATCTTCATTCAATCCTTCTGTATACAATATCTAATCAATGTTTATTAGAAAATAATTATATGTACCAATTAGATTATAAGATTATACAAAGGGAGATTATAACAGTGAGTGATGATTTAATGATTGAATTCAGTTTTTAATATAGAGTGTTATTGTTCAGTATGATTTTTTTATATCAGTGAATCCCTATACTGAAGAGGGATCTATTAGATGAATCACATATCTCAAATATACCTATAAAACCTAGTATAAAAAGGATGTATCATGATTTAAAAGAAAATTTTTGGTGGGATGATACCCAACATGAAAATTTTGATTATATGTCCTTACGATTACTTTAGATGAGGGTAAATACATAAGTGAATCATTATAATGGATTCAGGTGACCTCTTCTTATAAATATTTTTATGTGGGAAAATATTACAATGGACATTTTCACTAGACTCCAAAATAATATAAGGAAGAAGAATTCTATTTGGGTTATCATTGATAAACATATGATGTATAAACATTTAATAGTGACAGGAGAAAATAATCCCTGATAAATCTGTGTATATTATAGAATTAATGAAATCATAAGGTTTTATGGGGATCCTCTATCAATTGAATATAATCATGACCCATGGTTCACATAAAAAATATAGAGTGCTCTTAAATTTTGTCACAACTATCAAATATATTTATGAACATCATATAAACCCCAAATTAATGGGTACTCAAAATGGACTATCAAGACCTCGGATTGCATAATATAATAATGATCCATTAACTTCCTAGTATTGTGGGACCATTATTTCCCTTAGATAAAAATTTCATACAATAATAACATCTATATAAGAATTCATAGGAAACCATACAAATAATATTATAGGAGTAGGTTTCTTAGGCCAACCAATTTAGAAGAAGTTATATAAATAAATATCAATGAACTAGATCTTGTGGAGGAGACAATAATTAATTAACTAACTATTATTCATCATATTAAAGCATCCAATAGTATAAAATAGAGTTATAATTATAATTAATGGGAAGGATTGTTATTTTAAGAGGGGGATCATGCCTTCTTAAAGGGGCCTCCATGGTATGGAGTTAGATGGATTTAAAATAAGGGGGAAAATCCCATATATATTGGTAATTTTGAAATTTTGGAATAAATTGGAGTAGTGTCCGACCATCATGCTTTTTCACTCAACCAATATAATATAAAAAATGTACTATATGTATCATTGTTGATGAATTAAATGACAGACTGAAAAAATTTATTCCCCTCATACGGAGTAGAATTTGAACCATATATGTCTTATATTGAAGATACTCACATGATTATTGATTATAGATAGGAGGGGTTTTAGAATTGGAAAACTCATCTTTTGAATGTCCATTGGAGAAATGGAAAAATAAAGAAGGCAAAATGGGTTTTTGAAAAAGATATAGTAATGTAATTCCCACCATTGTTCAATAGAAAATATGTACCTATTATAAAGGATGATATTATTTTAGGGGGGATGTGATACATGATACCCTAGTATAAATAGTAATCACCACATCCCAAAAGTGTTGCACAAAGCATGCTCTAAAGAGCCTTTATTCATCATAATTATTAAAATATAATTTTTGAGTTTATAATATTTTAATTTTATAAAATAATTCCATATATTGATTAATCATGTGAAAATTATCATAGGGTGATTTTTTTTGGGATTTCTTAAAATATTTGATTTCTCTGTGAAAATTAAATAAGTGTTTTTTTAGTATAAGAATAACTTTTGTGAGATTGAAATTAAATAAGACTAATATATATATATGTATATTTAAAATAGTTTAATTAATAAATGATTTATTTATTAAGTAACTATATATTATTGGAAATTATGTTATGAATTTATAAAACCATTGGAAAATAATTTATGATATTTTATAATATTTTAAAATAAATGTAAATGTTGTTGGTATATTGTATTATTCAAATATTAATTTTTTATAATTATATTCTTCTTTTCATTATAATCCAAACAAATTTTAATTATTTTATAACTATCATATTTATTTCATGAAAATAAATATCATATATATTTTTATCTTAATCATTGTTTTATTCTTTTAAATAATCATTTTCTAAAAAATTATTTACACACATACAAATGTTAAATTAAATTTTCCAACATAGATTAATTTTATTTTAAAAAAATGAAATTTATCTTTAAAATATATTGGATAAAATTATGTAATAAGGTAAATATAATTTATAGGCATTTAAAATAAATTTCATTGTTTAAATACTAATTATCACTATAAAAGAAAAATGTTCTTTTTCAATGAAATAATTTAATTGGATCAATATAAATTCTCTATAAATAAATTAGATTAATGTGTTTTAAATTATGAATTTTATTTGAGGTTTGAAAATATAATGAATATATATAAACTCATTGAATTAACAATTCATAACAAATTAGAAAAAAAAATTATATAATGAGTAAAACATATTTTTTACAATATTGTTTTTCTGATACAATATGTTTTAATTTGAATTTATATTTTCTAATAATTAAAATTTTAATTAGATAATATATAATAAAAAAATAATATTCATAATGAAAACATTTTGTAAGAGGATTCATTTATTATTTTAGTTTTAAAAATTTCCACGGTTACATTTAAATAATGATGATTAGGGGTAAAAACAGATGAAAGAATTATAATTAATCTTTAATAATTAAAAGGTCATATAAACCTTCTAGAGGGAAATTTCATGTATAATCCACATTACCATATGTATCATCTACAATATCTTAACCTAACTAACCTAAATCACATAACCCTCCTAACACACATGTAATTCCATTATTAACACTTACCTAAAAGTAGTTTTCATGAAAACCCCTATTTTCACCTAAAAATGAGATCAATACCACCCATTGTCGCATTACATGAAACCCTAAAAAAATTTATCTCTATGTTACCTTTACTCTTCCTCTATAAATCCCCTTAAATTAGTTTCTATGGTTTATAAGATTACTCACAAGATCTATGAATCTACAAATTGAGGTAAGGGTTACCAATCCATATTTTTTCAACTTTAATTGAAATTATTTTTCTATCATAAAATATAAAAATATTTTTATGATTTCAATTTTGTGTATTTATCATATATTCTAAATAAGTTTAATGATATAATTATTGTTTCTTCTAAATATAGCACATTTTTTGTTTTTTTATTATGAAATAAGAATTTTCATTCCACCTCTTAAACCATCAATAAAAAGATATTATTTTATTTTCATTATACTTGTGATTATATGAAATTACCTCCAATTTGATATATCTTAAATGAATATAATCCAATTTAATTCCTTTTAGAAATCTATTTTAATTCCAGAAAATATTTATTTTTGGATATGAATAGAGTGTATGGTTTTCATTTCATTTATATTGTTATCTTCATATAAGAAAATGGACACAACATTCACATTGATGAACCAGGCAGTAATCAAACCAAAATGTTTTAGTTGATGTATCCAATCAACCATCACCATTATGCATGATCAGTGTCCTAATACTATAAAACATTTCAGAAACTCCAAGGGGATATGATTTAGAATATTTATATTATATTTATAAACCATGATGAAATATTTTTCCTACCATTGACTACATATTTAACCCATAAAAACTATTGAATCAAATTATTAAATTCCTTTTATAACCTCTAAAATTTAAAATACCCATTCATATATATTTAATGTATTTGGGTGCCTCCTATTTATTTTATGATACCCCAAAGTATCTATGTTGATTTCCAGATTTTTTCCTAAACATCCACATTATCCTAGTAGATGGGGATTCATTTGTTTTCTTTATTATTTTCCTTATATGGATATACATGTCTTTAACCAAACATTGGTTCTATAAGGAATGGTATAAAATTTATTTTTAACTCTTACAGTTAATTAATTATAGGTAATCCTGTTATTGGTTGGGTTTGAAATTATATAATCCATAGATGCATTGATGGGTATCATGAGAAAAAACATTGGTTTTGGTGAATACCTCTCCCTATATAATTTTATTTTCGAAGACCAAGGCCAGAAAAACATGGTTTTACTTCCATAATTATGAATTCCATTCGTATAAGAAAAACTATTATTGGTGGGAATGTTTTCATTATTATAGTCAGATAAAACATTTCATTCATTTTAGTAGATTATTTATTTTATTACTTTGATAAGAATACATGTGTGGTGTTTATGCTATGATAGCTTCCATAGTATGTGTAGAGACCCAAATATTGACGTAAATGGACATTAAATTACTTTTGTGAAATACTTAATACATAACAAAAACAAACACCAATGGACAGTAATAGTTTAGTGTCTTTGGAAACACAGAACATAATCTTCAAATCTTGGGGAAAGCTCTTCAACATCTCCCATAAAGATATCCATTTTTTTTGTTACCTAAAACCTTTCTTTATATCCTGGGTAAAATAAAACATAAAAAGGGCGAGATCAAATGTTCAGTAATGGAAAACAAAGAGAACATAAAAAAATCTATAAACATTTGAAAGAAAAAACGTGAACATAAAATTTAAACATCAAAATCTTGAGCAAAGTCAAATATCTGGGAATTACGTAAGGCATATATCATAATAGAACATCAGTCATGATAAAATATAATGGGAATAAAACATGTAATTGTGGCAACCATTCAGCACATATTATGATTTCCATAGTAGCCAAGGCATTTCTGCCACGACCATATTAGTGGATAAAGTCCCTTTCTGAACCGAGTTCACTACTCATTTCAGTCCTGTAAAACTGAACCGGATTAACTTACCATTCCAGCCATGTTTATCTCAAGAGATATAAATATTTACCCAATGCATTGGAGGGAGATATAGGTCCCACCCATCTCATAATGAAATCATTTTACTTGTGCCACAACATGAACAGAAATCATTCGTCATTACCCAAAGTAAAATAGGTTTTATAAACATTATCCCATCATAACATAATCCATATAAAAAATGCATATCATTTCATCATAAGAAAAGCGAATCAATGTAAATAATAGAGACATTATACTTGAAACATACACATATGAAATAATATCATCTTAGATAGAATATGGTTTTGATAAAACACTTGAAATGAATTCTTGAGGAAAATATTATTTCTTCTTCAAAATCATTTTATTTTCCCAAAATGCCATGAAATTTTAAAAGAAAAGTATTTTGTTGAAAATTTTCATTAAATCTTATAGACTAAGCTTCATGAAAATAAGGCGTTATAAAACTGTAAAAATCCATTCATGTTGTATATGTTAAACATCATTCTCCTCGTAGTTTTTTCAGAAAAGTCAAAAAGTACCACGTATGATAAACAAAAGAACGATTCCTTACATAACACAAAGTAAAAGTAAAATATGGGTAAACATGAATTTAAAAATACATGGAATAAAATTAAACACTTTATGAAAAACATTTTTATGGACATGGATGAAAAATATATCCCCAATAAATATTTACAAATAAACAATCTTGGATAAAAATGAGATTGGAGTAATTATCCCTTACCTTAGGTCCAATATGCATTGTACGTATCCGAACCTCATATATAATGATTTAAATAATGTTATTGACTTATTGAAGAATCATATTCATTGTTATGATACCATATATGGAACAATTATGACTTTATAATACCCGTTCTTTTATAAATTAAATGTTAAAGAAGCGTTTTGGTTAAAATCGTTTCATTTATCGTACGTGTATCGATTTGTTGTTATTGATATTATTATTACTTATATCATGATTTTCTTACTTCCAGAATGTAAATCTTGATTTATATATCATATATATTCAGTATATACATATATATAAGAGATAGATGAATGAAATTAAATACACCTTTCATGGAGACGGTAGGCCATATATATGCATGAACGCTGTTTTCCTTTCCCTATTAACTTGAATGGAATTAAGTAGATGTCATAAACATATATATATATATACATAAATCTATTAGAATTATTATTTCATATATTTCATGATTACTTATTATATATTCTTTATAATCATTCTTGAATGGTTAACATGGAGAATGAGTCTCATCGCGTCGTGGAGACGGTAATCCGTACGTACGCACGAGCGATGATATCATTCCCATAATTATTGAATTGAATTGGGGTGGATGATAAAATATCTCATAATTAGTATGATGTTATAATAACTATATATAGTAGTTCTTCACACCATGATACCCATCCATGTAAGGTGGTGGTGGAAAAACAGAATACACCACGGCGTGGAGACGATATTCCGTACGTACGCACGCGCGGTGATTTCATTTTCCATAGGATAGATAGAAGGTGGAATAAGGTTGTTTCATATTTATAATAACATATCAGTATATAATTAATACTTATGTTATTACTTTATAATGAAACAACTAATTAAGAAGAAGTTGAAGAAGAAAGAAACTTGAAAGAATTTATAGAAGAGATTAACACTTTCTCGACGCACCTCCTTTAAACTTCTTATTAGGGAACTAGAGTTGGTCTTTTGAGAAGCCCAGAATATATATGATGTAACTAGAGAGTTTTAGAAGAGTAATTGTAATGGGTTTTCCAAGATTCAAGGCTCAAAAGGGTGTGAAGAGAAGAGGGAAGGGGTTCCGTTTTTATAAGGGAGGAGAGGGGCACCTTAGGAAAACATAAAATATTATTTTATAATAAAGTCATATTCGGTTTTTAATAGCTCCAATTTGATTTATTTATAATATAAGGTTTGAATGGGTCGAAATAATCTCAACCAATAGGTTTTAGACAAGTTTATGTTACTATTTTATCCTTATCATTTAGATTTAACTCTAAGTTAAATAATTTAACTTTTACCGTGTCGTTTTGTTTTCATACACTATATGATTAATAAACATACTATAACAAGCCAAAAGAAACCCAATTGGTTCATTATTAATATTTATATCCTTATCTAAGTCATTTGGATGAACCGTAGATTATTAGGAATAAAATAACAATTAATAATATAATATTTAAAAAAAACTGTTTTTTGTCAATTTTGACACTATTTGGTACTTGATTTTTGTGAGAATCCTAACAGAATGATTATTTCAAAAAAGGTTACTTAAATAATATATAACATGTCATATTATCCTATAAAATTAATTTAATTCATTAAAAGTCAAAAATTACATTTATTTGGGTATTTATAACATCAATTATGTTAATATTTCATTAATAATGTAATTACTGCATCATCATTGTGTCATATATAAATTAAATTATTTAATGTATAAAAATTATAAATAAAATACCATTATGTAGGAAATAGTTTTATCTTTATAATGAATATTTATAGTTTAATTTATCTTATGTATAACACTATATTAAAAATTTTTCAGTTATTAAACATTGATTTTAACTATTTTATCTCTTCTTTATATAAAATAATTATAAATGTCCTAATCTAATACAAGTGGACCAAAAGGGTAATATTTTATCCCTAAGGTTGATTTTGGTAGAATTACACTTATCCAATAGAAATAGGACATGTTTTAGGGTAATAATAATATCACTTTTACCCTTAATTACCCTATTTACTTTTAACCGTGGTAAATAAAAGTAAAAAGTTACTATTCACAAAAAATTATTTTAATCTCTTTGAACCACATTTTACTTACCATTATCAACTCTATCTCTCTGATTTTTGAAATTATACTCATAGAAGCGGTAAAATTATGTTTTATTTAAATTTGCAAATTCTCCTAGGAGGTGGGTAAAATACGGTCAAAAGTTCAATTAAATTTTTATATATCTAAAATTATTATAAAATGACTCCAATGAATTACGTTGAACTTATATAGGTATTATGTATCAATTTTGACCTAAAATAAATTTAGATAAAATAAATAATTATTTAAATAAAAAGTCTATTTTTTAATAATAACCCAGTGTTTTCACTATTCATAAAAAATTGAATGTTTTTAGAAAAATACCAAAAATTCACCCTAGGATAATTTCGATATTCCAAATCCAAAAATGAAGTCCATTTTGAAAAATAAAATTTCAAAAACTGGGTATTACTATTCATAATGGCTAGTTTATATGACATATCATTGTTTTGTAAAACTTGGTATTGCGTACAGCATATGCAATCGTGGAAGGTCATGATTGTGTGTAATGCAAGGAAAGTTAGGGATGCATGTAGTGCAAGCTACTTTTGGGTTAGCGTACAACACAAGACATCAATGACATTAAAAGGAATATTTTCCATAAAATCTCAGGGTTTTACTTTCTACCCCCCTTAAAATGAATTTCTCCCTCAAAATTTGTCGGGGTTATAAATGGTTTACTAATCAAATGTTTTAATAGAAACCCACATCATAAAAAGGAATACCAAAACTTATCTTTAAAAACTAAAGTATGAAACGTAACGGTTACCCAAATTAACTAACCATTGGGTTTCCACATAGGAGAACATGGGTGAAAATATGGATATAGAAGAGAAATCTGACCATCACGTTCTGATGGAGAGTGGTAGAGAACATGGCTATAAAAAAGCCAATAATCACAAAGACATAAATTTGTGATGATCTAAGGTACTATCTGATTCATCGGATATAAGGGAACTAGAACAACATTTTTGGTTTTCATGTTGATTTCCCTATAGATGAATAATTTGAATTAGAATAAATACTTACTTGATTTTGGTACAATCTTACCGTTTCTCGTGCCCTGAACAATTTCCACTTCATTTCTTAATGAAATGAAGTTGACTTTTTCAGCCATGAAGTGTTATCAGATCATGTGATAGAATGATGGGTCAATCCATATGTCTCAAACAAAAGGCTAGGAAATGTTTTCAAATATACATAAGTCGATATATGACGATATTAAACGTATACGGCTCCTAAAATGGACTTATACTTCATCTCTCATACCGCTTAATAAAATAAAACTAGTTTCAACTAACCAGGGACTTCCTGTAGGATAGTGGTATGCGATTAAGGCCTGTCACACTTCAGTTGTGGGTTTGATTCCCATAGTCTTGTCCAACGCGATGGGTTTTTACCCATCCTACAGGTTTTCCTTTTTCTAAAACTACATTATAATATCGAAAACTGTTCAAGCCTTAAACAATACTAACTAATTTCCAACATATTCCATTCCAATCTTTAGGCTTATCCAAAATTCTTATGTCCAAGCTCATAGTATAATGAAAACAATTACTAGAAATGTCCTCTCCTGAGCAAGTGATTACCATCATTTATCCCCCATATATCATACGATATATACTGTTGTGAATACCTTAATCATGTATTCTCTTGAAAAATGAATACCCATTGAACCTTAGTGAAAACATGAATGCTGTCAAAAGTTAACTCATTCCACATACCAAAATCCCAAAAAAAATTATATACTCAAACCATAATATCACTTAGTCCTTATATCAGTCATGAGCTCATGAATACTATCAAATATCTCATTATCTTCTTATCCATTCATTATGCGCATATCATTTACTTTCCAAAAATATCTGAATAACCTTTCATGGTTACCGGTACCATTCATCATATACTTTCAAAAACTCAAGGAAAGAAAACAATGTAACAATCGTTATATTTTTCTTCATTCCATAGTTCCATACATTATTCTTGATAAACATACAATCATTCCACTACCTTTTTAAACCACTAACTGAGCCTCATAATTTATTTCATCTCATATATGATTTGTAGTCTCTTCATCATCATCATCATGAATACTACCCATACGACCATACTGATTCTCTTCCTGAAATTTTCCCTTAGAGCATTGGTTTTCATAATGCCCATACATTCCATATTTAAAACAATTAATCATTGTTGATGTCATAGAAATACCATTATCCTTGTCCATGGTGTTAACTGAACCTTTTCCTTTACACTTACTGGATTTGTGTCCTTCTTTTCCACAGCCAAAGCATCTTCTAGTTCCTTCGAAACATTCTCCCTGATGGCTCTTCCCACATGATTTACATGAGGGAAATTTAACTTTCTTTCCTCTATGATCATCATGAAACTCCATCTTTCTCTTATTATCTGAGCCGGGAAACTTACCAAAGATGAGATTATTGATCATATTTTGAGAATACTAATTAGGCATAATAACGATGTTTAGACTTCCTAATCCTGTTTCATTTGGTTTCTCATTAAGAATTTCATTCCATTTTCCATCATATACTCCATTATCGTGAATCTTCCTGTTTCCAACCATTTTCTAAAAACCAAAAAGAATAGCGTGAGAGGCTTAAATCATAATCAAGGGGAGTAACTTCAATATCGAACATCTAAGGTTTAATTCTAATAGAGTTACTATAATTATAAGACTATTACATATACTTATATGTAACCTTAGGGACATCCCTAGACATACCTTCGAAATATCTATAGGGATCTCACTAAAGTTATCACATCCTTGTTTCCAAAGGATGACTAAACCTTTCCTCTGATACCAACTGTAGGGTCCCAAATCATGATGTACATGGACATTACATTACCTTTGAGGAATACTTAATATATAAAAAAACAGACACCAAAGGACCGTAATATTTTAGTTTCTTTGGAAACTTGGAACATAATCTTCTAATCTTGGTGAAAGATCTTCAACATATCCCATAAAGACCTTCCTTTTTTTATTACCTAAAACCGTTCTTTATATCCTGGGTAAAATAAAACATAAAAAGGGTGAGCTAAAATGCTCAGTGAGGGAAAACATAGGGAACATAAAACAATCCATAAACATTTGAAAGAAAAAAAAATGAACATTAAATTTTAAACATCAAAATCTTGAGTAAAGTCATAAATCCTGGAAGTACGTAAGGAATATATCATAATAGAACGTCAATTATTATAAAATATAATTGGAATAAAACATGTAATTGTGGCAACCATTAAGCACATGTTATGATTTCTACAGTATCTAAGGCATTTCTGCCAAGACCATCTTAGTGGAAAAATTCTCTTTCTGAATCGAGTTCACTCCTCGTTTCAGTCCTATAACACTGAACCAGATTAAATTACCATTCCAGCCTTGTCTATCTCTTGAGATATAAATCATTACCCAATTCATTGGAGGGAGATATAGGTCCCACCCATCTCATAATGAAATCATTCTTACTTGTTCCACAACATAAACATAAGTCATTCATCATTACCCAATGTAAAATGGGTTTCATAAACATCATCCCATCATAACATAATACATAAAAAATGGATATCATTTCATCATAAGAAAAGTGAAACAATGTAAATACTACAGACATTATACTTGAAACAGACACATATGAAATAATATCGTCTTATATAGAAAATGGTTTTGATAAAACCCTGGAAATGAATTCTTGAGAAAAATATCCTTTCTTCTTCAAAATCATTCTATTTTCACAACATGCCATGCAATTTTAAAAGAAATGTATTTTGTTGAAAATTTTAATAAAATCTTGTAGAGTAAGCTTCATGAAAATAAGGTGTTATAAAACCGTATAAATCCGTTCAGGAAGTATAAGATAAAAACATTCTCCTTGCACTTTTGTCAGAAAAGTCAAAAAGTACCACGTATGATAAACAAAAGAAATATTCCATACATAACAAAAAGTAAAAGTCATAGAGGGGTAAACATGACTTTAAACATACATGGAATAATATTAAACACTTTATGGAAAACATTTTTATAGACATGGATGAAAAATATAACCCCAGTAAATACTTACGAATAAACAATCTCGGATAAAAATGAGATTGGAATAATTATCCCTTACCTTAGGTCCGATATGCTTCTTACATATTTGAACCTCCTGTATAATGATTTAAATAATGTTATTGACTTAATATAGAATCATATTCATTTTTCTGATATCATATATGGTTCAATTATGACTTTATAATACCCGTTCTTTTATAAATTCCATGTTAAAGCAGTGTTTTGGGTAAATAGTTTCATTTATCGTACGTGTTTCGATTTGTTATTCTTGATATTATTATTTATTATATCATGATTTACTTACTTCTAGAATGTAAATCTTGATTTATATATCATATATATTCAGTATATACATATATATAATAGATAGATAAATGAAATGAAATACACCGTTCGTGGAGACGGTAGGCCGTACGTATGCAGGAACGCTGTTTCCTTTCCTTATTGACTTGAATGGAATCAAGTAGATGAAATACATATTGACGCACACCTGTCGTAGGGATTGGAAAAACAATTATTTCCTAATTTAAAATGTAGTAAGGTTTTTGACCTAGGGTGTCTCTCGAAGAGGAGTGCACACAAAATGAGTTCACTTTAAAATGAGGGTAAATGTTTTTTGTGTTTTTGAAATGAAATTTGAAATTAAAATGAATAAAAAAATATGAAAATAAAAGGGTGATTAGGTCGGGGTAGGTTTCCTAATTTTAATTCTATCCTTTTTCAATTTAATTCAAACCTCTTATTCTTAGTTGATTAAAGTGAGTTTCCACAATCGTTTCCTCTCACTTCCTTGGTGAAATTATTATTCTGAAAGAAAACCTTACCAAGATCTTGGTTTGGTCAACTCTCCTTCCATGTGTAAAATAGTTTTATTGAATATCCTTAATTGAAATGGGCAATACCCAATCGGGTTTTGTTTATTCCAAACAATCAAGAACATTCACTACACCTTTTACACGTACTGCCGATTGTCGAGTACTTCATCACTAATTCATGGTTTATTCCATCGTATAAAAACCAGAAATTAGTTGAGGGAAATTATGATTATTTTACCAAGGAAAAAATCAATAATAGATTTAATATTTAAGAACGATCGCACTTGATTATAAAATCCACTATAATAAATTGAAAACAACTCTGAAGAAGAAATAAATTTATTCAATTGCGTCCAAGAACTCAAGCATTACAATGTAGAAAACCAACCCTTCCCCAATCACTCCAAAAGTTTAACCCACCATGGTAAGGGTAATAGAGATGAATGTGGAATAAGAAGGCATTATAAAACTATGAAAAAGAAAAGAAATAAAAAATAAATCCGAAAAGATCTTCTTCTTGGTGTCCCGGAAGGAATGGGATGGAGAATGGGATGATTTGAGAGGGTGGAGCTCTCCTCCTTCTATAGCCAGAATTTGTCCACCGAATATTGACATGTTGTATCTCCATTAAATGAAATTCACGCATTAATCCCTTCTTCAATGTTTTTCATAATTACCTTGGTCGTGTCCCCTCAAAACCTCAGTGGATTTTGACAAGTATTCCAAGAGGTATGGCCGTTTACTCTGAACATTTATTCTATCCAGTCAGACTCTCCAAAACGCAATCCTTCGGATTAGGGTGATTTAATGACCCCATAAATGGCCAATTCACGCGGCCATTAATTCATAAAAGATGATCCAAAACTCTTCGCGCTTCCACCCACCTAATATCAAAAAATTTGGGCCCACCATGGATGAGTTATGGATCCCACACCAAAACAAGGCAGAACTGCAAACAGTTTTCTTTCTCCCACATGTGAGCTTCTTTTGAGCATCCTTATGGCCGATTCAGCTTTTAGTCCAAAAATAGTAAATGAATCCCTGGATGTTTAGAATATGGAAGAAAATAATTTTTTAATTTAGATCAGTTTATATAATGTTATTTTCAAACTATATAAATAATTTAAAACTGTTAAAAATCCAAAATGGCCAATTTTTAGTATTCAGCTCAAAATAACACCATTATTAGAAAAATGAAAAAATTCAACTTAGATGAACAATTTTGTTGGTTTAAAAAAAATTATATTTAATATAAATAAATTTAAAATATTTTCTCTATCAATTCCACCACACTTAGCACTTGGACTCTTGGACAAGTAAAAATCAAATCAAATCAAATCCAAAACTCATATCAATGAGATATATCAAATCAATACCAAGAAACAAAAAGATATCATGCCTCATCTAAAATAGTTATTTGAAGTTATCCATTTAATATTTTAATATATTTCCACTTCATTTATTATCCCATGCACACAAATCACCTACCTCACATGAATTTTCTGTCATCTCACAAATGTAAATGCTGAACAAGGCTTTTCTCATCCAAACTCACACAAGAGTCACCATAGGCTTGATAAATTACTACTTATCCACCTGATGTGAGTCAAGGACATGTGTTTCTAATTAGGACTTTTCAGGGTTGTTCTATGGCTTCAGGTTGGTAGTATTTAGATGTTAAACATTCTAAGGTCGAAAAAGGAGGGATTGGCTCTTTTTGAAGCAAAATTGCAAGATTATAATTTTTACTCAAGTATGGTCTCCTTCACTTCCACTTTGTAGAAAATAGGATCCGTTAACATTTAATCAGCTCAGCAGCAAAAATTTCAATCCCTTTAAACATGATTTTTCTTGAAATCTCCAGATAGGCACAACATTCTTTTTTTACATTAGAAGCTCTAGAAAGGTACAACTTCTCTTGTCATAAAAGCTCCAGAAAAGGCACAACTTTCAACAGAATAATTTTTCAACATCACACACATCTCTTCCACAATTTATTTTCCACCCAAAGTATAACCAAATGAGTTAGTACACCACAAGACATCTTCCCCCACACTTAAGTTCAACTAGATCATGCAATTTCACTTTAAGAGCAGGTAGGATAGGGAAAATTGGCTTGTAATGTGGCTAACCTAACAATAAATTCATGGCTAATAGGGGCTACAATGAAGGATAAATGTAAAGGTGGGCCATAATGAAAATTATTATTTTGAAAAGGGGGCTTCAAACCAAATAAATGCCTCAATCATTTAAAACACACGTACCCCAAACCCTCATGTTTTGAAAGGAATAAATCAAATTCTGGTTTAAGAAAGCATGGTCTGTTTCTCTTAAGAAATGAGGAGAATGAAAAGAATATGAAAAACATGGTTTAGAATCCTCACAGTAAAGTGATTTCAATGATAGAGACAATGACATATGTCATGAGATTCAAAAATCAGTGTACTTTTCAAGAAATTCCAAAAGATTTGAACTCGAAACAAAGTCATTTCAGCATTCATTTAAGCTCAGTTTCATGGAATAGATTGCTTTACTAATTTACATGGTTTTCAAAAATGGAAATGATAACCATTTCAGCTCAAAAGTTACAAAAACACACTAAAAACTAAAAAAATAAACACAGAAAAATTTGAAAACACACAAATTTTATTTTATTTTTTTTAAAAACAAACACAAAATGAAAATACTAAACTAAAAAGGTTCCCTCCCCCACATATAAATGATACAGTTTCCTCAATGCATTCAAGTTTATTGAACATGTAAGGTAATTTTAAAATGAATCACAACATCAAGAAAGTGTGAAGGAAAGGTACAACCTTATTTATTTACAGCACAACATTTAGTTAACCTCTTAAGTGTTGCACTCTAAAAACCTACAAATAAAAGAAGATAATTAAACATAATATATTTATTTAAATAAATTAAAACATAAATAGGATGAGAATAGAAGGATAAAACTTGGTTTAATCCCCCAAGTGGGCCCGAGGTTTTGACTACCTCCAGATGGGCAGTTCTAATCCGTTATC
Source organism: Viscum album (assembly GCA_963277665.1). Classification (NCBI taxonomy): domain Eukaryota; kingdom Viridiplantae; phylum Streptophyta; class Magnoliopsida; order Santalales; family Viscaceae; genus Viscum; species Viscum album. Next base: position 2,021,415,762 of record OY728121.1, on the reverse strand, counting down.
CCCAATCTGATGGTGGGTGTGGTTTCTTGCTCATGAACCAACAAAAATTCTTCTTCCCAGCATGCATTTGTTCCTTATTGTTGAGGACTCCATCGATAAAATTCACCAATTCCACCCCCATTGTAATGAGATACAACATGCATGGTGGGGTTATGACAATGAATGGGTCCTCTACTTTATTGGGTTCCTCATGAACAACATCTTCTTTATTCTCCTGTGGTTGCTAAAGGTATGACACATATGTGGAAAAAACGAAGGAAATGTCAGAGTTTAATTCTATTTAATAAAAATTAAAGCATGAAGAACCAATATAAAATTCTCCCCTTTCAAAGTAAGTATCTTGTGTCTCATTTTCCTCCAGAAAAATCACATTGATCTTCTCTTGGTCTCCCTCCATTAAATGTTCAACAGGTTTGGGGAGCTCTAGATGTTCCTCCATGGACGAATATCCTTTTTCATTTTATTCCTCCAAGAAAATACATGTGTTGGATGAATCTAAAAAATTAAAATAATAGGAGGTAATACTCAATTTAGTTTCAACAAAATCAAAATATAGTGAGTTTATGAAATGATTAACTCCCTGAGTTTGTTTGGATTCAATTTATTTTTTAATGAGAGGTGGCTCTGGAGTTGAATTTCCCTTGATAGAGGTAGGTAGTCAGACTCCTCTATATTCTCTTCAAATTCCACTGCTTGGTTTGTTTCTTCCTTCAATGTTTCTGAATCATCTACATTATGAGGAATAGTTGGATCAAGAAGTTCCTCACACTCATTCCAGAAGTTATCCAAATATTTTTGATCTTCCATATGTATTTCAATTTCTAAATCATCTTCATTAATCTCCTCCAACATTGATTGAGATGTGCTCAATGGATCTTCTTTTAATTTTATCAAGTCCTCCATGGGTGTTAAAACTTAAAGGAGTTGTGGGGCTACTTCTTCCATCAATTTTATGAGTTTTGGTTCTTGTTCTGGCTCCATTTGTTGATCCTGGGATGCATGTACTTGTTCTTCTATCCACTGTATTGTGGTATCTAGGTTTTGAAATGTTTAACTAATTCTTTAAAATTGGGCTTCAATATATTTGTGAACATCTTCTTCTTGGTGTTGTAATTTGATCATTTCGTGATGAAATTCCTGAAAATACTCCTGATGTCCAATTAATTCTCTTTCCAAACCCTCCAACACTGGGTATTCGAGGTTCTCATTAAGGTTTTCAATGAGATTCTTGAATTCATCCTCTGTTATGATTTGGATTGGAGCTCCATGAATTTTTTAGCCAAGAAAGAAACTATATACTCTATTGACCAAGTTGATTCAATAATTGGTTCTCGCACTTGTGGGTAATTCTTCCATTAATTAAAAAAATAATCATTTGAAAACAATATGGTAAAAGATTTTTTTTAAAAAAATTAAATTTGAAAAAGTGAAATATTTACAAATAAATTGTGGCACTACCTCCCCGGAAACGACGGCAAGTTTGACGCAAGACTATCATAGGGCCTGGAAAAACAATTATTTCCTATGTTAAAATGTAGTAAGGTGGTCGAACTAGGATGTCTCCCGAAGAGGGGTGCATACAAAATGAGTTGTCACTTTAAAATGAGGGTAAACAAATGTTGTGTTTTTGAAATGAAATTACAAATTAAAATGATTGAAAAACTATAAAATTAAAAGGGTGATTAGGTCGAGGTCAGTTTCCTAATTTTAATTCTATCATTGTTCAGTTTAATTCAAACCACTTCTTATTAGTTGATTAAAGTGAGTTTCCACAATCGTTTCCTCTCACCTCCTTGGTGAAATTATTATTATGAAATAAAACCTTACCAAGAGCTTGGTTTGGTCAACTCCCCTTCCATGTGTACAATAGTTGTATTGAATATCCTTAATTGAAATGGGAAATACCCAATTGGGTTTTGTTTATTCAAAAAAATCAAGAACATTCACTACACCTTTTACACGTACTGACGATCCTCAAGTACTTCACCGCCAATTCCTGGTTTATTCCATCGTATATAAACCAGAAATTAGTGGAGGGAGATTATGATTATTTTACAAAGGAAAAAATAAATAACGGAATTAATATTCAAGAACGATCACACTTGATTATAGAATCCTCTATAAGAAATTGAAAACAACTTTTAAGAAGAAAGAAATTTATTCAATTGCGTCCAAGAACTCAAGCATTACAATGTAGAAAACCAACCCTTCCCCAATCACTCCAAAAGATTACCCCACCATGGTAAGGGTAATCGAGATGAATGATGAAGAATAAGGCATTATAAAACAATGAAAAAGAAAATAAAAATAAAAAATATAGCCGAAAATATCTTCTTCTTGGCATCCCGAAAGGAATGGGAAGGAGAATAGGATGATTTGAGAGGGTGAAGCTCTCCTCCTTTTATATCCAGAATTTGTCCCCCGAATGTTTACGCATTGTATCCCCATTAAATGACATATTACCGTGTTGATCCCTTCTTCACTATTATTCATAATTACCTTTTTCGTGTCCACTCAAAATATCACTGGAGTTGGAGATGTATTCCGAGAGTTATGGCTATTGTACTATTAGCATTTATTCTGTCCAGTCAGAATCTCCAAAACACAATCCTTCGGATTAGGGTGATTTAATGACCCCATAAAAGGCCAATTCATGCGGCCCTTACTTCATAAAAAAATCTCCAAAACTCTTTCCACGTCCACCCACATAATATCACAACATTTGGGCCCACCATGGATGAGTTATGGATCCCACACCAAAACTAGGCAGAACTGCAAACAGTTTTCTTTCTCCCACTTGTGAGCTTCTTTTGAGCTTCCATATGGACGACTCAGCTTTTAGCCAAAAAATAGTAAATGAATCTCTGAATGCTTAGTATATGGAAATAAAATAATTTTTTAATTTAGATTAGTTTAGATAATGTTATGGCCAAAATATAGAAATAATTTAAAACTGTTAAAAATCCAAAAATGGCCAATTTTTATTATTCAGCTCAAAATAACCCCATTATCATAAAAATGAAACAATTCAACTTAGAGAAACACAGTTGTGGGTTTAAAAAAATTGAAGTGCCCAGATCAGTGTGAATCACTGAGAGGGGGAGGGGGTGAATCAGTGATCCTTTAAAACTTTTTACTAATTGATTCTTATCAATTAAACCTCTATGGCTGGTTAAAGCCTCGATCCACTCTTCTGGTATCTCTCAACCTTTCCCGAATGATGCAGTAATGAAAAGTCACAGGACACAAGGATTTACAAGGTTCGGCACCAAAGGCCTACATCCTTGCCATGCTCTCCCAGCATGGATTCTCCCATTATAACTTGTTAGAATTACAATGGTCGATACAGCTTCCCACCGTATCTCTCCTGAGTCCCACAGGAGGGTCTTTATACTGCGTCACACAGTGTTACCAGAGTCCCACTGGCCTGCTCCAGAATCCCACTGAAGACTTCCTCCACCCTGAGTCTCACAGGGGTCTTCTCCTGGCTGCTCGAGTCACACGAGTAGCTCTTCTTCTTGTTCAGCTCTTCAAGTATCTTCAGCAGTCTGGGATAAAGACTGCTGGCCTTGCTCTGTACCTCTGATCACTTGTGATGATCAGGTCTTCTCGTCTTGCTCAGGCTTTATCTCCTTCTTCTGAGGATGACCTGGCTTCTCTCCAGCCACTGAATACTCAGACAATTGATTTCTTTAACTTCAGTCTGGTCCAGTCTCACTTCACTTCAACTTCATGCACTGAATGCATGGCATCACAATATCTTCAAGATCTCCTGGTCTTGGACTTCTCAAATGCACACAAGCTGATTCATACTTGTTCACGTGTGCACGTGCATGCATGCATGCATGCACTCTCCTTTTCTTCCTCTTGGTGCAGTAGACCCACAAAGGGTGTAGTCACTTTAAGCACACACCTTCACTGAACTACACACACTTTATTCTCTTTTGATTACACACATAAATGTGTGTTATACACTAGTGTGGATGTCTTCTCTTCTTCTTAGTGTGTACACACTTTGGTTTGCACACACACTAAGGTTCGGCCACTTTGTCTTTTTGCACACAAACTTTGTTTTTCACTTTTGCACACACTTGAGCTTGGCCTTTCACTTCTTCTTGCACACACTTAACCCGTAGGTCCTCTTCTTGTTTTGCACACACAAAAGGTGTGGTCTTCACTTGGTGCACACACAAAGCTATGCCTCGGGTCCTCTTCTCCACTTGGCACACACTTGGCCCGTAGGTGTTCTTGTCCACTTTGCACACACACAAATAGTGTGGTCTTCCTCCTTATGCACACACTAGGGCCACGGCCTTCTCTTGTTCTTTTTGCACACAAGTCTCAAAGGCCTCGGCCTTCCTTCTTCACCTCACACACACACAAATTGTGGTATACTGCCTTGCACACACTTATCCCGTGGGTGAGATATTCTTCACCCGAACTTAATCATCAAGGAGGCGCGCAAGGATGCGGCTTCTCTTCTTCAACACTGCCGCGGGGTGCACAAGCACTCGGGTGTGCAGCATGCAACACCACGAGGCGCGCAAGCCACAAGGGTGCAAGGACAGTCGCGGGCGCGCAAGCTCCTCCTGCCGCGGGGCGCGCAAGTGCAACACCCGCGGGGTCTTCCTCTTGCCGCGCAAGGGTGCGGGCAGAGAGGGAACAAGCCTCGGGCGCGCAAGGTGTTGCGGCCACGAGCTCTTCCTGCCGCGCAAAGGATTAGCGCGCAGGGGACTTCAGCCGCACAAATCATTGCGCGACGGATTCTTCTTCGCGAGGCAGAGCACTCACGGGACACAAATCTTCAACAGAGTTTCAGCAAAACTCTTCATGCCTCGGGTGCTCCTTTTATAGGCAGAGAAACGCTTCTAAACTTCCGCGTGGGATAAATCTCAAATCCCCGAGATTTTTGGATCTTTAAAAATCTTTCCAAATCTCGTTTTCCTTCACTGTTTCACGCGGGTTCTCATTTTTAATTTCCTCTACGTGCATGCGACTTAGAACGCATGCACGGCCTTCTTCTGATCCAAAACATGTACGCATAAACACCCCACGGCCTTCGGCATCTTTGCTTGCCTCGGCCTCGACCGAAATTCCTCATTTGTTGCATGCAAGTCTCTTTTTGTGCATGGATGGGTTCGGTTTGTCCAGACGAGCACGAGGGTGCCTTCGGCTCCTTCAAAGGTGGTCGGGAGCTCGAAATAGTCGTTCGGGAAGGCCTCTGGTTCAGCGGCGTCGCGTGAATGCACGGGGAGGCCTCAGCCGAGCTCGAGGAAGAGGACGACTCGCCGGCCGTTGGATCGGGCGTTTGAAATACATCAGACGGCCTGGATCTGAAGATCTCGCGCGGGATCAGATGAGTGGCGGAGATCTGGCGCGCGATCGCTCGGACGGCTGAGATTTGTTCCCGGGAATTTTTCCGCGTCCCACATCGAAACGGCGAGCGGATTTCCCGCGGTTTATTACCCTGGCGCTCACCGCTACTCCTCAGTTGAATCTTCTCCCTCCACGGTGCCGCCCCGCACCGTGTTCTCCCTGCGGGCGCGCTCCTAGCGCCCACTATGCACTCCGGGTGCGCGGGTTTCACCACCGCGTGCCCTCGGGGGCTTACACACGGCCCCTGTCTCTGCGCTCCTCCGGGCGTGCCCCAGGCGCCCATGTGGTGTCCTTGGGTGCGCCCTGCCGCCCTGGCTCGCCCCACGGGTTCCCCCGGGCGTGGTGCCCTAGTGCCCATTCCTTGGGGTTGAACCCCCAAGGTGCCTTGGCTGGCCAATTTTTTGGCAAAGGAAAATCTAATGACTTTGTTAAAAACAAAGTTCTCCTCCATATAAAGCATGCAAGTGCCACTTCTTCCAAGCCATCATTCTCATTTCTACTTCTTCCTCTCTTCTTCTTCATTTGAAATTCCTCCATTATCTTCAACATGTATTCATTACTTAGGAGTGAATTCTTTGAAGGTTCTCCATCAACCGAAGCTCCTGAATCAAATAATTCTTCAATGTTCTTCAATGATCCAATTAGAGGTCAAGTTGGATCACATTCACATTGTCATGCACTAAGGATTAGTACATGTTCTTCTTCAGCTCACTTCATCCACTTAGAAGTTGTGGATGGCTCTCTTCATCTCCTCATGCATTGTGAAGACAATGCATGGTCTTCTAAAAGTGTTGTGACTTTGTATCCAGTTGATACAAGTTCTTGGAACTTAATGATCAGCTCAACAATCGTCAGATTTACATGGAGAATGTTTCAACCACAATTTCCAATACCACTTAGTGAATCTCCTAAGTGACATGCATCTTAGTACCATGTCCATTCTCCTTCATCACCATCACCATCACATCCTTTGACATTCACATCTTGACTCCTTGACATCCATTCATTCCAAGACAACTTCATGCCTCATTGACAACAAATGCAACACAATGCACTTCAATCTCCCCCTTTGTATTTGTTGTCAATACACTCCTTCAGCACATATGAATGGGTCAATATGTGTGCCAATATTTTCTCCCCCTTATTGGCAATCAAATGAAAAGGTGTGGTGTGGATCTCTTCCAAAATATCACTTCCTCCCATTGAAAAGTATCTTCTTGAAAAATCACTAAGAGAGGGATGATGCCACATGTTCTTCTTTAGCAAAGAACCTTTAGTTGATCAACTCTAAGTCTACTTGGGCTAACCCGGTGTAGAAAACAAGAGTGATGTAACCAAGGAACTCAATGCTGTCCATAATTCTCTACACATGTGAGATCATGCTTAGGGGTTTGAAATTTTTCAGATATAACAATAAATTTGCTAAATCCTGCACAACTTCACAAAACTCATTAGAAAGTTCAGGTGCAAAGATAAAGCTCCCCCTTTCATCCATTTGTCTTCAATCCATACTCCCCCTTAATTGAAAAGATAAACTCAATTACGAAACAAGGGATGAAAGTATGATTGGAATACCTTCACTTTTCTCAAGATGGTATTAATCTCAGAATCCCATCTTCTTCAGATTGGCTCCCCCTCAAGGGGTGCACTCCATTCCTTCCAAACCATCCTCCAGTTGAGAATGATCATCATCTTCAATTCCCTGTAATGTTAGCACATGTAAACACCAATAGTATAAGGGAATAAGATGGAACCTCCTTGGTTCATTAATGTGAACAACAAGGTTGAGAAGATTCTCTCAATCGAGATGTCCCATTTTCACCATTCTTCACACTTGCACATTTGATCTTCAATGATGGTTGTGCTGGTGTGGATCTCAATACATCTTCATGTGAAATATTTTTCTTCCATTTTGCCTTAGCAATTGCCAGAACTTCATCTTCAGCTCTTTGCAGATCTTTGGCAAGTTGCAACTGATTTGGCCATATGACTAGTAAGTCACTTGGAAGTGTGGCCTCAGTTCTGGATATTCCACATGGTTCCTTTGATGCTTTCAAGCTACCTTTCTTGGGCAACTTGTTTTCAACCAATCCCTTCTGCTTCTTCTGGATTGATTGTCTGTTTGAGTCTGGTCTGCCTCTATTGAATTTCATGGCTTGTTCACAAAGATCCATGATATGTCCTTTCTTGCCACAGTAGAAGCATGTCTTCTTGGTGGTCCTTATGGATGCATCACCCTTCTTGGATTTAGACTCCAAGGTCTTCTCTTCCTTTTTCATAATCTTGTTGGGAGAATCTTCAGCTTTCTTCTTCTTGCTTCCCAAGGATTCTTTCTGAGCCAGGTTCTGTGATCTTTTCTTCTTTTGAGCTCTGGGTACAGTTGGAGATTGACATGTATCTTTTTGACCACTTTTGCAATCATCCCAGATGTTGTCAAGTAATCCAAATCTATTTGCAGTAAACAGATGTCTCTGGACCTGTGGATGCTACTTCTTTTCTTCTGGCTTGCTCCCCCTTGGCATGGGCTTCCTTTGTGCTTTTGCATTTAAAGGATTGTACCAACAATCCTTTGCACAGTGCCCATACTTATTACAACACCAACATTGACCCACAAATCTTGACTTCTTCAGTCCTTCTGATTTTAGGGTACTTCTCTTGACTTGCTGTGTTGTTTTAGGAGAGCTCTCTTTCTTCATTGTCTTCATCCATACTTGTTTGGAATTATTCTTCCATCCTGCACTTTTAGTAGAAACACTTTTAGAAGCATGAGTACAAGATGGTATGGATGGTACCTTCTTTCTAGAAGATGTTGCACTTTTATTAGAGGATGTCTTTCTCCTATAATCATCCTGCTCAAAGCATTCTTGAGTAGCAACATGTCTTCTTCTAGCTGACTGGGGGGATTCAGCTTTAGGTGATTGCAGATGTTTCAATATCACCTCCAGTTCTAAGTATTTCATGTTGAGGGAGTTCTTCTCATCCTCAACAGTTCTTAGCTTTCCTTCCCAATTCTCCACCAGTTGTTTCATCTGATCTTCATGCACCTTCTTCAATTCTTGCAATGAATTGTCAAGCTCCTTCACCAATTTGACTTTGTCTTCGAGTTGAGCATCTCTGACATTCATTGACACTTTGTGCCTCTTTTCCAGTGCATGGAAAACATCTTTGATCGTTATCATAAAGATGTCTTTCTCAGAAAGGCTTCTTTGCAATTCTTCAGCAGTGTCTTCATATCTTTCATTGCAAAGAGATACTGTTTCATCTTTGGCCTTCACCAGCTTTCTGAGAGTGTTGGTTATGCCAACCCTTTTTGCCAGCTGATCTTCCATAGCATTGGCTTCTTCTTCTAACTGTGATTTTTCTTCATGAAGATCATGGATGCCTCTAGCTATACACTTTGCTACTTCCATGGGAACTGTCTTCTGAAGATATTTGAGTGCACTCTAAAGATCATTTATTGTTTCAACTTCATCACAGCTAGGACAGGCTTTCTTCATCTTCTTGGCCTGTTTCTTCTTTCTATTTTTCTGAGTCTTGGCAGATATCTCCATTTGAGGCTGGTCGCTCATTTCCTCAAATATGCACTTCATAAAGACTCTCTTGGATCTTTTAGAGGGAACCTCCCTCTGATACCAATTGAAGTGCCCAGATCAGTGTGAATCACTGAGAGGGGGAGGGGGTGAATCAGTGATCCTTTAAAACTTTTTACTAATTGATTCTTATCAATTAAACCTCTATGGCTGGTTAAAGCCTCGATCCACTCTTCTTGTATCTCTCAACCTTTCCCGAATGATGCAGTAATGAAAAGGCACAGGACACAAGGATTTACAAGGTTCGGCACCAAAGGCCTACATCCTTGCCATGCTCTCCCAGCATGGATTCTCCCATTATAACTTGTTAGAATTACAATGGTCGATACAGCTTCCCACCGTATCTCTCCTGAGTCCCACAAGAGGGTCTTTATACTGCGTCACACAGTGTTACCAGAGTACCACTGGCCTGCTCCAGAATCCCACTGAAGACTTCCTCCACCCTGAGTCTCACAGGGGTCTTCTCCTGGCTGCTCGAGTCACACGAGTAGCTCTTCTTCTTGTTCAGCTCTTCAAGTATCTTCAGCAGTCTGGGATAAAGACTGCTGGCCTTGCTCTGTACCTCTGATCACTTGTGATGATCAGGTCTTCTCGTCTTGCTCAGGCTTTATCTCCTTCTTCTGAGGATGACCTGGCTTCTCTCCAGCTACTGAATACTCAGACAATTGATTTCTTTAACTTCAGTCTGGTCCAGTCTCACTTCACTTCAACTTCATGCACTGAATGCATGGCATCACAATATCTTCAAGATCTCCTGGTCTTGGACTTCTCAAATGCACACAAGCTGATTCATACTTGTTCACGTGTGCACATGCATGCATGCATGCATGCACTCTCCTTTTCTTCCTCTTGGTGCAGTAGACCCACAAAGGGTGTAGTCACTTTAAGCACACACCTTCACTGAACTACACACACTTTATTCTCTTTTGATTACACACATAAATGTGTGTTATACACTAGTGTGGATGTCTTCTCTTCTTCTTAGTGTGTACACACTTTGGTTTTCACACACACTAAGGTCCGGCCACTTTGTCTTTTTGCACACAAACTTTGTTTTTCACTTTTGCACACACTTGAGCTTGGCCTTTCACTTCTTCTTGCACACACTTAACCCGTAGGTCCTCTTCTTGTTTTGCACACACAAAAGGTGTGGTCTTCACTTGGTGCACACACAAAGCTATGCCTCGGGTCCTCTTCTCCACTTGGCACACACTTGGCCCGTAGGTGTTCTTGTCCACTTTGCACACACACAAATAGTGTGGTCTTCCTCCTTATGCACACACTAGGGCCACGACCTTCTCTTGTTATTTTTGCACACAAGGCTCAAAGGCCTCGGCCTTCCTTCTTCACCTCACACACACACAAAGTGTGGTATACTGCCTTGCACACACTTAACCCGTGGGTGAGATATTCTTCACCCGAACTTAATCATCAAGGAGGCGCGCAAGGATGCGGCTTCTCTTCTTCAACACTGGCGCGGGGTGCACAAGCACTCGGGTGTGCAGCATGCAACACCACGAGGCGCGCAAGCCACAAGGGTGCAAGGACAGTCGCGGGCGCGCAAGCTCCTCCTGCCGCGGGGCGCGCAAGTGCAACACCCACGGGGTCTTCCTCTTGCCGCGCAAGGGTGCGGGCAGAGAGGGAACAAGCCTCAGGCGCGCAAGGTGTTGCGGCCACGAGCTCTTCCTGCCGCGCAAAGGATTAGCGCGCAGGGGACTTCAGCCGCGCAAATCTTTGCGCGGCGGCTTCTTCTTCACGAGGCAGAGCACTCACGGGACACAAATCTTCAACAGAGTTTCAGAAAAACTCTTCATGCCTCGGGTGCTCCTTTTATAGGCAGAGAAACGCTTCTAAACTTCCGCGTGGGATAAATCTCAAATCCCCGAGATTTTTGGATCTTTAAAAATCTTTCCAAATCTCGTTTTCCTTCACTGTTTCACGCGGGTTCTCATTTTTAATTTCCTCTACGTGCATGCGACTTAGAACGCATGCACGGCCTTCTTCTGATCCAAAACATGTACGCATAAACACCCCATGGCCTTCGGCAGCTTTGCTTGCCTCGGCCTCGACCGAAATTCCTCATTTGTTGCATGCAAGTCTCTTTTTGTGCATGGATGGGTTCGGTTTGTCCAGATGAGCACGAGGGTGCCTTCGGCTCCTTCAAAGGTGGTCAGGAGCTCGAAATAGTCGTTCGGGAAGGCCTCTGGTTCAACGGCGTCGCGGGAATGCACAGGGAGGCCTCAACCGAGCTCGAGGAAGAGGACGACTCGCCGGCCGTTGGATCGGGCGTTTGAAATACATCGGACGGCCTGGATCTGAAGATCTCGCGCGGGATCAGATGAGCGGCGGAGATCTGGCGCGCGATCGCTTGGACGGCTGAGATTTGTTCCCGGGAATTTTTCCGCGTCCCACATCGAAACGGCGAGCGGATTTCCCGCGGTTTATTACCCTGGCGCTCACCGCTACTCCTCAGTTGAATCTTCTCCCTCCACGGTGCCGCCCCGCACCGTGTTCTCCCTGCGGGCGCGCTCTGCGCCCACTCTCTGCTCCTGCGGGCGCGCTCCTAGCGCCCACTATGCACTCCGGGTGCGCGGGTTTCACCACCGCGTGCCCTCGGGGGCTTACACACGGCCCCTGCCTCTGCGCTCCTCCGCGCGTGCCCCAGGCGCCCATGTGGTGTCCTTGGGTGCGCCCTGCCGCCCTGGCTCGCCCCACGGGTTCCCCCGGGCGTGGTGCCCTAGTGCCCATGCCTTGGGGTTGAACCCCCAAGGTGCCTTGGCTGGCCAATTTTTTGGCAAAGGAAAATCTAATGACTTTGTTAAAAACAAAGTTCTCCTCCATATAAAGCATGCAAGTGCCACTTCTTCCAAGCCATCATTCTCATTTCTCATTCTTCCTCTCTTCTTCTTCATTTGAAATTCCTCCATTATCTTCAACATGTATTCATTACTTAGGAGTGAATTCTTTGAAGGTTCTCCATCAACCGAAGCTCCTGAATCAAATAATTCTTCAATGTTCTTCAATGATCCAATTAGAGGTCAAGTTGGATCACATTCACATTGTCATGCACTAAGGATTAGTACATGTTCTTCTTCATCTCACTTCATCCACTTAGAAGTTGTGGATGGCTCTCTTCATCTCCTCATGCATTGTGAAGACAATGCATGGTCTTCTAAAAGTGTTGTGACTTTGTATCCAGTTGATACAAGTTCTTGGAACTTAATGATCAGCTCAACAATCGTCAGATTTACATGGAGAATGTTTCAACCACAATTTCCAATACCACTTAGTGAATCTCCTAAGTGACATGCATCTTAGTACCATGGCCATTCTCCTTCATCACCATCACCATCACATCCTTTGACATTCACATCTTTACTCCTTGACATCCATTCATTCCAAGACAACTTCATGCCTCATTGACAACAAATGCAACACAATGCACTTCAACAATGATATTCAATATAAATTAATTTAAAATATTTTCTCTATCAATTCCACCACACTTAGAACTTGGACTCCTGGACAAGTAAAAATCAAATCAAATCAAATCCAAAACACATATCCATGAGATCTATCAAATCAACAACAAGAAACAAAAAGATATCATGCCTCATCTAAAACAGTTATTTCAAGTTATCCATTTAATATTATAATATATTTCCACTTCATTTATTATCCCATGCACACAAATCACCTACCTCACATGAATTTTCTCTCATCATACAAATATAAATGCTGAACAAGGCTTTTCTCGTCCAAACTCACACAAGAGTCACCATAGGCTTGATAAATTACTATTTCTCCACCCGATGTGAGTCAAGGACATGTGTTTCTCATGAGGATTTTTTGGGTTGTTCTATGGCTTCGGGTTGGTAGGATATAGATGTTAAAAATTCTGTGGCCGAAAAAGGAGGGCTTGGCTCTTTTTGAAGAAAAATTGCATGATTCTAATTTTTACTCAAGTATGGTCTCCTTCACATCCCCTTTGTAGAAAATAGGCTCCATCAACATTCAACCAGATCATCAGAAAAAATTTCAATCCCTTCAAACATGATTTTTCTTGAAATCTCCAGATAGGCACAACTTTCTTTTTTACATTAGAACCTCCAGAAAGGCACAACTTCTCTTGTCATAAAAGCTCCAGAAAAGGCACAGCTTTCAACAGAATAATTTTTGAGCATCACACACATCTCTTCCACAATTTATTTTCCACCCAATGTATAACCAAATGAGTTATTACACCACAAGAGATCTTCCCCCACACTTAAGTTCAACTAGATCATGCAATTTCACTTCAAGAGCAGGTAGGATAGGGAAAATTGGCTTGTAATGTGGCTAACCTAACAGGAAATTCATGGCTATTAGGGGATAAAATGAATGATAAATTTAAAAGTGAACCATAATGAAAAGGATTATTTTGAAAATGGGGCTTCAAACCAAATAAATTCCTCAATCATTTAAAACACACGCACCCCAAACCCTCAAGTTTTGAAAGGAATAAATCAAATTCTGGTTTAAGCAAGCATGGTCTGTTTCTCTCAAGAAATGAGGATAATGAAAAGAATATGACAAAAATTGTTTGGAAGCCTCACAGGAAAGTGATTACAATGATAGAGACAGTGAGATATGGCATGAGATTCAAAAATCAGTGTACTTTTCATGAAATTCCAAAAGATTTGAACTCGAAACAAAGTCATTTCTGAATTCATTTAATCTTAGTTTCATGGAATAGATTGGTTTAATAATTGACATGGGTTTAAAAAATGGAAATGATAATCATTTTAGCTTAAAAGATTCAAACACACACCAAAAACTAAAAAAATAAACACAGAGAAATTTGAAGACACACAAATTTTATTTTATTTTTTTTGAAAAACAAACACAAAATGAAAATACTAAACTAAAAAGGTTCCCTCCCCCACACATAAATGATACAATGTCTTAAATGCATTCAAGTCTATTTAACATGTAATCCAATTTTAAAATTAATCTCAACATTATGAAAGTGTGAAGGAGATGTAAAACCTGATTTATTTGCAGTGCAACATTGAGTTAACCTCTTAAGTATTTCACTGTAAAAACCTACAAATAAAAGAACAAAATTAAAGATAATATAATTATTTAAATAAATTAAAATATAAATAGGATGAGAATATAAGGATAAAACTTTGTTTAATCCCCCAAGCGGGATTTGGGATTTGACTTCCTTCAGATGGGAAATTCTAATCGGTTATCCCCAATCTGATGGTGGGTGAGGTTTCTTTCTCATGAACCAACAAAAATTTATCTTCCAAGAATGCATTTGTTCCATATTGTTGAGGACTCCATTGATAAAATGCACTATGTACACCCCCATTGTAATGGGATACAACATGCATGGTGGGGTTATGACAATGAATGAGTCCTCCACTTTCTTGGGTTCCACATGAACAACATCTTTTTTATTCTCCTGTGGTTGCTGAAGGTATGATACATCTATGGAAAAAATAAAGTCAATGTCAGAGTTTAATTCTATTTGATAAAAATTAAAGCATGAAGAATCAATATCAAATTCTTCCCTTTCAAAGTATCTTGTGTCTCATTTTCCTCCAGAAAAATCACTTTGATATTCTCTCGGTCTCCCTCCATTAAATGTTCAATAGGTTTGGGGAGCTCTAGATGTTCCTCAATGGATGAATATCCTTTTTCATTGTCTTCCTCCAAGAAAATACATGTGTTGGATGAATCTGAAAAATTAAAATAAGGGGAGGTAATACTCAATTTAGTTTCAAAATAATCAAAAGATAGTGAGTTTATGAAAAGATTAACTCCCTGAGTTTGTTTGGATTCAATTGCTTATTTAATGAGAGGTGGCTCTGGGAGTTGAATTTCCCTTGATAGTGGTAGGTAGTCAGACTCCTCTATCTTCTCTTCAAATTACACTGCTTGGTTTGTTTCTTCCTTCAATGTTACTGAATCATCTACATTATGAGGAATAGTTGGATCAAGAAGTTACTCACACCCATTCCAGAAGTTATCCAGATCTTTTTGATCTCCCATATGTATTTCAATTGCTATATCTTCTTTATTAATCTCCTCCAACATTGATTGAGATGTGCTCGATGGATCTTCTTTTAATTTTATCAAGGCCTCCATGGGTTGTTCTACATAAAGGAGTTTTGGGGAGACTTCTTCCATCAATTTTACGAGTTCTGGTTCTTGTTCTGGCTCCATTTGTTGATCCTGGGATGCATGTACTTGTTCTTCTATCCATTGTATTGAGGTCTCTAGGTTTTGAACTGTTTGACTAATTCTTTAAAAATTGGGCTTCAATATCTTTGTGAAATTCTTCTTCTTGGTGTTGTACTTTGATCCTTTCGTGATGAAATTCCTGAAAATACTCTTGAAGTTCAATTAATTCTCTTTCCAAACCCTCCAACACTGGGTATTCGAGGTTCTCTTAAAAGTTTTCAATGAGATTCTTGAATTCATCCTCTATTATGATTTGGATTGGAGATCCACGAATTTTTTTAGCCAAGAAAGAATCTTTATACTCTATAGACCAAGTTGATTCAATAATTGGTTCTCGACTTGTGGCTAATTGTTCCATGAATTAAAAAAATAATCATTTGAAAACAACATGGCAAAAGATATTTAAAAAAATTTAATTTGAAAAAGTGAAATATTTACAAATAAATTGTGGCACTACCTCCCCGGAAACGACACCAATTTTGATGCACGCCTGTCATAGGGCGTGGAAAAATAATTATTTCCTAAGTTAAAATGTAGTAAGGTGGTTGACCTAGGATGTCTCTCGAAGAGGAGTGCATACAAAATGAGTTGTCACTTAAAAATGAGGGTAAACAATGTTGTGTTTTTGAAAAGAAATTTAAAATTAAAATGATTGAAAAACTATGAAATTAAAAGGGTGATTAGGTCGGGGTCAGTTTCCTAATTGTAATTCTTTCCTCTTTCAATTTAATTAAAACCTCTTCTTCTTAGTTGATTAAAGTGAGTTTCCACAATCGTTTCCTCTCACTTCCTTGGTGAAATTATTATTATGAAAGAAAACCTTACCAAGATCTTGGTTTGGTCAACTCTCATTCCATGTGTAAAATAGTTGTATTGAATATCCTTAATTGAAATGGGCAATACCCAATTGGGTTTTGTTTATTCCAAATAATCAAGATCATTCACTACACCTTTTACACGTACTGACGATCGTCTAGTACTTCACCACTAATTCCTGGTTTATTCCATTGTATATAAACCAGAAATTAGTGGAGGGAGATTATGATATTTTTACCAAGGCAAAAATCAATAACAGAATGAATATTCAAGATTGATCGCACTAGATTATAAAATCCTCTATAAGAAATTGAGAACAACTTTTAAGAAGAAATAAATTTATTCAATTGTGTCCAAGAACTCAAGAATTACAATGTAGAAAACCAACCCTTCCCCAATCACTCCAAAAGTTTACCCCACCATGGTAAGGGTAATTGAGATGAAAGGGGAAGAAGAAGGCATTATAACACTATGAAAAAGAAAATAAATAAAAAATAAAGCCTAAAAGATCTTCTTCTAGGTGTCCCAGAAGGAATGGTGTGGAGAATGTGATGATTTGAGAGCCTGGAGCTCTCCTCCTTTTATAGCCAGAATTTTTCCCCCGAATGTTGACGCGTTTTATCCACAATAATTACATATTCACTCATTGATACCTTCTTAAATGTTGTTCATAGTTACCTTGTCCGTGTCCCCTCAAAATCGCAGAATATTTTGACATGTATTCCGAGAGTTATGTCCGTTTTACTCTGATCATTTATTCTGTCCAGTCAGACTCTTCAAAACGCAATCCTTCGGATTAGGGTGATTTAATGACCCCATAAACGGCCAATTAACATGGCCATTACTTCATAAAGGATGCTATAAAACTCTTTTAGCGTCTACCCACTGAATATCACAACATTTGGGGCCCACCATGGATGAGTTATGGATCCCACACCAAAACTAGGCAGAACTGAAAACAGTTTTCTTTCTCCCACTTGTGAGCTTCTTTTGAGCTTCCATATGGCCGATTCAGCTTTTAGTCAAAAAATAGTAAATAAAGACCTAGATGCTTAGAATATGGAGAAGAAAGAATTTTTCAATTTATATCAGTGTAGATAATGTTATGTCCCAACTACAAAAACAATTCAAAACTGTAAAATATCCAAAATGGCCAATTTTTACTATTCAGCTCAAAATAACACCATTATCATAAAAATGAAACTATTCATCTTAGAGGAAAACTTTTTTGGGTTCAGAAAAATAATATTCAATATAAATTAATTGAAAATGTTTTCTCTATCAATTCCCCCACAATTATCCCTTGGACTCCTGGACAAGTAAAAATCAACTCAAATCAAATCCAAAACACATATCAATGAGATCAATCAAATCAATTCAATGAAACAAAAAGATATCATGCCTCATCAAAAACAGTTATTTCAAGTTCTCCATCTATGATTGTAATATATTTCCACTTCATTTCTTATCCCATGCACACAAAACACCTACCTCACATGAATTTTCTCTCATCTCACAATTATAAATATTGAACAAGGCATTTCTCATCCAAACTCACACACGAGTCACCATAGGCTTGATAAATTCCTACTTCTCCACCTGATGAGAGTCAAGGACATGTGGTTCTCATGAGAATTTTCGGGGTTGTTCTATGGATTTGGGTTGGTAGGATTTAGATGTTAAACATTCTGAGGCTGAAAAAGGAGGGCTTGGCTGTTTTTGAAGAAAAATTGCAAGATTCTAATTTTTAATCAAGTATGGTATCCGTCACTTCCCCTTTGTAGAAAATAGGCTCCATCCACATTCAATCAGCTCAGCAGAAAAAATTTCAATCCTTTCAAACATGATTTTTCATGAAAGTTCCAGATAGGCACAACTTTCTTTTTTTTACATTGGAAGCTCTAGAAAGGCACAACTTCTCTTGTCATCAAAGCTCCAGAAAAGGCACAGCATTCAACAAAATAATTTTTCAGCATCACACAAATCTCTTCCACAATTTATTTTCCACCCAATGTATAACCAAATTAGTTAGTACAACACAAGACATCTTCCCACACAATTATGTTCAACTAGATCATGAAATTTCACTTCAAGAGAGGGTAGGATAGGGAAAATTGGCTTGAAATGTGGCTAACCTAACCTGAAATTCATGGATACTAGGGGCTACAATGAAGTATAAATGTAAAGGTGGGCCATAATGAAAAAGATTATTTTGAAAAGGGGGCTACAAACCAAATAAATTCCACAATCATTTAAAACACACGTACCCCAAACCCTCAGGTTTTGAATGGTATAAATCAAATTCTGGTTTAAGCAAGCATGGTTTGTTTCTCTCAAGAAATGAGGATAATGAAAAAAATATGACAAAAATGGTTTAGATGCCTCACAGGAAAGTGATTTCAATGATAGAGACAATGAGATATGGCATGAGATTCAAAAATCAGTGTACTTTTCATCAAATTCTAAAAGATTTGAACTCGAAACAAAGTCATGTAAGCATTCATTTAAGCTCATTTTCATGGAATAGATTGGTTTATTAATTTACATGGGTTTCAAAAATGGAAATGAAATTCATTTCAGCTCAAAAGTTTCAAAAACACACCAAAAACTAAAATAAATAATCACAGAAAAATTTGAAAACACACAAATTTTATTTTATTTTTTTTGAAAAACAGACACAAAATGAAAATACAAAACTAATAAGGTTCCCTACCCCACACATAAATGATGCAGTGTCCTCAATGAATTCAAGTTTATTTAACATGTAATCCAATTTTAAAATGAATCACAACATCAAGAAAGTGTGAAGGAGAGGTACAACCTGATTTATTCGCATTGTAACATTGAGTTAACCTCCTAAGTGTTGCACTCTAAAAATCTACAAATAAAAGAACAAAATTAAACATAATATATTTATTTAAATAAATGAATATATAAATAGGATGATAATAGAAGGATAAAACTTTGTTTAATCCCCCAAGTGGGCCCTAGGGTTTTACTGCCTCCAGATGGGCAGTTCTAATCGGTTATCCCCAATCTGATAGTGGGTGAGGTTTCTTGCTCATGAACCAACAAAAATTATTCTTCCCAGCATGCACTTGTTCCTTACTGTTGAGGAATCCATCGATAAAATGCACCAAATCCACCCCCACTATAATGAGATACAACATGCATGGTGGGGTTAGCACAATGAATTATTCCTCCACATTCTTGGGTTCCGCATGAACAACATCTTCTTTATTCTCCTGTAGTGCTGAAGGTATGATACATCTTTGGAAAAAACAAAGGCAATGTCACAGTTTAATTCTATTTGATAGAAATTAAATCATAAGGAATCAATATAAAATTCTTCCCTTTCAAAGTAAGTATCTTGTGTCTCATTTTCCTCCAGAAAAACCACTTTGATCTTCTCTTGTACTCCCTCTATAAAATTTTCAACAGGTTTGGGGAGCTCTAGATGTTCCTCAATGGATTGATATCCTTTTTCATTGTCTTCCCCCAAGAAAATACATGTGTTGGATTAATCTGAAAAATTAAAATAAGGGGAGGTAATACTCAATTTAGTTTCAACAAAATAAAATTATAGTGAGTTTATGAAACGATTAACTCCCTGAGCGTGTTTGGATTCAATTTCTTCTTTAATGAGAGGTGGCTCTTGGAGTAGAATTTCCCTTGATAGAGGTAGGTAGTCAGACTCCACTATATTCTCTTCAAATTCCACTGCTTGGTTTGTTTCTTACTTCAATGTTGCAGAATCATCTATATTATGAGGAATAGTTGGATCAAGAAGTTCCTCACACTCTTTACAAAAGTTATCCAGATCTTTTTGATCTCCCACATGTATTTCAATTGCTAAATCTTCTTCATTAATCTCATCTAAAATTGATTGAGATGGGATCAATGGATTTTATTTTAATTTTATCAAGGCCTCCATGAGTTCTTCAACATGAAGGATTTGTCGGGATACTTCTTCTATCAATTTTATGAGTTCTGGTTCCATTTGTTGATCCTGGGATGCATGTACTTGTTCTGCTATCCACTGTATTGAGGTCTCTAGGTTTTGAACAGTTTGAATAATTCTTTCAAATTGGGCTTCAATATCCTTGCGAACTTCTTCTTCTTGGTGTTGTACTTTGATCATTTCGTGATGAAATTCTGGAAAATACTCCTGAAGTTCAATTAATTCTCTTTCCAAACCGTCCAACACTGGGTATTCGAGGTTCTCTTTAAGGTTTTCAATGAGATTCTTGAATTCATCCTCTGTTATGATTTGGATTGGAGCTCCATGAATTTGTTTAGCCAAGAAAGAAACTTTATACTCTATAGACCAAGTTGATTCAATAATTCGTTCTCGCACTTATGGGTAATTGTTTCATGATTTAAAAAAATTAATCATTTGAATACATCATGGTAAAAGTTTTTTTAAAAAAAATTAAATTTGAAAAAGTGAAATATTTACAAATAAATTTTGGCACTACCTCCATGGAAAGGGCACCATGTTTGAATCATGGCTGTCGTAGGTTGTGGCAAAAAAATTATTTCCTAAGTTCAAATGTAGGATGGTGGTTGACCTAGGATGTCTCCCGAAGAGGATTGCACACAAAACGGGTTGTCACTTTAAAATGAGGGTAATTTTTTTTTGTGTTTTTTAAATGAAATTTGAAATTAAAATGATTGAAAAACTATGAAATTAAAAGGGTGATTAGGTGGGGGTCGGTTTCTTAATTGTAATTATATCCATGTTCAATTTAATTCAAACCTCTATTTCTTAGTTGATTAAAGTGAGTTTCCACAATCATTTCCTCTCACTTCCTTGGTGAAATTATTATTATGAAAGAAAACCTTACCAAGATCTTGGATTGGTGAACTCTCCTTCCATGTGTAAAATAGTTGTATTGAATATCCTTAATTGAAATGTGAAATACCCAATCGGGGTTTGTTTATTCCAAACAATCAAGAACATTCACTACACCTTTTACACGTACTGACGATCGTCGAGTACTTCACTACTAATTCCTGGTTTATTCCAGTGTATATAAACTAGAAATTAGTAGAGGGAGATTATGATTATTTTACCAAGGAAAAAATCAATAAAGGAATTAATATTCAAGAACGATCACACTTGATTATAAAATCCTCTATAAAAAATTGAAAACAACTTTTAAGAAGAAAGAAATTTATTCAATTGCATCCAAGAACTCAAGCATTACAATATAGAAAACCAACCCTTCCCCAATAACTTCAAAATTTTACCCCACCATGGTAAGGGTAATTAAGACTAATGGGGAAAAATAAGGCATTATAAAACTATGAAAAAGAAAAGAAATAAAAAATAAATCTGAAAAGATCTTCTTCTTGGTGTTCCAGAAGGAATGGGATAGAGAATGGGATGATTTGAGAGGGTTGAGCTCTCCTCCTTTTATAGCCAGAATTTGTCCCCCGAATGTTGACACGTTGTATCCCCATTAAATGTAATCATCATGTGTTCATCCATGCTTCAATGTTGTTCATAATTACCTTGGCCGTGTCCTCTCAAAAGCGCAGCGGATTTGGACATGTATTTCGAGAGTTATGGCCGTTTTACTCTGAGCATTTATTCTGCCCAGTCAGACTCTCCAAAACGAAATCCTTCAGATTAGGGTGATTTAATGACCCCATAAATGGAAAATTCACGCGGCCCATACTTCATAAAAGATTCTCCAAAACCCTTTCACGTCCAACCACCAAATATCAAAACATTTGGGCCCACCATGGATGGGTTATGGATCCCACACCAAAACTAGGCAGAATTGAAAACAATTTTTTCTTTCTTCCACTTGTGAGCTTCTTTTGAGCTTCCATATGGCCGATTCAGATTTTAGTACAAAAATAGTAAATGAATACCTGGATGTTTAAGATATGGAAAAGAAAGAATTTTTAAATTTAGATCAGTGTAGATAATGTTATGGCCAAACTACAGAAATAATTTAAAACTCTTAGAAATCCAAAATGGTAAATTTTTACTATTCAGCTCAAAATAACACCATTATCAAAAAAAGGAAACAATTTATCTCAGAGGAACACTTTTGTGGGTTTAAAACAATGATATTAAATATAAATTAATTGAAATTTTTTTCTCTATCAATTCCCCCACACATAGCACATGGACTCCTGGACAAGTAAAAATCAAATCAAATCAAATACAAAACACATATCAATGATATCTAACAAATCAATTCAAAGAAACAAAAAGATATCATGCCTCATCAAAAAAAGTTATTTCAAGTTATTAATTTAAGATTTTAATATATTTCCACTTAATTTATTATCCCATGCACACAAAACACCTACCCCACATGAATTTTTCTCTCATCTCAAAAATGTAAATGCTGAACAATGCTTTTCTCATCCAAACTCAAAAAAGAGTCACCATAGGCTTGATAAATTTCTACTTATCCACCCGATGTGATTCAAGGACATGTGTTTCTCATGAGGACTTATCAGGGCTCTTCTGTGGCTTTGGGTTGGTAGGATTTAGATGTTAAACATTCTGAGTCTGAAAAAGGAGGGCTTGGCTCTTTTTGAAGAAAAATTTCAAGATTCTAATTTCTACTCAAGTATGGTCTCCTTCACTTCCCCTTTGTAGAAAATAGGCTCTATCAACATTCAATCAGCTCAGCAGAAAAAATTTCAATCCTCTCATAAATGATTTTTCTTGAATGTTCCAGATAAGCACAAATTTCTTTTTTTTTTACATTGGAAGCTCAAGAAAGGCACAACTTCTCTTGTCATAAAAGCTCCAGAAAAGGCACAACTTTCAACAGAATAATCATTCAGCATCACACACATCTCTTCCAAAATTTATTTTCCACCCAAAGTATAACCAGATTAGGTAGTACACCACAAGAATCTTCCCCCACACTCAAGTTCAACTAGATCATGCAATTTCACTTCAAGAGCAGGTAGGATATGAAAAATTGGCTTGAAATGTGGCTAACCTAACATGAAATTCATGGCTACTAGGGGCTATACTAAAGGATAAATGTAAAGGTGGTCCATAATGAAAAGGATTGTTTTGAAAAGGTAACTTCAAACCAAATAAATTCCTCAATCATTTAAAACACACGTACCCGAAACTCTCAAGTTTTGAAAGGAAAAAATAAAATTCTGGTTTAAGTAAGAATGGTCTGTTTCTCTCAATAAATGAGGAGAATGAAATGAATATGACAAAAATGGTTTAGAAGCCTCATATGAAAGTGATTTCAATGATATAGACAGTGAGATATGGCATGAGATTCAAAAATCAGTGTACTTTTAATGAAATTTCAAAAGATTTGTACTCGAAACAAAGTCATTTTAGTATTCATTTATACTCAGTTTCATGGAATAGATTGGTTTACACATCGACATGGGTTTCAAAAATGGAAATGATAATCATTTCAGCTCAAAATTTTAAAAAACACACCAAAACTAAAAAAATAAATACAAAAAAATTTGAAAAAACACATATATTGTTTTTTTTTGAAAAACAAACACAAAATGAAAATACTAAACTACAAAGGTTCCCTCCCCCACACATAAATGATATAGTGTCCTCAATGCATTCAAGTTTATTTAACATATAATCCAATTTTAAAATGAATCACAACATCAATAAAGTGTAAAAGAGAGGTACAACCTGATTTATTCGCAGTGCAACATTGAGTTAACCTCTAAAGTGTTGCACTCTAAAAACCTAAAAATAAAATAACAAAATTAAACATAAGATATTTATTTAAATAAATGAAAATATAAATAGGATGTGAATAGAAGGATAAAACTTTTTTTAATCCCCCAAGTGGGCCCTGGGTTTTTACTGCCTCCAGATGGGCAGTTCTAATTGGTTATCCCCAATTTGATGATGGGTAAGGTTTCTTGTTCATGAACCAACAAAAATTCTTCTTCCCAGCATGCACTTGATCCTTATTGTTGAGGACTCCATCGATAAAATGCACCAAGTCTACCCACATTGTAATTAGATACAACATACATGGAGGGGTTAGGACAATGAATGAGTCCACCACATTCTTGGGTTCCGCATGAACAACATATTCTTTATTCTCATGTGGTTGCTGTAGGTATGATACATCTGTGGAAAAAACAAAGGCAATGTCAAGTTTTAATTCTATTTGATAAAAATTAAAGCATGAATAATCAATAACAAATACTTCCCTTTCAAAGTAAGTATCTTGTGTCTCATTTTCCTCCATAAAAACGACTTTGATCTTCTATTGTACTCCCTCCATTAAATGTTCAACAGGTATGGGGAGCTCTAGATATTCCTCCATGGATGAATATCCTTTTTCATTGTCTTCTTCCAAGAAAATAAATGTGTTGGATGAATCTAAAAAATTAAATTAAGGGGAGGTAATACTCAATTTAGTTTCAACAAAATCAAAAGATAGTGAGTTTATGAAAATATTAATTCCCTGATCTTGTTTGGATTCAATTGCTTCTTTAATGAGAGGTGGCTCTTGGAGTAGAATTTCCCTTGATAGAGGTAGGTAGTCAGACTCCTCTATCATCTCTTCAAATTACACTGCTTGGTTTGTTTCTTACTTCAATGTTGCGGAATCATCTACATAATGAGGAATAGTTGGACCAAGAAGTTCCTCACACTCATTCCAGAAGTTATCCGGATCTTTTTGATCTCCCATATATATTTCAATTTCTAAATCTTCTTCATTAATATCCTCCAACATTGATTGAGATGGGCTCAATGGATGTTCTTTTAATTTTATCAAGGCCTCCATGGGTTATTCAACATGAAGGATTTATGGGGATACTTCTTCCATCAATTTTACGAGTTCTGGTTCTTGTTCTTGCTACATTTGTTGATCCTGGGATGCATGTACTTGTTTTGCTATCCACTGTATTGAGGTCTCTAGGTTTTGAACTATTTGACTAATTCTTTCAAATTCGGCTTCAATATCCGTGTGAACTTATTCTTCTTGGTGTTTTACTTTTATCATTTCGTGATGAAATTCCAGATAATACTCTTGATGTTCAATTAATTTTCTTGCCAAACCCTCCAACATTGGGTAATCGAGGTCCCCTTTAAGGTTTTCAACGAGATTCTTGAATTCATCCTCTGTTATGATTTGGATTGGAGCTCCACAAATTTGTTTAGCCATGAAAGAAACTTCATACTCTATATAGCAAGTTGATTCAATAATTGGTTCTCGCACTTGTGGGTAATTGTTCTATGAATTAAAAAAATCATTTAAAAACAACATGGTAAATAATTTTTTTTAAAAAAAATTAAATTTGAAAAAGTGAAATATTTACAAATAAATTATGGCACTACCTCCCTGGCAACGGCGCCATGTTTGACGCACACCTGTCATAGGGCATGGAAAAACAATTATTTCCTAAGTTAAAATGTAGTAAGGTGGTTGACCTAGGATGTCTCCCGAAGAGGAGTGCACACAAAACGAGTTGTCACTTTAAAATGAGGGTAAATGTTTTTTGTGTTTTTGAAATGAAATTTGAAATTAAAATGATTGAAAAACTATGAAATTAAAAGGGTGATTAGGTCGGGGTCGGTTTCCTAATTGTAATTCTATCCTTGTTTAATTTAATTCAAACCTCTTCTTCTTAGTTGATTAAAGTGTGTTTCCATAATTGTTTCCTCTTACTTCTTGGTGAAATTATTATTATGAAAGAAAACCTTACCAAGATCTTGGCTTGGTCAACTCTCCTTCCAGGTGTAAAATAGTTGTATTGAATATCCTTAATTAAAATGGGCAATACCCAATCGGGTTTTGTTTATTCCAAACAATCAAGAACATTCACTACACCTTTTACACGTACTGACGATCATCGAGTACTTCACCACTAATCATGGTTTATTCCATCGTATATAAACCAGAAATTAGTGGAGGGAGATTATGATTATTTTACCAAGGAAAAAATCAATAACAGAATTAATATTCAAGAATGAACACACTTGATTATAATATCCGCTATAAGAAATTGAAAACAACTTTTAAGAAGAAATAAATTTATTCAATTGCGTCCAAGAATGCAATCATTACAATGTAGAAAACCAACCCTTCCCCAAATACTCCAAAATTTAACCCCACCATGGTAAGGGTAATCGAGATAATGGGGAATTAGAAGGCATTAAAAAAGTATGTAAAATAAAATAAATAAAAAATAATGCCTAAAATATCTTCTTCTTGGTGTCCCGGAAGGAATGGGATGGAGAATGGGATGATTTGAGAGGGTGGAGCTCTCCTCCTTTTATAGCCAGAATTTGTCCCCAAAATGTTGACTCGTTTTATCCCCATTAAATGACATCTTCACGCGTTGATCCCATCTTCAATGTTGTTAATAATTACCTTGGCCGTGTCTCCTCAAAATATCAGCAGATTTGGACATGTATTCCGAGAGTTATTGCCGTTTTACTCTGAGAATTTATTCTGTCCAGTCATACTCTCCAAAACGCAATCCTTCGGATTAGGGTGATTTAATGACCCCATAGATGACCAATTCACGTGGCCATTACTTCATACACAATTCTCCAAAACTCTTTTCGCATCCACCCACCGAATATCACCACATTTGGGCCTAAAATGGATGAGTTATGGATCCCACACCAAAACTAAGCAGAACTGAAAACCATTTTCTTTCTCCCAATTGTGAGCTTCTTTTGAGCTTCCATATGGCCGATTCAGCTTTTAGTCCAATAATAGTAAATGAAGCCCTGTATGTTTAGAATCTGGAAAAGAAAGAATTTTGAAATTTATATCAGTGTAAATAAAGGTATGGCCAGACTACAGAAATAATTTAAAATTGTTAAAAATCCAAAATGGCCAATTTTTACTATTCAGCTCAAAATAACACTGTTATCATAAATATGAAACAATTCATCTTAGAGGAAAAATTTTGTGGGTTTAAAACAATGATATTCAATATAAATTAATTGAAAATATTTTCTCTATCAATTCCACCACACTTACCACTTGGACTCCTGGACAATTAAAAATAAAATCAAATCAAATCCAAAACACATATCAATGAGATCTATCAAATCAATTCCAAGAATCAAAAAGATATCATGCATCATCAAAAACATTTTTTTGAAGTTCTCCATTTATGATTTTAATATATTTCCACTTCATTTCTTATCCCATGCACACAAAACACCTTCCTCACATGAATTTTCTCTCATCTCAAAAATGTAAATGTTGAACAAGGCTTTTTTCATCCAAACTCACACAAGAGTCACCATAGGATTGATAAATTTCTACTTCTCCACCCAATGTGAGTCAAGGAAATGTTTTTCTCATGGGTACTTTTCAGGGTTGTTCTGTGAATTCAGTTTGGTAGGATTTAGATGTTAAACATTCTGAGGCCGAAAAAGGAGGGCTTGCCTCTTTTTGAAGAAAAATTGCAAGATTTTAATTTTTACTCAAGTATTGTCTCCTTCACTTCCCCTATGTAGAAAATAGGCTCCATCAAAATTCAATCAGCTCAGTAGCATAATTTTCAATCCTTTCAAACAAGATTTTTCTTGAAAGCTCCATATAGGCCCAACTTTCTTTTTTTACAATGGAAGCTCCAGAAAGGCACAACTTCTCTTGTCATAAAAGCTCCAGAAAAGTCACAGATTTCAACAGAATAATTTTTCAGCACCACATACATCTCTTCCACAATTTATTTTCCACCCAAAGTATAACCAAAAGAGCTAGTACACCACAAGACATCTTCCCCCACACTTAAGTTCAACTAGATCATGCAATTTCACTTTAAGAGCATGTAGGATAGGGATAATTGGCTTGTAATGTGGCTAACCAAACAGGAAATTTATGGCTACTAGGGGCTACAATGAAAGGAAAAATGTAAAGGTGGGACATAATGAAAAGGATTATTTTGAAAAGGGGGCTTCAAACCAAATAAATGCCTCAATCATTTAAAACACATGTACCCCAAACCCTCATGTTCTGAAAGGAATAAATCAAATTATGGATTAAGAAAGCATGGTCTGTTTCTCTCATGAAATGAGGCGAATGAAAAGAATATGAAAAAAATGGTTTAGATGCCTCACAAGAAAGTGATTTCAAGGATAGAGACAGTGAGATATGGCATGAGAGTCAAAAATCAGTGTACTTTTCATGAAATTCCAAAAGATTTGAACTCGAAACAAAGTCATTTCAACATTCATTTAAGTTTAGTTTCAAGGAATAGATTGGTTTACTCATTGACATGGGTTTCAAAAATGGAAATGATAATAAATTCAGCTCAAAAGTTTCAAAAAAACACCAAAAACTAAAAAAATAATCACAGAAAAATTTGAAAACACATAATTTTTGTTTTATTTTTTTGAAAAACAAACACAAAATGAAAATACTAAACAACAAAGGATCCCTCCCCCACACTTAAATGATACAGTGTCCTCAATGCATTCAAGTTTATTTTACCTGTAAGAAAATTTTAAAATGAATCAAAACATCAAGAAAGTGTGAAGGAGAGGTACAACCTGATTTATTCACAGTGCAACATTGAGTTAACCTTATAAGTGTTGCACTCTAAAAACATACAAATAAAAGAACAAAATTAAACATAAGATATTTATTTAAATAAGTGAAAATAGAAATAGGATGAGAATAGAAGGATAAAACATGGTTTAATCCCCCAAGAGAGCTTTGGGATTTGACTTCCTCCAGATGGGCAGTTCTAATTGGTTATCCCCAATATGATGGTGGGTGAGGTTTCTTTCTCATGAACCAAAAAAAATTATTCTTCCCAGCATGCATTTGTTCCTTATTTTTGAGGAATCCATTGATAAAATGCACCAAGTACACCCACATTATAATGATATAAAACATGCATGGTGGGGTTATGACAATGAATGAGTCCTCCACTTTCTTGGGTTCCTCATCAACAACATCTTCTTTATTCTCCTGTGGTTGCTGAAGGTATGATACATCTGTGGAAAAAACAAAGGCAATGTCAGAGTTTAATTCTTTTTGATTAAAATTCAAGCATGAAGAATCAATATCAAATTCTTCCCTTTCAAAGTAAGTATCTTGTGTCTCATTTTCCTCCAGAAAAACCACTTTGATATTCTTTTGTACTCCCTCTATTAAATGTTCAACAGGTTTGGGGAGCTCTAGATGTTCCTCCATGGATGCATATCCTTTTTCATTGTCTTCCTCCAAGAAAATACATGTTTTGGATGAATCCGAAAAATTAAAATAAGGGGAGGTAATACTCAATTTAGTTTCAACAAAATCAAAAGATAGTGAGTTTATGAAAAGATTAACTCCCTGAGTATGTTTGGATTCAATTGCTTCTTTAATGAGAGGTGGCTCTTGGATTAGAATTTCCCTTGATAGAGGTAGGTAGTCAGACTCCTCTATCTTCTCTTCAAATTCCACTTCTTGGTTTGTTTCTTCCTTCAATGTTTCTGAATCATCTATTTTATGAGGAATAGTTGGATCAAGAAGTTCCCCACACTCATTCCAGAAGTTATCCAGATCTTTTTGATCTCCCATATATATTTCAATTGCTAAATCTTCTTCATTAATCTCCTCCAACAATGATTGAGATGGGATCAATGGATTTTCTTTTAATTTTGTCAAGGCCTCCATGAGTTATTCTACTTGAAGGATTTTTGGGGATACTTCTTCCATCAATTTTACGAGTTCTGGTTTTTGTTCTGGCTCCATTTGTTAATCCTGGGATGCATGTATTTGTTCTACAATCCACTGTATTGAGGTCTCTAGGTTTTGAACTGTTTAACTAATTCTTTAAAATTGGGCTTTAATATCCTTGTGAACTTCTTCTTCTTGGTGTTGTAATTTGATCATTTCGTGATGAAATTCCTGAAAATAATCCTGAAGTTCAATTAATTCCCTTGCCAAACCATCCAACACTGGGTATTCGAGGTTATCTGTAAGGTTTTCAATGAGATTCTTGAATTCATCCTCTGTTATGATTTGTATTGGACCTCCACAAGTTTTTTTAGCCAAGAAAGAAAGTTTATACAATATAGACCAAGTTGATTCAATAATCGGTTCTCGCACTTGTGTGTAATTGTTCCATGAATTAAAAAAATAATCATTTGAAAACAACATGTTAAAAGATTTTTTTTAAAAAAAAATTAAATTTAAAAAAGTGAAATATATACAAATAAATTGTGGCACTACCTCCCTGGAAACGACACTAAGTTTGACTCACGCCTGTCGTAGAGTGTGGAAAAACAATTATTTCCTAAGTTAAAATGTATTAAGGTGGTTGACCTAGGATGTATCCCGAAGTGGAGTGCACAGAAAACGAGTTGTCACTTTAAAATGAGGGTAAAAAAATGTTGTGTTTTTTAAATGAAATTTGAAATTAAAATGATTGAAAAACTATGAAATTAAAAGGGTGATTAGGTCTGGGTCGGTTTCCTAATTTTAATGCTATCATTGTTCAATATAATTCAAACCTCTTCTTCTTAGTTGATTAAAGTGAGTTTCCACAATCGATTCCTCTCACTTCCTTGGTCAAATTATTATTATGAAAGAAAACCATACCAATATCTTGGTTTGGTCGACTCTCTTTCCATGTGTAAAATAGTTGTATTGAATATCCTTAATTTAAATGGGAAATACCCGATCGGGTTTTGTTTAATCCAAACAATCAAGAACATTCACTACACCTTTTACACGTACTGACGATCGTCGAGTACTTCACTACTAATTCCTGGGTTATTCCATCATATATAAACCAGAAATTAGTGGAGGGAATTATGATTATTTTACCAAGGAAAAAATCAATAAAAGATTTAATATTCAAGAAAGATCACACTTGATTATAAAATCCGCTATAAGAAATTGATAAAAACTTTGAAGAAGAATGAAATTTATTCAATTGCGTCCAAGAACTCAAGCATTACAATGTAGAAAACTAACCCTTCCCCAATCACTCCAAAAGATTAACCCACCATGGTAAGGGTAATAAAGATGAATGGGGGAGAAGAAGGCATTATAAAACTATGAAAAAGAAAAGAAATAAAAAATAATGCCGAAAAGATCTTCTTCTTGGTGTCCCGGAAGGAATGGGATGGAGAATGGGATGATTTGAGAGGGTGGAGCTCTCCTCTTTTTATAGCCAGAATTTGTCCCCCGAATGTTGATGTGTTGTAGCCCCATTAAATGACATCTTCACGCGTTTATCCCTTCTTCAATGTTGTTCATAATTAGGTTTTCCGTGTCACCTCAAAATCCCAGCATATGTTGACATGTATTCCGAGAGTTATTTCCGTTTTACTCTGAGAATTTATTCTATCCAGTCAAACACTCCAAAATGCAATCCTTCGGATTTCGGTGATTTAATGACCCCATAGAAGGCCAATTCACGTGGCCCTTACTTCTTAAAAGATTCTCGAAAACCCTTTTTCGTGTCCACCCACCGAATATCAGAACATTTGGGCCCACCATGGATGAGTTATGGATCCCACCCCAAAACTAGGCAGAACTGTAAACAGTTTTCTTTCTCCGGCTTGTGATATTTTTTTGAGCTTCCATATGGCCGATTCATCTTCTAGTACAAAATAGTAAATGAATCCCTGGATGCTTAGAATATGGGAAAAATGAATTTTTCAATTTAGATCGGTTTAGATAATGTTATGACCAATCAACAGAAATAATTTAAAACTGTTAAAAATAAAAAATGGCCAATTTTTACTATTCAGCTCAAAATAACACCATTATCATAAAAATGAAACAATTCATCTTAGAGGAACACTTTTGTGTGTTTAAAACAATGATATTATATATAAATTAATTGAATATATTTTCTCTATCAATTCCACCACACTTAGCACTTGGAGTCATGGACAAGTAAAAATCAAATCAAATCAAATCCAAAACACATATCAATGAGATCTATCAAATCAATTCCAAGAAACCAAAAGATATCATGCCTCATCAAAAACAGTTATTTCAAGTTCTCCATTTACGATTTTAATATATTTCCACTTAATTTCTTATCCCATGCACACAAAACACCTACCTCACTTGAATTTTCTCTCATCTCACAAATATAAATGTTGAACAAGGCTTTTCTCATCCAAACTCACACAAGAGTAACCATAGGCGTGATAAATTCCTACTTCCCCACCCGATGTGAGTCAAGGAAATGTGTTTCTCATGAGGACTTTTTATGGTTGTTCTGTGGCTTTGGGTTGGTAGGATTTATATGTTAAACATTTTGAGGCCGAAAAATGAGGGCTTGGCTCTTTTTGAAGCAAAATTGCAAGATTCTAATCTTTACTCAAGTATGGGATCCTTGACGTCCCGTTTGTAGAAAATAGGCTCCATCAACATTCAATCAGCTCAGCAGAAAAAATTTCAATCCTTTCAAACATGATTTTTCTTCAAACATCCAGATAGGAACAACTTTCTTGTTTTTACATTGAAATCTCCAGAAAGGAACATCTTCTCTTTTCATAAAAGCTCTAGAAAAGGCATAGATTTCAACAGAATAATTTTTCAGCATCACACATATCTCTTCCACAATTTATTTTCCACCCAATGTATAACCAAATGAGCTAGTACACCCCAATACATCTTCCCCCACACTTAAGTTAAACTAGATCATGCAATTTCACTTCAAGAGCAGGTAGGATAGGGAAAATTGGCTTGTAATGTGGCTAACCTAACAGAAAATTCATGGCTACTAGGGGCTAGAATGAAGGATAAATGTAAATGTGGTCCATAATGAAAAGGATTATTTTGAAAAGGGGGCTTCAAACCAAATAAATTCCTCAATCATTTAAAACACACGTACCCCAAACCCTAAAGTTTTGAAAGGAATAAATCAAATTATGGTTTAAGAAAGCATGATCTGTTTCTCTCAATAAATGAGGAGAATGGAAAGAATATGGAAAAAATGGTTTAGAAGCCTCACAAGAAAGTGATTTCAAGGATAGAGACAGTGGGATATGGCATGATATTCAAAAATCAGTGCACTTTTCATTAAATTCCAAAAGCTTTGAACTCGAAACAAAGTCATTTCAGTATTCATTTAAGCTCAGTTTCAGGGAATATATTGGTTTAATCATTAAAATGGGTTTAAAAAATGGAAATGATAATCATTTCAGCTCAAATGTTTCTAAAACACACCAAAAACTAAAAAAAATAAACACAAAAAATTTTGAAAACACACAAATTTTATTTTATTTTTTTTGAAAAATAACACAAAATGAAAATACTAAACTACAAAGGTTCCCTCCCCCACACTTAAATGATACAGTGTCCTCAATAATTTCAAGTTTATTGAACTTGTAATCCAATTTTATAATGAATCAAAACATCAAGAAAGTGTGAAGGAGAGGTATAACCTTATTTATTCGCAGTGCAACATTGAGTTAACCTCCTATGTGTTGCACTCTAAAAACCTAAAAATAAAAGAACAAAATTAAACATAAGATATTTATTTAAATAAATGAAAATAGAAATAGGATGAGAATAGAAGGATAAAACTTGGTTTAATCCCCTAAGTGGGCCCTGGGTTTTGACTACCTTGAGATGGGCAGTTCTAATCGGTTGTCCCCAATATGATGGTGGGTGAGGTTTCTTACTCATGAACCAACAAAAATTCTTCTTCCCAACATGCACTTGTTCCTTATTGTTGAGGACTCCATCGATAAAATGCACCACATCCACCCCCATTGTAATGAGATATAACATGAATTATGGGGTTAGGATAATTAATGTGTCCTCCACTTTCTTGGGTTACACATGAACAACATCTTTTTTATTCTCATGTCGTTGCTGAAGGTATTATACATCTATGGAAAAAACAAAGGAAATGTTAGAGTTTATTTCTATTTGATAAAAATTAAAGCATGAAGAATCAATATCAAAATCTTCCCTTTCAAAGTAAGTATCTTGTGTCTCATTTTCCTCCAGAAAAACCACTTTGATCCTCTCTTGTACTCCCTCCATTAAATGTTCAACAGGTTTGGGGATCTCTAGATGTTCCACCATGGATGAATATCCTTTTTCATTGTCTACCTCCAAGAAAATACATGTGTTGTATGAATCTGAAAAATTAAAATAAGGGGAGGTAATACTCAATTTAGTTTCAAGAAAATCAAAAGATAGTGAGTTTATGAAAATATTAACTCCCTGATCTTGTTTGGATTCAATTGCTTCTTTAATGATAGGTGGCTCTTGGAGTTGAATTTCCCTTGATAGAGGTAGGTAGTCAGACTCCTGTATCTTCTCTTCAAATTCCACTGCTTGGTTTGTTTCTTCCTTCGATGTTGTTGAATCATCTACATTTGAGGAATAGTTGTATCAAGAAGTTTTTCACACTCATTCCAAATGTTATCCAGATCTATTTGATCTCATATATGTATTTCAATTGCTAAATAATCTTCATTAATCTCCTCCAACATTGATTGAGATGGGCTCGATATATCTTCCTTTAATTTTATCAAGGCCTCCATGGGTTCTTCAACTTGAAGGATTTGTGGGGATACTTCTTCCATAAATTTTATGAGTTCTGGTTCTTGTTATGGCTCCATTTGTTGATCTTGGGATGCATGTACTTGTTCTGCTATCCACTGTGTTGAGGTATCTAGGTTTTGAACTGTTTGACTAATTCGTTCAAATTGGGCTTCAATATCCTTGATAAATTTTTTCTTCTTGGTGTTGTAATTTGAACATTTTGTGATGAAATTCCGGAAAATACTCTTGATGTTCAATTAATTCTCTTTCCAAACCCTCCAACACTGGGTATTAGAGGTTCTCTTTAAGTTTTTCAATGAGATTATTGAATTCATCATCTTTTATGATTTGGATTGGAGCTCCACAAATTTGTTTAGCCAGAAAAGAAACTTTATACTCTATAGACCAAGTTGATTCAGTAATTCGTTCTCACATTTGTGGGTAATTGTTCTATGAATTAAAAAAATAATCATTTTCAAACAACATTGTAAAATATTTTTTTTAAAAAAAATAAATAAATTTGAAAAAGTGTAATATTTACAAATAAATTGTGGCACTACCTCCCCTGAAACGATGCCAAGTTTGACAAACGCCTGTAATAGGGCGTGGAAAAACAATTATTTCCTAAGTTAAAATGTAGTAAGGTGGTTGACCTAGGATGTCTCCCGAAAAAGAGTGCACAGAAAACAAGTTGTCACTTTAAAATGAGGGTAAAAAAATATGGTGTTTTTTAAATTAAATTTGAAATTAAAATGATTGAAAAACTATGAAATTAAAAGGGTGATTAGGTCGGGGTTGGTTTCCTAATTGTAATGCTATCCTTTTTCAATTTAATTCAAACCTCTTCTTCTTAGTTTGATTAATGTGAGTTTCCACAATCGTTTCCTCTCATTTCCTTGCAGAAATTATTATTATAAAAGAAAACCTTACCAAGATCTTGGTTTGGTCAACTCTCCTTCCATGTGTAAAATAGTTGTATTGAATATACTTAATTGAAATGGTAAATACCTGATGGGGTTTTGTTTATTCCAAAAAATCATAAACATTCACTTCACCTTTTACACGTACTGACGATCATCTAGTATTCACTACTAATTCCTGGTTTATTCCATCGTATATAAACTAGAAATTAGTAGAGGGAGATTATGATTATTTTACCAAGGAAAAAATCAATAACAGAATTAATATTCAAGAACGATCACACTTGATTATAAAATCCTCTATAATAAATTGAAAACCACTTTGAAGAAGAAATAAATTTATTCAATTGCGTCCACGGACTCAAGAATTATAATGTAGAAAACCAACCCTTCCCCAATCACTCCAAAAGATTACCCCACCATGGTAACGGTAATCGGGATGAATGGGGAAGAAGAAGGCATTATAAAACTATGAAAAATAAAATAAATAAAAAATAATGCCAAAAAGTTCTTCTTCTTGGTGTCCCAGAAGGAATGGGATGGAGAATGGGATGATTTGAGAGGGTGGAGCTCTCCTCCTTTTATAGCCAGAATTTGTCCCCCGAAGGTTGACGCGTTGTAGCCCCATTAAATGACATCTTCACGCGTTGAGCAAGCAAGATCAGCCAGAAGATAAGCCTCTGACTATTTATTAAATAAAATAAAAAGGTATAGAGGAGGCGGGCGGGGTCAACCAAAGGAACTTGCCCTCATCCATAAAACACAATATTACAGATCATAATAAGACTTGGAATTCCCATAGTCAGATTCATTAGCAGTTTCCCATTCAGATTGGGGCTTACCCTGATTGAGGATCTTAAGAATATCAGAGTTGAACATACCATAAGGCTTAGAAGACAGTGTAGACATAGTACGAGGTATGTTATAATAATCCTTCCTTGGTCGTCTCTTTGAGGGAGCAGGAGCGAGGACTAAGCAGTCATCAACCTTCCCTTTCCCATAAAGTAGGGCATCTTTGAAAGTGTTAGGACCACCACAATATGTTGTTGTCACTTCCGCCTCAGAGATGTCACCCCACTTCCCAGAAATATTATAGGAGGTCAAAATATTCGGAATTTCTTGATGACAATCAACATTATGAGAAGGCCGGAAAGGAGCCAACTCAATAGTCTCATCTTGTATCACGCCTGCATTAGGAATATCATTCATAATAGTATTAACAGAGATACTAGGTGTACATCCAGTCTCAACTATCCCAGTTAGAGTAACACCACCACCATCCTTAGGTGCAGTCTCCTTGGAAAAATCAGCCCGAGCAGAGGGACCACTCATCGGAGACTTATCCACTATCGGTCCTTTACCCTTCAAATTGCACACACGAGAAACAAATTTCCTTGAAGCCAACATCTCAACCTGAGTAGAAGATGATTTTTTGAGAGGTTCTATATCATGATTTGAATAATCCACATGCTTTCCCTCAAGTTTCCTTCTACAAAGAGTAGCCAGATGTCCCTTCATCTGACATTTCTCACAAGAGAGCTTCCTCCAACATAACTCCAATGACTGTCCAACAACCATGAATTCAGTACAAAAGAGAGGCTTCCTTTCATACTCAACATAGATATTAATGTTATCAGTGGGAGTGGAAAGAGTTACCTTGTCAATCAAGGTGGAGCTCAAATCAACCTCCACCAGCATTCTAGAAAAATATCCAAACCGAACAACTTCAGTTTCCTTGTCTAGGAGGATAGGGGACCCAATCGCCATGAGAATATCATGAAGAATCATTGGATGCCATAGGACCCAATTAAGCCCGTGAAAACGGACCCAGACCTGAGAAAAGGAATTACTTGCACGAGATGCATTGAAATCAAGAGACCATTCATGAAGATGAAGCCATCCAGGTTTCAAAGAAAGGGGCCCAATGCTCCACGCATGTATTTTGAAAGAATTTGATGGAACAATGCAATGGAAAAAACCACGACCAAGAGAAACACACCGCCAATCAGATGAACCCCACAAAAATGAGGCTCGTTTGACGAGATCATCAAACATCCAGGACGTCTCACCCTTCGCTAAAACAAGACGTGCAATTAGAGACTTCTTTCCAATTGAAATCCTCTCATCAAATAAATCATGACTGACATCAACATGAGCCGCATACCCCTTTCGAATAATCCTACTTGAGCGGGAGTCAATGAATGTTGAAAATGAGGGCGCGGAGGCGGAACATCCCACTTGGCCACTTTTATCCTTTACACTGTCAGCCTGCGTTACTGAAGCCACTTTCAGATTCATGGAGAAACTCTTCGGCAATACCCTCTTCGACATAGATTGCAGATGAGACCCAGCTGATGCCATATCCTGCCCAGCTCCATCCACCTGATTAAAACTGTTGGCCTTGTTGTCCACCCCATCTCTGGAATCAGGAGCCATAGACTGAAGATTTACAAGCGACAAATCAAATCGGACACCATCAACCATGTTCGAATGATCCAAGTCAATAGAAGCCAGAATCACAGATCCGGACGCAACATAAACAGACGAGGGTGCCACCATCGAAGCAGACGACAGATCTGAGAAACCTTCATCCCGGCGAGCAACAGCCTGAACATCGTGTCTCAGAAGAGAAGCATTCACCACGGCATCACTATAATATCTTGCGTCTGCATTCCAAGTGGAGCCCGGTTCACCTGCCTCAAAATATCAGTGGATTTGGACATGTATTCCGACAGTTATGGTCATATTACTCTGAGCATTTATTCTGTCCATTCAGACTCTCCAAAACGCAATCCTTCGGATTAGGGTGATTTAATGACCCCATAAACGGTCAATTCATGCATCCATTAATTCATAAAAGATGCTCCAAAACCCTTGGATCGTCCACCCACCGAATATCAAAACATTTGGGCCCACCATGGATGAGTTATGGATCCCACACCAAAACTAGGCAGAACTATAAAAAGTTTTCTTTCTCCCACTTGTGAGCTTCTTTTGAGCTTCCATATGGCCAATTCAGCCTTTAGTCCAAAAATAGTAAATAAATCCCTGGATTCTTAGAATCTGGAAAAGAAAGAATTTTTCAATTTAGATCAGTGTAGATAATGTTATGGCCAAACTAGAGAAATAATTTAAAACTATTAAAAATCCATAATGGCCAATTTTTACTATTCAGCTCAAAATAAAACCATTATCATAAAAATGAAACAATTCATCTTAGAGGAACATTTTTATGGGTTTAAAACAATGATATTCAATATAAATTAATGGAAAATATTTTCTCTATCAATTCCCCCACACTTAGCACTTAGAATCCTGGACAAGTAAAAATCAAATCAAATCAAATCGAAAACACAAATCAATGAGATCTATCAAATCAATTCCAAGAAACAAAAAGATATCATGCCTCATCAAAAACAGTTATTTCAAGTTCTCCATTTAATATTTAAATATATTTCAACTTCATTTCTTATCCCATTCACACAAAACAACTTCCTCATAATAATTGTTTCTAATATCACAAATGTAAATGCTGAACAAGGCTTTTCTCATCCAAACTCACACAAGAGTCACCATAGGCTTGATAAATTCCAACTTCTCCACCCGATGTGAGACAAAGACATGTGTTTCTTATGAGGACTTTTCAGGGTTGTTCTGTGGCTTCGGTTTGGTAGGATTTAGATGTTAAACATTCTGAGACCGAAAAAGAGGGCTTGGCTCTTTTTGATGAAAAATTGAAAGATTCTTATTTTTACTCAAGTATAGTCTCCTTCACTTCCCCTTTGTAGAAAACAGGCTCCATCAACATTCAATGTGCTCAACATCAAAAATTTCAATTCTTTAAAACATGATTTTTCGTGAAATCTCCAGATAGGCACAATTTTTTTTTACATTGGAAGCTCCAGAAAGGCACAACTTCTCTTGTCATAAAAGCTCCAGAAAAGGCACAGATTTCAACAGAATAATTTTTCAGCATCACACACATCTCTTCCACAATTTATTTTCCACCCAAAGTATAACCAAAAGACCTAGTACACCACAAGACATCTTACCCCACACTTAAGTTCAACTAGATCATGCAATTTCACTTCAAGAGCATGTAGGATAGGGATAATTGACCTGTAATGTGGCTAACCTAACAAGAAATTCATGGCTACTAGGGGCTAAAATGAAGGATAAATTTAAAGGTGGGCCATAATGAAAAGGATTATTTTGAAAAGGGGGCTTCAATCCAAATAAATTACTCAATCATTTAAAACACAGGTACCCAAACCCTCATGTTTTGAAAGGAATAAATCAAATTCTGGATTAAGCAAGCGTGGTCTCTTTCTCTCAAGAAATGAGGAGAATGAAAAGAATATTACAAAAATGGTTTATAAGCCTCACATGAAAGAAATTTCAATGATAAAGACAATGAGATATGGCATGATATTCAAAAATCAGTGTACTTTTCATGAAATTCCAAACGATTTGAACTCAAAACAAAGCCATTTCAGCATTCATTTATGCTCATTTTCATGGAATAAATTGGTTTAATCATTGAAATGGGTTTCAAAAATGGAAATGATAATCATTTCAGCTCAAAAGTTTCAAAAACACACCAAAAACTAAAAAAAATAATCAAATAAAAATATGAAAACACACAAATTTTATTTTATTTTTTTTGAAAAAAAACACAAAATGAAAATACTAAACTACAAAGGTTCCCCCCCCCCACACTTAAATGATATAGTGTCCTCAATATATTCAAGTTTATTTAACATGTAAGACATTTTTAACATGAATCGCAACATCAAGAAAGTGTGAAGGAGAGGTACAACCTGATTTATTCATAGTGCAACATTGAGTTAACCTCCAAAGTGTTGCACTGTAAAAACCTACAAATAAAAGAACAAAATTAAACATAAGATATTTATTTAAATAAATGAAAATAGAAATAGGATGAGAATAGAAGGATAAAACTTGGTTTAATCCCCCACGAGGGCCCTGGGTTTTGACTTCCTCCAGATGGGCAGTTCTAATCGGTTATCCCTAATCTGATGGTGGGTGAGGTTTCTTGCTCATGAACCAACAAAAATTCTTCTTCACAGCATGCACTTGTTCCTTATTATTGAGGATTGAATCGATCAAATTCACCAAGTCCACCCCAATTGTAATGATATACAACATGAATGGAGGGGTTAAGACAATGAATGAGTCCTCCACTTTCTTGGGTTCCGCATGAACAACATCTTCTTTATTCTCCTATAGTTGCGGAAGGTATGATACATCTGTGGAAAAAACAAAGGGAATGTCAGAGTTTAATTATATTTGATAAAAATTAAAGCATGAAGAATCAATATCAAATTCTTACCTTTCAAAATAAGTATCTTATGTCTCATTTTCCTCCAGAAAAACCACTTTGATCTTCTTTTGTACTCCCTCCATTAAATGTTTAACAGGTTTGGGGAGCTCTAGATGTTCCTCCATGGATGAATATCATTTTTCATTGTCTTCCTCCAAGCAAATACATGTTTTGGATGAGTCTGAAAAATTAAAATAACTGGAGGTAATACTCAATTTAGTTTCAACAAAATCAAAATATAGTGAGTTTATGAAAATATTAACTCCCTGAGCTTGTTTGGATTCAATTGCTTCTTTAATGAGAGGTGGCTCATGGAGTTTAATTTCCCCTGATAGAGGTAGGTAGTCAGACTCCTCTATCATCTCATCAAATTCCACTG
Source organism: Viscum album (assembly GCA_963277665.1). Lineage (NCBI taxonomy): Eukaryota > Viridiplantae > Streptophyta > Magnoliopsida > Santalales > Viscaceae > Viscum > Viscum album. The sequence goes on along the minus strand of OY728121.1, from coordinate 2,021,374,636 downwards.
CTTGGTTTGTTTCTTCCTTCAATGTTGCTGAATCATCTACATTATGAGGAATAGTTGGTTCAAGAAGTTCCTCACACTCATTCCAGAAGTTATCTAGATCTTTTTGATCTCCCATATGTATTTCAATTGCTAAATCTTCTTCATTAATCTCCTCCAACATTGATTGAGATGGACTCAATGGATCTTATTTTAATTTTATCAAGGTCTCTATGGGGTTTTCAACTTGAAGGATTTGTGGGGGTACATCTTCCATCAATTTTACGAGTTCTGGTTCTTGTTCTGGCTATATTTGTTGATCCTGGGATGCATGTACTTTTTCTACTATCCACTGTATTGAGGTCTCTAGGTTTTTAACTTTTTGACTAATTCTTTAAAGTTAGGATTCAATATCCTTGTGAACTTATTATTCTTGGTGTTGTACATTGATCATTTCATGATGAAATTGCGGAAAATACTCTTAAAGTACAATTAATTCTCTTGCCAAACCCTCCAACCCTGGGTATTCGAGGTTCTCTTTAAAGTTTTCAATGAGATTCTTGAATTAATCCTCTCTTATGATTTGGATTGGAGCTCCATGAATTTGTTTAGACAAGAAAGAAACCTTATACTCTATAGAACGAGTTGATTTAATAATTGGTTCTCGCACTTGTGGGTAATTTTTCCATGAATTAAAAAAATAATCATTTGAAAACAACATGGTAAAAGATTATTTTTTTAAAAAAATTAAACTTGAAAAAGTGAAATATTTACAAATAAATTGTGGCACTACCTACCCGGCAACGGCGCCATGTTTGACGCACGCCTGTTGTAGGGCATCGCAAAACAATTATTTCCTAGGATAAAATGTAGTAAGGTGGTTGACCTAGGATGTCTCGCGAAAGGAGTGCACACAAAACAAGTTGTCACTTTAAAATGAGGGTAAAAAAATGTTGTGTTTTTGAAATGAAATTTGAAATTAAAATGATTGATAAACTATGAAATTAAAAGGGTGATTAGGCCGGGGTCGATTTCCTAATTTTAATGCTATCCTTGTTCAATTTAATTCAAACCTCTTCTTCTTAGTTGATTAAAGTGACTTTCCACAATCATTTCCTCTCACATCCTTGGTGAAATTATTATTATGAAAGAAAACCTTACCAAGATCTTGGTTTGGTCAACTGTCATTCCATTTGTAAAATAGTTGTATTGAATATCCTTAATTGAAATGGGTAATACCCGATCAGGTTTTGTTTATTCCAAACAGTCAAGAAAATTCACTACACCTTTTACACATACGGACGATCATCGAGTACTTCACCACTAATTCCTAGTTTATTCTATCGTATATAAACCGGAAATTTGTGGAGGGAGATTATGATAATTTTACCAACGAAAAAATCAATAATGGAATTAATATTCAAGAACGATTGCCCTTGATTATATAATCCTCTATAAAAATTGAAAACATCCTTTAAAAAGAAAGAAATTTATTCAATTGCGTCCAAGAACTCAAGCATTACAATGTAGAAAACAAACCCTTTCCCAATCACTCCAAAAGTTTACCCCACCATGGTAAGGTTAATCGAGATTAATGGGGAAGAAGAAGGCATTATAAAACTATGGAAAAGAAAATAAATAAAAAATAAAGCAGAAAAGATCTTCTTCTTGGTGTCCCGGATGGAATGGGATGGATAAAGAGATGATTTGAGAGGGTGGAGCTATTCTCCTTTTATAGCCAGAATTTTTCCCCCGAATGTTGACGCATTGTATCCCCATTAAATGAAATCTTCATGCATTGATCCCTTCTTAAATGTTGTTCATAATTACCTTGACCATGTCCCCTCAATATCGCAGTGGATTTGGACATGTATTTCGAGAGGTATTTCCGTTTTACTCTGAGCATTTATTCTGTCCAGTCAGACTCTCCAAAATGCAATCCTTCAGATTAGGGTGATTTAATGACCCCATAAACGGATAATTCACACGGACCTTACTTCATAAAAGATGCTCCAAAACTCATTGCGCGTCCACCAACCTAATATCACAACATTTGGGCCCACCATTGATGAGTTATGGATCCCACACCAAAACTAGGCAGAACTGCAAAATGTTTTCTTTCTCCCACTTGTGAGCTTCTTTTGAGCTTCCATATTGCAGATTCATCTTTTAGTCAAAAAATAGTAAATGAAGACCTGAATTCTTAGAATATGGAAAAGAAAGAATTTTTCAATTTAGATCAGTGTAAATAATTTTATGGTCAAACTACAGAAATAATTTAAAACTGTTAAAAATCTAAAATGGCCAATTTTTACTATTAACCTCAAAATAACACCATTATCATAAAAATGAAACAATTCATCTTATAGGAACACTTTTGTGGGTTTAAAAAAATGATATTCAATATAAATTAATAGAAAATATTTTCTCTATCACATATATATATATATATAAATACAGTATCTTTATTATGTCATATATTTAATGATTATTTATTATATATACTTTATAATCATTCTTGAATGGTTAACATGGAGAATTAATTCCATCGCGTCGTGGAGACTGTAATCCGTACGTACGAACGGGCGATGATATCATTCCCATAATTATTGAATTGAATTGGGGTGGATGATATAATATCTCCGAATTAGTATGATGTTACAATAACTATATATAGTAATTCTTTGCAGCATTATACCCGTCCAAGTAATGTGGTGGTGGAAAAACAGAATACACCACGACGTGGAGATGGTATTCCGTACGTACGTACGCGCGGTGAATTATTTTTCCGTAGGATGGATAGAAGGTGGCATATGTTTGCTTCATATTTATATTAATATATCAGAATATATTTAATACTTATGTTATTACTTTATAATGAAACAACTAATGAAGAAGAAGTTGAAGAAGAAAGAAACATGAAAGAATCTGTAGAAAAGATTACCTCTTCCTCGACGCAACTCCTTTAAACTTCTTCATAGGGCACTAGAGTTGGTCTTTTGAGAAGACCAGAACATCTATGATGTAACTAGAGAGTTTGAGAAGAGTAATTGGCAGGGGTTTTCCAAGCCTCAAGGCTCAAATGGTTGTGAAGAGAAGAGGGAAGGGGTGCCCTTTTTATAAGGGAGGAGTGGTGCACCTTAGGAAAACAAAAAATATTATTTTATAATAAAGTCATATTCGGTTTTTAATAGGTAAAAATTGATTTATTTAGAAGATAAGGTGGTTATGGGTCGAAATAATCTCAACCAATAGGTTTTAGACAAGTTTAGTTTACTATTTTATCCTTATCATTTAGATTTAACTCTAAGTTCAATAATTTAACTTTTACCGTGTCTTTTTTTTCTTACACTATATGGTTAATAAACATTCAATAACAAGCCAAAACAACCCCAAGTGGTTCAATATTAATATATATATCCTTGTCTATGTCATTTGGTAGAACCTTTGATTTTTAGGAGTAAAATAACAATTTATAATATAATATTTGTTTTAAAAACTATTTTATGTCAATTTTGACACTATTTGGTACTTGATTTTTGTGAAACTCATAACAGAATGATTAGTTCGAAAAAATTTACATAAATTAATACTAATATGTTATATTAACCTAGAAAATTAGTGTAAAGTATAAAAAGTCTAAAATTACATTTATTTGGGTATTTATAACATCAATTATGTTAATATTTCATTAATAAGTTAATTACTGCATCATCATTGTTTCATAAATAAATTAAATTATTTAATATATAAAAATTATAATTAAAATCCTATTATGTAGGAAATATATTTATCTTTCTAATTTATATTTATAGTCAAATTTATCTTATGTATTACCCTATATTAAATTTTTTTTGTTTATTAAACTTTGATTTTAACTATTTTAACTCTTCTTTAAATAAAATAATAATAAATGTCCTAATCTTATCCAAGTGGACCTAAAGGGTAATATTTTATCCCTAATGTTGTTTTTGATCTAATTACAGTTATCCAATAGAATTAGGACATGTGTTAGTGTAATAATAATATCATTTTTACCCTTAATTACCCAATTTACTTTTAACCTTGGGAAATAAAAGTATAAAGTTACTATTCACCAAAAATTATTTTCATCTCATTGAACCAAATATTACCTAATGATATCAACTGTGTTTCTTGGATTTTTTAAATTCCACTCACAGGAGCGGTAAAATTATGTTTTATGTAAATTTGCAAATTCTCTTAGGAGGTGGGTAAAAGGCGGTCAAAAGTTCTATTAAATTTTTATATATCTAAAATTATTATATAATGACATCAATGAATTACATTAAACTTATATTGGTATTATGTATCAATTTTGACCAAAAATAAATTTAAATAAAATAAATAATTATTTAAATAAAAATTCGGTTTTTAAATAGTTACCCAGTGTTTTCACTATTCATCAAATATTGAATGTTTTCAGAAAAATACCTAAAATTCACCCTAGGATAATTTTGATATTCCAAATCCCAAAATGAAGTCCATTTTGAAAAATAAAATTTCAAAATGTGGGTATTACTATTCATAACGGCTAGTTTATATAACATATCATTGTTTAGTAAAATTCGGTATTGCGTACAACATACACTATTGTGGAAGGTCGTGATTGCGTGTAATGCAAGCCATGTCAGGGATGCATGTAGTGAAAGATCCTTTTGGTTTAGCATACAACACAATACATCAATGAAATTAAAAAGAATATTTTTCATAAAATCTCGGGGTGTTACAATATGGTACTCCTAACTATGAATATGAGATGACCCTTATTATTTTCCTTTCCATGGGAATCATAGGGGATATTTCTGAGTTATTTTTAGGGATATGAATGAAGGGATAATAATGTTATCTCAATGTGTTCGTCTTTTTTTTTTAGTTTTCAAAGGTAATTTATTTACATATATAATATTCAATGACTAAAAAGTTGATTTATTATTCCGTAATAATTTTTTATATCAATAATATAATATAACTACTAGGTCTTATTTTTTTGAATTCATATTGATACAATGTTTAATGGAATCACATTTATACATATATAAATTATGATAAAAAGTATAAATCTCGAATTCATATTCTATAGAAACCATTTTAAGTGATTTTTTTTTCAATTATTAAGATATTTGTATATGAAGTACACCTATGATGTCAAAACACTAAGGCTCAATTGACATACAATGCATCAACCCAGATATATGATATACATTGGTATAGTGTATATTGACATGCCTCTAGAGAACCTATGGGTATTTTATCAGAGATGACTTATCTATATTCTGTCTCACCCATCCATCATATGTGTAGTAGGTGACATTATAACACTACTTCACAACACCATTATTGTAATAGTTCCCCAGATCAAGAGGTGTTTCTTCCAAATGGTGGATGGGTAAAAAATGTCTACTCTTCAAATTGTTTTGGGAATATTTTTAAATGACTAGCATGTCATTAGGGCTACTGAAACCCTATATTAATCCTACATATGGAAAATTTCTCCTCTATTTTTAATACTGAACATCATACTATCATGATTTGCATGAATCAAATGGGGAAACATTACTGTGACATGCTCCCAATTTGTAATATAGGGGATATTTTATTTAAGAAGTTTATGATTAAGGTATGGCTACATTCATGTGTATCCATGTCTATTCAGATATAGAATTGAATTTTGTGACTTGCATGACTACCATGAATACATTATTGGATACCAAATAATAAAAAATGGTATTATTCAAGATGCTTTTGAGTGGTTTTTAAAAAAAAATTACATATCCTTAAATTTTAAGGATGGATTGGGAAACATAATTTTTGGTGTTCCGTAGTTTTTAATGTGACCATGGTGGGATATGATTCGTCTAATAAAATTTTACACTAATCATTGGGGGAAATATACTCCATTGATCTCGACTGAGAGGAAGAGGGGGAATATGTAAACCTAAAAAGAAAAAAATTATAGAGCTTATAAAAGTAAATGACACATAGACTATATTAATTCATACCTTCTTATGAATGTTTAGATTCAACAATAACAGATTCATATTCAGACTATAGATGTAATTTTATGGATTAATGAGGTCTAGAAAACTCTTCTGATTATAGGAGATCATCATGGATTACGATTTGAAAAAAATATTAGAGATGTTCATGATCACATCATACTTCTAAGCCAATGAAATGTTACTTCTCTAGAGGGGTCATCCCCAAATAGGATGTGTAGAAGGAGTAACAAACCAGGTAAGATCATGATGTCTATAAATAGTATAATTCTATAAATAAAGATCACCACAACTCATCTGCGGAATCAAGAAATATAATGTAGTGAAGATTCCTTTGAGATTTTGTTGATATAGGAATTTCTTACTGAAGACACCAAACCAATGTTTGTCTTGTACTCTCAATAGTATAAAAAACTTCCTCAGAGATATATCCCCATAAAATATTCATCTTAGAGTATTTTCATTCTATGAATTAGGAGAGTTTTTTCATGGCCTTATAAATAGCCCATAATCTCTCATACCCTATATGTTATGAATAATATTCTATCATTATTTTGAAATTTATAGATTCATAATCCAGATCCTCATAAAATATCCTTCCAATGAATCCTTGTTAATTTGTATTATAATTATGAACATATTATGGAACTCCCTCAATATGGGTATTATGAATTACACTAGAGAGTGTGTCAGAAATACCATTGAAAGAGGTTCCATGTAATCATTGGGATGTCAGAATCGACTATTTTTTTCATCAAAGGGTTATTAAATGAAGGGTTTTATATAAGAAGTTTAATTTGATGGAATGGTTAATGGTTGGTTTTTCCAAAAAGGAATAAAGTTATAGTCATGATAAATTAATATTCATTCTATCAAATCACTAAAATGTTATCCACCCACATTCAAGATTCAATTCTAATCCCATTGACATTGATCATTATTTGTTGGGGTGGAAGTACGTGTTACATGTTCTTAAGGGCCTCCCAACTCCACTATACCACAATATACCATTTTCTAGAGGTTTATAATGAAAAAAATCAATGGTTATTTATATTATAATACATGGATATGTGAATTACTTCGAATGGTTGTTTAACCTGAAAAATTATGGCCTCATAATTTATACATGCTTCTGAATGTTCATCTCATTTTATGAAAAATATGGAATTACTCAACCTTGAAATATTATTCCATATTCATCTTTTCTATAATGGGTATTGATGTTGTTCACTAATGATTTCATTAGGGATCACCGATAGAATGACCATCATCTTATCAAGGCATATTCTATGGGGAAACATGGAGGTTAATCGACTGAGAGTCCAATGATTCCCTCACTACATCTATCATGATTCTACAAGAAATTATCAAATCATTGATAGTGTATGATGGAAGAATTAAATTGTAAAAAATATGGAATACTAAAGATTTTATTACCTCTCAGGGAACATATGAAATAAACTTGATTGATTAATAGTGATTTGATTTGGGACTATGTCGTCTTGATAATTATCAAAGATCATTCCAAATAAGATTTCTTATAGGAGTTAGATGATAAGAGATTGTGTCATTATATTCCATATAGAGAAGAAGTTGGGGATAGGTTCATTCTCCCACTATTTAGAGATGGCATTTATACTTTTTTTATGTATGGGTGAGGTGAACTGATAATGTAATTTATACTTCATATTATCACTTCTAGATATAAGTTTTGAAAATGAATTTTTGACTAGAAAAAAATATAAATTAATTTGATTTAATTTTTTTAGATAATTCTATCATTATTTTACTCTGGGGTTCCTAAAATTAGGCTCATTAAGTTAAAAATAGATCATGGTGTTTCTTATAATCAACTATTTAATTAATGAATGGAAGTATCAAATTAGAAAAATTTGGATGATGGGGACTTATTTCACCCACTCTAGGAAAGACTTTATTTTAAACTGTAATGAAGTTCTCTATGTCTCAACATCATCCACATGAGTTTTAATGGTAAAAATCATCTCATTTTAAGAGAATAACTTTTAGGTATACACTCTTACTAGTTATGGTATCATGAAGTAGAGATATAATGGTATAGTTGTGACAAGTTATGTTATTCTACAAGAGAATGTTCTACAGAGATTATAATTATTTATCTCAAGATGGATGTAATACATTTTGAGATCGGGTTTACAGGAAAACAAATATCGTTTGGATGAGTTCCATGGAATCTATGGCGGGTTCATCATTATTTTCATTCCAATCAGGACAACATCATATCTTGACATTCGTATTGAGCTATATATATCCATCATGTTTGTTGAGAATAGAAATATTTTGTGAATACTCAATGGGATTATAAGAGCTTTAATGAATGTTAAAGGGATCATACAAACCTTTTACTTTGTTATAATGTTTTAGTTTCTTTGGGTGTCATGTATTATAAAGATTCACAATCCCTAGAGTCTTTATGAGGTGATGTTCTGAAAGCCACTCTAATAGTACACATTTACTAATTCATCCAATGGGGGTCTCCATTGCCTAATTCCTCAGTAATATTATGATTCTTGTGGTTAAGTAGGTCATATTTGATGACTGAAGTGTCATATTTTGTGTTCTCTTTTCCCCATACATTTATATTTGTTTCTTCTAAATAGTGTAATAATATTGAAACAAGGGTTATCTCCAACAAGGCTCCCATTTAGGAGATTGAATTTTATAATTTAAAAATTCATATATAGTTTGGGAGATTATTTATATGATAGAAACGAAACTACTCCAACTTATATAATCTATAATATATGAAAAAAACTTCAATAAAAATAGCAGAGTGTGAGAAGAGGAAATGAAAATAGAAATGAAATAGTGGCATTTTGTAGTAAATATTATATTTCATACATTCTCCAATTATTTTAGTTATTTTCACACTATAATGTACCTCAAAAAATAGATCAAAATCTCTTATTATTCATCTCATTAGTTTTGAAAAAAAATTAACAACTATGTTCTTAGCTGTGAAACTCCTTTTGGTATGATTTAATATTACATTTAACAATCATCGAGCATCAATACCTGACTGAACTTCAATTTTCATAAAAATGTTCAATCAATAATTGAGATATTTAAACTCTGGGGGTATACCTAAAATTCTTAACAATACTATGTTTTCAAATATCCCTTTATGAACAAAACAATATGATTAGTAATGTGTCACTCATAAAATTTAAGAAAGAGGAAGAAAATGAATATGATAGAAAAAGTGAGCATCATACATTGATTGATTATTTAAAGTCTGCATAAATAGAGGTATCTTATAGAATTATGTAATAATATTAACCTCTAAAAATAATCCCCTATTGAAATTACTAGATAAAACCACTAATATATAGAGTTGATAATTTTCAATTATTTAGAAAAGGCTCCAATATTCATCCTCTTATAGAGAAGTCATAGATCTCTAAGAAGTGATCATTTAATAATGATATATAATTTTGATATCGATCATATAATCTGGATGGACGAGTTTCTAAAAAAATATAAAATTTAATTGTTGGTCTTTTCTAAAATGGGTTCCCCGCAAACCTTGATTTTTAAATTTCACAAGTCATCCATCAAATACATTATAACATCTCATGAATTATTTTTTTACCCCATCATTTGGATATAGTTGTTTTGATCTAAGAATATATCATCAATAATTCGTCCATGTCCACATACAATTTATTTATCCAAGAAACAAAATAACCATTCGTAAATAGTCAACTCTAATACGTGTAATTATTATTTTGATTATTCATATTATTATTATTATTATAGAAATATATTAAAAAATCCTCTATATGGTATTAAATTACTTACTAACAAATTAATAACACAATTCCTGTCAATATACCTTTGTTCCACTAATAGTTCCTGAAAATATATATACATTGATATCATTCATGAACACCAACAGATTCAGGATTCCCTTCAGGTTTGATTTAGAAGAAAATATACTCGACCCGTCCATTGAAATTCTCACATCACTCAAATTTTTCACACAGAATCTCAACAAAATCAAGAATCAACACAAATACATTTCCTCAAATATATGGTCTGAAAAAATAGTTCCTCTCAATTATGGAAAATATTAACATCAGGATCCACCTTCTTCTTCACTTTAACAGCTACAATAATGTACAATATAGATAATGTGGTTTCATAAACTATTTTTAATTCATGAAGAAAAATTATTCATAAAAATATATTTTTTATATTTATTTATCTTCTTTGGATATACTCGAATCCATCTAACTATTTATCATTGGGCATAGTATTTCCTCCAAAATTTTATTCTAACATGGTTGATGCATCCTTGTTATGGGGTGTGGAAAAACAATATTTAAATAAAAAATTTTAATATAGTAGTTAACTCTAGGTATTCTCTTCAAGAAGAGTTCACAAAAAATAGGTTTTCTCTTTTTCTTTCTGTATGAAATTTTTTTATTCAATTAGATAATGTGTGAAAATGAAAGAGTTTGGTTAAATGGACTTTTAAAATAATTTCAACATACAATGATCAAAGTAGGTTTGTATAGACCTAGTGTTGTTCTATCATAGTTACAAAAATATACCTCATTTTCTTATGTTGAATATTAAGAGAGTGATTCATCTAATGAGTCATCTCTACCACTTAGACAGATGGTTATGATGAAAATATTAATATATGAAACCACATGTCATTATACCCTTTTTTCCATGGGAATAGTATTGAATCTTGTATTCTTAATTAATTAGGTAAATCTATAAACTTTATTTTTTCTCCCTAAGAAACCATTTTTTAAATAAATAGCCTAATACATGTGCCAATGACAGTTGATCACTCACCACCCAATCCCAATATTTTCCACCGTATATAGAAAAAAATTCAGTTAAGGTTGATATAGATCATTGACGAAAGTAATTAAACATAAAAGAATCACAACAAAATAAAAATGTGTTCGAATTTAGAATATAGCTATGAATTGAAATCAGATACAGAATAAAAAAATGGATCTTATTTAATTGAATCACATAAACATAATAAAATTACATAAATTCCACCTCCCTGAATCTTTATCACATAATGAAACTACCTCACTATGTATTTGGTGGTCATGTTGATGCGAGGGAAGGGATAAATTACTGGACATAAAGTGGATAAAATAAAATAAATGAATGAAACAACACAATGTAGTATTATGAAATCATCCAGGGCTTCCCTCATTGATTGTTCATGTTAAATTTACCAGTAGCATTTTATTTATAGGAATTGAAGAGGCATTCAGGTGTCATATTGGTCAATTAATGGGTCTCCTCTCATAATGGGTTGTTATTAATTGTTTTTATGGGTTTTCATCAAAATCGTATCAGAAACCAGTATTTTCTGAATTTTTCAAGAATTTACACAATATGTAATAGGTTTATAGGATCTATAATGTGAGGGGCTATGTGGTTTCATTATTATATGAAATTCTTCATATCCTACCAATCTCCTAAGTTACACATTGTGAAAATAACATAAATGAGGTGTAATTTTAAATTCTAATGGGGTTATCTCAATTTTAGTCAGATTCCTCATTTATGAGCTCTATGTTTAGCCCAAGACAATTGTGAATATTAATAATATATTCAAATATCAATTATCTCATAAATATTCATCTCTTTTTATCCATTTCTCATCAAAATCAATATCCTTCCCAAGAACATAAAAACAATCAATGTTTGAAAATTTTAATCAATAAATTAATATAAACGGACCATCTTATAACAAAAAATACATGCATAAAATGGTTTTGTCAGTTCCCCCACACATAGAACAACATTATACTGAAGTATGTAATCTCAATATAAAAAATCATAACCAATTTTTATAAATATTAAAATTACAATGTAATTAAATCAATGATTATCAATATGGGATAAACCTTTCAATATTGACATAAAACATCGATTCAACCCAAAAATCAGTATATAATCATACCATACCATGTTTTTAAAAATTTTCCCACTATGAACTAATAGTTATTATCCTATCATTCATTAATATATCATAATTATTTATTTTAAAACATTACAAATAATTATTTACCACAATATTGATTCTTTTATCTCATCAATCATGATACAAATTCATATGGAGTTATACACTTATAATGAGTCTATGCTACTTTTCTGTAAGATTTTAACGTAAATACTTTCTCCACTGCATAAATATATTATTCACATTTAATAATTATGTATTTGAAAAAAAAGGTTAATATGAATATGAGGCTTATGGTTGGTAGAATTTCTGCTAAAAAATTTAAGGCTAAAATAGGATGGTTATCTCTAAATAATATTTTATGATATAAAAATTATAGTGCAATGAAAATATCCTCTGTAAAATGAAAACTCCCACATCCCAAAAGAATGTGTAAGGTCATGAACATTGTTATTATGAGTAAATAGTTACAGCCTTTTGAATATATTTTTGAAAGATTAATCATATAATAAATCTAAAATCCACAACCTAACCATATATGACTGATATGTAATCTATCCAGTAATGGTGATTTTTTATTTTTCAAAAATATAACCTATTTTTTAAATTTTTATTTTTGTTTCTTATGGAAAACATTAAATATAATGGTTAAAACAGGGGACCTTCCCAATTCCCATAATAAAACCCCCAAATATTTTCAATACAATGTAATAAATCCATTATCTAAAGAATTCCCACATCCCCAAAATGAAACCCTAAAAATCATGAAATATAAATTGAGATTTGGAGTAATGGATAAAAATGGATTATAATGTGGTTCATTACCAGTGTGGTAATTCATGGCTACTATGAGCTAAAAATTATTAATTTCATGGTGGGTCCAAGGATAATTTAATAACAAAAAACTCCCACAAACATTTTAAAAATGGGTTTTCATGGCCATAGCTTTTACAAGTTCTAATTCATGTTCAAGCTCGTTTCATGCCCCATAATCACTTAAGAAATATACTCAAGAAAAAATAGTAAATATTTGGTATATACATTATACTGAGAATGGAACCTACAATTTTGGGAAATTGGTCGTTTCATGAAATGACAGTAACAAAACAATCCAAATATATTTTACAAATCGGTAGTGCGAAAATGTTAATAAATTTCATTTTCTAAAATTGACCAACTCTATCAAATCATGAGTAATTAATTGAATATCCATAAATATCTTCAATTTTTAAATTTCTTATATTACCCATTCAATATTATTTATTTTGAAATCTAAGACATATAATCACAAGGTTCCTAAGAAAATAATGTCTCTTAGATCATTAATGTTAAGCATGAAATAAAATTATGGTCATGAAATATTATTTGATTGGTCATGAAAATACTAAAAAAATGGAATTTAAAAGCTTTTGAATTTAAATGAAAACCCCCTTTAGCAATGATTTTTCTATTAATTAGATTATTCCATGATCCTTTAGTTCTAATTTACAACACATTCATTTCATGTATACATTTCATGAGGTGTGTTTTTTTTTCAGTTTATCCATTTTTATCCTTGCGTCATCTTCACTAGTGGACATGTAAAATAATAAACAAAAATATAGTATAGTATTGTAATGGTTAATCTTTCTAGAGTATGATAGAGGATATTATTTGAATAAGGAGAATATAACGGTATCCTCCTTGAAGAACATTTGTTTAATTTCATTAGATTGACAAAAAATTGATTTTTTTGAAATCATAGATTATGATTTTCTCCCCAACACTTAATTGATGGAATTTCATCGATGAATTTAGATTTATTTTTCTGGAAAGTAAATTAAAAATAAAACTATTTCTTAAAATAAAATATAAATGAATGATGATACCTGATATGTATTCATTGGGATGTAGGGTGTGGTAGTGTGATCTCCTCTAATAGTTCTTGAGCTATGGACCAATGGAAACTTTTCAAACTCTTCTTATTTATAGATAATGGGTTTTGTCCTATTTCCTTTGCAAGATACACAAAAACAATGGGGTTTATGTGAATAATATTTAAGATACCTTCCCTTATAGAATGAAGTTTACCAATCTCGAGTTTATGTCTATATTTGTATAACTACACTAGATCTCTAGTGGTGAAGATTATTGGTAGAAATATTGTATCGTGGGTCATCATTGTTGTATCCATGATGATCATGAAATTTTAAAAATCATCCATCCTAATTTCCTCTATCTCATATAATTACAATATCCACTTTTTAAACACTTTATGAAGGTACATATTCATCTCCCTTATCGTCCAGTATGCTATATGGAATAATTCCATTGGAAGGTTGCAACACTCTCGATAAATCTATCTATATAGGGTCATACTTGTGGGTTTCTTGTAGGCAATTATGGAATCCCATAAAGTATGATATACCCTTTAGCTATAGTATATCAGGTTTGGTTTTTCAAACATTTCTATAATGCATATGATATATCTATTGGAGCCTTCTTCAGGGACATTTGATTATGAATGGTATGTTGTTAATGTTTTATGATATAACATATAATTTTTCAGTAATACCATTATTTTCTTGTAGTAGAAATTATTTACATGTTCATTGATGATTTCTTCTGGCAATCCAATCCCATAAATTATGTTATCCGATAAAAAATCACAAAAATATTTAGTATCATCATTGTTGGTGGAATTTTATTCCACATATATTGAAACATAATATATATCTAAAATTATATATAATCTTCCAAATGAAATTGGTAATGTTACCATGAATTATATTCCCAATAATTCCAAAATTTCACAACAAGTAAATGTTTTTAGGAAATTAATATCTTTTTAGATATTACAACAATAATTGAATTTTTCATATATTTTCAAAGATTTATATGAAACATTGAATAAGGTGGAAAAATAAATTACATATTCTAAAAAATTTTGAACCATTTTATGAGGTCCAAAGTGAAATCCACAAGATAATTTATGAAAAAAATTAAAATATTGATTCTATTGCACTTCCGAGTTGGCATATTATTAATATTTTAACATTAAAAATTTTCTATAGGAAAGGGTCTCCCCAAATATAAAATATTCATTCACATTAATTATATTTATTAATCTTTAGATGAAATGGTACCTAATATGTAACCAAATAATTGGAAATTTTGACATACAATGGTACTTCACAATTGATGATGTAGAGTTGTTCTTCCAGAAGCTCATCATTAAGTGTGTTTTCATTTGGAATTTAAATGTATGTAGTGTGGGTAGTGGACATATATTATCATCAATATAATTTTATGTTCCATATATATCTACAATTTCCAAATTGAACTCTTGTAATAGTATCACCAATCTTAAGAGCCTTGGCATATCATATTCCATCTAAATTATATACATTAATTCTGCATGATCCGAAAAATGAAAACATTTGTGCTAAGAAGATATGACTAGAATTTATATCACGAAATGTATAATTAAATAATCTCCTTCTTGGTGGTTATGTATTTTATTTATGTAGAATAAATTTTTATTAATTCATATGATATGACTAGAGTATTTATATAAATTCTTTGTGATAGTGAAGCTCTCACTGCTAGTTAGATGCTTTAAAATAATATAGAAAGGCTACTCCCAGTTGAGTGGATTTATTATTGTTGGAATGATCAATATTTTCTTTAGTTTATAAAATGATTTATTACAAACATAATAAATATTAATCTTATCTCATTTTAGTTGAAACATTAAGGGAGGGGGAGATATTTTACTAAAATATATGATAAATCTTCTGCAAAATCATGCATATCCTAAAAATGATCTGACATGTTTAAAAAAGTTTAGATATGGAATGGAATTTATTACATAAACTTTTGTATTATAAATATGAATCCCTTTTTTTGAAATTATATTCCCCAAAACAATTCCCTTTTTCACTATGAAATGATAGTTATAATTTTAATACGTGAATCTTTTCAATGAATGTTTTCAAAAAATTCTCAAAATTTATTATTAGATGATCCCATGAATTACAGAAAACCCTGAAATCATTGAGAAATACCTTCAGGAATTCCTCCAAATGATCTGAAGTAATATATATCATCTAATGTTGAATTTTACCTAGGGCCTTTCATTTTTAGAAAGGCATCATTTTGTAGAAGGAAGTGACAAATGGGGAGGTGAAGGTTGTCTTCTCATGTTGATTTGGTGTGATTTGTTCCAGATGTATCCTGAAATTCCATCTAAAAAACAATAATGAGACTTTCAAATAACCATTATAACATCTGAATGATTAGTGAAATGGTGAAGTGGTATTTTTGGGAAACATGATTTACCTTCCGGCAATCTATACACACTCTCTAGATGTTTTGTAATCTCATGGGGAATAGTTCACTTCCCTAAATTTTATAGTAGTTTGGCTAGTTTCTATTGGGACTGAATGAATGGGGTTGACCGACTATGAATCAGAGTTTTGGAAAATGATTTCAACTACTAGAAATTTTTTTATCTCTTTCATAACAACCACTAGGATGGTGGGATTTAGTATTCAATGAGATTTTAGAACTAGTTGGGAATTAATTTCAAAAAATATGACATGATAGAATAAACTGAGATTGATTATAGGTATATTGCCTAAAATCCATCATTCAAACCAATCATTTCCTTTGAGAAGGTTAATAAGTTTTTTCTCCTATGAATGAGTTAGGTTATTGGAAATTGTTTCTTGAAAAAATCGGTCCTTCAATTTGGTAACAATACATCATATCAGTTAGATATTATTTTAGCTCTAGGCATGGGTAGGTTTTCAAAATATGATATTAAATTTATGTTTCCCAACTTTATGTCTATATTCATCATTACCATCACATTATCTATTAAAAAATCATTAAATAAGTCAACTTTTACAACTTCCTCTAACATTAGATTACAATTTCAGGGTTCTTGGAAATATGAACATTCAAATGAAAATTGTTCTTTAATGATAAAAAGTCATGAAGCATTCCAGAATATCTAATTTATTCTATAGATTATTCATATGAGATCACCTAATATAAGTGAATAATGGAATGATGATTCATTTAATCATGAATATTTAAGTGTAATATACTATCTCCAAGTTCAATTGTGATTTTATTTCATGGAAATTGATGAAAGTCCATTAAATTTTTAGGAAGGGTATACTAATGATGATGAGAGAGTAGCCTGATAAATTTTATTCTTACATGGTAATGACATAAAAGTGCATTGGAATGATTAGTCAAATTACTCCATTGAGTACATATTCTCAAAAGACAACTGGGAAAATGATGTATTGGCTTACTGATTATACCACAACTTGAGTTGGTTTTAGTTCTCCCATTTGTAAGGATGAAAATAAACTCTGAGGTTGCGAATTTATTAAATCTCCAAGATCACGTAGTGCATCAGTAAAATATAAAAACCTAATTGTGGAGATAATAAATAATGTATCTCTATCTTGAATTTTTTGTGTATCTCTAGTATGATACATGATGAGATGCTTCTTCATAAGCTGATTATCTTGTTTCTATCTAACTAACTTATTTTTGTACATATCTATTTAATAAATTTATTATATTTTGGGATATGTCAGATTTCCTCTAACAGTGCGCTTTTGACATATAATTTAAGGAAGGATGATTTAATTTCATTTTGAAATCATCCATCTTCACCCTTTTTCATCATTGTTAATCTACTAGGGAAAGATGCCATGATATCATTTTTTATTCTTTGATACTTCATTAAGGGAGTTTCTAGATATTCTTTTCTGAACATGGTTTTTACCTTTTTCATGTTGTTTTCCCACTTCTCTTGTTAGGATGGGAGGAAATTAAACATTTTCCTCATATTTTCATGCCCTGTGATGTTTAGGTGGATGGAATCATTTTCTGATTCATGATGTAACCACACATACATTTTTATTGGTATTTGGAAATGTTAATGATGGCAATTTTCATTGATTCTTTGTCATAATGTGCATAATCCATTAAAATTTAATTGTTATCATTTCAATTTTATATTCTAATCCCACAACATTGGTCATTAGGTGATTCTTTTTAGTTGACGGTTCATTTTTCAACATCTGTTCATAAATATTTCACTGAAAATGTGGTTGTTGAATGGTTTTTTTTTCCCCAAAGGGTTGTTTCTACGCTTGTTGGAATGGCAGGGGGTTCTGGTATAGCTACTGAAAAATGGTTTATCTTGGATCTATTAGAATCCATATACTAGTTTAGTTTCGGGTTTTCATGAATGATTTGACTAGAATTCCTTTACTGATAGTAATCTTGAAAAATTTTGATCCCCTACACTTTTGGACATTGGCCAGTGTGATGTTATATAGAAGAGTATACACTATATTCCATTACTGAGTGTTATTGTTCCTTAACATGGTTCACAGTAAGTTGTCTCAACACACTGTTCAGTTCCATAAATGTTTCTTTATGTAAGGGCGAGGAATAATCATAATTCAATTCCACCTATATGCCTCTTGTGTTCCTACCTCTAGTACCAAATTTCTTTGAGTTTTGTGTAATCATTTCAATTTGACCTCAAGCTTGTTTTGGTAAATTTTCAATAAGGGATCATCCAGATGAGGGTTTTATAATATTATGATCATAATCAAGAAGTCCTTAATGTAAACTAATATGTACTGTTCTTCCATATTCTGATGTTGTCAACTAGGAAACATATTCTTGAATAACTCATAGTACTCATAATGTGTCTCTCCGATTGATTAGTGAATAACATTGATCTATTTTTGTATATTTGTTCTCTTGGACTCAAGAAAAACCATTCGAATAATAAATGTATTAATATATTTATAGTCTTGGACAACTCTTGGTTTCAAAATGTATAATTATTCATTTTCCACTCCCTCATGTGAGAAGGGGAATTCCCTTCACTTTACCCGTTCATCCACAAATCCCTAATATTTGCAACTGGAGCACATGTTTGTAAATTCTTGAATATTTCTATTTTAATAAACTCTTGAAAGACAATGGAATTTTGCTATAATTTTAATTATGTTAATGCAAATTTAAAAATCATACTCTAAGGAATATATATCTATTTTATTTTGTTAATAAGATAATCATGGTGCACAAATATTGTGGATGTCATTTTCAGATTTCATGAAATTATTCTAGGTTTATAGGGACCATATAAAGTTACACTTGAATATATGAGTTGTATTTCTTTAAACAGTATTTTTAATTTTTTTTCTCATGTGGGTTACTATTCATTCAATTTTTGTATCAAATTCAATTAAAAGGTTATTTGATTTAAGGGTAATTAAAAGAATTTATTTTTTGATTTTTTTAATGTTTCGAGGCACTACATCCCCAATGATGTTTCTATGTTTGATGAATTAATGAAGTGGGGTGTGGGGAAAAAATATTTAAATTACCTAAGAATAGTGTTTCAGTTAACTATAGGTAGTCTCTGGAAGAGAAGTTCACATGGAAAAAGGTTTTGACATGTTATTGGTTTTTAAAAAAAATCAGTTTTAATTGATTTTAAGAATGTGATGGAAATAAACAGATTGAATAAAGTAGAATTTTAAAACAATCGATACAGATGGTTATCTCAATAGGTTTGGCTAGACCTACAGTCATTCTATTATAGTTTCCAAAAGTTACCCCATATTCATCTGTAGACTGCTAATTGAGAGATTCATCTATTGAGTCCTCTATATGCTGGTCCAGATGGTTATGATGAGAATGTTCCTATTTGAAACATTAAGTTTGAATACCCTCCTTCCTGTGTTCATATCATTTAAAAATATTTTATTAATTAATTAGGGAAATTCCAATACAAGAATTTTTGTGGCCTAATAAACCAATATTCAAACATATAATCTTTCAAATGTGTAGACGACCATTGAGCACTCACCATCCAAAACAAAATTATTCTACAATGTACAGAAAATAAATGGGTTTATATAGATATGAAAAATCAATAAAAACAATTATTATTAATAGAATCAAAACCTATCCCAACCACATTTATAATTTAAGATGGAATTAAGAATTCAAATCATATTCAAAAAATGTATATTATTTAGTTTAATCACATATACTCAACAAAATAACTTAGTTATAGACTCCCCTTTATTGATCACTCAGTTATACTATCCCTATATTTATTTAGAAATATACTTGATTTGGGATAGGGGATACATCATTGAAAATAAAGTAGATAAAAAGAATGAAAAAAATGAAGTATCACATAGGAGATGTGAGGTGAAATTCATGGATTCCATCACTGATTAATCACATTCAATCTACCCCATGAATGTTATTTGTAGGCATGAAGGATTCTTTAGAGTGTAAAAATGGTCCAATAATCGGTATTCCCTCATAATGAGTCATTTTGGGGAACTATTCTTAATTTTATGTCAAAATATTGTCATAAATGTGTTTAGTGAATTTGTATAATAATTTACAAGATATGTAATAGGGTTACATGATGTGTAATGTATGGGACCATGAGTTTTCTCCATTATATGTAATTATTCACATTCAAAAAATATCTGCAATTAGGTGTTCTGTAAATGACATACATAACATAAAATTTAGATTTCAAGAAGGTTTTGCTGACTTTTTATTGGTTCTCTATTTATATTTTCTAGGTTTAGTCTATGATTTTGTTGAATCATCAAAATATATTGAAATATCAACTTTCACACCACACTACAAAACATATAACCAAGATTTCATTACGAAACACTATATTAAACTCTTTTTGTCAATTTCTCATCCAACCCAGTATCAATACACAAAACAAAAAAAAATTAAAATTGGAAAATTTTAATCAATAAATTAATATAACTAGGCCATTTCATATTGAGAAATACATTAATAAATTTTTTATGTCAATGGTCATCTTATTTGTTCGAATTTTCATTGAACTCAGCCGAGTATCCATGTTTAACTGGTATATTCCAATACCAAATTTCCGTCATTCAAGCATGAAATACCACTTTTCATCCTTTGACAGATTAGATTTAATCATTAATATTTCCTATTATTTAAAATTATTTCATCTATATCCTAATATAAATATATGAGATAGGTTCCATTGACTAGTGAAACCTATCTTCATCACTAGATGGGATCAATTATCCTCTCAAATGAAAATAAGAATCTTGATTTCACTCAGTAGATTACTTCAAAAAAATTAATATTCAACCCAATTCAACAATAGGCTATGGTTATTCAAAATCACAAGGTAAATCGGCATCTTGGTGGTGGAACGGGTCATCTTAATGATCAAGACACACCTTTTTCTCCATCCTCAGTCTGATTGGGTTTCTAGTTTCTTAAAGCAGCTTATTTCTATCACTGATTATAATTGATCCTTCTAGATTTAGATTTTTAATTTTTCTATCTTCCTCAGGCCTTCAAATAAAGTATTTAACCAAACTATGATTTGTAATACATCATCAATCGTTATTTCCAATTTGAGAATCGGCTACATAGTATAGGAAAAATTGGGTACTTGGCTTACAATTTTGATACGTGTATGACTACCCAAAAAATTGCTATGGGGTTTTGTCTTTAAATATCCACGTGAAACACCAATAGACACAATTTTTCTACAAAATAATTTAGAATCATGTCACTTATTGATCTATTTAAAAACACATAAGTGGATATGAAAGAAAAAATTTATGTGAATTAACAAAAAATAAATTTCTGACGAATCATCAATGGGAATTTAGATACGTGACTTGCTGCAACATGAAAATTTAATAATAATAGAGGAAATATTAAAATTATAATTACATTACTAAAAAATGAAAATGAGAAATTAAATTTAAATAAAATTTTTGAGAAATTAAATATAATAACTAGTATTGAAAATATTGAAAAATAAGAAGAATTTTCTTAAAATAGAATATTAATTATCAAAAATAAAATATAATTTTGAAAAATCATAAGATAAATAATTAATATATATTAAAATTGAAAATATATAATTTATGAAAACAAAAAATGAAAAATCTAATGTTTATAAAAATATTCCATTCAACTATAAACTTATATGTAAAATTAAACAATCAAAATTTTAAATGATTATTAAAATCAGATTATAATATTAATAATTTAAAAGAAATCCTAAATAATTATAAAATGTTCAATAAGAACATATGTACCTAAATTTAAATAAATTTAAATTAAATATTTAATGTTGAAAATAGTTTCAAAACATGGCCATATTAAATTCCACCACACAAAGAATTTGATTATCCTCAAGAGAAATGGGTCATATTCAGTGAAATAAAATGAATCTCTATCATAAAATATTAGAAGAACATAAAATATTAGTTTTAAAAATGAAATTAGCCCTTGAATTTTAATCATGAAGGGAATGAATTTACCCACAAGAAATTGAATGGTTTTTGTGAAAAATTTGATTCCCATTTTTTAGAAATAAACGACAATATATATTTTAAAATAGATTAAACCCATATCAACATTAATTTAATTAAAATTCCATACATTAATTTCCCTCTAGGGAATAGACTGCCATAATTAGGAACCCAAATAGTAATAAATGCTCTTTGGAGGAAGAAATAGATTATTTTACATTATATAATAAATAACACATACATAATCATAATGAATACATGAATTAGTTCATACCAGAGTAGAATTTTTATTTAATAAGCCTTTTTAAAGCCTATTTTATTAGTATAAATCCAAATCAATGAAATTAAGGGAAATTATAATTTTATAACCTTCATATAATATTTTACCCAGTCCAATAACATTTCATTAGGGAAATAAAAAAAGGATTTATCAAATAAATCTATGGGTTAATAAATAATTAACCCCCTCATTATAAAAATCCTCATTGAAACATAAATAAGTATTACATCAAATAATAATGATTAATTGAAATTTCAAGGAAAATAAAATTCGAAAAATATTATATTCTTTATTATAAGAACCATATTTTTTATTTTTTATCAAATTAATATACCATTTCTACCACACTATAAATAAATAGTGACCCAAATGTTGAGTATATGGTGGAGAAACATGTTAATTCAATTTAATGTTTTAATTGATTTAAAAAAAATTGACACTTGAATTATGTAAAAAGAATCAGAAGAAATATCATTGTATATTTCCACAAAAACAAGCAATTAACTTCTCATAGAATAGAAAAAATATATCAAACAAATTACTACTTTAGTAATTCATCTTAAAAGTAATCTTTTTGTACTAGTGATTGTTCGTGGATGTTTGATAACTTATTTTAATTATTTAATTTAATGTTAAAATGGACTGGAACTAATAAAAATTAAATAATAACCAACTTTATAGCAGTAATTACCCATTTTTAGAATAAATCTCAGCATGGAAAAACTCTTCCTTATTTACCCAATTAAACAATAAATCCAAATAAACAACATCCAAATGATTTACAATTTATTGTAAGAGTTCAAACCAATTACTTCTATAATTTTGAATATCTAGATTCATTGAAATCAAAAAATTACACACCTTATTCACTCTGTAAAACTTTTATTGGTAATAATGATTTTGAAAATTTAAATAAATCAACATTATATGCATTAAATCCCATGCCATTTTAAAAAGTAAACATGGGTCAGAATGTAATGTGTTTAAATCAACATTTGTAATATTATAGCTTCTATAGATCCATGAAAATTTTATCTTTTCCACACCATAGATTAGAGTGGAATCAAAATTATTCCTCATGGTAAAAAATAGAAACACTATCTTCCCATGAATCATTCATTATAATATACAATAAAAACACTTTGAAAAAAAAATCACCTAATAGTACAAAATATAATTATCTCCCTTTCACATAATTTATATAAAACTAAAGAATAAGGAAGTAAGAAACAAATATTATTTATTGGTATTAGTCATTTAACATAACAATTTTCTCCCCCATAGAATTATTAATTTCTTCCCATTATATCTTAATACAGCATCCATTTATAGTGAATGGAGCATCCTTTACTGGACCTCTAATATGCCCAATACAAAAATGGAAAACAAAAATCATAATAAAATGAAAATCCCATTTGGAATGAAATATTTATGGGAATATCATAAACACAGATTTATAGGGATGAACCTTCTCTCCAATCAAAAAATATTTTTCTAATACCACCTTTCCAGGAACATCATTTTTTTGCAGTCAAAGATTCATTTCACTTCAAACATTAATAAATTTCCAATTAAATGGAAAGATAAAATAAATATAATTTTTCCAAACTCCACGGGAAAATTATATTATCCTAAAAAATAATTATATAAGGTGACATCCCTATTGGAGTCTTATATTCTATCTTATATTCCCAAAAATATATATCTTGACTTAATCTCTAACTCTTCTATTTTGGGATAATTTTTTAAGAATATGAATAATCCTTATATTTGACTATTCAGAATTTTTTTGAGGATGTTAGGGTATATAAACATTATTATTAACCATATATAATTTCAACAAATATTTCAATGTACTATAAAAAATGAGTAAA
This sequence comes from Viscum album, assembly GCA_963277665.1. Classification (NCBI taxonomy): domain Eukaryota; kingdom Viridiplantae; phylum Streptophyta; class Magnoliopsida; order Santalales; family Viscaceae; genus Viscum; species Viscum album. The sequence goes on along the minus strand of OY728121.1, from coordinate 2,021,350,127 downwards.
CTAGTATATCATAATGAACATTGTAATGCAAAATCTAAAAAATATACTTCTCTTGAAAAATAAGGACCCAAATATAGCATCACCAACACTTTTTGGAATATCATAAATCATCTTTGATACATAATCTAACATAATTAACATGGATTAATAACTAATGGAATGATGAAAATGGACCATAAAATTCATTCCCCAATCATCAAAGACATACCAAAAAGACATTGGTTGTTGTGGGATATCATGACCTTTAGAAACATTTATTTGGAATTGATATGATTTATTGGCGCAACAAAACCCATTAGAATATTTAAATATGGTAGTTAAAAAGATCTCTAAATCCCACACATTCATAGCAGTTATCTGTTTCCTAAAATGACCACTACATTTCAAACAATAGAAGAATTTCAGAATATTTGAAATCTTAGAATACATGATACAACTACAAACAATATGACCACATATTTTATTTTACATTTAAGGATCATCCCAACAATGAAATTAACTATTTTTGAAAACCATGTAATCTTTTCTTTGGAAGAAGAATATAATCAATCGATAGCGAATAATCTTTAATGGGTTCAAAATATTATTTACATGAAAATATGTACTGGAATCCTTCAAAAATGATCCCCCACTTTGATATAAATTCCTTATATATATATATATAATATCTATATCAAATTCCCATTGCAATAATATGCATCTATCCAATCATGGTTTAAATTTTTCCCTCTTTTGAAAACACCAACTAGAAGAATGGTTAGTGAAAACCCCTATATTAGACCCCAAAAGATAGATCCTAAAATTATCAAATGAAATAGTGGATAAAAATTACTTACCCATAGTGGAGTAATTAGACTAGGTATGATGCATTGTTCAAGAATCATAAGTTATGAAATGTGACTACATCTCAAATATTTTCCTAATAGTAGCCCCTATGTTGAATTCTAAATAATTAGTAAATTGCTCAAATGGAAATTCCCAATTAAAATGTAAAAATATTTTTTGGGACAATATCATTGTTTTTTGTTTATAATTAATGAAAATAAGAATCAAATTTTATAGAATTACTTTAAAGGGATAATCAAATATTCTAAATACAGTTATGAATATCATATAAAATCCATCATTTTTATGAAATGAGCATACATTGTTTACATTTTTACAAAAATTTAGTGAAAATATAATGTTAACCTTGGATATATCCACTTTAATTTCATTCCCATATATGTAATAACCATTTAAAATGCTAGTATCAACTATATGATGAAATTTCTCATTGTTCAGAAGAATGTATTTAATCTCAAGTGATTTTAGAAAAACAATAATATCATATTAACACACCTTTATACATTCACCAAGATACTCAAAACAAATATAATTATGCATCATTGGATGGTTTTATAGGAATTATGTAGTCCAAATAGTATTCAAAATTACTAAATGGACTAAATAGTTTTGGTAAAATAGGTTTTATAAAGGTCCTCTAGATATATTTAAATTTGGCAGTGACCATAAAAACAACTAGTAAGTAATGATTATATTGGAAAAATAATTTTTCAAAGATTTTATCATGAAAATACATGGTTACGTGGTGTTTCCTAGTCATTTTTCCTAGAAAAACATTAATTAATGAACACACTCCCCAAATTATGTAGGATATATTGAACTTAATCCCCAAATTCATTATAGAAAACTATAACATTTCATTTATTGGAAAAAATATGGATTGGACATAAGAATAAAATATTAGAAATGTTGTCAAATATACTTTCCACTAATAAGGTAGTTAAAAAATTTGTCCACATAATGAATGGTGGGACTCAAGCCCCTTTATATCTTTCCAATAGATTAGTATCCCCCCCTAAAGAATCATGAACACACAAATTGAAGGACTAATACCAAGTAAATAATCTAAAGTCTATGAAATGGACTTCATACTCTCCCTATGGATATAAAAGTTCTAGAAAACATTATTAATGTGAATCCCACTAAATGTTTTAATAATTTTTTCTGGTCTTACATATATCCATATTTCAAATTTTTAGGAAAATAAATTAGTTCATTTGTAGGTTGTATTTCACCATATGAATAAAATTTCCATGGGTTAATTGACATTTTTTCATCTACCAAATCATTATACATCATCGTATAATTAATTTTTTTTAAAAGAATTGTGAATCTATATTGATGAAATGAATGTATTTTATCCCCAAAAGAAACATCAGAATTTAGTTCAAAAGTATGGGGGTGCATATTCTCTAATATATTGAAAAATTTTAAAGTTGAATCCAATGTAATTACATGATATTTTACCTAAGAAATAATATAAATCCATATAATTTTCTAGAAAATTATATTTTAATTATATTTCAACAATTTTAGTTTCATTTCGACATGTTTTTTTGGATTCATCGGCAATATTACATGTTCAAAATAATTCAATTTTTTTCATTTATTAAACAATAAATTTATGTACTTATTTTATCCTTATAATTATTATAAATTAATAAATAGAATATATCATTTCTAATACAGATTTAATTTCAAAATAAATATAGTTGATTTTAGAATTTCCAGTTCCCACATTTTCATCATTAGGAAATAGTTCATTTTCAAATAAAATTATAGGGTGATTTTCTTGAATATAATCATAATTAAAACCTACAGAAAACTACCCGATGGTATTAAAATTTTATATAGAATGATCTTTATTAGTATTTTATATATTTTAACATATTAATACTAACCATATTACGTCAAATTTTTATATAAAATACCCCATTAAGAACATTAATGATTTATATATAAAGTTACAAGAATGATATCACAAAAATAAAGGGTTTTTGTATTCTAAAATTTCAATTAAAATTATTTAACCAGTAAAAGTAAGTCAGGAATATAATTTTTTCATCCTTACCAAATCATTATCAGTGACTCTCGTAGGCTTAGATAAAAAATCCATTATCACCCCAGATGAAAATTAATGATTTCTTGAGCACTCCAACAATAATAAATAAAAACAACATATAAGGGATAAAATTTATGGAAATTCAAATATATAAAATAATATTGTTTAATTGATTGTTTTTAATTAAAATGGGAATTGAAAACTCAACTAGATACTTGAATTTGATATAGAAATAATCTTAGATCCCAAAAGATATATTCATTCCCAAATTACATTTCCCACCACATATCACAATTTTTTTGTGGGTTCACATATCCTTATAGAATTTATCATAACTATGTTTGTATTTCATATCATATAAAATTGGAATATTATGTGAGGATCTTATTTTATTTCTCAAGAACTTATTTTTTCATTTTAGTTCCTATAATATTTTTTACATGATGAATTCCCATTGGGAAATATAATGTCTATATATATTTTATAGTCATATTTAGCATTTATCTTTAACTTTTATGTTTCTATAACGTTTATGAAATCCATATATGTCTATTAAATCTATATTTATCCATTTTTAGCTGTTTTACTTTATTATATAGATTTTTTATAATAGAATTAGGAATTTCATGAATATGTTAATAAATTGTGTTTGTTAATCCTTTAGTTTTTTTTCATTTGTTTCAAATTTGGGACTATCTTTTTTAGGTTATTGATCATTTATTATACCATGGGTTCTAGAAATTTATTTACAATTTTCCACATTATAATATGAACGTTCTATCATACTCTCAGGTACACATCATTTTGTAATAGAAAACCAACACTTTATTGATTTTAGAAAACTAATTTTTGTTTCTCCTCAAACCACTTGAGTTATCATGTTTTATAAAAACAATTTATGTTTTTAGGAAATGTGTTTTATTTTTAACATTCTCATAAAGATGTGAATCATTTTATGGTGATTTTTCTATGATTTATTTTCTTAATTATAAAACGTTTCAAATTTCCTACCATTTTGGTTTCCCAATTGATGTTGACCATAAAAAGGCTATTGATTATTATTTTGTGGACAAAAATTTATATTTGGTTGATCATTAAGCATAAATCATATATTTTTTAAATTATATCTTTGGTTGAAATTTTAGATGAATTGTAAATGAATATATTGAATTCCTTGGTTGGGGAAATGACTATTCATATTGTCATGGAATGGTTATTTGGGGAATATCGCATTACATGATTTATTTTATTATTGTAACTTATGAAATTTTTCATTGAAATGATCAGATGCTTTGAAAATTTCATAATGTAACAAGATTGAAAAAACGGGTTCTGGTTGATTTGTTTGGAGGGATAGATCTATATAGCATCTGCCTGATCATGTTGATTAAATTAATCAGTTGAATCTAAATTAATACACATTTATAATTTGGATTTGGTACATCCATATCGAGTCTGACATGAATTTATCTCATATTACCAATCTATTGTGAATTTTTGACCATATTTGAAATTATATTTTATGTATAAATATGGTTCTTTTCCACTAAGGATACTCTAATAGTATCATCTATCACACTCATATCCATCATGACAGAAAAGTAAAAAAACAATGAATCATGATTGAATTGGTTTTTTATGAGGGTAGTAAGGAAACATCATCCTAAATTACTACAAGAACACGTGATGAAATACTCTTTGTAACTACTTAATCACACATATATCCATTCTAGGTGAGGAAATACTAGATTTTGTGGAACAAATATCTATGAATATTTTCTTATGTTCATGCTGAGTCCCAATAATTATGCACTGGGTGTATTAGATTATCTATTTTATCCATTAAATCTAAATAAAATTGAATGAACTAATATTTTTATTATCCAAACATAAATATTGGGGTTTAATTTTGATATAAACCATATCAAATTTTCTAATATATTTTGGGGGATCATCTCCCTGATGAATGTGAAATTTTTGAAAAATGGTGTACCACATCTGATGTCATCTTAAAACAAGGAGAACCCTTTTTTCACCTAATAATTTTATTGATATTCTCATAATCATAATTATCTATCCCATTTAATGTTTTTTTACATCCATTTTCCAAATGTTTTTTGAGATTTATTTTTTTTAGATGTTTTATTTTTGGGATTTATTTTGTGATATTCCATATATTTTTAGAATTTCAATTTTAAAATCATTATAATTAATTTTTTTATAGTTTATAGTCGATATTTGAGTGATATTTAAATTCTTAATTTTAGAAATTATTATTTATCCTACATTGTAATTTTGATTTTTGTTATTTTTAAACAACTTCATTAACCAATTTCATTTATATTTTAATTAAATTAGTTTTTTCATCACTTAAGACACAATGAGAGCCTCACTAAAATTTGTGGCAATTAAAGTGTGGGATTTTATAATTATTATTTTTGTTCACATTACATTTTTATTCTCCTAAATTTTATAACAATGTAACAACTAGGGTTCTCTCTAACGAGACTACTATTTCATAGTTTCACTATCATGATTATTTATTTATTATATAGTTTTAGAGATGATTTACATAAATGAAAAGTTAATATTACAATATTTTATACATTATCATATTTTATAAAAACATCAAAACAAATTGTGGTCGATGATATGTGGTGAAGAAATAAAAAATGAAATAATGGACTTCCTAGTGATATTTCTGGTTTATCCATTCATTTATTTCATTTAATGATCTTCAATTCATAATCTACCACAAATTATAGAATAAAATATCAAATCACACAACCTATTAAGTTTGAATGGTTACATTCAGTAACTAAGACTTTATTTATCTAATTCATTTCAGAAAGACTTGGTCAATGAAGTCAATGATCATGAAAAACCACTACATGATCAAACATCCATTTTATTGAAAATTCATAACTAGGAATTGGGAAGTTTAAAATAGTGAGTGAAAATAAAACAATTCACTATGACGAGATAAAATAATTAATCTATATACAACATAATCTAAAATGTAATATCTTATAATGGAAAAAATATGATGAAAGAAATTATGGAAATAGAAAGGAATCACCTATTCAAATCACATTGTACAACCAATAATATTATTTGTCGATCATGTTTGCGGAACATGAAAAACCTTAAATAATTATCCCCTTATAATTAAGTATTATCTCTCCAAGAAGAACTCTATAAGGAATTATATGGAATCATTATCCATATTTTTCTACAATGGATGTGTGTGTTGATGATTGTTTTTATGTAGTTATTTTCAAAAAAGAGATCCCCACTAATAGATATTTTATAATTTAGCATTTCATTCATCAGTAAAATGATAACAGTAAAGGGCATGGATAATTTTTCATGTTTTTGGATGAAATATTTTTATTTAGACATATATAATTTTTAATAAATCCTTCTGAATGTGTATTTAATTTCTCCCTAAATAAAATAAACTTGCATATATGGCCAAAAATAAATTTAGTTATTATTAATATTGATATTATTATTAATATTAGTCTTTATATAATTAAATTCCAAACTCATCCAGTTAGTAATCAATAACCTCATACAATATTAAATTCCATAATTCCACTCAAGTTGTATTCATTTCTCAGTGGATCACATGAGACATATTTGGAATATAAACATGTAAGAGAACCTAGTGGATCGTGCTTCATTTTATTGTTTCTCTCAACTACTAACATTCTCATACAAATAAACAAATTCACAGGAAACTAAAGAATTTCATGGAGATGATGAACACAAAATGGTATACCCTTATAGAAATTTCCTACAATATATTGTTTTTAATCAAATATATCCACAAAATTAAGGGAATTGAAATCACAAACACATATATTCTTCTCTAATCGAACACATATAGCACCATATAATATATATTATATGATTTATTTATCAATCGATTATCCATGAAAAATGAATCTTCAATAAAATAATGTTCATGATTAAAATATTCTTCATTGGTTTTCCTCAGAAATAGTTTTATGTTGATTAATGAGCTCATAACTTCTATTAAATGTAGACCCCATCATATTCATCTTCTTCTGTCATAATTAATTTGATCTTGGACAAGACATTATTTTTTTTTATATATTGTTTTAAATTGTTTTCACATAAAGTGGGTATGAAATACAACATTTATTTCTCTTTTAGATTGGGTTTTTTTTTTATCATCTACCATTATTTAATCTGGTAAATCATAATACTTAGCATAAAATATGAGATTGGTTCCTTCATCATTAGAAACCAATATACATCTATGATCATGATTAGTTATCCTCAATATGAAAAATAGAAATACCAACATGACTTAATATAATGTTTTACAAACAACTATTTTCAACTAAACTAATCAAAAGGATCAGGTTTATCTTCCTATTAAGCACTGACGTTATCTCACTGGTTGGACCACTCACTATTAAGCTCAAATCATATATGCTTCTCCCATTTCATTCAAATTGGGTTTCAGGAATCATTAATAATATTATTTTGGATTGAAACTAGAATTTATCCTTCTAGATCCAACTTCAAATTATTGTCATATACCATAGAGTTTCCCATCCACGATTTATCCATGATTAGGTTTTGAATATTGGGTATAATTTACTAGAAATATTGAGAAACAAATAGGTGGTTTAGGCCAAATCGGGTATGTGGTTCATAGTTTGGATACGTGGTTGGAATCCTTGAAAATAGATACTTTTTATCCTCTCAAAATGTCCACATGAAACATCCAATAAAATAATTTATATATGCTTGAAATAAACTACATTTAATTTTATTTGAAATAAAAAAACACATACATATATAAGAAAAAAAATAGGTTATGTGAATTTATTAGGAATAAATTTTCTATGTAGATTAAGTAGGAATTTTTCTACATAAAATTTTTTATTCTAGATGATAAATAATAGAAAATGGAAAATGTAAATTATAATCAAAATACGGAACAAAATGTGTAATTAAATTAAAACAAACACCTTAATAAAATAATTTAAAAAAATGTCAATAATGTAATATGTAAATTTATTTAAAAAATATATTTTTAAAAATGAAAATAACATGTCAAAAAATAGTAAAATAAATGAATAAAATTTTAAAAGGATTAAGGTCAATAATTTACTCAAAAAAATAAAAGTTTGTATGAATTAGTCATTCAACTACAAAAAAACTAGAACATTAATATTTTACAATATAAAATCTATATTATTATAAAATTAAGGGTATTATTAATTTTGAAAAAAATAATCAACAAACAGACATTAGTAAATATAGTTTCTAAATTAAAATCAATTTATATGAAATAAATATTATAGAAAATTCTATTAAAACATAGCTGCATCAAAGAAATTCACTATAGAGGAAATTTGAAGAGAATAATCCATGACAGTACCATGAGGACCCACTATAAGAATATTATATCATTTTCTAAGAGTGGTGAACTATTGGGAAACATATTTTCCACATCCTCTGAAATACATGTGAGGAGTTTCATTCTTATGATCATATATATTACTATAAGGATTTTCATATATTTTTATTGGATGTTATGATGACATCCACTAAATATATTGTTGTGATCCAGCCGAAGCATAAAGAGGATAAACTATTAAAACTATTTTTCAAGGGAAGAATTGTTCTATGGACTTTGGGGGAAAAATATCTATTACAATTGGGTTTGGTTATTAATTTAACCCATATTCTTCCCAATATATACATTATTGTTTTTGAAAATAATATTTGGGTTGGAGATGTGAAGTGTTACATGTTGCAATAGTACGACCAAAAGTATTATAGTAAGAAGTGTTACCAAAAAATAATCTTCTTCCTTGTACTTTTAATGTGATGTTTTCTTCTTTTTTGAATTGGAGATTAATAAAAGAAATTGATTCCCAATGCTACAGATCTTCATATAGAAGTGTGATTATCAAATATATCATTCCTGGGGATTAGAAGAGTTCTTAAAAAGACAAAATCTTCTTTATAATAACTTAAATGTTGTATTTAGACCATTTATCCCCATCATAGGGAAGCCCTTTAGATTCATTTGGCTCACCAATTTATTGTTCCTCAATAAATAATGATAGGTTAAATCCATATATCTCACCAAATACCACCATAGTTTTAGAGAGAATGGAGTATAACATCACTATTAATGGTTTAATAGTTTGTACATTGATGGAAGACATGTCACCCTAATCATACAAGTACCTATAGTGGAAGTTCAATAACATGTGTTCATTTCCCTCATAAAAGTAAATCGTCAACTGATGTGTTCGTACCCCCATGTATTCTTTCGGGAGTGGAAGGATAATATACATAGAATAATCTAAAGTCTATGATTATGACTAATTAGGGGTGGTCTATAATTGATACCCCTATTATGACTTTATACCTAAATAATATTATACTAAGGAATACGAATCATGGATTTATAAAGATAACATCAATGTGCAGTACTATTGATTCCATATAGATGACCTCTTTGATAACTAGTAGTTAATTATCATTTGAAGGTACTTTAGTAAATTATATTTCTTTGATATGATGTTGTACATTAATGATAATTGGTTGTGACATCTTATGATTGGAGAGTTGAACTTTTATTCCTTGTTAGTGGTTGGGTTCTTGATCCTAGAATTATTCGATATATTTTCAGTATAATATTTTGGGCAACTAAGAGTGTAGTGGATAATTTAAAAGTGGTTGATACTAATAGAAAATAAATTGTATTTTAAATTAATCAGAGAGTATGTATTTTCTCATTAACTATAAATTATTGTTCTGTGTCTGGTTTTCCTAAGACCACATGTATAGGATAAAATTATACATTTATAGTCATTGGCCGTGTTTCCCTATAGTAATTGTGGAGATAGTAGAATGGATCCCTCGTTGGTGATTTTTGGGTGGATGCTACGTTTGGAACACCTTGAGTGTCCACAACATCCTTGGATAAGGTGAAGGCTTCCTAAACAACCTCTGCGGATAAAATCATAACGCTTTATATAGTTGTAACCAGATGTATATTTCACAACATGGAACTCTAATTTAGAAGACACCAATGTGGAACCATGACCAAAAGATTTTCCCTAACCATATTTCAGGTATAGATGATTACTTATTATTCAATATTATAGAAAGGAAATTTATGGAACTCTAATGTAATGTATATATTGAGGAAATAACATTTGGGAGAAATCAGTCTATCAAATTGGTAGTGGTATCTATATGGTAATTGTTTTAAAATATAACTACATGTTGGAATCCATGATTTTCAATATCATTTTTTCAATTTTTCATACCCTCACTCTTATGAGTTATGGTAACTATTACTATTTTCAAATTCCATGTGGTCAAAATTATAAAGGATTTTAATCTAATAATGAGTGGATTACTTTTTCTGTATACCTAATGTTCGACACTACTCATTTTTGGTGACGATAATGAAATATTTTGTTATAAAAAGAAGAAGATAGGTCAGTAAAAATGTTTTAAGATCTTATTTCATAGTTAATAACTCCTTAGATTTTTTATATATCAAGGAAAAAATTGTTGATGTTATATCAATATGGGAACTAGTTAATTAAATCACAGACAACCTTAATATGGTGATAAACATACGATTGAAGAGGGTATGTACGGTAGGAACCTTTTTGTCATGATATTTCATTATTTATATTTCCCATGTCAGGACATGATTGTATAATATTCTCATCACAATAGAAATGGATGGGTCTGTGAGATTAAATCCAATAATAAATGATGTTTGATCTTTATCATGTAATGGAATTATATAATTTGTTTACCACCATATAAGGAATTTTATTTTCATCACATGAAGAATAAATTTATTTTCAAAAAAGGTATATTATTATCAATAAATAACGAATCTATTTCTCACTGTATGAGGCATCCGGTGCTATCTACTTGAGATCTCCATTTCTCATTAATCTGTACATGACATATAAATCGCATAAGTAGTTTCATACTTATCACATGAGTAATTATAGACTCATTAATAAGGTAAACTTTTTCTCATCACATAATAAATATCAATATCCTTATAAAATAAATTGTATGCTTTTCAAATGAGTAATCCCTGTCTCAAAACTCGAGGAATCCCATTCTCATTAGATGTGTCTCCCATTATCATCTGATGAGGTATCTTATGTTTATCTCTAATTTCGTAATTATCTACTTGTATGGGTTATCCTATACTATCCATAATGGGATTATTATGAAAATCACATAATGATGGAAAGGGTATTATTATGCTCATCACATAATGGATTAAATGGTTTAATCTCCACTTTGTATTGATCAATTTATGATAATCAGATGAGGGTTGTAACAATTAAGTTTATAATGGGAAAATATCCTCTTATTCTCATCGCATGCAGGATGTTATGGATTAATTTCCCTTGGGGACTTCTATTAGTTTTTTTAGTAAAGGAAGGTGATGAAGAAACATAGATACCACCTCCAAAGGGAGATATTTTATAGTGATAATAATGTGATTGATGTTGAAGGATTTATCCAGCAAATATTTCTTGAACATGAATAAAAACTAATTTATTTTGAGTTTTTTTAAAGATCATGTGACAATAACATTCCTTGTAGATTAATTTCATGAAAAAATGATTCTTTTTCTATGAAGTGAGTGCCAACATGGGACTGAATGGGTGATATTCAATAGCTCCTCATAGTATAGTTGAATATGAATGATGACATCAGTGATGGAATATTACATGAAATATACATATAAAGTATCCTTCCTGGGGGTATATGTAATTTGTTGGATGATGGATAAGATAATTAATTATAATAGATTTCAGGCATACACCTAGTAGGACATTCTTATAATATATATAATTATTAGTCATATATTAGGGAAATACCTAATTCTTTCCTATTAATTTCCTATAAAATAGAGATATTTGATGGTTTTACCCATCGGGATTCCCAAATTATTTATGAAGTAGATTGATTAGAGGTGGGAAACCAAAAGTCTATTCAATGATAATGAATTCATTGAATTGGTCTCAGATTGGGATCATGTGGGCCTTGTGTGACAAATCACATTGTCCCATTATATACCCTTCATGACGATTTATATATTCTTTTTATGGGAATTAAAATTACCATTATAAATTTAATTTTATTTAAGAAAGATAATTATATCCATTTTAATGTTTTGACTTAGCTCAAGAAATATTAATCAGTTAGAATAACCACCTCACATCCAGAACACCTCCCTAAATTCTATAGGCTTCTAACTAGTAGTAAGGGTATGTGGTGTTACAATGGAGATTTTATACCCATATACCAGTGTTGTATAAAATTATGAAAATAACAAAAAAAAATGCATCCCATTATTTTAGAAACATCCATTAATCATAAATAAATCCTAAAAATAATAAGACACACCACATGATATTCCATAATGTGCAGTCTAATTTTGCACATGACTTCAGTAGAGAGATGAGAAATCAATATGTGGAAGATTATACACATAAAAAAAATATTAAATCAATGAAACAATAAAATTTCATTGATTCATAACCCAATCCAACAATAAAACTCCATTAATGCTATATAACTATATCATACAATATTGGGTGTCATTCCTACCTGTGCATGTAATCATAAAATATGACTCTGTACGAATGATCTAGGACCCCCTAAGACTGTTTTGAATATAAAATTGCTGGAAAACACCAATAATGTTTCTAATATAAAGAAGATATTGATTCTATAGAAATTTTATATTCTCAAAATTGAAAAATAGATGTATATTAAAAATTCATGACAAGACTTCTAGTACTATGGTAATCTGTTTGGTGTGTCCATACCTACTTGGGAATGTTTTAGATAAGTCTATGAATGATACCTCAATAACATTGAAGAAATTATTCTCTCCATAGAACAATTTCATATATGATCATACCCTATGGGAATAACACCACACCTTGGAACAATAATATATCTGAAATTATTAATATGAAAAAAAAACCATCACAAAAACCATCACATTTCATAATTACTTTATGGAGGGTAGATTAAATCCCACAATAGATTATATAATATAATATAAATTATCAAGGGAATACCATTCTCCCCCTATACCATAATATATCATAAATCATCTCGGGGTTTGGTCCTACACAAGATATAGTAATATATCATTAATTATTATTGAGACTATTTATCACCCCATATATAATCATATTTCATAAACCACAGGGGGAATATGAACCACCATTAATACCATAATATATCATAAGTAGTTAAGGGGATTTGTTCCTATCATATGAACTGTCATACATCATAAATCATGTGGTTTATTCATACTTGGATAAAAATCTTTTAGACCACTTGTTTTAATTCTCTATATAGTAAACACATGACTAGAGAAATGACACTTTTCACTATGTGAAAACATGTTTTGAAAACCCCACATGGGATATATTGTTGTATTCATATCATATAATGTCTATTATCATCCCTCACAGGGTATAACAATGCATAAAGTTTCTAGAATCACATCATGTCTAGTTAGATAAAAATGAAAAAAAAATAGTAAAAATACAAAAATGGTGTAATAACAACAATATAACCTCCAACTTTATCATCGGTTGGTCCTCTCATGACCAAAATATATGAATATCTTTTCTAATGTATACTATCCTCGATAAAAAAATAATAGTGGGGAAAAATACCTACATTACACACTAATCATCTGTCAAGGAGGAATTACGGAAACATAATATTCCAAATGGTCAAACATTATACTAGTAATTAACAGTCCATCACAATCCCATACTAGTATGGGAAAATGACTACTTATTCGATTTTATATTTTTATTCATTGGTTGCACTCACACAACAATATTTTCTAAAAAACACAAAAATATAATCATAGTTAGGTTCACAAGAATTGGCGACTGAGGCATCATGTATAGTGTTTGAGAGTCCATCATGTCCCTTGGTACTTGTATCCTCTCATATAGGATTTAAATTATAAATATTTAATTATAGTTTGTTCATTGAAATTTTTTGATACCATATATAAGATAATATATCATATATTTCATAATCCATAGAGATATGTTTGGGGACCACATACCACATTTAATGTTATTCCCATTAAGTGAATCTCATCCCAAAACCATGAAAGATCCCCATCAATATCCATCATATATTATATGACAACATGATTCCCTATATCAATAAATATTTTTTAAAATAAAATACAGTCAAATTCTAATAAATTTCACAAATAATTCAAAGTAATTCCCTATGAAATAACTAGGGCATAGTTAAAGAGGAATATAACAAGTGATATCCTTTGACTTATACCTTGTGTAATTGTGTGTAGACCACCAAATGTATCAATATAAATAAACAAACAAATAAAAAAAATGTGCTCAACCTACTATGAATTTTTCTAACCAAAACACAACAAAAAATCTTAAATCTATATTATTCTATAATATCCTAATGCAGTTGTTTTTTATAACCTCGTTTCAGGGAAATTGGGGTTATTTGAATAATATAAGAGCAGAGGAACCAATGATGGGAAAAAATATCAAACATAAAATGATGACCCAATCCACCATCAATATCCATAGATGAAGAAGTATTAATGGGTTAAGGGAAAGGGGAGTGTTATTTGACCTCCCTATATTCGAACATCATTAAATAGAACAACGTTTAAGGTGATGTCCAATTCTTAATCTCCCAAATTTATTATTACACTCTTATTAATTAAAATCAGGTAGAATTCCCATTATAATGAGTCACATATGGATCAAGGTGAAATTAATCTTATATATTATCCCTGATATTTGTTCCCTCATGTTGATAGGGAACGTAATACCTAGAGAGAACAAAAAATATACCTCAATGCCCAGGGTAATTCTATTAGATGATCACACACTTCACTGTGAAACCATCCTCCAAGAGAAGATCAATGATAATTCCTCCATATGACCATCCATGTTATAGTTCACCAATTTTATCATTATCTTTCCCCTTGAATAAACCTCATTGTGTGACCGTTATACCCATGTTTTCCATTACATAACATTCTTTTTTGTAAAGACAATAGTTTACCTTACCAATTAGAGATGTAAAAACATTTCACAATGTAACCAATTAATATGACCATGTGTTTATTAAATACTAGGTATATGACCTTTTGTGGACCCGTACATTATAAAGAGACCATTACATATATGATACATTGTAATTTTGATAAACATAGATATTATATTAACCCAATAATATTATTATACACTGGGCACATAGTATTTCATATTTGGACATATAATTTGATCAAACAATTCACATAAACAAGTGGACTTACATGGATATTGGAGTGTGACTTATAGATATGAAATATAGTTATAAAATCCATGTTCCAACTATATGATCCATCTAGGGATACTGGAAAAAGTTTCAATAGTTTGGAAAATATTTTTCAAACCACACAGTAATGGTGTTATCCACTATTTTCCAAGATTAATTGTTTTAGGGGGAACATACATGGTTCTGACTAACCATTCACCCGCATATAGAAAATAGTGATAAGGAAAAAAAATTCATAATCCTTCCCACACAGTTTACCCTATCCATTTTCAACCACGAAAAACCTAAAAATCATCCGAAAAATATGAATGTGATCCCACAACGGCAAAAAATATGCCTTGATAAAAGGATGACCAAAACAAGTTGTATGAAAAACATTTAATCTAGTAATGATATGTTACAGTATACCCAACATTAATTATGTCATACTAATGAATTATTCTATAGAATAATACATATTAAATATATCAAGACAATACTCTATCACAGGTTCCTCATTATTCTATGGATCATGTGAATTAGAATTGGATTCCCAATGCACTGCAAAAATTTTTTTGAACTTCCCAAGAGGAACCTTCATCATATACTCCATAATAAAAACTCAATTCTATGTCATCTGTAGATCATGTTTGATGTCGAAAACTTCTCATCTTAAAACATGATATTGGTTAGAGAGATAGATTCTTAGATGCAACATGTGAAACATGTTCTAACTGATGTCAATTGAAGTAGAAATTAGAAACAGTAAGACAAATTTTCAATCCCAACAAAAAACTAAATCTTTCCTGCATAACTCAATAAAAGAATCCCATATTTACCGATATATTGGTAACCTAATTTATATGTAATTATGAAATATTATTATTAAATTATTGAAAACATGAAAAGTTAGTGACAATGATCAGTATTGGATTTATACTAGCTTTTGGTCATCATCATTCATTGATAAATTAATGTGATCATTATCATTAACTAGTAGAATAAACTAGGTCCATCCACGTAAGTTCATATAATAGCTATCCAAACCAATATATATTTCCATGGAGGTCCATAAAAATCCCCAAAGGTAATTTTACTTATTGAATAATGGTAAATGTTAATATTGGTAATCTCAAAAAGCACCAGGTGGATGTACCAATCTATATAAAACTAGGAACTAAATCAATAAATGTCTTCAAAGAAAATTATAGTTCATTCTATCTAGACATTCCTTTATAGATAAGACGATGTACAAAAACTATCATGGGATGCCATACCCTCCTATAGACCACTCTAGAAATGAATAATTAATCTGGGGTCTGTGTTAGAAACAATAATGGATGGAAATCCATGTAATTTTTTGATCTCATGATCTTTTAAATATTCCGTGTTCGAAATTTATTTTCCCATGAATGTGGATATAGAGTTATAATTTTTCTATTTGATTTATCACTAACAATGTGACATTATTTCATCAAGGTGAACATGGAAACCAAAAAAATGAAATAAATAAAAATCATATTCCACTTAAAAGTGGGAACAAGATGGGGATGATAAAAACCCAATCTTCATTGATGCATGGACATTCCCTTCTGACATGTATCACAATTTGAAACAAAATCAATAGTATCTCAAAATAAACATGCATAATAGAATCATCAACATTATCTATAAAACATCATTATGGTTCCTAGGTGTACCACACATGGGTAAATATGGTAGTACCTCATTAAATATTTTCTCCTAGGTAGATGTTATATGTAGAAGATTTTGGAGAATAAGATACCCTTTAAAGGTTATAAATGCATATTCATGGTATTACCTCCATTAAAGGATCCCTAATAACATGAAATTCATCATCGATCTCCTATTCTATAATTATATTCTTGAGAAGAAGAGAGTTCGAAAATGCATTTGCAAGAAAAATTTCAATCTCATCCTTCCAAAATCCAAAATGAATGTCTATAAATAAATCCATAATATTCCAATATTATAATGTCACATTTATTATCTAGATTGTTAGTTTTCTCCTTAGCATATCAACAATGACATTTTCTTATCCGGGGGTGTATGAAAGGTTGAAATAAATATATTATAGGCACTCCAACCATTTCCTCTGATAGAAATTAAAATATTTTTGAGAAGAGATATAAATCAATATTTTCTGATCAAAATAGATGGTGAAACATTCAATGAAAATATAATATTTCTAAATCTTAAGAGAATTAATCAATGATTTTAGGTCGAGGTGATTTTTAGTACACTTATTCTTTTGCGAACAATGTTATCGGTATCTATAGTCTACCACATGATTAACATAAATGATAAATTAGTCCAAACCTAAACCTAACACATTAATAAATTAAAAAAATACCGACCTGACCTCTCGAATAGTAAACAATATAGAAGAAAAAAATATGTTCCCGTCCACATCAAATGAATTAAAAAATTTCAAATTCCTCCAAAACATTACTACTATACAAGTGAGAGTAGTCATAATATAATCTAACATTATGAAATAATTATCAACCCTAGGGTAATACCCATCTATGCTCGAGAATCACTAAATCTAATATTTTTTGTGGTTTATCTTATGTCATAACTACCTTAACCTTCATTAGTTTAACTGAAATAAAATGTTTCAAGACCACCAGTTTGAATAATATTACTCAACTAATCAAAAAATATTCATTTTATATCTTGGAATAATGTTTTTGATTAATCAAAATTTCTGGAACTGCTGTCAAAGGACTCACAAGATCAACCACATTTTTGGATTAAATAATGATTCAATATAGAAAAATCATAATGAACGAGTTGATAAAATCACATATTTTTTTTATAAATTCTATTAAAATTGTTGTATAATAAGTTATAAAAAGGAAAAACAAGGTACTTATAATGCATATACCTACTTTAGAAGGTGGTCTTTGGAAAATAATATTCCATGATTCAAAAATTTTGGTAATGAGAGTTATGGTCAATGTTCAAGTACCACTTCACCTCATTCAAGTAGTCCAAATAATTATCCATTAGAGGCAATATATTATTATTAATTATTATAAATCAATTGTATTTTTGGAAATAATTGAATAGTAGAATAATTGTATCAGCATTCCATGAAAAAAATAGGCTCATCCCAAGGAGACCCACTCAGGGGAACAAAACCCCTGATCATGAAATCATCCAAATAAGTAATTAACACCTTCAATTAATTTGTTGTAAAATAGTAAGTGGTAATATATATTTTCCATTTACCTAGTACTAATTCCGTAGAAAACTACACCACCACTATTCATTCGAAGAACGTTTTTGATATTATCATATTAAAAATCTCAATGAACACTAGATGAAGATCATTATTCAATGATTATATGTCACTAATAAATTGAAACCAAGTTTCCTATTTCCCAATTTTCAAATGATGACCATTTATATGATAAGTTGATATCATTTTAGGTTACTTTTTGACCATATTTTTGAATATAACTTGGTTGGTTTTTGTTTTGGGGTTGTTTTGGGTGAAATTTGAGAAATTTATATTCCCACGGGGCTCTTCATGGTTGATGAATTATAAAGAAAAACTATGCGGTTTTCTCTATGAAATTGTGCACTATTTTTTGAAGAATAAGTGGTGGAACATGGTTGGAAAATTGTTTGGACAAATCATATGGACCCCTCCTCAAATTTTACAGCACAAAATAAAGTGTATTTTCACTACATGTGAATGGTTTGTAAAATCATTAACTACATAGGAGATACCATGCAACCATGATTAAGGGTGAATGGTTAAGGCACATGGTCTAGAAAAATGATCTCCTCAGCTTAGGAAACCGTGAACATGAGTTTTAAAACCCCTAAATATTTTATAAAAATTTTCAACCCCCATGTTTGTTTCTAAACTGAAGCCACTCAATGTAATGTGGTCTCCTGTATTTTAGGAAGATACTGGGATGATTTCAAGGCTCATTGAACCCCTTTTTATGTGAATTAAATATCCATTTCAAGGATTTGACCAATATTCTGTTACGTTGTCTCTTATCATTGGTTATCTCTATATCTCTTTCATCTATTTCCTGATGAAGTGGGATGATATTTACTCTTTTTGGGATGGATTAGATCTTGGTTTAAGTGGCTATCATTCATTTGGATATTGGTGCTAGGTATCAGACCAATATCTTTTGTGTCGTTGTGATTTCAAAAGCTTCATTACAATTTGGGGATTTCGGTTTGGAGAATTTTCATCAATGAAATTAGGAATTTTTTCTATTTCTCAATTCGGATAGTCTTGACTAAAATTTTATATGTGTAATTGTAAAATTTAAATTTCCACTTTAGAAAATTGAATTATAAATTGAATTAATTAAATATTTTCCATGTGATTGTGGAACCCTTTATAGATCCCATTGGACCCATCGATGATTTAAGACCAGATATCATAGAAAACCATGTGGTGTGCTAATATAATTCAAAATATGTTATTTAAATAATGAATGGTTCATAAATGGGATTATGAATATGGTCAATAAATGAATTTTTGGAATTTTTTGTATAATGAATTATGAAAATTGTTAATATAAGTTTTATGAATGTGGATCCATGAGATGTAATATTTATGAGTTAGTTATGGGAAATGGACTAGTGCTAAAAAACATGGGATTCTAGACTACAAATATAGTCTCTAATGATATATTTTTATTTTCTTCAACACCCAGAGCTGTGGATTGGGACTACTACTCAAAACAAACATGGGGTAACAGATTGTTACTTTCAGACCCTATTGTATGAATGTGAAATTGAAAATTAAATGAACAATGGATTATCATGATAAATAAAATATTACACACCTTTGTTGATGGTTTAGAAACAGTATGGTCCAAAGGATTTATCATTGGTTTTCTTTTCACCACAAACTCGAGGACCTATACGGTTAATTAAAAAATAATTTAATTGGAAATCAATTTAATTTGTTTTTATTTGTACTTTATTATTTATTCAAATGTATACACCATTATGGGATAGATATTTCTCAATACACCATTGGTGGTGGCCTACTAAATTTTACACACACCTGACTCAATCATCTTTATTTTCACCCAAATAGACTTCAAACATCTAAGATATGATAAGGTAATGATCCCTTTGTCAGATGGAAATTTTGGGTTGTAGGATGGTGCATGGATGAGGAAACTAGAAATGTTGTTATGACCCACTTGGGGTGTTTTCAGTGTGATTTTTTTGGGTTTTTATTTGATAAATTTCACATATATGTAAAGAAATATATAATACTTTGGTTGACTATTATTTGTCCACGGTTTCATATTATCATATGATGTTATTCTTATTGATAGTAGTATTATCCTGGTTATTGTTTATTATCATTTTCTAATGGTTATTGATCTCAATTACTGTACTAGTTTTATAAATTGATTATAGCATACCGATGATATATATTATACCAACACTACTGGCTAACAACATCTATCTTACAGGGTGGTGTGCGTGAGGTTATGTAACTAACTACCTAAGGGAACCGGCACATGGAACCAAAGTCAGGACATTTCAATGATTCATCATAGGAGGAATTATTTTTATTTTTAGTTATCTTAATATTTGGGAAAGGTGGATATCAGAATATGATGAGTTGGGACATGGTCATGAGCTCCTTCAAGGGAGTATCTGACCCATGTATGGGGGGAAACCTAAGTACCCATGGTGGGGTTTTTGTAATTGAATTTTTCTTTTATAGTAGGATGTTATTTTAGTGTGGGTGATGCACTTGTTGTGTGATGTTATTATTTTATAATATTTTATTTATGGCCCAGTAAGGCATGATGTTTTTTATACATGTATAATTCTAGGAAATCGAGATTTTTATATGACATGCATCACTTTAGGCATGCTATGAAAATATGATTTGGGTTACTGTTGCAATGAAATTTATTTTCATTCCCTTGGGGTTTTAAAATTGAAATAGATCGTAACAGGAAATTGATAATTGTAAATGATGTTTATTTTGTAATTAAAAATATATAAATGGGTGTCTAATGTGAAATAATGAAATATGAAATTGTTTTACTATGTGTTATCCATGACTCTAATGAGGCATGGTTGAGGGTAGTGATAGTTCCTCATTATATAAATTGTGGAGGGATATGAGGATGCATTATTGAATTATGTGAATCCCTCTACATAAATATTTTAATTAAGTGTTATTTTCACTAAGGCATGTGTTTGTAATTATTGAGGTATTCCTAAATAGTTATTCTTGTTGATAGGAATTCATGATGAAATTGATAGAAATCAGATCTTACAATTGAGCAAGAGGCTCAGATTGTTCTAGTTTAAGGAGTTGGGGAGTGGCACATTGACAAATGTGACCACATTATGTAGTTTGTTTAAAGATATCTAGGATAGGTTATGTGAATTATGACTAAATTAACATGGGATGTCCAATATAAGTACCCTCTAACATTCACCAAAGAGGGTGGAACTGAGGTTTCTATGTTCTAGATTGGAACTATCCATGTAATCCTTGAACATTTTGAGACTCTAATATAGAGGAGAGTTAATTTTCTTAATTACATGTTGCAAGGATCAGTGAAGAACTTGTAGGATATTCTGACTTGGGATGAGAATCTAGAGAATAGATAATGGAATTAATTACAAGATAAATTCCAGGAATACTTTTTCCCAGAGATTCTCTGGTAGGAGATAGAAACATGGATTATCAGATTGACCTAGGAGAGTATTTCTATGATGGACTATGATGGTTTCTTCAAAGGTATTGAGCACATTTCTCTATCATTAGATGTATATGATGAAACTGTAATGAAACAATTTTAGGATGAGATTAAATTTTATATTATGTACCAGGTTAACACCATCTTTTAATGATATTTCTTTGAAGTTTTGAATCTAGCCCACAATTTTTAGGGGAACCAAAATGAGGCTTTTAGTGGTTTTCATGTGGTATCTGATATAAAACCTTTAGTTATTTCTTCTGAGAGTAGGAAGAGTAACCATTAGAATATCATCACGGGGGATGCAAAAAAAGTGTATCCAAAAGGAATGATAAGTAAATCCGAGCATTGATAGAAAAGGCTTCCACTAAAGGTGTTGTTCGGGTCACATTAATAGACAGCGTACTCGAACATAGGTGGACTTTCAAGTTGGCGATTGGATGGTTCACTTACAAAGGTATTGTAGGAAACCTCTACTGACCGGTGTTGATGGGGAACTAGGATGAATCAGAGTGCTCGAGGGGAGGAAAGGTATTACACCACATATCAGTAAATAAGATGGAGTTATTTGGGATACAATTGTCGAGGAAGTGGACATGGTATATTAGGTAATTATTTCCCAAATTTTCTTAGTAGTGTTTCATAGGGGACTAATACTATGCATAGGGATGAGGGGTAGGATAGTTTCATGTATTTCACCATCTACAAGTGGGTATCAATGTTATGAAACCATTAGAAAGATATACTATTTGTTAGAGAAACTTTTTTTTCTATTTCCTCATTTGATAAAGGATCCTATCATTATACTACAACTCGAAAAATTGTGAATGATTTGATTCTGACATTAGAGTTTTTACTTGGATTAGGAGGATCTCCACTCCATTGATAGTATGGTTGAGGGATAACTATTTATGTATGGGGTTTTTATTGAGGTTGGGGAGAATCTATTATATTGGGATCTTCACATAAAAGACATGATGTGGCTTAAATAGATTTTGAGGTATGGACTATATAGTAATATTCCATGCCTATATTTATTTTTACCATAGAAAAGTGACATTTACGTCTCCTATGGGTAACAATTACATTCATTATAGATATCTAGATACCCATGTACGATATATAGTGATAGTTTGTTAATAACTAGGGGTTATCACTACTGAAGATTCAACTATTATAATTGGTGATGGTTTTGTAAAAAAAGATATAAGTCCACCCATGGTGGACCAGTTCCATGTCGTATTTCGTAAGGAAATCTCAAGTATTCCACCTAAAAGGGATTTTGAGATTAATTTTTAGCTAATTTCTAGAGCAGAAATAGTTTCTATTCCATATTATATAATGTAACCAATAGAACATCCTAAGATTAAAAATCATGAAGAAATATTTATGGATATGGTATTATTTTGTTAGATTAAGTCACATTGTGGTTCTTTAGTATTGTTTACTAATATTTCTAATTGAACATTTTTTTTCTGTGTTTAATACAGAAATGTTATCGCAATGACACTAAAGAACAAGTATCATCTTTAAAATATCGAAAATATCATTTAACTATAGATATTATCTTGTTTTTTCTCTAATATAAACTTGACATTTGTGTATGATCAGTTGGGAGATAGACCTTATAATATACAAAAAACAGCTTTCAGAAGAATGTATAGCCTATATGAATTCATTATGATGTTGTTTGGGTTAAAAATACTGTATCAATGTTTATTTCCTTATTGAAAATAATATTCAAACCATATCAAGATCAGTTTTTGTTGTTTTTTGAGATGGAATCTTGGTGTACTCCAAGACTCATGACATTCATGCCCAACATCTGTATACCATCCCGAGTAAATAGATAGACTATAATATATATTCCATGCTATTAATGTGTCAATTATAAATTTAGAGGGAATAATTTCTATGTCACATCAACTATGAAGACTCTATGTAAGTAGATCCATAAATGGTAAATGAAATTGTTTCCTAGAAGAATCCTAGGAATATTTTTGATACAAAAATCTTTATGGTATTTGTGGGTTATTATTGGTAGTTTATCCCGGTCATTTTCAGTTTTGAAGAATCACATTAGGGCTTGACCAAGAATGGAATTGATTTTTATGTGTTTGTTGCTGGTGATCATTCTTTCTAGTAGATGACGAATCATTTGAATAACACCCCATGTTTGGTCCTACCCAATCCAAGTGCAGAGTACACCTTGTTTTTTGATTCATCCAAAATCAATCATGAAGCAATGTTGATGCATGGAGATTGATTTGTGGCATACTAATCATCGTAGGTAAGGCCATATGAAAGGAATTAAAATTTTATTGATTTTGAGTTAGCTTCAGTGTTTTTTGACTTAAAGTGTTGGAATAATTATCTTTTGGATGAAATTGTTTCTCAGTATTCCAAAAAATAGAGTTCAATAAGTCTTTTCATTTCATGATTAGAATATATGGTAGGGATATTGTTTGAGTTTATGAAGAAATTTTTTCAAGTATTAAATAAATATTTGGGTACTCAGATATTATAGAGTATGGAATTCCACCAGTAGACATATAGGAATTCATAAATGACAATTCACGTGTTGTGTGATTTAAAATGGGTGTGTGTCTCACACATTATTGGGTACTGGCTGTATAACATAGTTCTTTTTGAGTTTTACTATAATAAAAGCTATTAGGTGAATATTCATATGGTACCATATGAGAAAATTTATGGTCAGCCATGAATATAATCTGAATGTTGGATGGAGGAATGTGAGTTAGGGTTTCTGGGATCGAGTCTCATGTAGGAAAAATCAGAGAAGGTTCATCTAATTTAAAATCATGTGGCTATAGAGTTTAAAGTGGGAGATCTTGAATTACATTAGATGTTCCTTAGATTAGTTCATCATAGGATATGGAGGTAAGAAATTTTTTTTCTTAGGTATGCTATAACTTTTTAGATTTTAGAGAGGATCAGAGTGGGTACATACTAATTGTCTCTTCCATTGAGGTATAGTGACAGGTATGTTGTTTTTTATGTTTTACATCAGGAGAAGTATCACCACAAACCTAATCATGTCAAAATTGTTGATGTTGTTGAGCTTGAGGACAGCACACCCTTTTAGGATAATCTGATTCTTGTTATGGACCACAATAAGAATGTGTTGTGGGGAAATACTATGTAGATATAACTACTGTTGTGATATCATGGAAATGTTCATAAAGAAAAAATAGCCGAAGGAAGTATATATGTGGTCTCAGTGGAATGAGGGGTCTTAGATCAGAATATTAGTGATGCTTAGGAGTATAGCATGAGTAATATTTGTTACAAGACGAGGATATTTGTATGACCCCATCCATTCTTGAGATTCGAAATACTCATTTTCAAGAACATGTTTACCCTTATTTTTATATCTCTTGGACGAATTTTGTTTTTTGGTTTTGTTGTGTGAAATTGGTAAAATTTGGAATCCCCTGGGTTATTCATGATATGAACATGGTTGGGAAAGAAATGCAATTTACCCTAGGAAATCATGAAACCCTTTTTGTATGGGGCATGGTTTTCCAAATACATGAATCCCCCGGCCCAATCTATGCATAATAAACCATAGAGGATTTTCATGGTCAATGCACGGTTTGTCAAACCATGTTACACGTAGGAGAGACTGTTCACCGCGTGGGTAGTGGTGCATAATAAAGGAAGACGGTTTGTCAAACTATGTGCCTCCACTTAGGAAACCATTCTCTCTATTTCGAAACAACTCAAATAAATTATTAACATTCCCAACCCCAACCAATTTTTACCTAGAATTGACCCTGATCGACCAAATATAGTCTCCTTCATTATTGGAATCACCCATGTTGATTCCAAAGCTCACCAAACCCATTTTAATGTGGATTGAAGATCCTATAGAATGTTTTGACCTCTCTTCCAATATGAAATCTCCCGTGATTGGTTTAATATGACTATTATACATCTTTACCAATGAAGTTGGGGCGATTTTCACCTTTTAAAAATGGATTAGAAAAAGTTTTAATAGTTTCCATTACATTGAATCATGGTCTTAGGTATTTTTCCTAGTTCTTCAATGCCATTGTGATTTCGATAATTTCACATCAAATTTAGTATATTGGTTTGGATAGTGTTCATTAAATCCCTTTAGGTAGGTCTAAAATGTTTTATGTTCCATAGTCTATATTAAAATTGTGTGTTTTTAATTATGAAATATCAATTCCAACACAGGAAAAATACATTTTATATTGAGTTAATTAATTGACTTAAATGTGATTTTGAAACCCCTCATTAATGTTGTTGAACCCATGGATGATTTGAGACATGACATGATAGAAAATTACAAGGTGTTCCAATATAATTTAATTAATGATTTATAAATTATTTAGGGATGATGAATTTGATTGTTAATAAATTTTATAAATGAAGTTATGAAATTTGATGAATAATGACTTTTGGGAATATGTGGTAAACGGGGTGTGAACATGGAACCCTTAGATGTGATATTTGTGATTGAGTTGTGGGAAAGGGACCAATACTTCAAATACTCATGGTTTTCAATATAGTTCCTTTATACCCCCAATATATATTTTGATTTTCATGTGATCGCTATGTTTTGGGATATGGAATACTGCTACAAATGCCTATGGGGTGTGGGAATGGTGCTCTAGGTACCCATTTGATGAATGTGAAATTTGAAATTAAATGATTATTGGAGGTTCATGATAAATTAATTGTGATATCCCTTTTGTGGATGGTTCAAACCTGATATAGGATGGAATTTTTATTACTTGTTAAGGTGTCACCATGAACACGAATAACTATGATGTTATATAAAGAATAATTTAAGGTTAAAACTATTTAGTTTATTCTTATTTTTGCATTATTTTTATACAAAAATAAACACTATTAAATTTTGGATATTTATTTATACACCATTGGTGGTGTTATAATGAGTTATAATCCTACCCAAATAATTATTCTTGATCTTTTCAAGAATATAATTCATTTATACATGAACTAATAAGTGTAGGAGCCCGATTTTAGATTGATCTGTTGGGATGTGGGGTGGAGAATGGATGAGGGAACCATAGATGATGTCAGGACCCTCCTTAGAATATTTCAATCGATCTTTTTATTGGGATTTCATTGGACACCTAAAAATTATTTTCCATACATATATAATTCATTACATTACATTAATTTATCTCTATTTCTATATTATCATGTGATATCGGTCTTCATGATTATGGTAATATCTGGGTTATTTTTTTAATCATTTGATATTTTTTATTAATTTTTGTGGTCATTATACATTGATAAAGAAGTTATAGTATCCCCATGATATATATTAGACACTCAATACTAGTCAAAATACTCTATAATACAAGGAGGTATTCTTGATGGTACATTACTAACCGTCGTGGGTCACCAAAATGTGGTACCTGGGTCAAGATGCTTCACCAACTCAGAAATTGGTTGTCTAACTCCACTCTACCTTAGGTATGATTATCCCTAGAAAACACATCACATACCATAATATGTAGAAATAGAGACATATATAAGGTAATATAAATTTTTGGATTTATGTTTAATATTTAAATCAATCTAAATAAAGTAATCTAGAAATTTCATTCCATGAACCTAAAAATATCAAGTGAGATAGATCTCCAATAAGGAGAAGGCACATGAAAGGCATCAGAGACCCTACTATCTCTTCATTCCAAGGAGAATAAAAAATTAAATAATAGAATATATATGCTCTATATGAAGGTTTAATAAATTAAAAATTTTAATCTACCAAAAATAATGAGATTATCTGTTATCAAATAAATAAGATACTAAAGATGAAGTTATAGTGTTGGTACCTCTCACTATTGTTGGAACCACATTTGCATCCTCTACAGATAGTTCCTCTATTATATGAATCTTTATTATAGATGCCTTTTGTATGAAACCCTTAGATAATGAATCATATTTTTAAAATAGAAAATTAAGGTGCTTATGAGCCATTTCCACTACACTAAGAAGAAATAAAATGACATATTTTCTAAAGATGGGATAATTGACCACAAAAACAACATGTATTTGATTCCTTAATAAAAAAATAAAATTCCCAACCATGGAACATTAAAGAAAAGATAATGGTTCTCTACCTGACACAAATTATGGTTTATATATTTTATTCTATTAATGGTTTTTATAGGGCTTATCGCACAACTTCTCATTAATGGAACTAATAATACTACTGCTAGGTGTAGTAGGAACACACATCATCACTAACATACTACCTAGGTCACATTTAGTCCTAAAATATCTATCTTGAAAATATATATAAGAAGTGATATTTGGATTTTAATCCAAAGATTAGATATCACATTGATGACCCATCATGAATCATCAAGATTTTATTTTCTCATTCAAAACAAGATTACTGGAAAATTGAACATGCTCTTCAAAAAAGATTACATACAGTTTCATAGTCCAATAATGTTTTTGGAGTCTTAGAAACTATATATTTATATCCAAAAAATCAATATTTTCTTCCATTAGTACATTTAAAATATTATAAAGACTTTAAAATCCATGACATAATGCTTCTATAATATTACTATTGAATCTCACAATCACCAACAAAGACGATCCATCTTGAAAAGAAGAAAATTTCACCTTTATTGAGTCTGTTGATTCCATGAAATAAAAAATAAACTCAACCTAATTCAATAAATCCTCCAATACATGAGTATCAAATTCCCCTTGATATACTGGTGGTTTCTACAAAAAAAATTAGCGTATGATCACTAGTTTCATTGCATCATGGTTATAATACTTGATCCTAAAATATAATTAGTGTGGGTAACAATACCAATGTTTATATCACAGATATCACTATCTCAAGATGATTCTATTCAAATGGGGGGGGGTCATCTTTATATTTTTCTTTTGTGGAACCCTCATATGTTCAATTCAATGAACTTAATAGAGAATAGTAATATAAAAAATAAATTAGAAACATGAAAACATCAACCAAGATACTTATAATATTAAAATTATCAATAGATATTTGAATATCTTTCCCAAAAGAGAAAATTAAATATTTTGGGTATTTATGAAAACATAGATAATGATTGGAAAATGAATATAATCAGATCAATTTATTTTAAAATCTATTTTCCCCAAACATGTATGGTCATATAATGATCAATATGATGAGAGAAGGTTGGGAACTCACTCATAAACTACCTCTTAAGGCCCAAAAATATAACCTAATGTATACCAGGACATACCTGGAAATAAACCAACATCATGGAATGTTTATCACCCTAACTTTGATGCCATATTTTCATGAATCATCATAAATACCATGACACACTAGTACCCAATCTGAAACTAACATATCCTAAGGGAATTACCAATCCCCAAGGGCTGGTAACTAGAATTGAGGAATCAAAAAATAGTTATAGTGGGGAATTTTATCACCAAAAAAATACTATATATATAAAAATGAATAATAATATAAGGAATAATTTTAATTCTAACCTCTCCTTGAGGAGAAAAGAATACCACAAAAAAATACAAAAAATTCCAAATTAATTTATCATTTGAATGTATGAAACTAAATATAATAAGAAAAAATAGATTAGTTTTTAATGAGTGGATCACACATACTCTAGTTACAAATATTACCCACAATGACATGAAAAAATAACTCCCAAACCCTCTAATTATATCTTTTCATTTTACTATACATGTACATATATAATATATAAACACCTGATGGATGATGGAGGGAGTGTGAAAAAAAATACTAAGATTTCATCAAATTATCTAGAAGTATTTAAATAAATAACAAGAATTTATGAGTTTCTTTAAAATAAGGATAAGTATAGTGTACTCTATTCTAAAAAAATTAGTCGAAACACTCCTTCAAAATAGTTTTATGGTGAATTTGTCAAAATAGGATTAGATGGAAATTTTTTAATAAAATGTAAGTAAATGAATAAAACAATTTAACTCACATTGGTATGTAATCATAAAAAAATTAAGATTCATGGTATTATTCCCAAATGTCAGTTATTCCATTTTTATATTTTCCTCATACTTCTTAATTTATAAATTACGGATCAAAGTGTTCACACATCACCATGGGTCATACTATTGTGATAGAATCAATCAATAAAATAGTTTGTAAATCAGGATGAGATTATATTAGTTATATATGTTATTATTAATCCAATGATAGGTTGTTATATTCCAATCATGTTTTTCATATTCACCAATTAAATGCATATGCATATATGTTCAATCAATAAATGAATCCATCAATGATGGTAAAAATTATTATTTACAATTTATTTCATCGTTCAATGTTTAAATACCCAAATTAATTTTTCTACATGAAATTTCTAATTTTTATCCAAATCTGTGGATTTTATCAACTTATTCATTTCCAAATCATAGGTTAATGATATTTTCCTAAAAAACATGAAATTATTTCATCAAATCAATACTCATTTCAATCTATATTTTCTAAAATCCCACAAATATTTTCAATTCCTTC
The DNA here is from genome assembly GCA_963277665.1 of Viscum album. Classification (NCBI taxonomy): domain Eukaryota; kingdom Viridiplantae; phylum Streptophyta; class Magnoliopsida; order Santalales; family Viscaceae; genus Viscum; species Viscum album. Next base: position 2,021,319,544 of record OY728121.1, on the reverse strand, counting down.
AAAAATGGTTTAATAGGAAATTCAACTATTTTCATTAAAATTAATATATTCCATTTCAATTAACTATTTATAAATAAATTAAAAATAAATTTCAAATCAATGATGAAATAATTGATTCATGTATGGTGTAAATTCTTAAGGAACCACCCACTATTATTCATAACATCCAGGAATAATCTATAGTAGAAACTACAATATTGTGCCAATGGAAAAGATAATAAAGGAGGAATATCTATAATTACATTTATTTAAATAAACAATTATATCCCACAACAACATTAGGATACATTATTCTCAATTAAGGTGAAAATAAAATAATATTGGATTCCAACCACATTGGCTACCATTATTAGTGGGGATCAAACATTTTCATTATCACTTCAATCCAAGAAGAGATGAACTATAGTTTTCCACAACTAACGATAGAGAGCCTCAAAAATAAAAATTGGTGGGTTAAGATTGATTATGGGAAAATTAAAATTTATAATATGATGTTTATCTAGATGGGATAGTAATTAAAATGTTTAAGGGATTAAAAATAATGAAATATTGTTTCTTGGTTTCTACCACTTGGCTAGAGCTAATTGGGAGCATTGCCATGAACCCATGATGGGATTACGGTGATTTATACAAGGATAAAAAACATGGATTGGAAAACCAGGACCCAACTGTAGTCTCCCCTCTATGTTAAAAGATAAGTAATGAATAGTTTGACCACACATATTGAAAACTATGTACCTACAATTCGATCACCATTATACAAATTGAGACCATTTTAGAAGGTATCCAACCAAATTTTCTAAAACCATTCAATTCACTCTTGAACCTCATGCCAATAGAACATAGTTTCCTATTCCCTCCATGGTTATCCCTAATATTGTTTTCAGCCATGAAATCCCTGAAATAATTCAACAATTTCAAAAAATAATCCAAAACTACCCAAAAAAGATATGAATAATGGAAGATAAAATTAATGGGTTAGTATTACATATAATATCGTACATATATGTCAAAAACTAAAAAAAATATATCATGAAACATTAAAAGATAACCTACCATAAATCACATGGCATCCCAACCCTCTGGTTGTGGCCCAAACATTCACATGGGAGAACCCCCATCCCCATGATGCAATTATTTGGCCACAGTGAGACACATCCCTAGATATGTAATTGAATATAGTTTATTTTTTTCATTATTTATTCTGTATTATTATTTAGGTTACCTTATTCAATAATTTTAATACTTATTCTTAGAAACAATTCATGGAACCACTACTCACTCTGGAAATAGTGTAACATACTTATTGTTGTCGTAATCTATAAGATGGACACCTTGAACTTGCTCTAACACACACCTGAGAACCCAAGATATATCCCAATACTATAAAAACATCCACAATCATCCCATAGATATATCCTAAAACTCATAACCAGTTTTGGTGTCCAAATTTTAAGAATGACCCCTTCCTCAAGATAAAATTTTTAGATTTTATATTATTTTTAAAAACCAAAATAAAATGTGTCTTTATATAATCTTCACCATAACACATATAGTCCTTAAAATAACATAGTGTGTCTTCTATAGTATATCATAATTAATGAGATCCTGTTAACTATTAAATATCAATATCTCCACCTGTTATGGTCATGATGAAAATGCACACAAACCAAATCGAAAATTCAAAATCAACGGAGAGTCCCTCCAAAAACCCTTATAATTCATTCCATTTAATAAATAATACAACTAAAAAATGATAAAAATAACTCAATACCTTATGTACATCATATATGGTAATCAAAATCATTTAAAACAATAGAAAACCCAATAGCCTACACATTATAGTATGGATAAATTCCATAACCTCCTCGAAGATACTTCTCCTAATGGGATTCAAAAATTATCAAACAAAAATTGTTATATACTATCATTTGAAATCATAGTTCCACACTAATACTGTAATAATTTTATATAAAATTTATGATTCATTAATCCATATTTATAAAAACTAATAGTCTCCCATATGATGGTATATAAATAATATAATTCTGTGAAAATTCCAAAGGTCAATATGCTTCTCATAGGAACTAATGTTACATGAACTAGGTAACATTACTGGCCTATTATATAAACACATACATGGTCAGAAACAAAGACACTATCTCACACCCATATGCATTAGTTACCAAAATTTCAAACTCACCGCAAATCTCATTGAGTAATTCAAATATCTAGGTGGTTTTTATTTTCCACACATAACCCTACCACTTCCACTGATTCCCATTCCAAACATAAAACTATGAACAAGGAAGGTGTGATAAAAACCCACTCCAAATTTTTATCATAAACTATATGGAATGGGAGGACTGCATATTTAAAATTTGTGATAGTCTCCCCACCAAATAATTTTACCCATCACGAATTCAAAATATTGAACCTTTCAGACATCCACTATAATCCAAACACAGTCCCTCATGATCCATTCTCTTATTTCCTGAATAGGACCACATTATATTGAAATTAACAAAATATATAAATTTTCAATACAAATGATAATCGATTGGTCAACACGTGATCATTATGTATAAAACTCAACATCTATAATCTTTATCATTATCAGATGAATTTTTTGTTCCATTACACAATGGGAATTTCATAGTTATACTATAAACTCATAATATTTTTTATACCCATCATGTACAATGAGGAAATATCCAAATTTTATAGGCATTACACAATGAAACTTGGCCCCTTATCATTTAAAATTTCCAAACATTCAACATATAACATTAATATATTAATAAGTGTGAAAAATTATTCCTCATATGAGTTAACTTCTATGATATATTAATAATTTAATGACACATTTATCAGTCCACTGTCACATAGTTTATATCTCATATCATGAAAATGATATTCTCTAATGAGTCAGGTCTATATGTTCTACAATAACTACTGATACCTCATAGAAACCATTGAACTATTAGGTACAGATCATTTCATAGATTATTGACACCAAAATTTTCATTTTTCGATTGTAATAAGAGGATATAGATTTCTACTATCATTATGATTCTGTAACCATCCAAAAATGGACTACTACCAATACAACTGTCAAATGATGACCTGAATCTATATAGTTATAGAAGATAGGGATCTTTAACACCATCATGATATAATGAAATCCTTAAAAGTCATATACCACATACTTCTCTCATGGTACTAAACACATATGTCCCTAAAAAGATTATCAAAATATATGAATGTTTCGCATGAAGGAATAATGAAATTAAATATCTTAACATGAAATAACCCAGAATGTTATGTGACCTAAATTACACAATATCTCTATATAAGATGTTTCTTAAAATATACACACATATATGTCAAATATTTTACACAAGGCCATTCATTAATAAAAAATAAAAATCTCTCCCATCATAGTATATATTAAAGTATCACTAATCAATATACTATATAAGATAAACATGAGACCACTATTGTATTACATGGAAATAGATTATCCAAAAAAAATATCACATCACAGCTCAAAATCCCCCATTATGAAAACAAAACATACCACTAAAGGAATACTACAACGATTGATAATTCTAAACAATTCATATAATTCCTTATCATTTTATAACCATCCATTCTAAGGATCTGGCACTTAATCCACCACTTATCCATGTAACACATGTTTTCTCATCTCATCAATTATAGTATTTCATTCCAAATTAACTATAAGACCAAGAATTACTTATATGTAAAACATATCGAAATAGAAAAACCAATAATGCTTTCACATGAAAAATATAAATGGAATATACATTCTTATAAAACTATATTGATATCTCATATCATGAAAAGTATTAAACATAAACCACATACTCATTATTCAGATATCTAAAGGAACTCCTTCATAGGCTAACCCCTCACTTGGGTTTCCCTCAAACATCACAAAAAATATCTATCATAGAATTGAAGACCTCCGCCTACAAAATTATAACAAAATCAGAACAATAACATTTAGTCACATATCAATATTACAAGGAACATACACCAAAACAATAACCATATACTAATGGTTCACCTATCATAGAGAAACATCCATGATTGCATTTCAAATTACACTAGAAGATTGGTATGTTATTGAAAACACTCATTGTTTTATATAATTTGTATATAGGTATATATAAATATATCAAGAATCTAAAACTAAAATCAACTACACAAATTCGTGTACTAATCCACCATAGGAATACATGTACAAGAATACCCCTTGAGGATCAAGGATGAATCTACATGCATATTACAACAACTACATATTGTGTTTCACATTATAAAAAATAAAAAAATGTTGTTTAGTTATGTAGAAGTCCACTAGTATGTTATTAGTGAATAAATAAAATAGTATATCATTTACAATTTCGAAAAATTTGACATCAATATAATTTTTTGAACTAATGAAATAATCACACATATTAATTTCCATGTCATGTCAACCTATTTAATTGAGATAATTCATATAATCATTTCATATTCCTTATTGACAAAGGAAGAAGAAGAAAAAATAAATAAATAATATAATTCAAAATAAGAATAAACTAAACTATAATTACACATTTAATGATCAATAGATACTAATGTATAGAGAAACTATTCTTCATCTATATCGAGTGCACGACAGGTAGAAAAACAGCGATTGTTCAACATTTCTTGTTTCCCTATCTCATATCTACCATATCCCAAATATTATGTAAAACAACAATATTATATCTTAAAAAAATTTAATACCCCAATACGAATCCATCCATAGTTACTAGACTAGTTCACCACATGATATCATGTGTTCCTCACTATATTCCAGAGGTTGTGGACTACAAGTGAGGGTGTATATTGTTATTATGGGGTCATTTTACAATTAAATTATTTTAGAATGAATATTAAAAATAACATATAACTACTCATTATAAATCAAAATATATTAAACATGAATCACCATAACAATAGTAGACCCAAAGAATAAAATACAATACATGATATTACAAAATTTGATAGCCAAAATGTCACATGAGTCAGATATACACTAATAAAGAATCTTATAGGAAGAGAATTTTCTTGTATGAAATAATATAAATAACATAAATAACAACTAGGTACCATGTAACAATTAAATCTAGACTCCAAAATCAAAACATAGTATCCATATTAGTTGACCAATGTCAATACTTTGACTATCATATGCCTATAATCATAGAAAATACACAAGTAACCATGTTTTTGGGTCACTCAATTAGGGTGTGACCATAAATGTACAATATATGATCAATAATGTAAATATTATATCTTGGATAATAAATTTATGTAAAATTTGATATTCTAAAAAGGAATATATAAAAAAAGATATAAAAAATAACAATGTTGGATATGTGTAATACACTAGTCACACATGTGTGACCACAAACACTTCAATTATAGTAATAAGTCTCAATTAATTATATGAAAACACGAAGTGCAAAATTAAAAAACTAATAAAAACAAACATAAATCAAAAAAAACCTAGGAAAATATCTCCCATATATGATTCTATCAAATGTCATAAAGACATGGGGGAATTATCAACCACCATAAATCACATCAAAAATATATATTATTTCTATAACTTACACCTACCCTATAAAACAAATAAAATAATCATTTGGGGATTATAACACACCTCAAATACAACTATATATCAATAAATAATCTAGTTGAATATATCCCTCCCAATATACAATCATTATCATATATATCATTAGGGGGCATTACCAACCATCCTAGATACCATCTTATATCATTAATCATATGGGGGATTATAACCTAACAAATATTCCATCATATATCATAATTAATGGGGTAGGGGTCATGGTGGGGGGGGGGGGTTAAACCCAGATCATATTCTATCATATATCACATGTCACTGTGGGTTTAATTGAACATCACTTACATAAACATATATCATATTCATTATGGGAAAACAATCCCCCATATATAACCATATATAATTAATAAATGGGATGGAAACACACCTGAATCTATTATATAATTCTTAAGATGGCCTCTTTGGCACAAAAAATCTACCGTAAAAACATTTATAATATATTACAATAATTTCTGCCAATTTCTATTTCAATTATTAGTATGAAAAACAAGGGGCACCAAAAATGGTCCCATAGGTAACATCATGGAAATGTCACCCCAAACGAGTTCAATTATCTCATTCAAAGTGAATATGGTTAGGTATAATAAACCAGTGGTAAAAAAATAGTTTACATAGACACAATTCCATCTTGAATTTTTTTTGAAATTGTATCTAATACAATATTGGGAAAACACTAATGTGATTTCATATCGATAATCATACCTCTATACACTTTCTTAATTGTACCTCACATACAAAACCTATATGAAAATTATATCCCATATATACCAACCAGATTATCATATACATGTGGTGGAAACCCACACACATTGAACACTATCAATTATCAAAGAGTATATAAGTCTACTCAATGTAACATATGTCCGAATCTAAATCTACATATTCCCAATCAATCAAACTCACCACTAAAATGGAAATAAGGTCATATATATGAGGGTAAAAACGTGTAATTCAATTAATACATAACCATATAGGATTTTTCACCACAGAACACACATTCATTGATAATCCTAATACAATTAGTTTCCAAGGCATAAATCTTTATCTTAAAGGGTCCATTATGACCAAATACACATCCATTATACTCATTTTTGTTTTATTGAAATGAATCCATTTCAATTAAAGATCTCTCATAGAAGTGGAAATAACTCATTAAAATTATATATAAAATAATTTTAAAAACATAGGGATACATTTACGTAACAATAACATCTTTTGGATTTATTTCCTATAATAAAAACATGACCAACAGTATTGACCTTTCCTAATACAACTTCATTTACGATCACCCATGAACAAGAGGCCTTATATCCATTAATAACCAATCAATTTAAATATATAAAATTATAATTTATTTTTTAAAAAATAAAATTACCATAATCAATACCCGAGTATCACCATCATATATAATTATTTTAAGGGGATCATTCCTTCAGATAGAATGATTGTAAAAATTGATGACTATGTGTGAATATACATATTTTATAACAAGTAAATTTATAGGGAAATTATTCATAAAAATATGTTGAAAACTTTCATTATTGTAGCTTGGATCTGAGATAATATCAAATTTTTCATATTTATTATGTTTCTTAAATTTATCTATGAGGTATGAAATAATATGTGTAATATTGGATATCTTTACCATTTTTTCACTTTTCAAGAAAATATATAAGAAACAAATATTTTCTTGAAAATAATAATTTTATATTAATGTAATTGTGAGGATTTATGTTCATCATTATCAATTATATATAATTTGACATTCAATTCCCTCTAAAATTTGGAGGTTTCATTAGAATTATATGAACACAAAGATTAATTTGATCAAAATATATCATCCTCAATCTTGTGGGAAGTATTAATGGAAAATATAAACATGACATGATATACTGTGTTTATGCAAAGTTAATGAAAAATAAACTCGGGAAAAGTATCTATATCTAGTACAATTCACATACAAAAATATTCTCTATTTTATCTTGTAAATAGAAAAATGGATTTAGTTATATGTAAAAAATGAATACTCAAATATTATAGGATTAAATTAATGAAAAAATGATAGTTTTTGAGACTATATTGAGGTGTTAACGGAGATACAATGATCTATCCAAAATAGTATTATGATAAATTAAATTTTATAGATAATATATATGTATATTTAATGGAAGAAATTTGTGTATTATCCAATATAATACAACATTTTTAAGGTATTATCACTAAGGTAGTTATAGGCTTTATAATGAAGGGGAACCAAATTCCATGGATTTTTAAAAAAAAATAGATTTTGAAAATAATTTGTTTTTCGGTTATAATTTAGATATGCTACCAACCTTTATAAATTACAAGAATTATTTCATGTCTAACCATTATGTATATATAATCCAACCCCAACTAATGTAACCAAAAAAATATAATGTAATCATAGTGACATTAACTTATTATGATGAAGAGCATATAAATATTTTAGATATAAAATATAATGTCTTATAAAATCAAAAGAAAACATTTCTAGTAAAAGTAGATGTGATTCGTAAGAAGTAATAGTATGTAATGTTTCATCATTATAATGAAATGTGGATGAATTTATAATATTTTTTTTGGATTGATATATTCCCTCAAAATCAAGGATAACATTGTTTAAGTGGTAGAATATAAATCCTATAGTTACACAATAATAATGAAACATTTCAATTAAATAATCATAAATAAAAATAAATCTTATTATTTCATCATAGTAGTACATCATAAACTAGAGAGTTAAATTAACTACATAAATTATAATAGGAGCTATAATATAAAAAAATAGACCGATTATTTTTTAAAATGAAATATTTCAGATCATAGACTATGTAAAATTGTTTCATTAATAGATACATCTCAATTACAAAAAAAAATTTAATAGAATAGGCATAATAAAAAAAGAAAGAGTGTAAAAAGAATAATTTATGGGGATATTATGAAATGTTATTAAATAGATAAATATTTCATATTCACGGATAAGGTGACCATTAGAATAATAACATAAAATTTGTAATAATAAATTTTTTTGAGTGGTATATATAGTTTCCAAAAAAATATGTAATGGTGGTTTTAAAATTATTAAATATAAGTATGGTGAACTAGTGAATTGGTGAAATTTTTATCACATATAAATTTTTTTATTATAATATATAATTAATAAAATGGTATATTAATTATTTTGATTGAAAATTATGATTTAAAATTACAAAAAAAACTTTTTATATAATAATTAAATTAATCGATTTTCTAAATATTTATAAAAATCGCTTCAAACGTAGAATGATTACTTCAAAATCAGTATGTGGCCTTTTATTTACAATTTTCTAGGAGAGTTTGATTATTGTGTAAATAGTAAAACCTTGAATGTGTATAAGGTAGGAAATATGAATCCATATTGATGTAAACATATTTTAATATAAAATTTTAATTCTTCCTTGACCGTAAATTCTATTTATTCATTAAAATAATATCATTAAAAATTTAATAAAAAATTTAATAACCTAAAATAAGTTATTCAAATGAAATGTTTTTGGTTCTTAAATTGTTTCAACCCAAATAATATCTTTTCCATATAAAAAATTAAAAACTAATTCAATTATTGAATATATATATATAGAACATTTGCTAATATAAATTACTTTTATTTAATGCCATGGGATATTAATTTTTTTTAATTTCCCAAAACCTATATTTCTAAGTCATAATTCCTAACATTATAAAAAAATTATCCATTATTTTATAAAAATATAAAAACATCATCCAATTTTTCATAAAAATAAAGCCAACCAACATAGTTATTTTCAAAATTCTTCTCTCAAGGGTCCTTTGAAAAATACATTTTAGGATCTAGGGTGTTATCTACCATGTTTTATGAATCTCAGTAGTAATGCATGGGTTATTCAAATAAAATATCTTGTTTTTTCAAATACCTATAAATTCATTTCCATTTCAATGTAATTTTTTTATTAATAATTTTTATAAATATTATAATATATTATGATTTAAATTTGATTATTTCAACTCATTATATGATCATCCTCATCCATTATAATTCCAAAATGTTTTTATATTTACATACCCCATTAACAAAATTATCATGAATTCCTTGTATTTTTGGTATAATGATTTTATTATTCATCATATGGTGGCTTTGTCTATGTAAATATGATAGTGATATGTATGGTTTGTCACCTATTAGGTATATGGTTGATAAAACATTTTTTTATAAAAAATAACTATTTTTTATCAATGCATGATGACTTTTAATATACTCATTAAGGATATTTTATATCCTGAATGACAATTAAATATGTGAATTACATGCTTCTATTTTTTATATAAGATTTAAATATCATTAATTAAGTCTCTTGAAAAATACTATAATAATTGATTAATACTTATTTATATCATTATTCAAGTAATTTCTTTTCCCTATTACTATAATTTTATTCCATTGACAATGTTATATTTAATTTAATTATTAATATCATATATATTCTATTTCAACTGGTAGATATACACAAAGATATTCATGTTCTTATATAGACTAATGAAATTTCGACAGTCCATATGATTAGTAATACTATATTTATCAATATTGACTACTTATCCATGTATATAATAGCGGTTCCTTTTGGAGAAATACATGATTTTTTAATCCGTGAATAACATGTGTTGGGTACATTGGAATTATTATATGATGGATGGATCCTAGAAATATAATTTCCATCAACACATTAGATAACCTATTGAACAATCCATCATGATTATTTATCATATGCGCACATATCAATATATGATATATTTGAATGAGTTTATGATGGTATATTTATGATTAATAACATTTGTAAATCCATAATTATGTCATCATTATAATAAATGTGTTTATTTATTTCTTTTTTTATGTCATCCATGGATATATTATGCCCAATATACTATTTAGGTGTAATATTTTGACCATATATTCCTTTAATATTATTTGTGTCTTGTCTTAGTGGCGTTAGATTCTAATATATGTAACCCCTTAATGATAATATCCGTTAAAATATTAATTATTCCACATTTTCATAGGAAAATATAAGTAATTAAACATTGAATATACTGATATGAATACAAATATAATTATTTTTTGTGTTTTTAATGTACATTACTATTTTATTGTAATGGGATATTTCAGAATATACATACTCACTTAAGACTACAAAATTATCAGATTTGATATATTGTGATATTATATATTACATTTCATTATAATGAATATCCAATGTCTAAAGGGAAATTTATTTAGGTGTTTCTTACAATTTTTGGAGTATAAGAATTTAAAATATAAAAATAAACAATATCCTTAATTCTGATTAACATAAACATTTTTATTCAAAATTAATCACTCCAAGAATTAATACATGATAATGTTGGAAATACCCTAATGGGAACAAACAAAATATTTTAAAAACATTTACATGTAGTCATTTATAATTATTATTTTAATGTTTCATTTTGGATGAAACTTATAGAATATATCATCTAGTACCATAGATCTAATGAAATAATAGAATAAATAAAACCCTTAACTTGATTTTTAATAGACAGAGTGTAGCAACCATATTGTCTAAAAAACAATTTATATGCCTCAATTAAAATCCTTGAAGTCCTCAATATAATAACAAAAATTTCATAATTGTTATTTGTATAATACAATTCAATAATCAAAAAATTACATAATAATTTAGTAAAGAAAATTTATTTTAAATAATTTATAGTGGACAACTAACCAATAATGTAACATTTACCATAAAAAATATTCATAAACTATATCAAATATAAATTTATAATTGTATCATTACATAATATTTGACATTTCAATCTTTATAGTGAATTAATCATATTCACCATAATAAATATCATTTACCACATATAAATTAGTGTAAATAGATAAAACCACTTCCTTAGATGTACTACAGAAAATAAAACATGGAGTGATAAACATGTAATGTTTCATGATTCAATACATAAGAAACAAATAAACATCATTATACGAATAACACTACACACTGAATGTTCTTTAGTATAAAATTAATTTATCATGGATGTTGACTCCACATTATGGCTGATATTTGTAATACACTAGGGTTTTTATTGTTTATTTAGTATCATATTAATGAGATATTATGATACGAAATCACTAAACGAAATGTAATAAAAATATCAGAATTATTATAAAGAGTTAAAAAAAATTAACCATTCCACAATTCAATCTCCCAATCATAATGATTACTTATTTTGATATATAAGTGTCATTAGGTCCATGTGTTGTTTCATGACGTTTTATCTCCCAATGTTATAATACAAGGGGACTGTAATAGACAATAATTTTTAAATTGTATTCCTTTGATAAAAATATTACATATTAATAAAATAATGTTCACATAGATGTTAATAAATTGTTTTTGTATTTTATATTTTCTGCAATCATAAAATCATAGTTTGATTTTTATAACTATAATCAATGATAAGAAAATGTCTCAAATTCATGTTATTGATTCTAATAAGAGGAATACATCAGGGATGGGATTATCCAATATAATATACATAAATATAGTGTGACTCTAATCTACTAATGAGAATAAATAAAATATTATGAACATATTTGAATGTGAATTAAAGGCAAACTAATAAAAAATAGTTAATATCCCCATGAATCCCAACAGGACTTCAAATGATATATTTAATAATGTGACCATGGTTGTGGGAGATAAGTGTGGCATATATCAATTCATTAAATATATAAATATTTATAAATTGATATGAAAATGAATAACTATATATTCTAATATTAAATTTTAAATAAAAAAGGAATGAGATATAATAAATGTCACTCAACAATCTCCAAAATTATTTTTTAAATATATGATGAAATTGAAAAAATATATTTAACATATTCATAATAAGTCGAATAAAATTAACCATATATTTAATATTGATATTTAAGATTATTCGTGGGAATTTTATGGTTTCAGTGTGGGTTAGTTGGTTGTTTTGATTCATATTGAAGGGTTATTCAATAATGCATCGGGATGGGTGACACATGTAGTACATAATAATAGGTGACTATAGATTTCTAGTGGGAGGTCATCAGTTACCATTGGAGATAGATGAGGTCATAATGGAATGGTTTTGTCCTTGGAAACATGGTGGAACCTTACCACATAACAAGTTAAATTATAGTTCCAGTACTTTTAAAATTGATATATTTATATCATTATAAAAGTCCATTTTATTCCGTCATTATCTTCCATTATATCAATTTCTCCCTGAGTTATATGGGTACTCTACCATTCACCGTCATGGTCTCCACATAACATTCATTTTACCCCTTATGTTATGTGTTTTCATGAGAGTTCATCAAACTATATCCAAGATATTCCTTATTATCAATCCTCTTCATTCCACATCAATAATATTCCTTTAATAAGTTATCTTTTAATTTTCCCCTTAATTCGGATTTCACCAATTTGTTTTTGAAATACATTTAGTTGAACTTATATACACTCACATTAATTATGGGAGACCTTTGATAGGGATATTAAATCACTATCTCTATATTTTGATAAATTTCATTTTAGTAGTGAATTTTATTGGGGTTTCTTAATTGGGGGAATTTTTTCTTTATTTAAATTTTATTTAATTGGATCATCTAATAAATTAATAATTAACATACATTTTTATGTATTCCACTATGGGTTTTTCTGGATATCTATTATGTTCCCCAAATATTAGTTTTTTCTAATGTAAATAAATATGGGTCGTTGGAGATTTATTAACTAGGGTTACTATATTTATATTATAGTGAAGAGGAATATTCTACTTCAGTATGTTAAAAGTATGTTTTTCAAACCACTCTATATTTCCATAGAAAAAATATATTAATTTTAATCCACTAATTTTATTCAATTGAATATATTAAATATTAAATTTTTTATTAATGTTAGGAATTAATGGGTTTCTACTGGATTCATTATTTGGTTATTCTAACACATTTATATATTTAGATTATCCTATAATTCTATAAAATTATTTAATTAAACAATTTATAGGTTATCTTTTGTTTTAAATGTTATGTGGAAATTATACCCATTATAACATTTGAATTATGTATTATTTCAAACATTATGATATTGAAAGAACCTATAAAATTTATATACTTCTAGAATATAAATGTTGTATAAGAAGTAATCTATTTATATACCTATGTGAAACCATAAAAGGAATAGATGAGAACATTTTCGCATAATATAATTAATTTATTGGATATGTATAAAAAAACAATGTTGTTATTATTAAATGAGAATAGTGATGTGGTTATCTAGTACTGGGATTATAAATGACTTCTTAAGGAGTTGAAATGGTTTTTATTATTTATTAATGTTAGGTTAGTTCAACTTATATATAATAAAATATTTATACATTAGATACCAAGTGTTATTGATTAAACATTTTTATGAGGATAGTTATTCATACATAATTTCAAAACAACCCTCTTGAATACTAGTGGTATTATATTTTGTTTGTATAATGAATAAATATATTACAGTAAATTTTATATAATGGACCGTGTGAAAATATATAAATACATTCATTATACATTATAATATTTAAGTTAAATTTTTCATAAGATAATTACTTTCATTTTTAAAGAGTAATAGTTACAAGTTAATGGTCTACACATAACATAGGTTAAGAGGTTCTTCTGATGGATGGGTAATGGATCATTTAATATATTTAGATGAAATTATATGGAAATAAAATAATTTATTTTACCAAACTAGTATATTTATTAAAAGAAAACACACTTTTAGATATTTTCCAAAATTAATCATCATGATATTATTTTTATACAATATAATTGACATATAACAAGGATATATAAAATTATTTGTTTCCTAGAACCTAATAAAAACTGCATTTTTTAAAATTATTTATTTTTATAATAAAATCCTTTTAATATTTAATACATTACATATATTAACTTTTAATATTCATTTTTAAAAATAAAACGTATATTGGAATGAGATTTAAATATAAGATGGTGTTTTAAATTCATTAAATGTACATTGTTTTATTCATAACCTATTTTATTATGAGAGTTTATTTTTTATAGATTAAACCATAAAAAATATCATACCTTTTATTTTAAAGTGTACACTAGTTAAAACCCATCGATGATTTACATCCATTTTTGGTTATATGATAGGGAAACATGAATTTCTCCTCACTCAATAATTTAGAGTCAGTATAATTTACATCTATAGTGTCAGGATGAGAATATAGTATCACAACTTGTGATATGATTTTATGAATACATGAATACCTAATTAGATTATACATTTTAATAGTTAATTTTTATATATTTTTCACTTTTATCTTGATTATCCTAGATTTTTTTCATTGAGATGATAATTAATGTGTCCAACGAAAGAATGTCTATTTCCCTTTTTTTAATCATTAGATTCATTAATATTGAATTATATTTTAAAAATTACTATTATTTTAAAATATTGTGATTTTCTTAACATTTTTATTATTATTATATTTATTTTTATGAATATTAATTTTTCATTATGCATAAATTCTATTATGATGTATATTTTTCATCATAGAAGGGGTATTTTACTATGGCATAAATTGTATAATTTTATGTATTATTTGGAGACTAATTAATTGTATAGTCCTACAATAAACTCGCTCTTGTATAACTCTACCCATATCTTATAGAGGATATGATTTTAGTTCAATAGATATTATATACACTATAAAAATTCCACTTGTATACACTATAAAAAATCCATGATGTGTTGTTTTACCCTTGACCTTTTCATGTAGTTTTCCAATGAGAATATTTTGATAGAATGGAAATTATCATTTCAAAAATCTGGAAATCTTTTATGATAACTAGTAGGATTTATGTAGGTATGTTAGTATGGATCCTCCTAGTGTAGATATATACTATTCACTATTGATATTGTTCTTTTTAATATTTTTATTATGTACATTAACTATTATATGATGGATAATAGTATATAATACATTTTTAATTTTATTTATTTAAATGATTTAATGTTTTTAAATCCTTGTCTTAAGAGTATTTGATTTATCTTTAATCCTTGGTTATTTCATTTGGAATATTATAATCTATTACAAAACATGTTTAGTTCCATAATTTTATAGTTTCATGATCTATTTTTTAGGTATCTATAAGAGTTAGTATATCTCCAAGTGTTTGGATTATACTATATATGGTTTATTCTAGTATGATTCATATTATACATGATGATAAAGATGGTGATTGGAGATATTGTTTGAAATTTAGAAATTTCTTTATGAGACCTATTTGTATTATTTATTTCTACTAAGATATGTTTTTATATGTGAGATTTTTTTATTAAAATTTTAATTGTTTTTAACAATAATTATAGTAAAAGTTGATGATGAAATTGGTCTTTTATAGTCTTGTTAGATTTCAATTTACCTTATGCCCATTCATCTAAGGGATCATTGTAAATCTCCCATTTTTAGAATTTTGAGATCATTCCTTTATTTGTTAATAAAAGGGAAAGTACCTTATATTCAAGATCTCATATGTCTACTAAAAAAATAAAAGGAAAGTCAAAATACCCATGGTATTGATTAACACATTCATTTTAGTCTACAACATATGGTGTCTTGAAGGTTCCCTTGTGGTATTATGATATTCTCTCTCAGTGATGTTTAGGTGATCAGGTCAATGTTTCTTGAAAGTGATACTAGAGTAGTAAAATGATATTATTTCACATAGAGTTTTCAATATGATCAATATTGATAGAAATTAATAGCATGGGATGTTAGGACATGAGAAACAACCCATATGAAATAATTTAAAACCACATTATGGTGGATGTTCAAGCCAGTAGGGATGATCAAGTAGTAATGTAGGATCCATGAATTTTGGACATGAATTTGATTGTATACCATAAATATACATAAGATATTATTTATAAAATGTCAAAGTGATCAATAGGGATACAGTTATTTTGTATGCTTTATCATTATCCATTTAATAATATTACAATATTTGTACATTTATTATATACTTAAATAAATTGTAAAAATTTATTTAATTATACGTAACTAATAATATTAACACTGTTAAACTATATCATTTTTTATTATTGGTTTTATTAATAAACGTAATTATATGGATTCTTTACAGAATTTCCTTGATAACCATGCTTATAATCTTACATTATTTTTTGAAAAATTAATATATATTTTTTCATGTTTCTTGTTTTTTATTTACTAAATAATTGTTGTTTTAATTACATCATTATTTTATTTCATTGATGACATATTACTACTTGTTTAGTAGTTATAATTGGTTAGATTAGGATTCTACTAGAAGGATCCTCCCAATTTTTAATATATGACTTCCTACTATTTATTATTTTTTATCTAATCACTCTTATATACGATACCTTTTTTATCTCTATTTTGTTATTTCTATTCATTAATTTTTATTTTTTGGTTTTTAAATATAATTTGTTATATTTACTCAATACCTGAATAATCATACTTCTTTAACTTTTAATTTCATATTTCTATGAAAATATGGGGGGATATTGATATCATCCTTATAATTAAAATTGAAATACATTTTTAATTATTGGATTTGTAACAAATATTTTCATATAATAATGAGATTTTTTAAAAATATATTTTCAAATTGGGTGTTGTAATTGAACATAAAATAATAGATCATTAAATTGAATGGTCTAAAAAAGAAAAAATAAGGTGTGAAAAATATTATTAAATTATTGATAGTTTATATGGTGGGGAGAAAAATGAAATGAAAGAATAATATCTTGTGTCTTATAATTATTTATATTTTATTTTCTATATGTTTAATAGTATATCTTGGGTGTAGATATTTTATAGCGGTTAGTTTTATAATTTGGGAATTGTGTGTAACATAGTGATTATGTGATTGGTAGTCAAGTTATGTATTTCTGTGATTGTTTTGGGTATAATAATTATATGATATTTATTTATCAAAATTAAATTTTTAATTTTGTAGTAGTGTGTAGAATTTATATTTTGATTTGAATTTTTTATCATATGTAGATTATGTATATATGATTAGTAATTTTTGTTTTAATTGGGTTTTATGTATTAATATTTTAGTAAATATAGTAATGTATATTATAATTATTTGGGGGTAGTTAATCTTGGTGTGTCTATCTATGTGGGACTTCTCATGAATTAGAATTCATGTGGTGTAGGTTTTAAATCATTGGTGTCCCAACTATAGTTATTTATTGTCATTATTGTTAAAATTAAATGGTTTCAATATGGTCCAGACTGATGTTGTTGTTTTCTATGAAGGTTCATATTTTGGATTGGAATTTAAATATCTTTTTGGATGTTCTTGGATATTTTTAGGTGTTTTGGATATTACATGAGTAATGAATTTGAAATCTATAGTCTAGAAGTTTTTCAATAGTGTTTATAGTTATAGATTAAAGTGAGAAATGATACTAGGTACTTGATGGATGTCCACCATGTACCAAGATAATTCCATGTTCTCATTTATTTAAAATGATCATTTTTTCCATTTTACACTGAATCCATTTTTTACTTACCCCAAATCTTCTAAATGTATTTTGTTTCCAAACAATTTGGGTTCTCTACTTGGTAATCCTTCTATTTCCCACTTCAATCTCCTGATTCCTTATTCTTATAGGTTGTTTAATGTAAGTTCATAATTCTAAATAAAATGCAATCACTTTTACCATTATCATTACGAACTATGTTGTTCCTTTCCTATTATCACATTTATATAAGTTTTATATTTAATTAGTGGTTTATAAAATCATAGATAAAACAATTTGTTTCTCTAGAAATCTTGTTTTTTTAATTTTGGCAGACAATGTAAATTTATTATAGAGCTCTTTTTCACAATTTTTAATATATTATTCTATTACTAAAAAATTTAGTGTTTTCCAAAAATGGGTACGAGATTTATGGCCCATTGGGTTTCCCATAATTATGGAATGTCATAAATTAATATATATAATTATAATTGTTCAATTTTTATTTGGTTTTGAGTATGAGTGATTTTGATTTTACATATTGTAGTATTAGATTAATATGTAATCAGTTATTGTTGGTTATTGATATTTTTAATGTATTTTTTTTGTTTCTATTTATTTAAAATGGATGTTAAGTGAAGGATATACTAATAGAGAGTCTGTTTAATCTCATATATAAATCTTTAGGACATTATTTGAAATTTTATAAACTTTATTTCAATTAAATGAATAAATGAAATAATGATTATTTTATAAAAATATAAATTCATTATTTCTCCTTGAGATCCTTAAATTTTATAAGAAAATTATGAAAATATTCTCTTATACAAGGAAAAAACGTTTTAATGACACAATTTATATTATAAATTCTATTTTAATTTTTTTTCTAACTAACTAAATTATTATAATATGTTAATTATGTAATTATATCATCTTTTAGATCTTTAAATAATGTTTAAAATGTTTCAATAATATCAATGTAAATGTTTTCTAAAATAAATTCACTTTATCCCCAAATGTTAAATCATAAATGGTATGGAATAATACATTGATCCACATTAAATTAATTAATTAGCTTTGGGTAATTTATATTTTTCATATCCATATAAGATTTCAGAGATTTTTTTATGAACTATCTTTATTATAATTATTTTATTAGGGTGTTGAATACCTTATCAACTTAAAATTTTGAAAGGTTCATGCTATTTATATATCCAATAGTGTGTAAAATTTATGTTTATTATATAGTGTTTTAAATATTTTAGTAGGTTATATATTCTTACAAAACTCCAATGTTACCCTCTTGAACATTAATGGTCATACAATATGCATATGGTTAATCATATTAGATTATAGAAAATTAAAAATCATGGTTAGATTGACCATATTGATTTAGAGGAATTATTCCAATTATTCCTTAACCTTGATTTTTAGAGGATTTTCACATTGCACATTAACTTTATTGAGTTACAATTTTCCGATCCACACATTTAATTCACTGCGATATTGTATCGTTGTGGAAGATAAAATGGAATTTATTACGTGGGATAAAATTATATGACAAATAAAAAATATTAGATTTAGTACCCATGTTATTTTGTCTTCATGAATCATTCTTTTTTCTTATTTTATAAAACTATTAAACATGATATCAGTTTCATACCAAATCATTAATATGTAACAAGAATTTAAAAAAATAATTTGTTCCAAAAATGTATCATACACTATTTTAAAACAAAGAATACATTTCTAGTAATCATTTATATTAATATTGAAACATTTACATAAATACAAGTTTGTAAAATGGATTTTAATAAATGAAAACCTATTTATGAAAGGACTATAATTTGAGAAATTATTTTATATTTATCCCATTAAAATCATTTAATTCATAATATAGGGAATTAAAATAATGTATCTTTTATGATCAATACATTACTAAATATCATAACTATAAATTTATATAAAAATATTTATTTATTTAATAACCCATGCAATATTTATAGCCTTCTATAACTATATTTTTTATTGATGATTTTAGCTTTATAATAAAATTTAAAGTTTGTATAATATTCATCCAGAGTGGTATGGGGATAATATAGTCTCATATCATTTATTATATTAAACATGAAATTTTTGTATTGATTTGAATTCCATAATGTTATATTAATTCATTAGTCATGATTCTATAATTTTATTATATAACAATTAAATGAAATTTTGTTAATATGAAAATTATTATATTCCATGAATATATATATATATATATATATTTAAAGAGAATATAATTCAATATAATGTAATTATATCTTTATAATGATTATTTCACTAATAATTCTAGCAACATGTATCTTTTTTAAGTTGATCAGGTATATTTTTATAAATAAAAATATTTGTTGAAACCATGATACTACATGGATTGATAATTTTTGTTTTAGATGGGGTATCTTTCATCAGTATAAATTTGAATATTATATATATTATTTTGAGTACAATGAATGTGTTGGGAATTACATTCCCTAAGAATGGAATATTAATTCACCTATAACAACAGATATGATCTATTAGTGTGTAGATTCACATATACACCACCATCATTAAATTTGATTGTTTTATTACCTTGACTCTTCCATGATATTATTTTAGCTAGATTATATTAATGGGAAGGGAATCATGTTTTCCTTGACCTGGTCATCATAGGATATTTATTTCTAGGCTCAAAGAAAGTATTTAATTTTTTCACCCTCCTTGTATAGGGTGCTATCATTCATATTTGATTATAATATAGGGAATACATCATTATGTAATGAATTTATTATTTTAAATTTGATAACAATTAAATGTATATTTATATATATTAATACAATTGATATAATCAATTTAAATCATTCCCTTATGTGTATTCCATGTATATTATAACATTTATTCTTTCTTATTTATTATTATATTCTCACACCCTTAATATATACTCAATAAAAGTTTTTGATTGGTAATGTATGTTAAAGGTAATATTAGGTACTATTAGTTTAAAAGATATTTTTTGTCACTAGTTATGGCATATGGTATTTCTATCCATTTTTTAATTAGAAAAATAGATTTATACTAGTGATATCATATAGAATATATCAATGATCTATTTGATTTGTTGAACTATATACAAAATATTCATGTTGCTATATCGAATTAAATTAATTCATATATAACTAGAATATAACTAATTTTTTGTCAAATAGAAAAGTGAAAAAACCAACACCTATTATAATTATTGAATTCAAAAACACAATATTCCATCCTATGAGTATCATTGGGTGATCCTATGGTTCTATAGGTGTTTAGAACCATTTTATATTGTTAATCTTTTTATCATAACTATAAATTTTTTTTTAATGAGGTAAATGTTATAATTGATCCCATATAGTTTTTGAGATAGTCAAGATAGAGAAAACATTGCATATAGGGGATTAAATATGGGTAAAGTGACCAATAAAAATTATTCATGAACCAATTTATAGTGTAAGATTATCTCAATAATGATTATGGGTAATTTGGAAGCAACTAAACATGTATGAGTAGTATTTATTTATGTAACTCAGTTATATGTAGGTAGTAATTCTTCATTTTTTAAGGTCTTCACCCAGATCCAAATATCATATATGTTTATGTAACACCTGTTTATGAAAATGATAAAATATTCATATTGATGATATAATAAATTCAATGAGAAACATTAATTATTTATAAGAAAATAATAATCCATGCAGAGTTTTCTTGTATACCTTATTAGGGTAGATGTAATTATTTAAGGTAATCATATGTATTATGATTGTACTTTCTATGATAATAATTATTATAAAATTTCATTTATTTTGTGGAAAATTCATATATTCAAAGAATGATTCTTATTCCTTAGTCAATATACTATATTTTATACTTTTAAATAATATTTATTATTTTAATTTTATTGAGAAACCATATTATTGGTTTAAATAAGTAATCAAGATTTTAATATACATTTCAACTCAATTGTCGACATACTATTTACAATTATTAAATATTATTGGTATATTCCTTCCTATACCATGTACATTACATTATGGAATACGATTTGTTTATATCTTGTTGGTTTTATAATATGGTAATTTTGGTTATATAACATTCCATTGAAAGTAATTACTTAAACAAACCTAATTTTTAGTCACGATATTTTTTGTTCTATGAGAGTATAGTTGAATGAAAAATTTCATAGGATGTTTCATGTATGTCATGATTTTTTTAGAAATAAATTTTGATTCACATTTTTATAATATTAATAAATATTTTTTAGGGAAGGGTGTATATTTTATAATATTTTATTAAATAGTATTTTGGAATGTAACATGAAAAAACTTTATTAAAATGGAAATTTTAAATACAAATTTTTTTTGAAGATAAATATAATTAAAATCATATTATATAATATGGGGGAATCACACTACGATTTTCTAATATTTTTTCTTTTATTTGGATTGTCACTTGTATTTCTATTTCTATGTGTAACAAACCAACTTAGGTTGACCTGACATGTCACCCCATCCATCTCTCTAGAATGAATCATACATGAAACAACATATTCCAAATGAATTCTTCTAACAGTTAGTGTATAAATAGATATCATAGGGATAATTTATCCTCATTTTTGTGGGAAATAACATTATAAAATATCCTAACACATACATAATAATGAAAAACAATGTGTGAAATATAAATGAATTTGAAGCATGCTATATAAATTAAATTTCGTATATAGACTGCAGTCCATCCCAGTAAGAATCAAATAGTAAACCACTAGGTTGAAAACATATTAATAATATTCAAAAGGAATAAAATAAAAAGTATGTTATTACATGCTTGAGACATACCTCCATCTCAAAGACCAAATCCCTATCAAGAAGTTCGAGCTCGATCATAAACTGTGGGGCCTTTTCCCAATCTATTATACATCTCACAGTGAGAATTAATCATGAAATATGGTACATCATGTGTACAATGATGTATATACTTGGGGTGAGAAATAAATTCTCCACAGGCCACCACAAATGGTGTACCTATCATCTTTTATTAAACAAGAGTTTTCATACACGATTTGATATTCCATTAAGAATATTAATAAATGTAATATTATAAAAAATTAAATAACAAACCAATATTGATCATTAGGTTCCATTAAGGCACTATATTTCAAATAAACCTTCATCGACCAGTTCAATGTGTGTCAAAACATATGACTTAACATGACACATTATATTAATCACATCCTCTATTACCAACAGATGCTCCTAGATGTCCAATATACTAAAAAACATGAATAATAGAACCTAGGATATATAAATAGTCATCAAATATATCAATAAACACCAATAATATATTTTATGACTATAAGAATATAATATGAACCAATGAAAATAACTCTAGGATGAATGCAGAAATCATTTCAACGTCCTCGTACACATATAAAAATAGCAGGGATATATATTCAATCCCATAAAAGAACACATATTGATTGAGTACTCCTCCCTATACAAAATGATATCCAAAATAGTGTAGAATATATTCTACCATGTGAATTAAAATAATCAATATGACACTGACCCCTTAATTGAGAGTATCACTAAATAGAGGGTTTCACTAATCAGGATCATGAATTCTCCCCCTAATATCATCTTGACATTGAACCATAAAGGTGACACTCAACTAAAAAATAGCGAACATCTCATGAAAAAACCCTCCGATTGTATCCTCACCACAATCCTCTATAGGAAAAAATCTATAAAAAAATTCTATATAATAAATAAAATAGGGGTTGACTTAGTGGCTAAACCCATAGTAACCAAATGTAAAACCCCAGAATCACCCCTTTTCAACGTCCGTTGCAAATAGGGAACACAAAATGGTCCCACAAACCACATTACAAAAAGGATTATCTACAAGGGATCCAATATCATTTCTTAATCCTCCTATCATGATCATCACACACATTCTAAACTGACCTCTTTAAACAAAACACCTCATCAGTCACTACCTCACTTAGAAGGACTTTATATAGGATCCCCAAATCAGACCTTAAGCACTACAAAATAACACTGATCCATATTCAAATCCCAGTGATTTCATCCCTTCCAAATGGATATATTTAATATAAACTTCAATAAACAGGTTCCATAATTACTAATGTAACATCCTATTTTTTACAATTAAAATAAAAAACATCGTGTGATAAATTATTAAAATCGTAAGTGGGAAAAATTATTTATCATTAAAATGAATAAATAATGTGTTAGAGGTAGTGAATGATATAAATATCACATTCAAAACTTTTGAAAATTAAATGAATTTTTTTTGGAGTTATAAGCTAAGTTAGTGTGATATTTTGAGGCCAGTAAATCCCCATTGAGGACTCTTCAATCATTTGGAAGTATCATGCATGATAAAATCTTTTTTTATTTAAAATTATTTTTATATTGCATTTTTAATTAACAAATAATTTATATCTATTAGACTGTGTGTCTTATGAAAAATTTGAGACAACTATTGTGTTCAAAAAGGGGAGTTTATGCTAGGAGGGATATAAATTTTATATGAAATGAGCATTTCATCTGATCACTTCATAAATTATGTTTTAATAATTAATAATAGTATTATATAAAATTAATTAATTTAAATTTAATTTTTATATGGGAAAATTTTATTAACTGTAGGTTTCACCATTAATTAATTGTGGTTGAATCTGATTCTTACAAAAAACTACAGTTTTCCCTTATTTAATTTAAAAACACTATAAACAGATAAATTAAAACCTTATGTAATCAATATTATGTTAAAATGGATCATAAAATGGGGAATTAAAATTTTCCAACTTTAAAACTCAATTATGGTTTCATATGTGATGATTGTATTATGATTTTTTGTGGTTCTTTCGAGATCAGACTATCTAAAAACATCATTTACCCTGATTGGTGAACACCATTTATCCAATACGAGTCTCTTTTCATGTTTCAAACACCATAATGACCCCATAATTTTTTTCATCGTAGAACGAGTAACAACCCTATATCCATTTTTTAATTTTCTTATCTTTTTATTCATTTATATTATTTTCTTATCTTTTGAAATCAGCAAAATAAGTGTTTAAATTTAAATTATAATGATAAACATAGACTTATAAAAAATAATATTTATTTAAATTATCTAGGGTAAAATCTGAAAAACATTAAATGATAATTAAACCAGAAAATAGTTTATCAAAATTAGTTTAATGTAATTATATGTATTAAAAAATGATAATAACTAATATTATCAAATGATAATTACTTGAAATTATCCAAATGTTAGTTATTTTAGACGTTATCACCAGATAAATTCAATGTCGTATTAAATGATAAATTCATTATCAAAGGAAATATATTAAAAAAGATTAATTTTGTTGAATGAAACCAACGTTCTAAAATTAATTTAAGGATATAAATTATAAAATAAGGATTATAATTATTCTTGGGGATAATTCTTGTGATTTTATGAATTGATATAAAATGATAATATGGATATTATATAGGAGAGAGAATATGTCATCACATGTGATATTTTATTTCCTTTGGATATAAAATTGATGTTCAGTTTGTAGGAAACCCTTGGTATATCTCAATCGTCGACATGAAAACATCTTGAGACTTTTACGTGTCTCCTTTGACTATGATAGAAACATGAATAGGTATTTCCTAATTAGGATTTACAATGTTTATTACATTATTACACTCCCATTTACACTAGTTTCTTTGATGATTATATTTTTTTTTCATTTAAATTGTTCATGCATGATTTTGATCGCATATGACTATGTGTGTAACACATACAAACTATTTTAACTACATGAGGGATATAAATATATATTTTATAAATATTATATTATGATCAAATGTTTTCATGTAAGATTATATATACTCATGTTGATATTTCATACCTATTTGTGTGCTCACCAATCATATGTATTACAATTATTTGTTAGTTTTTAGAGGAAATTATAATATGTGGACCTTTGTGACTTATTTATTCCCTAGTTTGGGGGAATTATTGAATGATACCTTAGTGATGAGGGACCTCGACATAGAAATGAGGTATGAAGACACCCTGGAATCATGTAGAGGGTGTCGTCGAGGAAATAATGATGCTAAGATCTATTCACCATGAGACAGCTTGGTCAATGTGAGTACTAGTTATTCTAATCTAAAGGATTTGGGAAAAATGAATCACTTATCAGATAGATGATTCTAGATGTAACCTCCATGATACATTTAGGACATTTTATACATGATTTTTTGTTTCTTATGACTCATGTTGGTATCTTCAAGCATAGAACCGAAGCTGGTACAGAAAGGGTTTGTGGAAGCATAGCTAGCGCACTACCACTCAGTTATGGATTATATGATTATGAGATTTTTATATTTATTATTATCATGGTAAAAACATTTATACCTGAGCATAATAGGTTATCGATGCATTGGTGGTTTCCTAATGAGTCATTAACTCACACCCTACTCGGGCATTTCGTTGCGCTTATAGATTTCATGAAAGACCCGATGAAGTGAAAGAGCCCTATCGTGAATGGATGAGAAGGTGGGGCATGGATCCTGGGAATACATATATATGAAATAGAGTTTATTAATGTTCATTTAATTATCATTTGTTTTATGTATTCCAAATAAGCTTTTCACATTGAGCGATTATTTTATTTGCAGGATTTGTATGTAAATTAATTTTTGCACAGTAACTATAATTATATATGTGTATCCTTTAGTTATTATTGATCCCATAACATGATACTGAGGGTATTTTCTCCTCAATGACATACATAGACCATCACTGCTAGTCACCAGCCTCTTGTGTATGGGGAGGCATGCATGCGGTCATGTGGTATTTTGACCGAGGCTTGTAGCTTCAGATTAAGATGCTAGAAAATGTTTTTATAGAATCATGATTTACTAACTTGATTATTTTAATTCTCTTTAACAATATAGGTTATTATTCCATATATATATATACCTATTTTTTCATATAATTTCATTAATTATAGTCCTTGAATTTTTCTATATGTTCAAGACAGTTTGTTATGTGTGATATAGCTGAGTTTCCTTGATTTGATGATATATCTATGTTTCCATGTAGTGTGATATATCATTATTGGAATTATTTATTTGAATTGATAAATATATTGCATTATTATATATATATATAATGACTGTGACTAAAATGAAGGGACATAATCATTGGTTAGACATGGTAGGGGTATACCATGGGTTAAGTGTAGACTCCTCAGAAAACCATGTTTGACCCTATAGACTATTTTGTACATTCTATGTTCCTATTACACTTTTTATGTATAATATTCCTCAACATAGATGTTTGGTGGGACTATTAAATGGGTAGGATCCTCCTAACCAAGTCCCAACACCATCTCTAGTAGTGCAAGAAGTATTTCTTTATCAGGAACCAACAAGATCCATGGTTGATACAAGGGGGATTTACAGTTCCAACATCCTCCTTCCTTCTAGAGAACCAGTAGACCACATGATGCTAAGGATTTGGAGGGTATCATTGACGGTAACTTTGACCCCATGGAGATTCCATCAGACATGACGGTGAAACTATATGCCTTCTATGTTATAAGAATATTCTAGGTATCAGAGGGTAGTTATGGGACATGCTGGACGACATGAGGGTCTCACATGGGAGGACATCAAGGACCTATTTTTTATATATTTTAACCGAAATATTTTAGATCAGTCAAGAAATAGAGTTAATTGAGATTCATTGTGATTCGATGAAAGTTTTAGAAAACTATGCATGTTTTACTAAGCTCCTCTATTTTGCACTACATTTGGATACAAATGAGGACTAGATGGCCAGGATGTTTGAAATTAGTCTTCAACTCGACCATAGAATGAAATTCCAGATCATCATCATAGCATCAGAATTAGAGGTTTTGAAGAAGTACCTTACCATTAATAGGATTCTGGGGGATTGAGGAACAAATAGAATTTTCCTACATTTCACTAGTCATACTAGTGGATCTTCTACTGTTACTGTGAATACATATTATGATGATATGAAGAAAATGTATTGGAACATGTTGCAGAGTAGTGGAATAAATGTGAATCAAATCTTAGTCTCTCATATCCCTTATATAGGTGAACCACAATTCTTTATCTATGGGATGTTTGGACACTATAGTTTTGTGTGAACATCGCCTGAGAGCCAATGATGATAGTGCATTAGGACATGACACATCTAGTTCTTTGGAACAATAATATCAATAATGATAGGGAGGGCAACATGGATAAGGGGATGGTGGTCCAGGAAGGGACCTTAGAAGATGATGCACACCAAACATAGGTAAGTAGTTCTGGGACAGGAATGTAGATTAGACAGAGGATAGGTTTATGTAGTGGATCAGATTTCAACAAATGGTGGGGAGGGACCTTCAACCTTTTCTGGTGACCAATTTATCACTTTGACTATATCTATTTATTTTTTCAATAATAGTGCATCACATTCTATCATATTTGTACAAGTAGTTTTTGTAATTGACATACCAATCTAGTGGTAAACTAGGATAGTCTCCCTTGATACACCATAGGGAATTAGAGTTGACTGTTTTACCCAATGCCTAGATTTTCCCCTAGTTGTTTTCGGAGATCGACATCTATGGGAAATAATGATTATGGATATGATGAATTTCCTTCTAATTCTCAGAAGGGACAAGATGACCATCTTCTGTTCTCACACTGATTTCTATCATAGACATGTATATTTACTTCGGCTTAGGGAGAGATGTTCATGATAAATAGTGAGTGGGAACCGAGAGTAGGTAGAGTTGTAAAACACGTGAGTAATATTAGGAGGATTTCATCCTATAAGGTAGGAATGGCTCTTTCATTTGCATCAATGGGAGCCCCCCATCTTTTCCACCAGTTTTCAATCCCTATCTAGAAGTTTTTTCAGATGATTCCATAGGGGAACCTCCAGAAAGAGGAGTTCACTTTGAGTTAGATCTTACACCAGGATCATAACCCATTTCAATACCTCAATTTTTATGGCACCAAATGAGATGATATAGAAAGTTGTTTACATAGATGTATTGGAGTGAATGGTTTTCATCAGAAATAGTACTTCCCCATGAGGTGCACCTAACTTATTCACATAGATGACAAACAATTATCTTTTGTTATGTTTTGATTACCAGATGCTGAATGAGGTGATGGTGAAGAGAAAATATCATTTTCCCAATATTAATGATCATTTTCATTATATATGGGGATCTTGGTGGTTCCCCATGATTGATCCTAGATCAGGCTATCACCAATTGTAGGTTATATAGGAGGACATTCTGAATATGGGGTTTCATAGTAGATATAGACTACATGAGTATATAGTAATTTTGGTTTGGCTGATTAATTCACTCGCAGTGTTAATGGACCTCATTACCAAGATCAACCATCCATAGATAGACTCATTCATTAATTTATGCATTGATGATATCATTATATACTATCCGACATTAAAACAACAAGAAAGGCACCTGGAGATAGTTTTGGGTATGCTTAGAGAATAAAGGCATCAATCCAAATTGCCAAGTGTCACTTTTTGATTAATGAGGTGAAATTTATGAGACATGGGGTGACTAAATACCTATATACCTTGAGAAATTTGATGTAATCATGTCATGTTCACATCTTAGAAATTGTTTTACAATAGTGAGATTTCTGGGTTTAGAAGGATATTACCAACTATATATCTAGTACTTATCCCAACATTCATCACCCATGACCACACTTAATAATAAGGGAGTGATGTTCCAGTGGTCAGACTAATGTGGAGAGGGTTTCCTTGAGATATAGTTTTGTTTGATGACAACTCCATTAATGACACTCCCTGATCCTATGATCAGTTATTAAGTATATTATGATGAATCTAGAATTAGTTTGAGGTAAGAGTTAATGAAAAAAGGGAAGTAGTAGTGTATGAGCCTCATTAGGAATTACATTATGAGTGGACCTAAAATACATGTGACCAATAGTTTCAATCTATGGTTCATCATCTAATGTGTTGGAGACACTATCTCTTTGGTGAGAGATTTATTGTTTACATGGTCCATATGAGTCTTCTCGATATCTTAACACAGAGGGACCGAAACCTAATATAGAGGTTCCTGGTTGATTATATTCAAATTTTTGAATTAGAGATTACATATTTACATGGGATGGTTAATATCATTGTAGATTCTCTTATCCATAAGTTACATGTTGAGTTAGAGATTTGTGAGAGGCCTTCTGGGAAGCAGTGGTGACTGATGTGCTTATTGGTTAACAGGATGGTCGATGCTTCTGAGGGTCAGAGATCTATGACAATTTCCAATTTAATGATTATATCTTATCTTGTGGATCATGCAAACATTGGTTAGGAGATAAAACCATATTGTGTTTTCATGAGGGAGCATCTTACTAGTGGTGGCCCGAATTCCAGATGGAGTTTAGGTAGCAATGATGAGTTAATAGTTCATGAGAGGGTGGAAGTCCCTCCCAATTCATTGATGAGATGATGAGGTATTACATTACCTATATATGGATAGTAAATCCTAATGTGGCCATGATGTACCATGACTTTAGGATGCAGTTCTGGTTGGCAGGGAGGAAGGGACACCTTATTAGTTTTGTATCCCATTGCTTTTCCTATCTGAAGGTAAAAGATGAGCACCAATGTCCAGGATGATTATTACATTCAATTCCATTACCTATGAATATGTGGGATAAAATCAGGATGGACTTTGTATTGGGGTCAACCATGACCCCTTTGAATCATTACATAGTCTGTGTGGTTTTCGATTAGTTAACAATGTCTAGTCACATCTTATTAATCATAGGGAAACACTCAGTAGGGGATCTATTATGGCTCTATGTCAGACAGATATTTCACCTTCAAAGAGTTTATATGAGCACTGTTTTTTATATAGATTCATGTTTTTTATCCTAATTTTTTCATGGCTTGCATAGATCTCTAGGTACTTAACTGATATTGAGTATGACGTACTGTCCTTAGACGACGGACAGTCTAGGTGGGCTATATGCATATTAGAGGATATTCATTGAGTATGCATTCTTGATTTTGGTAGTGAGTGGGATGATTAAATATCCTTGTTTTAGTTCACATACAATAATATTTATCAATCATTAATTTTGACGGAACATTATTGGTCTTTTTATGGGAGGCCATCTAGCTCACCACACTGTTGGCATAAGGTGGGTGAGGTAGTGGATATTGGCCACAATATGGTTCTAGAGACCTCTGATAGAGTGATGTTGATATAAAATAGATTTATAACCACTCATAACATGAAAATATTATATGAAACTCATAGGAGGATACCATTGGATTTTTCTAAGGAAGATCATGTTTCATTTAGTGTGACTCTTCGATTAGGGAACTAACGTCTGGGAAAGGAAGGACTGTTAGCACCATAATTTTTTAGAACCACTGTGATCAATGAGAGTATAGAGGTATACGATTATCAATTGGACATACCATTTTACTATAGAGGTATGCATGGAATGTTCCTTGCATCACAACCTCAGTGGTACATACCCAACCACGCACAAGTAATTGATTGCAAGGACATTGAGCTGGAGATAGATGAACCTTATGAAGATTATCTAGTGTACATTATAGATCAAAGAAAGAAGATTTTATGAAGAAATATAGTACCATAAGTTTATATTTAGGGGAAGCATGAATGGATCTAGGATGAGTTGTGTGAGTGTGGAGACTGAGGTTTGAGATTAATGTCCTCAGCTGTTTGAGAAAGACCACTAGAGTTACTTCTCAAGGATGATAAGTCCGAAGAGGGGAAGAGTTGTAAATTCTAGTTTGTTATAATATTAATAGAAAAACCCCAATTTAAATAATTTTAATATCATAATTGTGTGGAAATTATTTATCAGTAAAATAAATTAATAATGTATTAATGGTTTTGAATGAAAGAAAAATTTCAGTCAAAACATTGGAATATTAGGTAAAATATTTTTGGAGTCAGACACCATGTTAGTGCGCTATTCTGAGTCCTATAAAGCCTCAGTGAAGATAGAGTAAAAATATTAAATATATTATATAATGTGAGGGATATTTTTTTAAAATAATTAAAAAATTCCAAAAGAGTGCATTAAATGAGAAATTTAAGACCACATTTTGGCCCCTATCACGTTTTTTACCCTATACAAGGTATAACAATTGAATGTATCAGAAATTTTTATGGATCACTCATGGTAAATTTTTATTTATTTTTAATTAATTTTTTATTCCATTTTTAATTAACAAATAATTAATATCTATCAAATGGTGTGTCATATAAAAAATTTAAGACCATGTTTGGGCTTGGAATCATGTGTTTACACATGATAGGGTATAAATTTTATACGCAACAAGTGTTTTTTATTATCACTTAATCAATTAGGATTTTACTTTTAATTAAATTATAATATTAAATTAAATAACATAAAAATCATTTTTAATGGTGGTTCATCTTCTTCAATGTAGGCTTCACCATTAATGCATGGGGGTTGAATCCCATTCTTCAAAAATCTATCGTTTTAAAAAATTTAAATTTCTAACACCTTAATCACATGAATAAAAAACATCCATTATCAATTTATGTTGAGACAGATCATAAAATGGGATATGGAAGTTTCCCTTTTTCAAATGCGGAAAGGGTATCATATGTTTCAATTGGTTTTTGATTTTTGTGGATTTTGTCAAGGTAGACTATCATGAAACTCCATTTCCAATTAATGGTGAACATCATTGATCCAATACAGGTCTCTTGACTAGTTTGAAGCACCACATCGACCACATTCTTTTTTGGTTCCTCCTATGCACAACTCCACTATACCAATGTTTTTTATTCTATTTTTATTATTATTTGTTCATTATTTATTCTTATAACGCCTTTTCATTACATAAAAGTATGTGTTTAAATTGAACTTAAAATTATAAACATAGATTTATCAAATATAATCAGGAAGTAAATTATCAAGGGTTAAATGAGAAAAATTATCAATGATAATTAGACAATAAAATATATTACAAAATTTTAAAACTATAATTACATGGATTAGTAATAGTTAATTGCTTGAAATTATTAATGGCCAGTTAATGAATACTTTACAACTTGATGAATTTAATGTTTTGTTAAATGATAATTGCATTATTAAAGGATATTTTGATATATATATATATATTAAAAATAGAATAATTATGAGGAATACCACCTATATTTTGAAAATAATTTTGGGATATAAATTTTAGAATGGGGATTACAAATTTTCTTGGGGATAATTTTTTCTATTGTATGTGTTGACCTAAAATGAAAATCCAAAAATTATCTTGGAGAGAGATAATGTAATCTAAGGTAATATTTTTTATCATTTAGAAATAAAGTATATGTTTTTTATTGGACGATTTGATATATCTCGATCACCAAAGTGCCTACAATTGAGACATTATCATGTCACCTTTGATGATAATAAAACGATGATGTGGTCTTCATTATGTTTGAGGTAAGAAGTTATTTATCTTCTTGAGATCACATTTACACTTATTGAATTGATGATTATATTTTTGGAATTTAAATTGGTCATTCTTGATTGTGATCACATGTGAGTTTTTGTGTAGACCATAAAAACTTTTGAGTTACTCCATGAGAAATATATGTGAATCTTTTATAATAATTTTATTATGATCACTTGTTGTCTTGTATGGTGCTATATTGTCATGTGGATATACTATGCCTGTTTTTGTGCTCTCCCAATATATGTTTTACCAAGACTTGTTAGTTGACGGTCGTATTTATGATAGGTGGACCATCATGAATTACTTATTCCCTAGTGGGTGGATAATGCTTGAATGAATCCATAATGACGTGAGACCTAAGTATATGGTGGGGGTATGGGGATTCGATGTACTCTTGTTGAGGGTGTACTCGAGGAATCCTTGATGCATTGTTCCATTCATCAGGAGATAGACTAGTCAATGTGGGTCCTGGATATTCTCTTTTAGAGGATTTAGGAGACATTGATCACTTGAGGGACATATGACACAGTGTATCACCTCCCTGACTCTGTGAAGATACCGCACAAGGGATGGTTTGTTTCGTCCTAGTCATTCAGATATGTTCTGGAATGGATCTAATGTAGATATAGTTGGGTGTTGTGGAAGAATTATTAGTACAATATTTCTCATTTTGGGATTGTATTTTTATGCACTTATTGTATTTATTATTTTCATTGTATAGACATTTTTACTTGAGATCATCAAGTTATGAACACAATGGTGGTGCTATACTGAGCCTTTTACTCACACCCTACATGGGAATTTGATTACGCTTATAGATTTCATGAATGAAATAGTGAAGGGAAAGGGCCTTGTGGTCAATGGATGACAAGGTGGATCACAGAGTTGGGGTGGATCAGGATGAACAGTGGAGGAACCATTATTATTTTTATTTATCTTCTATTTTATGTATTCTACATAGGCATTACGCATTGGGATATGATTTTATTTTCATTTCATGTATATAAATTTATTTCTACACAATTACTATAAATATATATATATATTTGTGTGTTTTCATAATTTATTATTGATTATATGACGTCATTCTATGGGTATAGTCTCTCAAATGACGAATATATACCCTCACAGCTCGTTGGATGCCCCTTGCATAGATGAGGGGGTTCATGTGGTTATGTGGAATTATGTCTTAGGCCTATAGGTTCAGATCATGATTTTACAACTAAACCATATGAAGAAAACTCATGCAAGTCTCATTAACGTCTCTTTTCCCATGTTGTAAATCATTATCACAATCCTAGCTTGGACGTCAAATGACAACACCCCACCTAGAACTCTTAATCTAAAAACCTCAAATGTATTCTCTCATCATACCTATAAAAACCTAAAACAACTAAGAAATTGCCTATACACACCATTATTACCCCAACATCACTTCAAATATACTAAATTACTTATTATGTATGTTTCATAAGTCCAATTATATGTTTTTTGTGAGAAAAAAAGAAAACACTTTCAAGGAAAGATTCCCTGATTTGAACATCATACACATGAGATATAAAACAAAAAAATCTATCAGGATGTGTACCTCATCCATTCATGACATTTATTTTCCAAATATATGGTGTACACTAGAACTATATTATGTGAACCCACATTGATACAAAGACATGTTTCTCACATATACTTTATCTAAATAAACCCCAAATTCTCCAATCATGTAATGCACAAAGTGAATGATCGTACACCATAAACAACAATGTGACCCCATGAATGTTGACTATTTAAATACCCCACAACCCTTCATGCCTCCTTACATGTAATTTCCTCAAGGAAATTCATTATATAGTTATCATCTTTTACACTAGTAAACAATAAAAAATGACTTGTGCTCACTATAATACATATTGTCTCTTAATGTTTGTCAAATAGATATAATGTTTGAAACTCCTCAGAACCCTATTTCCCCCAATATCACAAAACAATTTCCAATAACCGGATCCCCAAAGTTTATAAAAAAATAAAATAAAAAAACTTATCTAATGAGAGATAATGTGGGATTAAAATATGTTGTAAATATCCTGATGAATATTCCAAATGATTAATCATGTATCCATTCTCTACACCTACCAAATCATGATCCCACTCCTTGGATGAAACCCAATTCACATCCATAATTCATCCCCCACCCCCTTCATATATATTGATGATATGGGGAATCCCCACCTCCCCATTAATTTCGATGAAATGGACATTTTAGGAGGTTAAAATTAATGTTAAAAATTTATAAATCCTACATAAAGTCCCTCCTTAGCACGAAGAACATGATTTGAGTTTTAATCATTCCAAAGTAAAACCACCCATTATGAAGAAAATTTAAAATTAAAAAATTACAATATATGGCTCAATTTTAGAGATAAAATTATTAAAACATGTGAGGATTAGTATAGTAATTTATTGAAAATTACATAATCCAAAAAATATGACTAGATAAGAATTTCTAAAACATTATACCTAGGGTAATTACTACATTACAAGACTGAAATGAAAGTTATAAAATTATCTTATGATCATATTTAATGGAATATTAATTTTTTATCACTTAATAATCATTCCATAAAATAAATTAAAATTTCATTTATTTTTCAAAACATGTGTCAATTCAACTATTTAAAATATTCACCGAACAATACATATCACTCTCTAGGAGCCTCCATACCCAAATTTCTATAATTCACTAAACTTGAGAAAAATAAAACCTATAATTTCACCAAACCATTGACTATATTATATTAAACAATAGTGTTTTATGAAATCTAGGACTCCATCACACTATAAAATTTCAATCATGTAATCTTGTACATACTATAATACATTGCAACTCCATGACCTGGGTTACCCAGAGTCGTTGCATTATTACGTATCATTGGCATGATCACAAAAGATCAAGTGTCGAAAGACCAATTAGTTTTGTAGCCTTGGAAGTACTAGATACATTCATAAGGATTACATTACATAATAAAATGGAAAACTACAACAAAATTGTTTCCATAGACAACCCTGAGATCCCATAGATTATCCATTCAGGCCAGTCATAATACACTTCTTCAAATCCTTCTAAAAATAAAACATATATAGGGGTGAGCTCAGATGCTCCTTAAGGATAATAATATAGCAGAAACATTCTTAAATACGCATAAACATTTAAGGAAATGTATAGAACTAAAGAAACATCCTTTTCAACATAAACATCATCATAATATGGAAAATATAAATCAAAATAATTACATTTACTTACTCACAAAGATATTCTACTAGTTGAATAATCACATGCAATATCAATAGCCACTTTCATAATGATGGAATGAATAATTCCATACTTTCATAACCACATAGTCAAGGACTTGTGCCAGGACTAAAAATATTTTTTTGTGAAGGCCTTGGGAAAAGATACTAGTTTGTCTCATGAGACATACTGATTCATCGAGGAGCGATAGCAGGCTCCACCTGTCACTTACTTAGTCCAATACATTCCCCATATGAAAAGGTTTAAACAAAACATAAACATTCGTATTAAAACTGGCATATGAAATTTCAACACATTATCCATAAAACATGAATGGTATGAATTAACAAATCCATAGTCAAACATATCACAAAACATTCAATACAATATGGATGTCTTGAATCATAATAAATCAACTTCAAACAAACTTAAAATCTACCAAAGGATGTTGACATAGACGAAATCAAAACCTTTTTAGAGGAATATCTCTTTTTATTTGGAAATCATTTAAATGTCATGTAATTATACAAGAAAACATTTATAATTTAAAATATTCATAAAATCTTGTACGGGAAGCTTCAACGATGTTATAACGGCAGAAAATAGCCATACACTCCCTATAAGATAAAAAAACATTCTTACCATAATTTTGTGGAAAAGGTCATAATGTACCATGTTTGGAAAACGATGGAAATATTCCTTCCAAAACATTTTATAAAAATTAAAACAATAGTATAAATGAATTTAACCTATATTCTAGTAAATAGTAATTTTTTTGGAATATACTTTTATGAAACAAGGATGTAGATGATAAAGTGTTCCCAATAGATACTTATGTAAAAACAGCCTCAGATAATAAAGAGATAGTGAAATTAACCCTTATCTTGTACATTTCATTGGTCAAGGGTAGGTCAAACTCCTGTATAATGGTGAAATAATTTTTACTAAATTATAAAAGAATCATATATATTAATATTATATCATATATGATATTTTAACATTTCATTGTTAATAATATCTTAGTATTATCGTCGTTTCGGGTGTTAAATGATTCGTTTTCCTTTATATGATTTGTTATGTAAGTAATTTTTTATATGTATAGGATGTATCTTATTCATATTCAGAATGATATTATGTTTTTAAGCATTATTTTTAATCATGTAATGAAAATTAGTCTTGAATGGATAAGATGGGGAATGAATCCTATCACGTTCATGGAGACGGTAATCCTGATGTACGCATGAGCGACAATATCATTATTTTGATATTAAAATAATATATAATTTGATGGTATATCATATTTATAGAATAATTAATATTTAAATTAATTACACATAATTATTATAACCATACAAATAATAATGTATTGAATAATAATTACACCAAGACGTGGAGACGGTAAGCTGTACGTACGCACGTATGGTGACATGTCATTCAAAGGATGGATAGAATAATGAATCGGGTTGTACCATATTTATAATAACATAATATTATATATAAATACTGTATTTGTTATTTTAGAATAGAAAAAACTGAGAAAGAGGAAGTGGAAGATGAAAGGAACTTGAAAGAGGTGATGAAATATTTATCTCTTCTTCGGGTTTTTCCTTTTTATTTGATCAAAAGGGCTCCTTAGGATGGATTTATGACTAAAGTAATGCCTCTAAGATGAAGTTATGATAGTTTATAGGTTATTTGGGTATGGTTTTTCTGATTAAAATGGCATTGAAGGTGTGAATTTGAGAGAAGGGGAAGTGACTTTTATAAGGGTGAGGGGCACCTTAGGAAAAGTTTGAAATATTATTTTATAATAAACACGTTTTAGGTTTCTAATGGATAAAATGTGGAGTATTTAAAGTCTATGGTGGTTATGGGTTGAAAAACACTCAACCAATAGGTTTTAGAATGGTTTGGGTCACTATATTAACCTTATATTTTATATTTAACTCTTAATTAAATATTTTGACATTTACCATGTCTCTTTGTATTTTTATATTATATGGTTAGTAAACATACTCTATAACTCCAAGAGAACCCCAAGTGTATCATTAATGATACACCTATCACTATAAAAGTCATTTTTACAAACCTTATATTTTTAGGAAAATAATATAAATTAGTAATATAAAAATTGTTTTAGAAACTTTTTTATGGAAATTTTGACACTATTTGGTATTTTGTTTTTTCTAAATTCATAACAGCATTATAACTTCAATAAAAATTCTAATAATCAACCAAAATATGTAATATTAGCCTATAAAATTACTGTAATTCCTAAAAAGTCTCAAATTACATTTATTTGTATATTTATATTATAAACTATTATAGTATTTCATTAATTAGGTAATTACATCATCATCATTGTGTCATAAATAAATTGAAATTTTTATTGTCTAAAAAATATAAATAAAATACCATTATGTAGGAAATATTTTTATCTTTCTAATTAATATTTATAGTCGAATTTATCTTATGTTTAATTCTATATTAAAAATGGTTTAGGTAAAAAACATTGAATTTAACACTTTTAACTCTTCTTTGAATTAAATAATAATAAATGTCCTAATCTAATACAAGGGGACCAAAGAGGTTCATATTGTATTTATAAGGTTGTTTTGGGTCGAATTATACTTATGGAATAGAATTAGTAAATGTGTTAGGGTAATAATAATATCACTTTTACCCTTAATTTCCCTATTTACTTTTAACTGTGGTAAATAAAAGTAAAAAGTTACTGTTCACCAGAAATTATTTTTATCTTATTGAACCAAATTTTACCCCTTAATATTAACTATGTCTCTTGGATTTTTGAAATTCACCTCACAGAGGTGGTAAAATTATGTTTTATGTAAATTTTACAATACTCCTAGGAGGTAGGTAAAAGACGGTAAAATGTTCAATAAAATTTTTATATATCTAAAAATATTATAAACTGACTCCAATGAATTGAATTGAACAAATATAGTTATTATTTATCTATTTTGACCTAAAATAAATTTATATAAGATAAATAATTATTTAAATAAAAATTTGGTTTTAAACAATGACTCAGTGTTTTTCATTTTTCATCAAAAAATGAAAGTTTTCAGAAAAATTCCAAGAATTCACCCTAAGTTAATTTCTATATTACCAATCCAAAAATGAAGTCTATTTTGAATGATAAAATTTATTAAATTTCAAAAATTGGGTATTACTATTCATAACAGCTAGTTTGATTGGTTGTGGTGTGTTAGAAGTCAATGTTGCGTACAACACACGCTACTGTATTATTCAAAGAGAATTGTACCGTGGACGTTTGTGGTGTTACATTATCCCCTCCTTAAAATAATTTCATAATTGAAATTTCTAGAGTATTACTGTATAAAAATTCTTGGGTTGTTCTTCATCATATGTTCCTTGGGATCCCACGTTTTCTCTCCCATCTTATGGTTTCTCCAATGAAATTATACCAGACGAGTCGTCCGATTTCTCAAAACTTGTTCTCTTGTATCAAGAACCATGATAGGATCTTCACAATGAGACCAATCTAGTTCTAGTTCTTATTCCTCATAGGTGAGTACATGAATTGGTTCAGGAATTTATTTTCTCAATAGTGTTACGTGGAATACATCGTGAACTTTGGATAGACTTGGTGGCATTGCCAAACGGTAATCTACATCCCCAATTCGTTCTAGAATTTCAAAAGGTCTGATGTACCTGGAACTCAATTTTTCCTTCTTACCAAAATGTATAACACACTTCCAAGAAGATAACTTCAATAAAAAATGATCTCCTACCTGAAATTCCAAAACCTTCCTTCTATTATTAGCATATATCTTCTTCCTACTTTGAGTTTTTTTTATGTGGTTTTTGATTACCTTCACCTTTTCCATCGTTTCCTCCACAGGTTATGGGCCTACATGTTTTCTTTCACCAACATCATCCCAACAGGTTGGTGTGTGACATCTCTTTCTGTATAATGCTTCATATGGTGCCATCTGAATACTTTAATGGAAGCTATTATTATAGGAAAATTCTACTAGAGGTAAATATTGATCCCACATACATTGAAAGACAAGTGAGTATGATCTCAATATGTCTTCTAACGTTACAATAGTCAGTTCTGATTGTCCATCAATTTGGTGGTGGTAGGCAGTGATCAAACAAAGGATAGTATCTAGGGATTTCTAAAGACTTTTCTAGAATATTGATGTAAAATGTGGATCACAATCAGAATCAATCGATAGTGGTACTCCATGAAGTCTTGAAAATTCATTAATATATAGTTTTTCTAATCGTTCAAGTTATAAATCTTCTATTATAGAAAGAAAATGTGATGACTTGATAAGATGATAAATAATGACCCATACAGTATCATTCCTTCTAGGGGTCTTTGGTAGTCCCATGGCAATTTTCATCATAATATTATCCCATTTACACTCAGGTATGGTAAGAGGTTGCATGAATCCTCTATTATGTTACCTTCTAGCTTTCACTTGTCGAAAAACCAAACATCTTGACACAAAATCAGAAATCTTTCTTTTCATGTTGTCCCACAAAAAATTTTCCTTCAAATATCTATACATTTTGGTGCTCCTAGGGTGTATAGAGAAATTAAAGCTATGAGATTCATCCAAAAAATCACTTTTTAGATCAGGTATATCGGGAACACAAAGTCTCTTCCCAAAATTCAAAATTCCATCTTCATATACGAAGTCACTCAATCTCCCGTTATTCGTAGCTATAATCCTCTTTTGAAACTCCTCATCATCAGCCTGAGAACTTTTTATCCTTTCTAGTAATGATGGTTTGGAAGCCATTTGAAAAATCATTGGTGTTCCACCTTCCATGGTTATTCCCATGTCCATCTTTAATTGATCCATGTATATAGGATCATTTTCAACTCTCATCTTGTTCAAAAATTCATGATCATTTTTACTCAAAGCATCTGCCACCATATTTTATTCCCACAAGTGGTAGTGTACAGTGCAATCATAATGATTTAGTAGTTTAAGCCATCTCCTTTTCCTCATGTTGACTTCTTTCTATGAGAAAATATACATCATACTCTTTTGATCGATATATATATCACATTTTCACTATAGAGATAGTGTCTCCAAATCATCAAGGAAAATATTACAACTGCTAACTCAAGATCATGAGTATGATAGTTTTCCTCATGATTTTTTATCAATTTTGATGCATTGGAAATAACTCTATCATTCTGCATATGGAAAAAACCAATTCCTTTCTATGATGCATCACTATAAATAACAAACCCATCATTCCCCGATGGTAGAGTCAATATAGGAGAATTGACTATTCTTATCTTCAGTTCTTCAAAAAATTCTTCACACTCTTTTGTCAAAACAAATTTAACCCCTTTAAATGTGAGCTTGGTTAATGGGTTAGCTAATCGGGAAAAATTCTGGACGAAACGCCGATAATAACCAATTAAACCAATAAAACTATACACCACAGTTATACTCATCGGTGCTGTCCATTCTTGGGTTGTTATTGTCTTATAAAGATCAATAGATATTCCATACTTAAAGACAATATGGCCATGAAAATAAATATCCAGACTCTAGAATTCACACTTGCAAAACATCCCATATAATTCATGTCTTCTAAGTGTATTTAGAATAATGCACAAGTGATTTTCATGATATTCATAGAATTTGGAGTATAACAAGATATCATCAATAAATACCACTACAAAGTCATAAAGATATTCCTTGAAAAATCTATTCATTAGATCCGTGAAGACCGAGGGTGCATTAGTCAATCCAAAAGGCATTACTGTAAACTCGTAATGCCCGTACCTGGTTCGAAATGATGTTTTCAGAATCTCTTCCTTCTTCACACACAAATTATGATATTCAGATCAAAGTTAAATATTTTAAAAGTATTTAGCTCCATGATTTTGGTCGAATAAATCCTCAATGCGAGGTAGGGGATACCTATTATTTATTGTTATAGCATTGATATCCATGTAGTCAGTGGACAACCTCATAGATCCATCTTTCTTCATAACAAAAAGGAGAGGGGAACCCAATGGAGAGACACTAGGGAAAATAAATCCTTTATTACTCAATTCCTCTTGTTGTTTCTTTAGTTCCACTAATTCCATAGTGTCCATTCTATAAGGGGTCTTTGATACGGGCCTTGACCTAGGAATTAAATCAATGGAAAACACAATTTTTCATTTTGGAGGATGTCCAGGTAAATCTTCTAGAAACACATCAACATATTCATTCAAAATAGGTACATACTCTATTTGAACATTCCTTTCCTCACCCATAGTTATTTCATTCTCTTCCTCCCCAATAATTTAATTTACTTGTGCTACTGAAGGTGGATCTAGATAAGAATTAAGTGGTGACTATTTTTCTATAAATATAAGGTGTTCTTTATCATCGCCATCAAAATTAGTAACCTCCTTCACCTTAAAATGAATTTTTTCATCATGGTCTGATAGACAATCCATACCGATGATTATATCAAATTCAATAATTGGTATGGTGATGAGATCAGCAGATAAAGAACATTTATTTGCCCTAATGGGAACTGATTCACAAAACATTGTAGCAATGATACTTCCATTAAGAGTTTTGACTAGTAACTCCCTTGATAAATCAAATTGGAAATATGTAACTTTCATAACAAACTGGGTATATATGAAACAATTCAATGATCCAGAATCAAATAATGCATTGGCTAAACAAGAGGAAACCATTAAATTACCTACCATTACATCTTTCAGAGCTTCAACCTTAATAGTTTTGATAACATAAGCATGGCCTTGATCCCTTGGCCTATTCTAAGGTTTGTTCCACTAACTCTTATGAAATTCATTTGCATAATTACCCCTTTCTCTACAATTTTAGCATTCAAAATCGACATCATCTTTCTTCCCCTTACAATCACAAGTTTGGTGGCCTTTTTCCCCACACTTGTAATAGACTCCCATTCCCTTTAGGAAACTACCAAGGTGATTCTTACCACATTTAATGCAGGATGGATATTCAAATTTCCGCTTCTTCCCCGTATTCCCATTTCCATAGTGATCAAAAGATATCTTCTTCTTTTGATTTTCTTGAAAGTCGTAAGACATAGAGAATTCTTTTTATCT
Organism: Viscum album; assembly: GCA_963277665.1. Lineage (NCBI taxonomy): Eukaryota > Viridiplantae > Streptophyta > Magnoliopsida > Santalales > Viscaceae > Viscum > Viscum album. The sequence goes on along the minus strand of OY728121.1, from coordinate 2,021,275,148 downwards.
ATTGATAGCACATGAGACAATATATTCATATGACGAGAAGGATTGTGAGACTAATTCTTGACAAAAAATGGTTTTAACCCATCAATGAAATGATCAATATTACTTCTTGTGTTACGTATATAATCTGTAGCATGCCTCGTTATCCTTGTAATGTTAGATTCATACTTTGCGACATTCTCATTCTCCTTTTGCCTCAGACTCAGAAATTCTCTTTCCATATCTGCTCAATGGTCATGGGGAAAGTATTTCTCTAAGAAATTCTCTTTAAACTCCCTCAATTCCATATTTGATACTTCATCATCTTCCTTCGTGTTTTGAATCAATGACCACCATTGATCAGCATCTCCTGTGAGGCAGTAAACTGCCATGACAACTTTTTCCATTTTGTTACTCCCCAAGGTGTGGAATATTTCCTCTAAGGAATTTATCCATTTTTCAGATACTAGTGTATTTTTATCCCCATTTAATGTTGGTGGTTTTTGCCTCATGAAGTGATCTAACATTGATCCTCCCTACTGCGGATCCAGGTGCTCTATACGAGTAATGTTATTATTCATAACTGGAGTGAGTTTTCCGAGTGTGGTGATTAGCTGATCAAAACCAGTTGCATCAAGAGATCCAATATAATTATCTTGAGTAGGAGGGAAATCCCAAAATGGAGAGCATGCATTGATATAGTTTACATTCCTTCCACTAGGTATCATTTGTAAACAATGGCATAAACAAGATTAGTTTATGAATCAAAATACATAATTCCAAACTTGTAAAAGACTTAACGTAAATTGAAAATTTGATTGATATAATACATAATCATAAAAAAAATTCTTTGAGGATGCTTATAGACATAAACCCTTAATAACATTTTGTAAATAAAATGTGAATTATCCTAAGCATATCCCCTGGGAGTGTCGTAACCAAGAGTAAAGAAAGGCTTGTTGTCGTGCACCAGTTCCCGTTCGAGTCGAGCTCAAAGTGGTGTTTTCAGGTTTTACCCCTACGTACATCTATGCCATATCCACCTCTACCTACTCATATGCAAACATGGATGTATTTCTTGGAAAACTCCCAAAAAATCTACAATACCAAATTTCTATGAATTTCTTATATACTAATCATCAAATTCTATCTTAGGTTAATGTACTATAATTAGAGTTTATCTAAATCTAGATTCCATGTTTTGTAATAATCTTCCTCTGATACTAACTATAACACCCTGGCCCTAGTTACCCAGAGTCGGTGCATTATTATGTAACGTTGGCATGATCACAAAAGATCATGTCTCGAAAGACTGTTTAGTTTAGTAGCCTTGGAAGTAATAGATACATTCATATGGTTTGCATTACATCATAAAATGGAAAACTACAACAACATTGTTTCCATAGAAAACACTGAGATCCCATAGACTATCCCTAAAGGTCAGTCATAATATACTTCTTCGCATCCAGGGAAAAATAAAACATAGAAAGGGGTGAGCTCAGATGCTCAGTAAGGATACCAATATAACGGAAACATTCATAAATAAGCATAAATATTTAAGGAAATGTATAGAACTAAAAAAATTCCTTTTCAACATAAAATTCTTCATAATATGGAAAATATAAATCCAAATAATTACATTTACTTACTGACATGGATATTCTAGTAGTCTAATAATCTCATGCAATATTAATAGCCACTTTCATAATGATGGAATTCATAATGCCAAACTTTCATAACCACATAGTCAAGGCCTTGGGCCAAGAATACAAATAATATTTTGTCAAGGCCATGTTCCAAGACACTAGTTGGTATAATGAGACTTATTGATGCATCTAGGAGCTATATCGGGCACCAACCATTACTTACTAAGTCCAATTCATTCCCCATATAAAAAAGGTTTAAACATAACATAAACATTCGTATTAGAACTGGAATACAAAATGTCAATACATTATCCATAAACCATGAATGGTATGAAATAACACATCTATATTCAAACACATCACAAAACCTTCATTACAATATATATGTTTTTCATCGTAATTAATCAACTTCAAATGTACTTAAAATCTATCAAATGATGTTGACATAGATGAAATCAAAACCATTTTAGAGAAATATCTATTTCTATTTTGAAATCATTTAATGATCACATAATTATAAAAGAAAACATTTAAATTTGAAAATATTTTTATATGCCAGTAAGTGAAGCTTCTATGATGTTATAACGGCGTAAAATATCTGCACCAACCGTATAAGTTAAAAAAAAATTCTTACCTTAATTTTGTGGAAAAGGTCATAAAGTACCCTGTTTGGAAAATGACACAATGTTTCCTTCCAAAGATTTTTATAAAAATTCAAACAAGGGTATAAATTACATTAACCCATAGTCTAGTAAATAGTAAAAATGTTTTGGAATACATTTTTACGAAACATGGATGTGGATGATAAAGAGGTCATTGTAAATACTTACGTAAAAACAACCTCAGATAATAAAGAGATTGTAAAATTAACCCTAACCAAGTACTTTTCCGTGGTCGAGGGTAGATTAACCTCATTTATAATTGTGAAATAATTGTTATTAAATTATACAAGAATCATATATATTAATATGTTATCATATATGATCTTTTAACATTGTTTTGTTAATAATATCTTAGTATTATCGTCGTTTCAGGTGTTAACTAATTCATTTTCCTTTATATGATTTGTTGCGTAAGTAATGTCTATTATGGATAGGATGTATCTTATTTATATTTTTAATTATATTATGTCTTCAAACTTTATTTTTAATCATCTAATTAAAATTATTCTTGAATGAATACGATGGGGAATAAATATCGTCACGTTTGTGGAGACGGTAATCCGTATGTATGCACAAGCGACAATATCATTCTATTGATATTAAAATAATTTAAAATTGGATGGTATATCATATATACAGAATCATTATTATTTACATAAATTACACATCATTATTATATCCATCCAAATAATAATGTATTGATTAACAATTACACCATGACGTGGAGACGGTAAGCCTTACGTACGCACGTATGGTGACGTGTCATTCAAAGGATGAATAGAATAATGAATATGGTGGTAAAATATTTATAATAACATCAAAATATATATAATATATTTGAGTTATTATTTTATAATGGAAACAACAAAGAAAGAGGAAGTGGACGAAGAATGGAACTTGAAAGAGGTGATGAAATATTTACCTCTTCTTCAGGTTCTTCCTTTCGATTTGATCAAAAGGGCTCCATAGGTTGTATTTTTGACAAAAGTAATTCCTCCAGGATTAAGTGAGGAAAGTTGAGAGGGTATATGGGTAGGGTTTGGCCTAAACAAATGGATTTGAAGGTGTGAATCTGAGAGAAGGGGATGTTCCCTTTTATAAGATGGGTGAGGGGAACCTTTGGAAAAGATAGAAATATTATTTTATAATAAATTAATTTTTGGTTTCTAATGGCTCGTAAGTGGATTATTTAATGGATAAGGTGGGGATGGGTCGAAAACCACTCAAAAAAAGTTTTAGATATGTATGGGTCACTATATTAACCTTATCTTTTAGATTTAACTCTTAGTTAAATAGTTTGACATTTGCCATGTCTCTTTGTATTTTTATATTATATGTTTAATAAAAATACTATATACTTCCAAGTGAACCCCAAGTGGTTAATTAATGACACACCTATCATTATATAAATCGTTTGGCTGATCCTTATATTTAAAAAAATATAATATCAATTAATAATATAATATTTGTTTTAAAAACTCTTTTATGTCGATTTTGAAGCTATTTATTATTTTGTTTTTTCTAAGTTCATAACAGCATTATTACTTGGAAAACAATTCTTCTAACCAACCCTAATATGTCATATTAACCTATAAAATTATTGTAATACATAAAAAGCCTCAAATTATATTTATTTGGATATTTATAATATCAATTATTTTAAAATTTTATTAATTTGGTAATTACTGCATCGTCATTGTGTCATTAATAAATTAAATTATTTAATGAATAAAAATTATAAATAAAATATAATTATGTATGAAATGTTTTTATATTTCTAATGGATGTTTATAGTTGAATATATCTTATGTTTAACCCTATATTAAAAATGTTTTAGTTATTAAACATCGAATTTAACACTTTTAACTCATAAATGAATTAAATAATAATAAATGTCCTAATCTAATCCATGTGGACCAAAGAGGTTCATATTTTATTCCTAAGGTTTTTAGTCAAATTATACTTATTCAATAGAATTATGACATGTCATAGATTAATAACAATATCATTTCTACCCATATTTTCTCCATTTAATTTTAACCGTGGTAAATAGAAATAAAAAGTAAATATTCGCAAATATTATTTTTATCTTATTAAACCACATTTTACTTTTTTATATTAACAGTGTCTCTCATATTTTTGAAATTAAACTCACAGAAGCAGTAAAATTAAGTATTATATAAATTTTCAAATACTCATAAAAGGTAGGTATAAGATGGTAAAAAGTTGAGTTTTTTTATATATCTAAAATTATTATAAACTGACTCCATTAATTTACATTGAACATATATATGTATTATTTAACTATTTTTATCTAAAGTAAATTTAAATAAAACAAATAATTATTTTAAAAAAATTTGTTCTAAACAATGACTCTGTGTTTTTCACTATTCATCAAAAAATGATTGTTTTTAGAAAAATACGAAAAATTCACCCTATACTAATTTCGATATTCCAAATCCAAAAATGAAGTCCATTTTGAATGAAAAAATTTATAAATCTTCAAAAAGTGGGTATTAATATTCATAATAGGTATTTTGATTGGTTTTAGTGTGTTATAACTCGAAGTTGCGTATAGAACACGCTACAGTATTATTCCAAGAGAAGCATACAGTGGAAGCTTTGGTGTTACATACACAATACATTTAGATTATACCCATTCATTAACATCCAATAACACCTCAACCATCCACCAAATTATCCCTCACAACCAAAAACCCTAAAATTAATTGTCATTCAATAATTTAATATAATATTTTCCCCACCATATGTGTATCCTCATAATATTCCTGAATCCAAAAAAATCCATAACCTATGATCTTTCCACTACCTAAATTAATGGATGGACATTGCTGAATAACTCACATCCGATTAAAAACAAAAAACACAAACCACCTATCATTATATAAACTTTAGGATTGAAATACTTTAAACTCAAATATACATTTATAATAAGGATAATGTTATCAAATGGACTATGACTTGATCCCCGCCATATAGATTTCCTTACACTTATCCTCAAGAACTGACCAAAATAGGTCAATTTCAACTCCAACCCTAGCATTCTCTAAGATTTGAAAAATTTTATAGAGACCCCCAAGATGGCCATCCCACCAAAAAATGAACCAATTAGTACTATATAAAAATAGATCACACATTGCATCATGCCTGAAGGCTTTGTCCCAATTATAAAATAATCTATCCAATTTCATTTTCAATAATTATTTTTTCCATTAACCTATCATAGGATCTCACAGAACATCATATGAAGCCTCACATAAATAAAAAGGTCACATGTACTAACTCAACATGATCAATTATATGGGATAATTTTCACACGATTCAATTCCTTTATAACCTTTGATAATATACCAAATCAAATAGATTTTCTCATTTAGAATTTTGTTTCTATCTATTCAGACCACCCTCATTGCTACACTATGATAATAAGGAATTAAAAATTATTCCTGGGATAACGACATAACCACCCACCACACAAGAATTATTTATAGAAAAATAATATACCCATGCTCTCACAAGTCCACCATATATGCATACAAAACCAATAGGTCCATGGATCCAAAAAAAAAATCTCTACCAACCAATCCTTGGTACCAAGAGCAGAAAAATTTATTCAATTGTTAAGATAGATGAATCCCCATGAATGTCAAAAAAAACCTCTCTATTTTTTCACAACCACAAAGATAATTTATCCTGATCTAGGAACCTATTATGAATCATATCCCTCATTGAGTCGTCATCCGAGAAAAAATTTCAAGCACTGAACTATAATGGATTTTTATATTTTCTTTGATGAAGAGTCTCTATTCAATCACCAGAGAAGATCCCACCATATGATCTAGATAAAAGGATATAAAATTTATATAATTTTATATTATTTGAGAATAATTCCACAAGGAAGCTATATGGGAGAACAGCAGAAATGGTTATTTTGAATAGTCTGAACAACTTAACCTTACACATTGGTGATACCAAAGACACAGATGTACATGTATATAATGACAATCATATGTGATAAATATGGTTCTTTCACATAGTACTCTTTCTAAAAAACCATGATCAAATCATAAAAATCATAAATGTAGAACTCATGGGCATATATCTATGTGAAATAAAATAATCATAAAAATATAAACAATAAAAAACATTCCCATATTGCTGATAACATGGAATATCCTACAGAAATGAATTTCCAATACACCTATAAGAATAATATAATAATATTTTACACATTTATTGAAAAACTATATAGAATCAATCAAATAGAAATAAAAATAATGAAACATACCATTGGTACAATTTTTTAACAAACTATACTAGGTTGACAAAGATCATCACTTTATCTAGATCTCTATAATGCCTTAGAAAAATCTCTTCACATACTTGATGCTCTTGTGTATAAGAACGAGTTTAATGAGATACAATGGGAATATTATTCCCTCACATTAGATTGAAATAACTATGAATAATTACCCAAAAATATATATATTGACATCATATTTCATAGGATAAATAATATATTTGAATGAAATAAAATTGATATGAAATAAATATAAACAAAGTCATTCTAGTACAACTAATTAGGTTTCCCACTTTCCATTCCATATATAGGAAAAAAAATAAAATACCCAAGTAATTAATACCATCCTTGAGACATACTTCAATACTAACCTCAAATTCCATGTTAAGTTAATTCATCCCGATCAACTATGGTTGATCCTCTACCCAATATTCTTCACATCCGAAACATTACCAGAAAGAATAGATATTGTTATGAATATACATCATGTTTCCCATATAGGGGGATATAAATAAATTCATTTTAGGTGACCCATAATAGAATACCTATCATTTAAATCCATAACATGTACACCCCCACATGTAATTCACATCAATTTTAAATTTTAATTACTCACATAGAATAAAAAATAAATAAATAACACCATCAGTACTTGGGTTATATCCAGACACCTATGTTTGACCAAGCCTAATCCAATAGTTCTGAATGACTCTTAACAATTAACTCATCTATAGATTAAACATATGTAATTTTTGAGAAACCACATGTAATATTCTATATGTGTAACATAATAACATGAATGACTATCAGACGCTAGGATATAACCTTAGTAATTTAATTTAATAACATCACCCACTGGTAGATTATGAGTTTATAATAGTATAATAAAAACTACACATATGAACATTAAAAAGTAACTTGAAAAAAACTTAACATACTAGTAGTTATGTAGAACTATTCATGATATATAATAAATCTCATCAAAATAAACTAACCTAACACTAAAATCATGTATATAAAGATAAAAATATTGTGGTTGGGTGTAAGTAATATTTCCTAGAAGTGTAATCAGATCCACATGACACAAAACCCATGAAATGGAGGGATACTTAATTAGGGGATAGAAAAATATAGTAATCTACTTGCTCCCTAATATCAGAATTGTATTGAACAATAGAACTGAGATTTCACTAAAACACAAGTCAAATTCCCAAAAAATCCCTCCAATGAACACCTCATTGCCAACTTTAGTATGAAACAAACTCTTTTATCCAGGGAATAAGAAAAATTAAATGTTTTTTTTAAAACATGAACATAAGATCACTAAAGTTCAAATGATAGCCTTGATTCTCTTAAATATTGAAAATAATTATGAACTAACAATGAACCCCTCAACCACATCATAAATAGGATTATCTGTAGGGGCTCCTCCATTATTTCTAGAAACACAGGTTATGCCCATCCAGAAAATCCTAACATGAATTAATCCACGGAAAATATATATTCAATCATCACCTTTCTTATAAGGGGATCCAAAAAGTTTATTCATAACCATCTCAACCACTACTCAATGAAAATCATCCATCCCCAGCACCCTTTGATGTCATCACATTCCAATGGATCTGTTTAATGTAAAATTAATATATCAAGACTCTCCATTCCTAAAATATTTTATGAATACTCAAACTAACCCCCTTTGTATATTACATTCCCGATAATCCATTCGGATCACAACCCTCACCTAGGTATCATACCACACCAATTATTATATAACTCCCAATGAAAAATTTGTTTAGGGAATCCTCATATTATACCAAACATAAGAACAAAAATCTAAAAAAGAACTTCTAAACTCCATGTGGTCCTCATCATTTTGTCTTATATTAGAAATAAATTAAAAATAACATAATAAAAAAGTTCAATTCATTATATAGGGAGAGAAATCGTGTAAAACATCACTAAGGGGAGAGTAAATGTTTTGTAACTCATGTACACAGTTTTTACCCACAAAACAATCTTTTCTCATATACCTTATCCAATAAAAGCATGTGTTTACATATTACAAGGAGTGAAAATCCGTAAATTTAGTGTAACTATGTAGGTAATATAGATATATTCGTCATAATACCCCCAACCAAAAACTCCATACATGTTCTTATCATATATTGCAAAGGGTTTCTATCCCTACACCCTACATGACCATGTGACCTTGGGGCGGATTACTGTCTATGTGCTCATCAATAACCCTAGTCACCATACATGGTTTTTCCCTATGTACACCCATCATTTATTCATCATATTTTACCCTTATCCATATTGATTAAAAAATGATAAAGGTTCAATGAACTACATGTAGTATACATAGGTTTCATAAACATAAATCCCCTTTAAAGATACTAAAACCTCAATTTCTCAAAAAATAACTCCATAATAATCCTCAAAGATATCATAAAATTACATATAAAATTATAAAAAAAATAATATATTATGATATTTTAAAAAAACAACTCAACACCCCCATGGAAAAAATATTAAAGCTTCATGATCAGATGCACAATTCAAACCTATAGTATCCTTATCCCACTCTCCAATCGATGACCGCTGTGGCTCCATACATCCTATACACTCTATATATATCTCTTCCATTAACACTATAGGAGGTATAACCTAATCATATTTTATGAATAATTTTACAAATAATAGGGTAGTGGAAAATAAAAATAATGAAAAAAATAAAACAGAAAACAATATTAAAAATAAAATTATTTAAAGTCCTTACCCATAACATAGAACTAGATTTTATTTTATACCTCACCTTAAAAAATTTCCCCAATCAATAAAAAACTATCAATTTATATTTTCAATGTGAAACTATATTATGGATATAAAATTTTAAAATGTTAAAATGAAATGTTTTTATAAAGAAAATATTAAATCCTATATGAAAAATGACTCATTTAAAATTAAATAAAACCACCACCATTATGTTAAACACTGTATTTTTAGAAAATTATGGAACTCTAAAATTATCATTACTTAAAATAATAGGTAAATATTCAAATTTCTTCATCAATAACATCATTGAAAAAAAATTAAAATTTACCACATATTTCAAAAAAAACAATGATATGGTTTTTTATAGTACCTTAGTGATATAATATCTATATTATTGAAATTTTTTGGGGTTTAGTGTATGGATTTTAAATTTCATAGCCACAAAGAAAATTTCTAATGGGTATTATAGTAATATATTATATTTCTAGTGGTGTGAATGATTTTTTATATTCATTGGTTTTAGTATGATTTAACAATATTTAGTTGGAGATGATATGTGTATTTTAAATTTATTTCAGTTAATATATATATACTGTTGTTAATATCTATTAATTTTTCGTTGAATTGGTTGTTTTATATAATGATATTTTTTGATTCCATGGTGTATTTTTTTATTTGGTTTTAGTGAATATTGTTTTAAGAATATTATTAGGGCATATTAGGGATTATTAGTCATATAGTGTGGTGGTTGTAATGGGTTGTGTCCCTAATACAATTATTTAAAGAAATTGTTTGGACTTTTTCATTGTTTATTTATTAGTGTTAATTGTTTTTGTTATTTTTTATTTTTTTAATTTTTGTAAAATTTTTATTATATTTTGAATGTTAGAGGAAGAGTTTATATTAATTATTTATAGAGTGTGATGTTCAGAACAGAATTGAATTTTTCAATTATTCTATGGGTCTAGTTTCACATATATTTCAGAAATGAGCATCAAAATGGGTACCCATTGGAATTTTCATAACAATAAGTGGGCTTGGGGATCCACCAGATACCTAATTCTACTAGATCATCTTCCATGTTTCTTTGAATTTTTCATTTTTTAAATGATAGTTTTGGTCATTTTAACCCAAACACATTTAAATCATCATCCCTCTCTTTTGAATGTCTATTTCACCCAACAATATGAGTAAAATCCTATTACCTATTGATTTTCTCTTCCTTATCCTATTACCATTTAATTATAAGTAATTTCATGGGACCTCATAATTCAAAATATAATGCATTACCTCATATTTATTCTATCTATACCTATTATGTTTTATCCCTTATATAATTACTGTAAATGTTTCCTCTAAATAGGGATTTCACAATATTCATGGTGATAACCATTATGGGAACATGACTTCCCCTTTTTCGATTACGGGTAAAAATTAATGTAGTATATAGTCTCAAAAAATATTTTTTAAAAATGTAAATTATCATTGTCAATTTACATAGATTTTTATATATTGGTTATTAGATTTATAGATATTTAGTTTTCATTAATTGGTTATTAAAATTGAATATAAATAACACAATTAACGTCGTATTTATCCTCAGTTATTTAGGGGTTTCAATTGGTTTTTCTATATTGTATTTTTTATTGATTCATACTAGTTGACTATATATTATCAATGATAAATTAGTAAGGGAGGATAGGTTGGTGATATTTAAGGGGGAAATTTTTTGTTTATATTTTCAGGGTTGGTGGAATAGTCTTATATTGAATTATTTGTGACTTTATTTGGATTTATTTCAACCATTTTAACTTAACTAAAAAACTAAAATTCATCCAATTATTAAAAATATGAAATTAATGTATTTATTTAGTACCATTAAAAATTAATGAAGTTATATTTTATTAAAATATTATAATATCAATCAAATAAATGGTTGCATAACCAAACATTGAATTTATATTTTAATTTATTATTTTTTCAGACAAATTGATTGATGTATTATTTTTTTTAATAAAATTTTGATATTCAAATCAACTATAAAATAATTATCCTTTAATTAAATTAATTATTACTAAAACATATTTCATATATCTCCAAATATTAAATAAAAAAAGGTACAACATATAATTTTTTAAAATGATTTAATAATTTAATTTGTTATGAATTTGAAAATAGTATTCTTATTCTTAAATGAGCCTATTGATGTGGTAATCGAGTACTTAGATTCTAAATTCCCTTTCTAGGAGTTGAAACCTATATTAACTATTATTTTGGATTTATCATTTCTATTTTTATATTCAAATGTGTGAATAATTTAATTTCATTAGTTATGTATTAATCATTATGGAGTAGTTATACATTCTTTTCTAACTTCAATATGGACCTTCTTAATCCTTATGGTTATGAAATAGGTTTATGTAAAATTGTTTTTTAATAGAGATTTTTTTGGATTATAGGTTGTGTGATTATATAAAATTATAATAAATAATACTATTATACTTTAACATAAATAAATATGTAAATAATTAAATTCAACTTTAACCATAACATGTTATAAGTCAATTATCTTCACATAACATTAGTTATGAGGCTTCATATGTGTGCAGGTAACATCTACATGATTTATTTATAATTAGTTATTTGAATTATGTAATTATTTTTTTTCTTTAAATATGATGTATATTTCCAAAAAGTAACATTTTCAAATTTTCAAACAGTAATCATTATATTTATTTTATATAAATCCAATAACATTTCCCCCTGATTTAAAATAAATAGAACCTAATGTTAAAATATATGTTTATATGCATATATTTTAAGGTAAAAATAATTATAATATTGAATAATTTACTTGAAATAATGTTTTATAATTCATTTCAATAAATATAAACCTATTTGGGAAAGGACTCATGTTTTGAGTTATTGTTTTAAATTAATAATATGATCATTTTTTAAATAATAATCTATCTACTTATGAGTATATATTAGTTATGACTGATAAAATAATTTATATATTACCTAATATTTGAATAATATATACAATTTATAATCCATTGAAGATTTAGTTCCATTATTGATTATTATTTAGTGAATCCTAGGTTTCTCCTCACTCGATAATTTGGAGATTGTATAATAAATATATTGTGTGGAATTAATATAATTTGATATCACATTTTTATATATTTTGGACTTGTAATATATAATCGTATTTGGATAAAAAAAATGTAGTATTTTTTGGTCACATAATTGATTTTGTGATCAGGGATGTCCTGGATGTATTGTTTTTGCTGATATTATTATTAATGTTTCCCATTCAATCATTTACATTTTTTATCAAATGAATTATTATAATTGTATTTTTGAATTTTAATGAATTATACAATGATATTTTGATAAAGTTTTTATTTGTTTACATCATGAATAATAATTTAACACATATCATTTTTTTCTTAATAATGGATTTCACGATGATTAATAATGTGAAAAAATATTTTTGTTTCAGAAATTATATAAAGGTGTGAAATATATTAATAATAATTAATAGGATGATCTTGAAATAAATATTCTATAGTGTACCCAAACCATTGTCATGTAAGAGAAAATCCAATACCTAATTTAATTTTGTTTACACATTCCCCTTTCTAAAATATTTCATTTTCCAACTAACTCTTCAAGGTAAATACAATCACATGATTAGAATGACAGTAAGGGTACTATAGTTTTCTCATACTATAAATCATAGATCCATAGAACTATAAAAAAAATAAATTATATCATTGATTTATAGTTAATGTATTGACAGTTATACTTTAATAATTATATTAATAGGTTGAATTCTTCATTATATGAAAAAATTATTATTTGTTTGATAAGTACGTTTACAGTTTTTTATATTTAGGTAAATTAGTTGATCTTTCTTGGGAACAACTGGTAGTGTATATTATAAATGTGAAAACCGTTGTGGTTTTATACTATGTATTTTATTTTCACACACTACATATGAACCCTAATGGAGATATATTTTAATGATTTATTTTATTGGGATGCCAATTTATTTGAATATATTAGAATTATTTTTATTTTATTCACATATTTGATCATCATACAAGTCATGTACTACTTTCTTTGGATAGATAAATTGGAGATAATATTAATAATAAAGGTTTGAGTATACAAATAATGTTTTTATAATTATCTTTTCTAAAGGTGTATATTTTGATTTTTGAAATTGATTCCATTAACGTATCATTGGTTTTGACATAATTATAATTTATTTTAAACGTGTAAATCCTTCATCCAATATTATTAATTAAATCATTTGTATTATTTTCTCGTAATTAATGAATAAAATATTCACATATGGTCTTTAGTAGATTTATTTGGATCCATTCGTGAGATTCATTTAGGGTCACAATTTCAAATGTGATAAATTCAATTCTATAAGGAAGGTATGAGAGGATAATAAAAGTAATTAATAACTATTAATTATTATTTAATTCCTATTTTTAACCCATATAACATGGTACTGAAAATATAATGGAAATCATCTACTAATTCCTTTTAGTGTGTAGATAATAGTAATCTTGATTTAATGCTTCTAAATATGTTCTAATAGAATTTAAAAATATAGTTCAAAATAAAAAAACTATCCAATGGGAATATGTGTTAGATAAAAACCAAAAAATTATAAAATGGAAAATATTATCATCAATTAAGGTTTTCATTGAACTAAGTAAAAAATGAATGAAATTTTATGATGAATTAATCATGATAATTTATATATAGTTCTTCTTATCAAAATAAATATTATTCTAAAAGTTAACTTAAAATTATAAAACTAATTATGATGGTTTTATTAACCTATCCACCAAATTTGAGGCAACTATATGAGAAATAACCCTCTAAATGAATATATTAATGAATGATTAAAATGTAATTTGAGGGTGAAATACATATATATATAACAAAATGTAGGATTATTAATAATATTAATGAAGAAATAAATCATAGAAATTTTTAGGATTAGAAGTAGTAAATATAAATCATGGGTTTCATATCAGTGTGGAAGAATATGTTATAATCATTGATGGTTTTACTTTTTCCAATAAAAAATAGAATCAATTGTATCATGAAGATTGATGTTATGGTGGTAGATTCTAGAAAATATATATAATATGAACAAAATATTCTAAATATAATATCAATTGTATGTATTAATAATGAAAATGAAATGTTCATGGATTGAGTTTCCTTAAAAAATAGTGATATTTTGTAATCAACAAGTATTATACATGGATGATTACTCTAGTTTTAGATATGTTTATAATTAAATGAAATTAAACCATTAGTGAAAAAATAATATTATTTTATTGTTTTACAATATAAATTTATGTGAACCCAATATTTTATTGTGTATTTAAATATTATAAAAGGATGGTCCTTAAATAAAGAGTCATTTCTATATAAGATATATTTAATAAGTGAATATATGATTGATTTTTTTTGGTAAAATTCTATTGTACCAAATAAAAGATGTATTTTTAGTAATATTCCTTGTAAAGTGTTTATGATCCATTTAAATATAATTTTTTTGTTGAATTCATATAAAATAGAAAATATATTGTTCATTAAAGAGGTATAATAGTGTTCCCAAATAGAGTAATCCCATTTTAATGATAGTACCCAAATATAAACATTATAATAATTGGAAGAAAATAAAAATTTATATTATTTTTAGGATGAGAATAAATATTACTCTTTTATAGAGAGTATACTTTAGGAAATATAGCTTCTTGATTTAATAATAATGAACATGGTTAAGGAGGAGTATTATTGGGAGATAAATTTTGGTTAATGTTGTTGTACCATTATTCTTATTCTCCTATAATGTGATCGAAGTCAATTCCACATATTTCAAATGATCCTCCGAGTACACTAATGTATTTTTTAAAAATATAAGGTTATATGGAAGATCTTGTAAATAAATTACATAATAATAATAGTAACCATTGTATAAAAAAAATTATTCCATTAGTATGAAAATATCATAGTTCATTCCTTAAATTGGTTTTTTTATTAAACTCTTAAAATAATATATATGGTAATTCGGTCTCTCGTAGGAACATAACATGACAAATACTATAAAAAATATATAATATACAGAAAACAGAAACACAAATACTCCTGAATCTATCCTTTATCTAATAAAAATTTTCTTATTATCATCTAATGGTTAACCATACATAGTAGAGACCATTCCATTTCCCATTCCTACAATAATAAGACCTTATTATTGAAAATTGCTCTAGGATTTCTGATACTGGGTGTGAGAATGACATATTATTCCACCAAAAGTAGTTTCCAAAAAAATAATATGTATAATCAATTGAATTCAAATATTGATATCATTGATAACAAATAAACATGAAATGTAAAAAAAAAAAAAATCACACGAATGGGTTCTCACCAATCACCCCTTATGTCTTATATTAATATTGACTATTCCTTAGATTCCATAAATATATCAGAGAACCATCGACTGAGAGTCTAATATCATGTCACAGTAATTGGGAATAACAACATAACACAAAATAATATTAAATAAATTGGTAGTATATGAGAATGGTATATCCATAATTGGTGGAAGATATTCCAAATGGTAACTTAATCCTCAACACGTGCGAAGAACATATTGACAATTCAACTAAAACATTGATCATAACAACCATGATATATCACATGAATCTATAAATGGGTAGTATACCCTAATAACAAACCCACAACATTGTGTAATGAATCCAAAATAATCACATAGAATAGGAATCCATATCCATAATACATAATCAATAGAAGGAATAATATCCTTATCCATAGAGTTAAATTTAAGTGTGAAAAAATCCCTTATCCTTGGTCACATTATAATAGAGTAAATCACATCCCTTAATTACCATTTTCATATGGGTATCTCACCCAATTAATAGGATACATCAAATCATGTATAGAATATCAGACCCATAATTGAAATTACAAATAACTAGTTATTTCATCCCATGTATAACACAAGTGTAATAGAGTCATAAACCTTATGAATCTAAAAATATAAATAATTTATTCTCTATTCCAGGTAATCCTCTCAAAAAGTGAGGAGTATCATAGATATAAATAACATTGAGTGTATATGATATGTTCATTATGGGAGAATCATATACTACCTCTGATGTATAACATTGTGGGTATTAAATCAAACTTCTAGATGAAAAAAAACTTAATATCATCCCACAAATCATATCCCATTCCAAATAAGTAACAATGTATGGTCAGTACATCCCACTTCCAAAATAAATAAGTAATAATTGAAAAATTACACCACTTCATGTTCATTAGTATTTTAGATGGGAATTTCATCCCACTAACCTCATAATTAATGAAACATGTTTAATACAGTCTATACCATAGTGGGAATTATGTCCCACAACAAAAATAATACCATCCCATATCATGATCTCATTAAACAATTGGTACAACATCCCCTAAATTTAAACATTGTCTATATGGGAAGTGTATCCCAAGTCTTAGGCTCCTTAATAACTTGGATTATCAAATATTAATGAGCCATAATATTTTAAGTAGTTAATTCATCGCACAAAAAATTCCACATAAATGTTTTTTGGATGTCATGCCATGTGTTAGGAATCATTGAAGTGACTAGGCAGGTCACATGAACAATGAAATAAATATTAGTCAATCAGAATATTGTCCACCTAACAATAATAAAAATACAACATGGAATAGTGTCCTAGGTAACTAAGAAAACATAATATAACCGAATAAAAATATTTGAAAAATCCAAATAAAAAAATCGTAAATCAATTCATATAGGATCCAATATAATTAATGTCATAATAAAACTATTCCAAAAACATTTATCCCATATATAAAAAAATTAGGGTACAACACACTTATATATAAAGAGTATGGGGGTGGGGAGAACACACACCCTATATTCTAGTCACAAAATTTGAAGAGGAATCTAGTAAATAATGATAAACATTTTGTTTGAGAATCATTCCAACCATGAAAAACACACATGAATCATAGTCAATGGTGGATATTAAAACTTATTCGCGGTACTATATTTTATAATTAACCAATAAGGAATCCATTAGTTATGGATACTATAAATATAACTAATTTTATTTTTACAAATGACCTAGGGTCGAAATATAATCAGAAAATATCAGAAATTAGGACATCACATATCCTCTATGTAATATATTCACACTCATGGAGTAGATGGAATAAAAAAGGTAGTGTTCTAATCTATAAATTCCCTATTTTCCATCTCCCCCATATCAAATGAGGGAAATTTGACAAAACAAATTTCTATACCTCATATCATAACTTGAGGTATTTTTCTTTTGGAACTGAGTATAAATAAAAAAACCAGTTAAATACTATGATATTTAATGTTTAGGGTTTCAAAATATCATACATGGATGTCCCATCACATCCCAATAATTCATTACCTAAATCAAAATGGTCAAATGTAAATAAATTAATTCAATTTAATTTCATTCACACATTGGGGGTGAGGAAGCCTATTACCAACAACATCAAATAATGAATAAATCCTTTTAAATTGTGATGGAATATCTTCCTCGATACACTAGAAGCTACCACATTAATTATATATTTAAAATTAAGCATCAATATATATAAATTTTAAAACCTGAAAAGTCCATGAATTAGGATGAAACCATTGGGAGGTGATGAAACAATTTTTGAAAAATATGGAAGAGTATGTGTATCCTTACCAAAGAAAACATTATGTGATATACTATTAACTAAGACTAGGGTATCATAGTGTTACCTAAGACAGGGCCATCAAAATTAATACTTTATCTATTGTAGAGAAATTATTCCCCACTAAAATAGTTTTGTGTTCCTAGCCCCTCCCAAGGATGTGCCACACCCCCTAGGCTTAACATTTACATCATATCCTAGAGGTTCATAACGTGACCATTAGAAAATATAAAGATATACTTAAATTAATGTCTAAAGAGTTTAATCTTATATGGGCTTAAATATTTTTATTACGTAGCCCCATTCACATTGTAATCCTATAGGATGGGGTTCGACCCTAAAAATGATGAAAAAACTCTTGTCTCCTGAGATAACTAATTATGGTGTAAAACTATCAAATAAGGCATGGTATTAGATCCATAAAAAAGTTAATATTATGTATCCATATATATTCCACAATAAAATACATTGTTACATGGTATCTCCATACTCCAGCCAAAAATTAATCTCATACTGGCAATTGTTATGCGGCGACCCTCTATTATTGTGGGGTGGCCCATATCCTTGAGTGGAATAACAGTGAAAAAATGAGTTAAAAATTTGAAATACTGACTCCCAGTATCCAAAATAGAATCCAAAATATGAATTAATTAAAATCACATGTGGTTTGAAAATAATTTTATGATTACATCACACTGGAAAATATAGTGTATTAAATCCTCTAAACAATGATACCTCTAATCCCCATGAAGTTTACATATTTATCACTCATGAACTTTATTGGTTAATAAAAAATAATCCATGATTAAAATACATTTATTCAAAAATCTATGACTATGAAAATACTACACATGAACAAATAAAACTAAATAGCCCACATGTTTACCCGTGCTCTGGCCCATCATTAACACTATCCATCACCTAAATGATGGGATCAAACCCTTTTATGAGTCGTAGAACACAATCAAAATCCAAATACACTATCAGAGAACTTCCTACACCACCGTACCTCGAAAGACAAGATAGACCAAGAAACACAGCATGACTTAATTCAAAAAATCAACAAATATTTCCAACCTCTTAACACGCTCTTGAATTAAAAAATTGTTGATTTCATAGAATGAACCTTTATATATATTGATTTAAATAATACCAAAAAATTATATATCACACACTAATGAATATAAATCAAAAAATTCTCTAACTCATACATTTATAATAAATAATTTATGTAAATATATGAATCACCCATTTATATCCATATTCATACTAACTATAATGGATGATATCAATTATTTTGTCGCTCTTACAGATGAAAAACATGAAACTACACTTGCCCATCACAAAAAACATTGATCAGTTCATTATCCATGACAAGGTACCTCGATAGTGTTCTCTCTCAATAACAATACATCTATATATGTATTATATATCTAATTTTTAATATAATACCCTTAACACATCCTATCCAAGATCTCCACATATGACCCTACTTACACTAACCACCCACAACCTGACTAAGAGATGGAAGAAATATTTCTCATTGATTATTCCCTAAAAAACCTTCCCTCTAATTTTGTCATCACAACTTGAAAATTTTCGCTATTGCAACAGACCTAGAGCCATTGTTTTAAAACGGTGGTAGTAGGCCTATTTTTCGGGTGCTATATCCATGGTTTTCAGAACCACGGAAATATCCCTTAGGTATTTCCATGGTTTTGTTGAATATGGGTACTATTTTCAAAACCATGTCTATAGGGATTTTTTTCATATCCCTATAGTCACGGTTCTTCAAAAATGTGGCTATAGGGCTCATGCACATTTGCGGGAACAAAAATTCCCGCATAAAAAAATTGTGGGAAGTATTCCACAAGTATTTTGAGGATATTCCTAGGGGTTTGATTAATATATATATATCATAATATATATATATATACCAAAATAGTGGATAAGTGTAGTGGTATGTGCGTTGTATTGCAATGTAGAGGTCCAGTGATCGAAACATGTCAGTGAAATTTTTGATTTAGGCTATATCCATAGTTAAAACTTTGGAAATAGCCACCTATAGCCATGGTTTAAACTGTGGATATAGGTCCACCACCATGACGGCCAATTTAGAGGCAAATTTACATGGTTTTCAAAATTGTGGAAATAGGTACCTATGGAACATTTAAAATCATGGAAATTGTCTAGGACCTACTACGACAATGATAGAACCCACAATTGACCAAAACTATGGTCGTATCATATGGACAAGGTTTTGAACTTTGGAACTAGAGCCTTTTTCTAGTTGTGCATACTCCAATTTTTTTTTAAAATAAAACATTTTTAGAGATCTAACACTCATGAGACCACGCTCTTCATATCAAGTAAAATTCACCTAGTTTGCTCTTCTCATAGAATTTGAAATCACAGTAATCGATGAAACCAATATCAAAATGCCTCAATGGTACATCATCATTTACTTCGTTAATATTGTCTTAAACCCATACTAGTGCCATAAATAACTATAGTATAGATAACACATTATAAAACACTATATTCTGTCAATTATTGTTCTAGTATCTTCAATGTTTTCCTCGTTAGACGCTTCCCAATAATGTAGTTAATCAATCTCCCAAGGAACCACCAATCATACTAAACAGATCAAAACAACTGAGTCGTGGAGAATTTATTGGTTACTCCCAAAGTTCTCTTACCATGAAATATGATATATTTAATTCCCCTTTAATAGTAGAACATATAATCATCATAACGGTGAGAATATTTAGATTTAAAAAAGGTGTACCACACATTTTTATATTCATATCATACAGTATAAAAATGCACATGTTATAATTGATAAGGTCATTGAAATTCCATGTCTTAGGATTATGTAATTTATAAATATAAGGACTCCATGACCACATGAAAATATTTAAGCTCCTCAAAATGAACTATACTATATATGTTTCTCTATGGATTAAAATAGAATACATATAGGTCTAACCACATACTAGGAACTAATAACAAGAAATATATATCCATAAAATAGTTCACCGAGATACAGAACCTAGAAACATGTGACCAATAGATTCCCTTTTATCAACATATAAAATATTCTAAAATCCATCTACAACATATCTCACATGTTTCTCCAGAATGATCATTCATATCTATATACTAATAACATCAATAAGTAACCATTCAAAGACCTCATTTATCAAAAATATAACTCACAAAACATTGATTAAAATTATTCTATAAAATAAATTTAAGAGATATAATTCCATGTATAAAATTCTATAAACATATATCATTGTTAATGTAAATAAAATACCATGAAGGAACCTGACATAGTGTCATCTTATTGACATCCAAACAAAAAACATAGATATTTAAACCTCAAAATTCCTACATTAACCATCCTACATGATGGATAATGATTCCTCACACCCATGTTTGTCACATGACCCCCCCCCCCCAATATATCACTTTTCATTAAAAATCAAAATACATCAGGGTATCTTTTTTACTAAGTCAAAATATGATTGCACAATGCTAGTATTTTTCCCATATAATACACATAATTCAAATAGTCTCACTATGATTATTTTAAAAAGATGATATTAATTCCAATATCATAATCCATTGTCTAGATAATCTCACATCATAACATCCCATTTTGTACATATGTTGGGAATGTGTCCTTCAACATTTCTAAATCATCACAAACTAAAATCATGAGATAGAAATATCACTACCATGGCCTTTAAATTAATATTTGATCTAAATCCCATGAAACTAATAAAAATAAATTTACATTTTTGTTTCAGTCAAAATAATATATGTAGACTCAAATTCCATATCCACATTCATGGAATTATTGAAAGAAGACATCTCTATTTAGACACCAAGATAGCCACTCTAGATTTCTAGTCCACACTATATACCCATATACGTAACTTCCTCTTAGGGATCTCTATAACATCCAAAATCTCGTCAATGATTAAAACTCCATGTAACATGTTTCATATTTCCCTTTTTGAAAAATAAATTTTATTTTCTGGTAATTCATCATACTATTCAACTGTCACCCTATAAAATTATGGTATTATGTCACAAAAAAATAATGATTTCCTAAAATTGCCATTTTTATTAAGAAATCATATATAATTCGGATTCACCTAAATAATTACCAAATAATAATATCAAATTTGAAATAAAATACCAATTAGATAATGTACCTCTACTAGGTTATATAGTAACACAATATATATGATGTTACTAACTCATTAAATATGATAATAATGATAAATTGTCAGGGTACTCCAATACATCAATGAACATGAATTTCATTTGAAACAAATGTAAAAATAGGCTGTAGTAATTTACACCGCTTTCCTTATTGGTCTACAACCAAAATAATAAAATCAATAATCGTAAAACATCATACATGAAATAAATTAATCATGTCAAATATAATATCAAATGACCAAAATGATATTCTAAACTCACTTGAAAATTGGTCTTCAGTTCATTTATTTTTTATCTATACATAAATTATAACATACATCCCATGTTCCATCTTATGTTATCATCTTAAACCATATACTAATGGGTATGAAAAAAATAGTGTTCTGATAACACTTTATTGTGTCCTCGATCCATTTTACCTTCTTCCTCTCCGTGCAGCGCGTTGGTATTGTGCCATTCCACCACTACGGGCCTATTGGCCGCAGTTTATAATGTCAAAGTGCCTATAGGCGCCACTTCTCTATGTGGCTGGCTCGGCTGGCCTTTGCTGGAGGTTGCCTCCATGGGCCACCAAAGATGCTCTGGTGGTCCGTTCATCTACCTGTCTGTTCCTAAAGGCCTCCCAAGTTGTCGCCTTCACTGTGTGTCCCTCAAATACGCCTCGATTCCACATTAATTTCTCCTCCATGAAAAAATCACCAATGACCTGTTTAATAGTGGTTCTAGGTATTTTTGGGATCAGTCCATTCCCTCCACATTATATTTTTAATCAAATGGGAAGTATAATAATAATAATAATAAAAACAATCCCCAAATTAAGACCCTGCAACAACCACCAGCTTTGACAATTGAGACGATGATCTACCCATTAGTCTGTTGGTCGCGTTCATTGTATTTTAAAATAATATAAAAAGAGGGAACAACAAAGCACATAAACCCCCACCTTAATCTTGTTTAAACTTGTTGCAGGAATGAAATGTATGTCCATGTCTGAGGGTGTTGAAGATAAGGAGAAGGTTCACATCATTTTTCACTCATCGTCAAATCCTCCATTGATTGTTGAAGCCTCGGTCTAGGTTAGTGGAAGATGTTACAATACTTCATCAGTGGTTCCTCTCTTGAGTGACAAAAATCCATAACTGAGCATCATTTAGAACGCTTAAAGAGAGGATCAATTCACCACACAATTAACGAGGTTCATTACTGAATTTAATTAATGAACCTATTAATTCTCCCATTGGTACAGTTACACATCCAATTGTAAATAGACACTTAATTGTCTGAAAAACTAGTTGTTCTGCCACCACTGCTCGACAGTTACAAGAAAGAAATAAAATATCTCATTGAGTTATTTTATTCTTTTTTCGTAATGTTAAAAAAATTAACTTTTTCGTCCAACCCTTAATGGTCAAGTTTAATCTCCCCTTAAGAGAATCCAAAATCTAAAAATTCATTGGTTCCCTTAGATTTTTAATCTGAGAACCAGTTCAAAAAATAAAAATTATCACTCGTACGGTTAATGAACAAATGTTAAAAAAGTTAAAAAATTACTTATAGTCACCCTTGACCCGTGTCGGTCGAGGATAGGCTCTACCTAAGGGGAACACACCCTTACGAGCTCAATGGTAGTTTTATATTTCAAATATGTGATACCTTTTATAAGTCATACAGTTTAAAAATTAAATAATTGTTACTTAATTATTTTATTTGCAGCCAAAAACTAACTTCCACTATTGGCCCACGCTTTCCATTCTTTGGATCTACCTATGGGAAGAATATCCTCACGATTCAGTAGTGATCTTAGATTTTTATTCCAAGTCACTGTTCATGAGTCATAAGCATTTAAAAAGTAAAATAATTTTATTTAATTATTTTATTTACGATTATGCCATTCTTGGGTTTTCTCACTGGAGACCATCCCCAACAAATGATTATTCATGAATAGGGTAAGCCATTAATCATTAACCCAATAGTTCCCTTAGATTTGTGGTCTGGGAACATGGTTAAGTGTTATTCCACTTCTTCAGGAAATCTATTCATGCATGCTATTAAAAGATTTTCATTTTTTTGGCGGATCATTGCTGGAACTTCAGTCCTCAAAATCACGTGCTGTTAATTTTCGTAATCTCATAATAATCCCATATAATAAAAAATTATAATTAGTTTCTAGGACATTACATTCTCCCAACCATAAGGATTTAATTCCCAGAAATCCAAAACAAAGGCAGATTACACAAATGAGGGTACCGAGCACAAATATGGAAATCCTCCTCCCATGTGATATCCTGGAGGTTTCCATGCTGCCGCTGAACTCACACCCGAGAAATAGACTATCCATGATGGAATCACTCATGTTGACCCTCAATCCCCATCGAGAACTCTGTAAAAGTCACCTCATAATCAAAGTACATCCCGCCCTAGTCGATAATGTGTGAGGGATCATGCAAGAATCTCCACAGATGCAACACATGGAAAACATTATGCACCCGGTACATATGTGGGTAATGATCTATCATGTACTATACCTTGCCAACTATGCTATCAAATCTGGAAAGGTTAGATGAACCTCAGAAATAGCTTGATTCCCTGACCAAACCTCTGAAACCCTAGCCGAGTTGACACCTGTAAGAAGTCATGATATTCCTCTTCAAAATCCAAGGGTCTCTGTCTCCTACCGGCATAAGAATTCTTCAATCTCTGTGCAGTATCAATCCACTATTGGATATTCTGAACATTCTCAGTGTTATCCCATACCAAATCTGGACCCTTAAGTGTGGACTCCCATGGGTATGTCTAGTATAGAGATGATCTGCATGGTTTCCCATACCGGGCCTCATACAGAGCAATGTCAATGGTGGAGTGATAAATTTTGTTGTATGTGAACTCCACCAGTGGAAGGTTGTCCTACCAACTACAACGAAAATCTGGGATACAAGAACAAATCATTTCCTCGAGTTTATGTGTGGTTCGTGCTGTTTGACCATCAATTTAAGGATGAAAGGTGGTGCTCAAGCATATATGAGTCACGAAAGCCTCCTAAAATTCCTTACATAGTAGATAGGTAAAATTAGTTTCACGATCGAAGATGACCGTCGATGGAACCTCGTAAATATGTACAATTTCGTATACGTAGAGGAATCCTAATCCCCCTACAGTTCCCTGCTGTCAGATGTGTGAGAAGTTGTCCATATTGGTGAGTCAGTCAATGATCAGTCAGATAGAATCATGGCCCCTGGACATACGTGGTATCCATATAACAAATTCTATATAGATACCATCCCACTTCCATTATAGCACCTCATGTGGCTATACTAATCCTACTGAATCATGATGCTCAGGATTCACTTGTTGACAAGTGAGGCATCATTATACAATCTTTGCCACATCATTCTTCATCCTTGGTAACTAGTACTAATGCTGGAGAACCTGGTACATCTTTTCCACACTCAGATGTATGTCTAAAGGGGATGTGTGGATCACCATCAACACAAACTTTTGTAGTGTCATTGGTACCATGGTGCATCCTATGAAGAGGAAGACCTACTCCCCACATTTAAAAAATCTTTCAGGAGCCTATCCTTAGGATATCTGAGCATGTCGGGCCTTTCAGTCCATGTCCCCAAACTATGACTCCTGAACTCACTGAAGGAGTGGAGAAGTGATAGTCATAGAATGGAGATAAGCTGCTTCATCACTATCCCTAAAGGATAACTGCAATGCGGCTAGCTGCTTTGTCACCTTACACTGCAACTACAAACCCAACCTCCTGCTAAGCGCGTCTTCCACCATATCCCCCTTACTATTAGTATCAATTTTATCGAATTCATAGTCCTGGTGGAACTATAACTATCACCGTTTTCTCAACTACTATAATGCGTACGGTCACCTTTCCATCCATGTGAAAGGTTACCAAATTTTAACTAATTGATGTTCTCATCGATCCTTGGGTAGGGGGTACCCATTATCGATGGACACATGGTTAATGTTCCGGAAATCCACACATATCATGAATCACCGGTTCTTACTGAGAACTTTTTTTCTACAAGTCTCCCAACTATACTCTCAGCTCTCGGAGCTCCATGGGAGCCATATGATATGCAGTTATTGATATCGGTGATATCCCTAGGTAGAAGCCAATGTATAAGTCCCTATCCCTATGGGGAGGTAATCCTTGAATCATCTATAGAAAAAAGGATCCTCCACTCTGCCACTACTAATTGGTACAAAAAAACAAAAATACTACTTCCACAAGGGTAAGATTGGCGGATAGAAGTGTGATTAGCTTCACCCTACTATGCATGAGTTTATCCTGTGTTGCATGGGATTCCATTTCACTGAACAAGGAAAACCTCATTCCAACACTGTAGATATACAACATCTTTTTTTTTCAGAAACAGTCAATATGAGTAGGAATTGTGGATGATCAGTCCATACCAAAAATAATGTCGTAAGTCCGTAAAACTCCCACCAAGAGATTCAAAATGAAACTCTCACCTCAAGGGTCAGATCACACCATCATCATAAGTGTGATTATTGAGTCTCCTTTATTAGGTATCTATATATGTAAGGGTCAATTAATTTTTCTTACTAAATATTCTAGGTCTTGAACAAGATTCATAACAAGAAGTAATGATTAACACATATGTCTATTAATTATGAATGCTAGTAGTAGACATATACTGTACCTCGAATCATTCATGGAGCCCCTGGGTCACACAACTTGACTGCTTGTAGCTACTCCCTTCCCCTTTCCTCCAACTCCCTGAGCCTGGTGGGGAATACATTAGGGTGGTGGTTGTAACATGTAGAAATGTATACCACCACATGCTACTCTTCTAGATCCTCCTCAATGTCTGCTACCCTGTATATTCATTTTCCCCTATCGCTTCATCTACCCAAAATATTCTTACACACCCAAGTCTCTGAGACTGATGTTAGTTTTCTGCTTTCACACTGCTAACATTCACTGGCTGTATCTACTATGCGAAAAACATTCAACCAAAAAGGATCTCTCTATAACCCTCCCATAATTAAGAATGAACAAAGGAATTGTGCTAGCTCAGATGTCCCTAAACACATCTCTCTTGGAGGCCCAAGCCTTGTAGCACTGTTTGTATCGTAATAATCGAGTACCTGGAATGGTCGGTATTACTTGATAAATAATTAGCTACTGACATGTCATCCTACTAATGTTGTAGAAGATCATGGGAACACATACCCCTTTGATTATTATGGCAAGGGATCCCTTATCATAGGAGGGTTCTCAATCTCTGTCTATATAAAAGTCACCTCGTCATATGATCAGGGTAATATAAACCCTGACACAGCCCCCTTGAGCTACATAGAATGATCAATTCTAGAACCACCATATGATCTAATGGTGCCCTGGATAGATGGAAACCTAGTCACCACAATAAGCCAGTCCTTACCCGCCTGTGAGTTGGGCTCACCTCGGAACATGAGGGGTATCTGTCACTAAAATTTGTTTATAGAACAAAGCCTATATGTGTATTCTACCGGTAGAACAAGTAGTAAATTATGACCAATGGGTAGTGGTATCACTGGGACATCACCTGAAGGTACCATCTCATGCAAAAATCCTTGTATTAAGGCCTCATCACACTGTGGACCATCCTCAAGGTCACGCATTGGAATCCTAGATGGCTATTTTCATGGAGGAATCCTGAAAAACAATTAATATAAACCATGGTAAATAATTTAAACCTAGTGATTTGACATAAAAGTGATCAAAATAAAGACATTTCAAAAACACATTCAATCAGTATTTTCATGTACTGATTTGGAAAATAGAATTTAGGGTCTTGGTTTATGGGTACGTCGGCTGCCACACGAACACTGGACTACCCAAACTGTAACCCAAACTCAAGACACATAACACTATTGCTCTATTGAAAACATAGAATCTTATTTCTTCTGGTAGAACTAAACCCTCTTATACCACTTGGTCAGGACCTGTCCTTCTAGTCTCATGTCATGAATACCCCAAGCCCGCCTTCCATATTCTAGGGGTTGGAGACTAGAACCAAAAAGGCATTTCCCTAAAATGGGAAGGTGTTGCCTCAATACCTATACACACATAGATAGGGCGCACTATGTGCATGTAATGAACAATAGAAGAAGAAATGTACAACCACATCTAAAACCACCACTAAGTGTAATTGTAAGTACTGAAAGTAAAAGGGGACATAATAAATGTGATATTGTAATGGAAAAATAGAAAAAATGGGAATCATCTTTTGGGGTCATCCGCTAATGATCCAATATAAAGGGTAGGTTCATCTCGTCACTGCAGATCTCCATGTCAACCTGTCACCTTCGTATGTCGTCATCCAATCACCTCCAAAAACCATCTATCCCTGAATCCTCAAGAATTAGTCATGATTTCCTTCTTATATAAAGACACAACAAGGTGTGGGTGAATACTGTGTAGGGGTGAGTATGAAAATACCAAATGGGGTCTCCGAGACCCCCAAAGTTCTCTTGGAATTCAAAAAATTAAAAACTACAAAGCATGATCTCAATCACAATTCCCAAAGAAAAAGACAACTCACAGCAGGTATAACATAAGTATAGAAGTACATATGTTTAGACATAAATCAATATCATCCTATTATATCACGATTCTCTATTGTTGATCCACACAGGACCGATCAATGCTGATCAACATAGGATCGCTTGGTGCGGATCCAAATAGGATCGCTCGATACTAATCCACAAAGGATTGCTTGGTGCTGATCCACATAGGATCGATCGGTGCTGATCCGCAGAGGATCGCTCGATGCTGATCCACACAGGATCACTCAGTTATGATCTATAGAGGATCCCTCACTACTGATCCACATAGGATCTCTCGATTCTCATCCACATAGAATATCAAGGTGTTGATCGATATAGGATTACTCGTTGTTGATCCACACATGATCGTTATTCATTCTTAATGGCTCATCCAGCAAATGGATTCTTGCACAAAGCACACTTGATTCCGGGAGGATCCTATCGTCAGGCCATAAATCATGCATCAAACTCTAAGAAGTCCCATAAAGAATTAACCTGATGAACTACCATGTCATAAGTGTTCTAATGAAATAGGTGGTGCATAAACCGGAAACACGATCTATATTTTATAGGCATTTTAGTGTAGAGGGATCGATTGGATTTGTGGTAAATTCTTCTTGGCCATTCTACAACATTCTCCAAAACCCAATTGGTGTATCTCTAATGGACCAACTATTCCTGAGGGTGCTCACGCCACTTACATCGCATCAAAATAACACTCATTATGAGAGATACTCCGGTTTATGTGAAATGGTACCAGTCGTGTCCTGGTCCTGTACGGGTCCGACCAAGCAGGGGATCTGAACCGACTCAAAGGCCTGACCCACTTGGTGGGTCCGAGCTAGCCATGGAACCTAGCCCAAGTCACGGGTCTGGGCAAATCGGTGGGTCCGACCTGCCTCAAAGAACCCGGCTCGCATGCGGGCCAGTTGATGGAGCACCAACCGGACACAGAGCATCTGGTGTGTCCAACTGGAAATGATAGTGGGTGCCGACGCATCTTCCAAAATGGCTGGTTCAGCAGGCCATTTGGTCTAGTTGAGTGGCTTGAGTTTCTGCATTCATTGTGCGGCCCTCATTAAATCCTTACCATCGTGTTTGTTGTTCTACCACAAAAAATGCACCAAGTACAAGTTTAGCTAAAGGACTGGGCCATGTTAGGTTCAGCCCGCAACCTATTCTTTAGCATTTTAAACTATTGGTAAGTGTAATAATAAGAAAAATATGAACAATCCCCAAATTAATACCCCACAACAACCACCCGGATAGACAGACAAAATACAGATCAACCCATTAATCGGTTGTTCCATGTTTGTTGTATTTTCATTGAACTGAGATGGAAAAACAAAGCACGTAAACCCCCTACCTCGAGCTCATTGGAAGTCATTCCAAACAAGGAGTGAGTGTCCCTATCTAAGGGTGTAGAAGATTAAGGATAGGGTTCACATCCATCGGTGCTCATCGTCGAATCCTCCAACAGTCATCAAAGCCTTGTTCTTGGTTTGTGGAAGACGTTGCGGCACTTAGTTAGAGGTTCCTCTCTTGATTTCCAAAAACCCATGCCCAAATTTTGTTTAAATAGATGAATGAGAGGATCAGCACAATACACAATTAATGAGGTTCATTAATAAATTGAATTATTAAAGATATTAATTCTCCCAATGGTGCGGGTACACAACCAAGTGTAAATAGCCATTTAATGGTCTGACAACCCAGCAGTCCCCCCACCACCGCTCAACAGTTACAAGAATGAAATAAAATAACTTGTTGAGTTCTTTTATTATTATTTTTTACAATGTACTAAAATTTTACTATTTTATCCGACCCATTCCGAAGAAGTTTAAATTTCTCTAAGAGAATCTCAATGTTACAGATTCAATGGTGCCCTCATATTTGTAATCCCATCATCGGTTCAAAAGATAGAAATCATCACCCTAACATTAACTTAATGTACAATAAATAGTTTTCAAAAAATAATAAAAGTCACCATCGACTCATTCTGGTAGAGGTTAGGCTCTGCCTAACGGGAACACACCCTCATGAGCTTAATGTTACTCCCATATTTCCAATCCAAGTTACCTTTTAGGAGTTATAGAATTTAAAAACAAAATAATTGTTATTTAGATATTTTATTTTATGCCAAAAACTAACTTCCACTGTTGGCCTATGCCAACCAATAATAGTATATTCCTAAGGAAATAATACCATCACTTGTTCGGCAGTGCTCTCAGATTTTTAATTCGAGTCACAGTTCGTTAGTTCTAGGCATTTGAAAAAAAAATTTAATTATTTAATTTATGGTTATTCCATTTTTTGGTTTTTTCACTAGAGGAATGTGCTGACAAAACTTAAGTCACACATAGGGTAACCCCACCATCTTGAACACAACAGTGCCCTTATATTTCTGATTCAGGCACCTGTTTAAGGGTTATTCGACTTTTTTCGGAAAACCATTCACACACGTAATTTAAAGCATAATATTTTTTTAATATATCATTCTAGGCACTCTGGGTCTCAGAATCACATTCCATTAATTTTCACTGTCTCGTAATAATTCCATATAATTAAAAAAACAAATTACATAATCTCAAGAACAATATATTTCACATTTATTAAAATAGTGTGATGTTTTATTGGGGTAGCTGGTATTTTCATACCATTCTAAGACTTTTACATATGTAATCCAAGACTAATATCATATCCTAAATATTCCCCAATGAGAGTCATAGATTCTATAAGTATAATAAATATTTAAAAAATTTAAAAAAAATGTTTATCATCAAACAAAATAATCACATATACCATATTTGCCAATTGTAAATATTTATATAACCAATGTATAAATTTTTAACTATTCCATACTCAAGTGATCCCATGTATATAATTTCCCTAATAATTATTCAAATTCATATACATGGAAATAAATATATCATGTAAATAATCCCACTATAGTCATCTGAAACGCCTCTACCCTAGTTACCCAGACCTGGTGCGTTATTTTAATACATTGGCATGATTACAAGGAAACAAGTCCTGAAGGGCCGATCAGTTTAGTAGTTTTGGAAAATAGATTACATACATGGAGGAAACATTACAATTTCTAACATAAAACATAGGATAAATAATCATTTTAAAACACCATTATTCCCCTAGCTAAACCCCGTATATCAATAATAATACACTTTTTGGAATCCATTAAAAGAAAACATAAGAAAGGTGTGAGTTAAGATGCTATGTAATGGTAAATAATTCAGTGGAAGCAACAAAAATATATGTCATGACGTATAATAAGAATAGAATCCTTTTAAACATAAAACATGTAAATAAAATTAAAAAAAATTTAAATCCAACATTAATATATAATCATGCACATAGATATTCTACTAGTCGAATAATCACAAGTAATAACAAATTTCTTAATGATGGAATGCACATTGAGAGACATAATAACTACTATATCAAGGCCCTATGCCAAGACCATTCAAAAATATTCTATCAAAGACCTATGTCATGACACTAGTATGTCTCATGAGTCCTAGGGATGTATCTATGGGATATTGCAGGCCCTGACCGTCATGTAATAAGTCCAATTCATTCCTCATATGAAAAGGGTGAAACATAACATAAACATTTATATTAAATCTATAATACCAAATGTCAATACATAAACTGTAACCTATGAATGGATTAAAAACAGAACATCCATAGTCAAAAATATCATCACTCATTCAATACAATATTAATGATTGTAGTATAATAAATCATCCTCAATCAAGAATAATATCCAGTAAAGAATGTTAACATTATTGAACATGATCAGTAAAACTCCTTGAGAGAAAAATCCCTTTATCATGTATTCATTTAGAAGTCTTACAATTTATAATGGAAGGTATTTAAAATATATTTTTTAATCAGTGTCTTACATACCACTTTGAAACTCTTGAATGGAATTAACAATTTAGAATACTCATGTCTATATAAATAAATCTATAAAACTATTTTGAAAACATGGACATTAATGAGGAATATTTAGAAGAATAAATATTTAAAACATTTAAAATGGTTTTTTAGTTAAAAAAACCCTAAAAGAACCCTTTGTAAAAATATTTTACGATTCATGGACAAGTATAATAATTATTCCTAGTGAATATATACACATAAAAAATCTCAGATAATAATGAGATTGAGTAATTATCCCTTACCTTATAGTTTCCTTTAGTTGAGTGTACATTTAACCTCATGTATAATACCATAGTATGTTATTATATAATAACAAAACCATATTCATATTTATGATATCAAATATGATGAATTTATTACATTATACTACCCATTTAACAATAATTTCCATGTTAAAGTAACATTTCGGGTAATATTCGCTTTCTTTGTCGTATATGTTTTAACTTGTTATTACTGATCGTATCACATAGATCATGATTTAAATAATTATATAATATAAAAAATTATTTATATATAATATTTATTAAGAATATAAATATTTATAATGGATATATATATGAAATGGAAACACCATTCATGGGGATGGTAGTCTGTATGAACGCATGAACTTTGTTTCCATTTTCTTATCATATAGTATAGAAGTAAGTAAACGAAATAAATTTAACTAAATATATATATATTATTAATATGTAATAATTATTTCATATATCTCATACTTAATCAATAAATATATTTTTATTAATATTCTTGAATAGTGATCATTGAAGACGAATTTCATCGGGTCGAGGAGATGGTTAGCCATACGTAAGCACGAGACAATATCATTATGTTGATGGTGAAATAGTACATTATTGGATGGTATATTATATATAAATAATAATTAACATGTTATGTTTATTATTTAGATCTATTATACTCATTATTATATTAATCCAATTAATGATGTGTTGAATTACAAACTACCCCATGACAGGGAGACAGTAAGCCATACGTACGCACATATGGTGACTTTTTCATTCATAGAATGGATAAAATAATGAATATGGTTGTACCATATTTTTAACAACATCTAATTATTTATAAGGTACTTTAATTATTATTTTATTATGAAAACAAAAAAAGAGGATGTAGAAGAAGAAGAGAACTTTGAAAGAGGTGATGAAATAATTACCTCTTATTTGGGTGCTTAATTTTGATTTGAAAAAAGGTCTCATTAGGATGGATTTATTATCAAATTAAGGCCTCTATAAGGATGTTAGGGTTGTTGGTAAGATATTTGGATGGTATTGGTCTTTTCCAAATGGCTTTGGTTTTGTGAATTAATGAATGGCGGGATCCCTTTTATTAAAGTGGTGAGGAGAAATTTAGGAAAAGATAGAAATGCTAATTTATTATAAATTTAATTTCTCTATATAATAGATACAAATGGATTTATTTATAGGATAAGGAGGTTATGGGTTGAAATAATCTCAACCAATTGGTTTTATATATGTTTAGATCACTAAATTAAGAATCTCTTTTAGACTTAACCCTTAGTTAAATAGATTAACTTTTACAATGTCTTCTTTTTGTATACTACATGGTTAATATATTTACAATAAAATTACCAGCTAACCTCAAGTGTCTCATTAATTAAATATATAAAATCATCTAGGTCATTTGGTCAAATCATAGATTTTTTGAACTATAATATCAATCAATAACATAGTAATTTTTTAGAATCTCATTTATGTCAATTTTGACAATATTTAGTATTTGGTTTTTGTGAAAGTCATAAAAATATGATTTATTATAAAAACAATACATTGAATCAACCCTAACATGTCATCTTAAAATTAAAATTTAGTTTATGTCATCAAAAGCTTCAATTTAATTTTATTTTTGTATTTATATTATCAATTAGTTTAATCATTTATTAATAAGTAAATTATTACATCATCAATGTTTCATTAATAAAATTAAAAATTAATGTAGAAAAATTATAAATAAAATTACATGATGTATGAAATAAGGTTATCTTTCTAATTAATAATTAAAGTAGAATTTATCTTATGTATAACACTATATTAAAAATGGTTTAGTTATTAGAATTTGAATTTAACACATTTAACTCTAATTTAAATAAAATACATTAAATGTCATAATCTAACACAAATGGATCTAAAAGGATATAATCTTTTCTTATGGATTATTTCTGGTTGATAAAAAAATATCAATTAGAATTAGGACATGTGTTGGGGTAATTTTATATTATTATAATATTATTTTTACCCTTAATTACCCTATTTACTTTTAATCGTGGTAAATAAAATTCAAATGTTTCTATACATAAAAAAATATTTTCATCCTATTCAACCAAATTTTTTTTACTGATTAAGATCATGTCTATTTTATTTGTTAAATTCAATTCACAGAAGTAGTAAATTATGTTTTATGCAAATTTTCAAATGTGCCTACATAGTGGTTAAAATACGTTAAAAAGATCAATAAAATTTTATATATCTAATCTAATTATAAAATGAATCAAGTTATTCACATTGGAATAATATATGTGTTATGTAACTATTTTTTATTTTATGAATTTTAATTAAAAATAATTATTTAAATGAGAATGTCAGTATTTATGTACTATGTAGTATTTTTCACTATTTATCAAAAATTGAATATTTTCAAAATAATACCAAAAATTCACCCTGAGCTAATTTTGATATTAAGAATTAAAATATGAAGTTTACTATACCAAATTAAATTTTTAAGAGTGTCTATAATTAATTCTGTTATTGTTCACAAAATGACATAAAAAGTAGTTCTTTTATGAAAGTCATTTTTCTAAATATATAACTATTTTAAGAAACTATATACATTTCATTATAAATATGTTTTATTTATGTTAAAAAATTATAAATAACATTTAAAATTTATTTTTTACTATTCATATTATAATAATTAATTAATAAATAAATATATATTTTATATTATTATAATACTAATGTGTTGTTTCGAAGAAACTCAATCTTCTGTATAACACAATCCAAATTGGTGTTGCGGGAAATTTAAGCTATTAAAATACATTATGAAGATAATTTACTATGAAATATCAGTGTTTTACACACTCCCCTCTTTAAATAACTTGATTCTCCAAAATATGAAATTCTTCTTCAAAAATAAATGTTTGAAAAATATAAAATACCCTTGTGTAAAACCCAGATCCGAAATAGGGTTAATAAAATTTAGTCTTAATAAAAGGGAAAGGGAAATGAAGAAGTATGCAAAAATTAAGGATTTCGAATAAGAGAACATTGGATGAAATTAGAGACACATAATAGAAGGAAAACGGTAAATATTTATAGGGAGTGATTGAGGTCATAAACCACCAAAAAGGGAACAATAAATGGAAAATTGAGGGCCTCAAATCCATAAATATTCATTGATTTAATGTAACATTGATTCAACAAATCATAAGGGATTAGGATAACACATTTTTTAGATACTTATTTTGGAAGAGGAGGAATGAATTTAATATCATGATAAGAACTGAAGAAAACACACTTGATTTTATTTCCTATCATAATAATAATCTCTTCATTTGGTTGCACTATGATCTATTTTCACTTCATCCCTTAAACAATGAAATTAACGTTAAAAATTATTTTTTTAATTCCTAAAACACATTTAATAAATTATATAAACCCGAAGTTTTTCCATAATCCTCTATATGTTTACTGAAAACCAAATGGTTAGGTCAAAGTATATAATAAATTTTAATTTAACCTCAAACAAAATATCAGGTGCTCAACTTACTCCATTCCATCCTTTAGACTTATCCAAAATACCTTTGACCAAACTCAAAGTACAAAAATTTATATGGTAGGTAAATATAATGATGATCTATTTATTCCACAAAATAGCATGTGACAACCTTCATAATGTACTCCAATAAAACAGAGTAACACAATGAATTACCATAAAACATTATTGATTATTTTTATGCTCCCTTATTCTTTATAGAAGACTGGATATACTCATTATGTCCAAAAAAAATTTAAATAAGACAATTATGGAATCAAAAAAAAATTAATTTGTTACACTATGGTCAAGAATGTCCAAAATAATTTATTCAAATCCATCATCTCTTATTCCAAAATTACTACCTTAATATTAGGACCATATAGGGGTCTATCTTTCCCTAAACCATGTATTTTTCAAAAAAGAGTTTAACATGCTATTGAGTCACTTTTATTAGTACCATAAAATCTCAAATCCATAATGAAATAGTATTGCAGTACTATCCTTATTTATTTCCATAATTCATTTAACCAATACATCATTGATAAAACACTAAAATGAAATAATTATTCAATCTGGAAACACAAAGAGATTAATTATTCCACATTGAATATAGTAACAACTTATATGTGACCGTTATTCCTTTTATTCTTTATAGAGATATTTCCTAGATTATTAGGATATTAATTTTCATAATTCCCCATTTTACTATAGTTTAAACACTGAATATTAGTCATTTATTTATTCACTTTTAATTATTTTCTTTATGAACCTTTTCTCGACACTTATTAAAAACACCCAGTCCTTTCGATAGCTTCCTAGTATGACTCTTTCCACATTTATAACATATGAGAAAACACTTCTTTCCCTTATTCCCATTATCCATCTTTCTCTATTCCATCCTTTTCTTCTATAGTTTCCCTTCAAGGCTATATGACGGATAGAATTTTTTAGTTATCTCATCAACACATTGTACTATTTTCTCATATGATGAGAATACAAGGGATTATATTTCCCTTGAAATTGTCTATTAATAAACATTAATGATATTATACTTCTAAGTCTTTAAAATAGGTGCATTATTGGGAAATTCATTCTTTATAATAGGCGTCATTTATAAAAAACTCATACACTAGATAATGTTATGAATCATAATGTATGATTCCAAAAAAATTGAAATACTTAACATAAATTAAAAAAAATGTTATGCATACCTATTCTCATAAACATTAGAATGGATTCTTTGGGGAAATATTAACTCATAAATACTTCCTAATGGTTTGTAATGAAAATGTGAATTATCTGAAGTATATCCCATGTGAGTGTCAAACCAAGTTTGCAGCAAGGATCATTGTCATGTTCAATGTTACCCTAATTATGGCCCATAACACCTTATCAAAGTTTTCACCACTAGGTAAATATGTGCCAGAACCACATCCACTTGTAGTGTCCAGACTCGAATATATTACTTGGAGGACCCGCATAATATCTATATTACCAAAATTTTAGGAAATTATTTAATATTAATCATAAAATTATATCTTAGGATAATTTTCCCCAATCAGAGTTTATATACATCTAGATTCCAATGTTAATAAAAAATTTGATTTGATACCAACCATAATTCCCAGAACACAGTTACCTAGAGCTGGTGAATTATTTTAATACATTGGCATAATTACAAGGAATCAAGTCCCATCGGACCGATCAGTTTAGTTGTCTTGGAAAATATATTATATACATGGATATTACATTACACTTTAAAGAATAAAACATAAAATAAATAATCCTTTGAGAATTCCATTATTTCCTTAGCATAACCTATCATATCAATCATTATACACTTCATGAAATCATGTGAAACTAAAACATTAAAAAGGGGTGAGATAAATTCTTAGTAAGGGTAAATAATTCAGTAGAAACTATAAACTTGTAAAGAAATATTATTTATAAAAATAGCATCCTTTTAAACATAAAACTGGAACATAGCATGGTAAAAAAATAAATCTAGCATTACCATATAAACATGCACATGGATATTCTACTAGTCAAACAATCACATGTAATAACTAATTATATAAGTAGAGAATGCATAATGAATAACATAATAACTACTAAGTCAATGCCTTGTGCCGAGAACATTTATAAATATTATATCAAGGCCTTGTGGGAAGACACTAGTTTGTATCATTAGACCTACAGATTCATTAGGGGTCTGTATCAGGCCCTACCTGTCACTTACTACGTAATTAATTCATCATAATAAAAGGGTGAAACATAACCCAAACATTCATATTAAAAATATCATATGAAATGTCAATAATTTAACCATAAATCATGAAGAGTATAAAAATATCACATAAATAGTCAAACGTATCATAACTCATTCAATACAATATGTAGGAATGTATTATAATAAATCAACCTAAATCAAGAATAATATCGATTAAATGAGGTTGACATAGTTGAAAATGATCAGAAAAACTCTTTGAAAGAAATATATCTTTTCCATGAAATAATTTAAAAGAGATAAATTTTATTAAGTTATACATTTAAAAGATATTTTTGAATAAAAGTTTCCCATACCACTATGAAACATTTGAAAAGAATGAACATTTTAAAAAATTCAAGTCCATATAAATAAATTAATAAAATAATTTGTAAAACCTCGACATTAATGATAATGCTTTAGAAGAGTAAATATTGAAAACATTTAAAATTATGTTTTAGTTAATGGGTCCTTTATAAAACCCCTTTTGAAAACTATTTGATGAAACATGTACATGGATGTTAAACATGTATGAGTAAATATTAACACATAAACAATCTCTCATTATAACGGTATTGAGGAATTAACCCTTACATTGTACTTTCCTTTAGTCAAGTGTATTTTTAACCTCCTGTATAATGAAAATTATATTTTTTTAAATTATAGTAGAAACATATCCATATTTATGATATCATACATGATTAATTTATGACTTTATACTACCCATTTAATAATAATTTTCATCTTAAAGTAACATATCAGTTAATAATCACTTTCTTTATCGTATGTGTTTTAACTTGTTATTCTTGATTATATCACATAGATCAGGATTTACATAATTACAGAATATAAAACAAGATTTATATATCATATTTATTCATAATATAAATATGTATAATAGATAGATATATGAAATGGAAACACCGTTCACGGAGACGGTAGTCCGTACGAACGCATGAACGTTGTTTCAATTTTCTTACTATATTATATAGAAGTAAGTAAACAACATATGTTTTACATAATCAACATATATTATTCTATTAGAATTATTTTTTTAATATATCTCATAATTTATCAATATATTTGTTTTATAAATATTCTGGAATGGTGATTGTTGAAGATAAATCTCATATAGTCTTGGGGACGGTAAGTCGTATCTACGCACGAGTGATAATATCATTCTATTGATGGTGAAATCATATATAATTGGATGTTATATTATATATATATATATATAATAATTAACATGTTATATTTATTATTTACATTAATTATACTCATCATTACAAACATCTAATTAATGAAGTGTTAAATTACAAACTACACCTATGGTGACATTGTCATTAAAAGGATAGATAGAATAATTAATATGGTTG
Organism: Viscum album; assembly: GCA_963277665.1. Taxonomy (NCBI): domain Eukaryota; kingdom Viridiplantae; phylum Streptophyta; class Magnoliopsida; order Santalales; family Viscaceae; genus Viscum; species Viscum album. Next base: position 2,021,234,760 of record OY728121.1, on the reverse strand, counting down.
AAACATAGTTATAATTAATATATTATTATTTATATTTACCTGAATTTATTATTTTAGTAAGGAAAAAACAAATAAAGTGAATTTATTAGAAGAAAATAGCATTGAAAGAGGAGTTTAAATAATTACATCTTCTTTGGGCGCTTCCTTTTTTTATACAAAAAGACTCAATGGGATGGCTTTATGATAAAATTAATGCCCCTAGGATGAATTTAGTATAGTTGTGATGATATTTTAAAAGTTTTTCCCAAAAAAATGGCTTTAGATTTGTTAACAAAAAGAAAGGGAGGTTACCTTTATAAGAGAGTTGATGGGTACTTTTGGAAAATATTGAAATATTAATTTATTATAAATTGAGATTCTGTTTATAATAGCTCCAAATGGATTTATTTTGAGGATAAGATAGGAATTTTATGATATCATATTAACCAATAGGTTTTATACATGGTTAGGTTACCATAATAACCTCAACATTTTGAATCAACCCTTAGTTAAATATTTTTACTCTTACCATGTCTTCTGGTATTTTTTTACTACATGGTTAATATATTTACTATAAAATGCCAAGATAACCACAAGTGGTTTATTAATGACATATCTAAAATTATCTATGTCATAATTCCGAATAATATATTTTTAGGACTATTATATCATTTAATAAAATTGTATTTGATTTAAAAAATCCTTTATCTGAATTTTTCCACGATTTAGTATATTGTTTTTGTGAAAGTCATAAAAATTTTATTCCTTAAAAAAAATACATTTAATAAACCCTAACATTTAATGGTCACATATAAAATTTATTTATGACATCAAATGTTTCAATTTACACTTATTTTAATATTTATAATATCAATTATTTTAATCTTTCATTGATAAGGTAATTATTTCATCATCATTGTTACATAATCACATTAAATTATTTAATGTCTAAAAATTATAAATAAAATATCATGATGTAGGAAATAAATTTATCTTTCAAATAAATTTTTATTTTTGAACTTACCTTATGTATAAACCTATATTAATAATGGTTTAATTATTAGCATTTCAATTTAATAGTTTTAACTCTCCTTTAAATAAAATATAATAAATGTACTAATATAACAAAATGAATAAAAAAGGATATTATTTTTGTCCTAAGGATGTATTTACTCTAAAAATACATATACAATAGAATTAGGACATGTGTTGGGGTAATTTTATATTATTATAATATTATTTTTATCATTAATTACCTTATTTACTTTTAACCATGATAAATAAAATTTACAAGTAACTATTCACAAAAAAATATTTTCATCCTATTGAAATACATTTTACATACTGATTATATACATTTCAATCTGATTTTTTATACTCAATTCATAGAAGTGGTAAAATTATGTTTAATACAAATTTTCAAATGTGCTTAGAAGGTGGGTAAAAGGCTTTAAAAGGTTAAATAAAACATTATATATGTAATCATATTTTAAAATGACTCAAATTAATTACATTGGAATAATATATGTATTTTTTATCTATTTTTAATTTAAGATAAATTTTATTAAAATATAATTATTTAAATTAAAAAGTCAGTTTTTATGTACTATGCATAATTTTTTAGTATTCCTAAAAAATTTAATGTTTTTAGAAATATACCAGCAATTCACCCTAAGATACTTTTTATATTTAGAATTCATAAATGAACAGTATTTTACCAAATTAAATTTATAGGATTGTCAAAATTTTAATTTTTTTGTTCACAAAACACATAAAAATTAGCTCTTTTAAGAAAATAGTTTTTCTAAATATTTAACTATTTTAACAAAACGTCTACATTCCATTATAAATATTTATTATTAATGTTAAATCATTATAAATAACATTTAAAATTCATTTTTTATATTTATTATTATTATAATACTTAATTGATAAATAAATATATCTTTTAAATAATTATAATATTAATGTGTTGTTTCATAGAAACTCAATCATGTTTATAACACATGCTAAATCTGTGTAGCATGAAATAAAAGATGTCAAGATACCAAAATGGGATGAATTACTATGAAATATTTATGTTGTTACATCAACTAATTTGTTTTATAAAAAAAATTATATCACTTGAAATTTATTTATAAAAAAACATATTGAATTTTTTCGAAAATAATATTTAACTATTTCCATTCTCTCATATCAATTTATTATCATAAGTAAATTCCTTTTTCATTAGAGTATAACTTCTTCCAATAAACAAAAAAATGTTCTATAAAATTAATTTACCCACACCAACCATGTGTAAGAAAATTATAATTTATATTTCATAAAAAGTCTTCATTATTGAAAAAAATGAAATATTTAAAATATTAATTCTTCATAAAATAATATATAATCCCAATAACATAGGTTTACAATATAAGTTTTTGGCTATATAATAAAAAATATAAATAAACTTGTCTCAAAACATTGGCCTATAATCTACAAATATACCAAAACTGTAAGATATTAAATAATTTATTTCATTATATTTTATAACATCCCATTAAGACAAAACCATGACACTCAATTATTTTTCTATAAATTAATTGGTGAAATATAATATTGCCATAGGGTTGAAATTAGAACCAATCATTTAAATGAATACATTGGGGATTGTTTTATCATATTATGTCTTATTGAAAAATTATTTTAAAACACTATAAGATTAATACAATATATAAATATCATATAATAAATCATTATTTATTCCAAATATAAAGTAAATATATCACACATTAATGAAAAAATGTAAAATTAAATGAATAAAATTTAATTCTAATAATATTTTAACATTCTAAATTTTATTTATGCTCAATCACTAATTAATATATAGGTTTGATCACATACATATGTATATTTTTATTACCTTTTTCAATGAATATAAAATTAAATGATCATGAGATGTGTATATATAGTGGAGGGGCTAAAAATTCATTATAATGATAAACAATAACTTTAAAATTTCAATAATATAATTTAACCTCACATTTAATTATTAAATTTACTGATTTAAATTACTATTATAATCTACAAACAATTCAATATATAAATATTAAGAATATATAAATTTTTTTTTTCAAATAATTAATTCCACACCAGAATATATGATTGTTCTGGGAAAACACCATAATTTTATCTCATTCAATCACTTTAAAACATACCATTCATGATCAAAAATTTACACAAAAATAGTAACATATTTTAGTTAACTTATTATTTATTTACATGTAATAAAATATTCTTTCACTTCCATATTTTACATATGGCGTAAAAAATTTAATTTATATTCTATTAATATTATCATATCATATCCATCAGATATCATTTTATATATAGAGTATTATATCAACTATAAAAACTTTTTTATTTGAGAAAAATATACACAATCTCTTAGTCACTCTTGTTGGGATGTGTCACATGGTAATAAAATTCACTCATGATGATCACATGCCATAGATATTTAATAAAATGTTTCAGTATGTAATCCAATGAAATTAATATGAATTTCATTCGTTAATAAAAAATTGTCAACATCATAAAACCTATTCCAATCCTTGAATTATTCTATAAATCATTATAAAATTTAGCAAATCAAAAAAGACAACATGATATAACCTTTTATAAATCCCTAAATTCAATATATAATTAATATCAAAACACATATTACTTAAAATAAAATTCTAGGAGAAAATAATGTTTTTACAAAACACATCATGAAATATATTTTAGTAATTTCAATAAAATAAATTCTAAAAATATAATATTATAATATAATTAATAATAAAAACCTCTAAGGTGTTATTAATATCCTATATGTCAAATCAAAATTTATTTTCACAAAATAACATAAATACTAATGAATAAGGAAATAATAGTTGAACATTAAGTACAATTTTTTTAATAAAGGATAAATTATGTGGAATGATGTTTTAAGTCGAAATTTTCTTTTCAAACCCATAAATTCATAAAATTTAATGAAAAACATGATTAATAATTTAAAAAATATTCAAATTGATAAAATAAAGTTAGAATTCCTTTAGATTCCCTATTTATCAATTTAAAGAACATATATCAATTGAAATATCACAAATGAAATTAAAATTGGTTAGTTTAGATAAATTGTAATATTTTAAATAATTAATAAAAATTAAACATTGATTTTATAAAATTATGCCTCATTTATTTAACCCTAATATTCATCATTTAAATCATCTTATACCATAGAGTTATTAATGTTTTTAATTTGAATATATATAAAACCATTATATATGTTTTTTAATACATGTATCAAAATTCCACACAAACTAGTTTTTATAAACAAACATACATCAGCCTATATGTATCGTCTACAGACATCAACCCTCATGAATCAACACTTATTAATCTCATGTGTAAATGCTAATTAATTAATCAACCTTTATATATCTCTTATAAATATATACGATTTGAAATTAAGAACCATATATAAGGAATTCCAATTTTATTAAAATATATTATCTATAAATTTCACTATAAATAAAATATATCATATAATTTTTATAATATAAATTAAATAAAAACCATCAAACTCAAATTCCTAGATTCAATAATACAAAAATATTAAAAATAACATACCTAAAAAATTAGAAACCATAAATAATCAATAATATAAAAAATATATCGGTTACAAAAAGTTTTCTATCATTAATAAATGTTACTCAAGATGTTTATTGTTGATCAATTTTTATTATTCAAAATACTAAAATTAGAAAATGATATAGAAAAATAAATCTATAAGTATTTTATTGATTATATTTTTTTCCATGGGATATTTATTGAGGCCTTGATTTGTGATTTTTTATCTTGTATATGGAAATTATTTTAAATTATATCAAAAATTTATTAATATTGGAGGGTAAGTAATATTTTTAGAGGATATATTTATATTTATTTTTTGTGTGAATGAAATAATTATAAGATACAATTTTGAATATGTGGCTTAAATTATTCTAAATAATTTCTGAGGAAAATCATTTAATTGTCCCAATTAATGTAACTGCAAAAATAATTTCTATTCTAGATTCAATAAATTTGTGGTATTTAATCATATATAAATAATTTTATATGTATTTTAATTATTCCTATGGGGTGTAAAATTAGGATAGATTTCCAAAAAAAATCAAAGACACTCTAGTTTTGATGTCTAATTTGGTGAGGTTCAATGAATGAATTTTATGGCACAATTAAAATCAAAATGAAAATAATATAGAAATAATATTTATGCGTAGAAAATGTATCAAATGGAGTTTATAGTATCTAAAAATTTAAATACATGACAAATATGTTAAATTATTTAAGAATAATATTTTCAATATATTTAGTCGTTTATGAGAAATTATATGTAACAACAGAACCTACATTGACTCAACATTGTTGAAGAATATGATGAATAAATATGGAGTGTTTTAAAATACCATGATGTCTTATTATAGTCATTCTAGTGTCCTATAAGATATTAATATTATTGAGCTTCATGAAATTTTATATAAAATTTTTAGATCTTTCAACATGTATTTTTCTAAGAAAAAGAATAATACATTTTTCTATTATCAATGAATTTTTAAAAACCTTTTGGAATATTATAATTTTACATTATTTTATTTTACTTCATGTAATTGACTTTTATAATTAAATAATACAGGTAGTGGGATGTGGAATCATTTATTATATTACAAAAATCATCGATAAAAGGTTGTCCGAGTTGATAAAAAATATTTTAAAAATATGGAGAATAATATAAAAACATCTAAATTTATAACGAGAGAACCAATTCCATTCATGATTGAATGATTAAAAAAATAATTTCAATATGAAAATAAAGTGGTTTTATTTAAATAATGGTCTTGAAATATAGCATGAAATGGAGAAAATAACATGGTCCATAAAAAATAAATATATTTTCTATAATATTCCATGGATCAATGTAAATTTAAGGGTAATATAGATAATCATTCAATGTAAATAAGAAATTAATTTACCATTACCTAAATATCAAAATAATTATATTAAATCTAACCAACCACTACAATTTTTGATAAATATGTTATCATATTATGTTTTTAAATCATATGAAATAACTTTCTAGGAGGAAACATGGCCTTTTAAAAATGATAAAAATATTATTTGGAAATTTTTCGTGTTTCATATGAGTATCGTAGTATGTAATATGATTTTTATATATTATATGATTTATTTTTTATTTTTTAATAAGAAATTAAACAGAATAGATGAAATGTTTCAATATAATTACTATTATAAATCTTTTATGAAGAATGATACAAATATATAAAACATGGATCAAAAAATATGTGACATATTGTTAAACCAAAATTTGATAAATCACTATCCAAAATGATGTAATATTATAAATGTGATGAAAATAAAACTCATTTTTAGAATTAAAATTAACTAAATATATAGTAAAACCATTTATTAATGGGAAAAAGGGGAAATAGTTTAAAAAATTGTTGATTTTATGTCAGCTAAAACTATACAGGAATTATGCATTAATTATGCCCCTGTATTTAAGTTATAGCCCTCCAATTATCATTCATTTCACTTCCCTAATACCCATATTTTTTTGGTATCCAACCCACCCCAAAATAAATATTAACTTCCACTATACGCTATATATTTTTATAATATAATCTCTGCATTTTTTATTCTTGATTTAGTTTTCTATTACCCATTTTTTTAAATAATACCCTTATAATTTTATTATAGATTTTTGTTTAGTTTTAAAAAAGCCTATTTCTTTTGTAATTATCTAATTCAATACATATTTTTTCCTTCATTAAATTACTATGTTTTTCATTGTTATTTTACTATTTCATGATATATGGACACATATAATTATTTTCAAATTAATACTCATAATTGAAAATTGAAAATTAATTTATATCTCGGCTTGAGTGTTACATAATATTATAATTATTTATATTATTTTTTCAAATATTATATTTAGTTTTTTATATATTTATTTACATTATATTATAGTTTTTAATAATTATTTTAAAAGATCAATTAAAACCCTTTTAATATATTCTCACAAATCTGTTATAAATCCTTATTAATTGAGTCTAGATTTTGGTAGCAGTCCCATTATGTTTTCCCCTAATAAAAATCTATGATTTATAGGTGATCCAATGGAATGTTTATATTTTAATCATTACCAATTTTAAATTCGTCATCACAAAACATTTTACAACATTTAATAATGAAAACATGAAATTTATATAAGTCATTAATCATTTATAAATTGATTTTTACCCTCTCAGAAATTTTCATTATCTCGCGCCACATTAAATTAATATTTCTATGTTTTTTAAAATATATGCCCCCCAATATGACATATTAAATATAATTTTTATATATTTGGATTGAAATGTGAAATGAAATATTTTTACTAACTTTATTAAACTTGTTAGATAAATTGATACTATAACTTCTAAACGAATCATTTATATAAATCCATTTCACAACATACTACAATGAGTCATTTCTAATTTATTCTCACCATACCATTACTGTTATATTGATAATTCCCAATAATACATTATAAAAATATATTATATAATTCTGAACCACCATAATAATCATTCATTCTTTATATGAAAAAAATTAATTTATTACGTATAAAAATGAGAAAACTTTGAGTGGCCCATAATCATAATTATAGATGAGCTCGAAAATCTATATTTAAATAAGTAATTATTAATTGATTATATTTCAATTATTGAATTCAATATAATATTTATATTTATAATGAAGATTCAAAATAATGTGATGTTCTAATTTCTCTTTAGACAATTTTTATAAAACGAGGAATTAAACTACAGTCCACCATATATTATTTATAAAAATCCATATATATTAAAATATCCCTTATAGTAGCATGGTTTTCCAAAATAATCCAACCATTGCAACTAATTTCTAATCCAAAAATTATAGTGAGGTAAAAAATATACTTTTATAATCCCTAAAATAATGTTTCCCATGATAAATATGATCACACAATTCAGAATGTTGAGTAAAAAATTAAAGATCAAATTATGCACAATTTAATGTCTTCACTACAAACTCACATTTCAAGAATTACCGATCCAATAATATACTATTACGTGAGTATAAGAACTTTTATATTGGGAAGAGGTATAATGTAACTTCCAAAAACAACCATTCACCCCTATACCACACCAAAGTCAATTTAATATTTTTCTAGGACTTATGTGAATTGCGATAATCATAATAATATAAAAATATACAATAAGAGTTATGATAATACCATTAATGGTATAATTTAAAATCAATAATAAAAACTCTATTGTTAAGGAGTTATTTAATATTTAGAGTGGTGAATATTTAAATTATAGGTCTTATTCTTATATATATTATAATATTTTCAAAGAAATATATAACTAGGATCACATGATTTATGTTAAACCACTATTGAAACTAGCTATTTGGATAGTCCAAAAAACAAGAAAAAAACAAGTGTATAAAACTCTAAAAATGAATGCCTATTTGACACCAATTTTAACTCTCCCAAAATTGACATCTAAAAATTCATCTATTCCCCATTAAAATCGTGTTTATCATGTCATTAGTTTGAGACCCTCTTCATTTATAACCCCTGAAACTCACATTATCATTAAAATAATGGTCCCCACCCCTCGTATGATTTTCAAACACCTCTCCATATCATTATCAACATAGCCCCTTCACTAATGTGGGTCTATTTCACGAATCATGATTATTCACACAAAATGTAAAACAAAAATAAAATACAATAACAGTGAATATAATTCATCTAAAATCATCTAAAAACGTATTTTATATAAAACAACATAATTTAAAGAATTTATCATTAATTTTGGGATAATAATAAAAACCATAAAAATAATCATTTTTTAATTTTTGAAAAGAACAGAAAAATAAAAAGAATATTTTTTTCCATTTATAATCATAGACATCATTAAATCATTATATATTAACACAGATAATGAATCATCAATCATATTCTGTTGGATTTTTTAAAAACCTAATTTCAAATAGAAGGTGACTACATCGAACTAGTGATGATATAAAATCACACTAAAAAACATAAAATCCTATAATTATATCAAAATTTGAACATTAAAAATATAAAATCCAAAAATTTATCAAATATGAATCAGTTGATATTAACAAGAACATCATATATTTATTTTTCTCTAACATAAAAAGTGTAACTATCCCAATGGAAGAGGTTCTTATGTCGAAAATATTATATTAAGACTCTATAATTAGAAATAGATCCCTATGAAATATGTAATAGTGGTAAATGATTTCCATGGACTATTTTAAATCACCCTATGGATAGGAAATTAAACAGATATTTGATAAATGAACTCAGAATCATAATAATCATAATATAATTGGGTTTGAAAAATAACATTCCTAAATTTCCTCACTATATGATAGAGGGTTACTATTCATCATATGTGAAATAGAAATATAAATTTTTTAGTAATGCTAGGTCCAACTATATAGTCCTTGGTGGTAATAAAAATATATTTTCTTCCCGAAAATCCTATAGTATTGGTTTAGAAATTCATTTCTGATCCATAGAATCATTTAATATTTGTTAAAATCCCAAACACCTTTAAAACCCCAATCCCATTAAAAATTATGTGATGAAAAATATTCACCAAGAATACACATTACATTCCACAAAATAAGTCATAAAATAGATAATATAAATAATTTTGTACAGGGTCCAACATATATTACATGGGCTTATGTCATATTTTCACTGTATCCAAAGTATAAAGTGGAATTGATTTCGAAATAAGTAAATTATTTTAAAATATAAAGTGGATTTTTTATTTAAATGACTATTTTTATTATATAAATTAAATATAATTACATGAATTTACAGTTTTTTTTCTCTTTAAATATATTTTAATTTCAATGACCATATAATAGATTTTTTAAAACAATATGTCAATTTTATTGTCTTTTTAATTAATATATATTGATTTTGAAATTATTTTTTTTTTTAAATTTTATACAAATCTGTAATATATTAATTTTTACTATAATGAAATTATTGTGTATGGGTGAGTTTGATAAAAAAAATGTCATGTGAGTATATTTATAAATATTCACATTAATATGTAGGAGAATTTTAATTTTTTATCATGTAGTTGGGGAAAAATATTCATCATATAGGCCTTGAATAACCCTTTATAAATTTTTTGAATGGATTGAACTAGATTTGAGTAGGTTTAGATTAAAATTCATTATTTTAAATAACATAGATGTAAGGGAAAAAATAGAAATTTCATAAAAATAAGGTAAATCATCTAGAAATGTATGAAAAGTGTAAATTGATTTTCATTAGCCTTTATGGGTTAAAAAGATGATAAAATAACCATACACACAAACTATATTCTTTATAAATTGGGAGTCAGAGAGATTTTTATATTTTGGATCATTATTTGTTAACGATTTCTAAAACTAAGAACAATGTTAAACCAACCCCCAAAATCAATTTATAAACCATGTTTTCATATAGAGATATTTTCTTTAGTATCTAAATTAATGGAAAAATGAATCTTATAAAGGGATGATTTTCATTTAGAGTGAGAAAGTGATTATAAGAATACACAAGGATGAGGATTGTCTTAGATTTATCAATTTTGAATTTATTTTATCTTATTTTTAAAATTTATTATTTAGTTATATTCCTTCCGTAGAAAGGTCTGTTTTAATATCATTAAAAATATTTATCTAAAATTTTAATCAGATATCACGATTTTTTGGGATGTGAATTGTGAATGAAATTTTATATTATATATTAATAAAATAAATCAGAATTATTTTTATTTATAGGTGTTTGTTTCACATAAAATCTTCTCATTCATATTTGGTAATTTTACTTGATACATATCAATATCATTAGGCATAATGAATTTTATATAAATTACAAATAATAAATAATTGATAATTGGATTAGTTAATTATCATTATTGGGGTTTAGATATAAAGGGAATCCTTTGAATTTATTAATTGGGCTGCACATCTAAATTGAATTAACATTTTCCTTCAGCCATCGGATCCAGAGACTATAACATATTTAAATACATTCCATTATTGAGACCATAAATTAAAATAGTTACATATGATGAGGATTATTTTTTACAACCCTATTTTTTATGGATATTTCACAATTTATCTTACATTATAATTAATTAATTAGTTAATGATTATTACATTCCTTAATTTGTAGCCTCATTCATCTATAGAAAATTTTGTTTTTAGTTTGAAATAAAAAATGATTAAAAATGAACCCTACATAATTAGGATAACCTTATTCCATCATCTCTTGGTAATCTGGATTAACATAATCAATGGATTAATTTTGTCAACATAAAAAATTATCTTAATGTATAACAATGAATATATTTAAAATAAATTAAAATATGACATTATTATTCTTTTTTTTTGAATTAAATATACCCCAAGATTAAATTGTGTAGTAAAATATTTCGACCAAAACATAATGAATATCTTTAAATACAATTTTTTTATGATGGAAAAAATTTATATATAAGAAAAAAACATTAATATATGTTCAATACTGGTGCATTATTTAATTCACTTGTAAAAGTGTAAATTTTTTGTTAAAATTTCATTTATTAAAAATTCCATAATTGTTTAATATAGAAATAAAATATACCCTTCAAATTCTGTGTTTTAAATATATAATAAAAATATATTTTGTAGTATCTATATGATGAAACAACCGAGATAGCATAGTAACCCGATAATAGTGCTAGCTCATGCATGGACCGAAGCATGATCCCAATCCCCATGGGTTGGTAAATACTCCCTGGAATAGTACAATATGAAAGTGGAAATTAATTTTCGACAAAAAATGGAATACTAAAATAACAAGTCAGTGTACATATAAAATACTCTATGAGGAGTGGTGTATTAGAGGTCGAATATGAATATAAAGCCCAATGTACTATAATAATGTACTTCAAAAAATTATTAAAACCCATGTCCTAATAGATATAACCCTAAAACACTAAGGCTCAACAGCTACGACCACCTCTATGTAGATCCTTACCCTTCCTAGAATCAGGAAGAAGATAATCTACAAACAGCAGATGGAAAATGTAAGATGTTTGATAAAATTCCATTATGGTCTCACCAAGGATACTATAATAATATGCCAACATTTAACTTACCAAATAAGTCATTAAATTTTAAATAAACATTTATGGGATGACAAAATCTTATTTGAATAAATCAAGATTTAGATTTCATATGATGGAAATACTTTAAACAATTAACATCAAAAAATATTATATAACATAGTTTATATAAATTCATATGTCATGGTAAAAGTATTACCACCTTTTGGAATATAACCATATTTTAAATACAAACAATCAAACTACATGGTCATATTCATAAGGGGTTTATCGTTCTAGGATATGTGAATACACACATAGAAATAGTATTCATGGAAATATGTGTATATACATCCTCCTTGACACTGAACAAGGAGGACACGTCCCCCTTCAAAAGGGGATGTGATCTATTACTTTATTTATTGTTAGTGTTGTAAATTTTCAAGTGTTGTCTGAATAACTTACTAAATACATAGGCAATGAGGTGTGCTAATAAACATCAATGGTGGGAAACTTATTTCAAGACATCATAAAATAATGTTCATCACATTCTCCCATTTCAAATATGAAAATTTTCTATTTAGAATTCCAAATAAGGTTTTAATCAAATCATTCCTTCCAACATAAAATGAATGGATTTCTATCAAAACCATTTTAACCCATTTTCTAAAATAAAAATTTTAAATCAATTTCATCAAATCAATTTCACAATTCAAATTCCAATAATTAAATTCAACAATTTAATTTAACCAAATTCCATCCAATTTCAGAACATAAATTCAACAATTTAAAATTCTCAAAATTCCATAAATTTCACAAACCCACCCCAATTAAATATGATTTGGTTTTTCTCCAAAATTCATGACAAATCCAATTTCAATAGGAATATTTCAATGGAATTTGGTTTTTAAATAAACCAATATAGTTAAATTTCATTTTTATACTGAAATTTTATTTAAATAAAACAATGTAATTCAAATCAACCAATTAAAGGTTCATTAAATTTGGCCATCATAATAGAACAACATACCTTGGGATAACTAAAACTCAAATCACAATTCCCTATGTGGGATAATCTAATAATGAACATAAAAATGATGTTACAGGAATATATTATAGATTAATGTTCTAAAATATAAATAATTAGATTCTCTAAAAAACGAAGAGATCTATAACACCCCATGAAAAAAATGAGAGAAAGTGGGAGAAAGAGATCAAGAGAAAAACTCTACCAGGGACATGATTGAACATTGTTATCATAGTTTTGATTCACCTATAGAGGGGTTTATAGGGGAAAAATAAAATATTAGGATATTTTTGGGAAGAATATATCATATTGGGGTTATAAAGGTCTTCTATAAATCTAAAATGAGAGGTTTTTTATTTTAAAAATTAATTTTCATATTTAAAAATCACCCCAAACGGTTAGGTAGGAATGGACGTATTGTTATAAAAAATAATACCACATACACGTGCAACCCTTTTAATGGGTTTCGTAGTATTTTCTAGTTGTATAGGGGGATTCTCAAACCATGTTCCCAAAATTAAAAACATGTCGGCCTCATTTTTCAGGAGATTCTCTTGCTGGGTGCATGGTTTGGGTAATTTGTAGGCCTACCCTGCACAACCAAGAAACATTCAAAATTAAAAAAGTTTTCACTTAAAAATACTCTAATGAAACCTAAACTAAGGATTACCAATGTATAGTTCATGGAATTACTGAAAATAGTAATATGATGTCACAACCTCCCCAACATAGAAACATTCTATCCCTAGAAAGCCTACTCAGATTCTTCTATAATAAAAAAATAAGGCCACTGCTCTTAAATAATTGCCTCTATCTTCCATATCCAATGATAATTAGAACCATGATTACATATAGCATAATCAGAAGGTATTTTCCTTCAATAAATTACCTCAGTTTCATAGTATGATAACTTGTTTGGATGCTCAGTTGTAGACAAGTAAATTTCAACAACAAGATCATTCCATATGAAAACATGACTTGGAACAGATATATAATTTTGTAGCTATAATACATGTAACATGATATGTACTGATTTTAGAAACAATTGAATTCAAAAAAGTTAAGAAACTCTCCCCATCATTTCAAAAACCTCAAAAGTATCCACAATTAACATGAGCCTCAGCCAAGATGGTGCAGTCTCTCTAAGTGAATCCATGAGATCAAGGTTCAAAACTAGGTGGATACATAATTTTTTGGAACTGTAGAAGTAATGTATAGTCACTATAGTAAGCACTATAGCTATACTATACAGGTACTGTAGTAGGAACTATTCTATACTATTGTAGCTAGAAATATTCACCATGGGACACCTGTTTAGGCTTGGAGCCTTTAAGGCCATTGGGCCACCCAGGAATTCAGGTCTGTAAGGAATTAAGGCCACCTCAAGGCCTTCGGGCCACATGATCAATGATGTTCCCCCAAATAGACTCTAAAAAATAGGAGTATCCCCATAGGAGGATTCAGAGTAGGCACACTCACTAGAGCGTAACCAACGGATTTGGAAGAATGAGTGACTATGGAAATGCCATCTGGACAATCCTATGATTTCAGAGGAATCATAGTCGGATGGCCATGCGAAGGTGGAGGGAGACCATCATGTTGTGAATGCTGGGGAGGGTCAGTTCCTTGTAGTTATATTCTTGTTGAATTCCCAATGACCTTTGGGTAATGTAATGTCTCTTATGTTAATGGGTCAGATAATATCTAAAACCTATAGGCTTTGTAAGGGTTTTTTCGCATCCTTGGGAATGTGGGTTATCACGAAAAAAGAAGGCCTTCGGTCCATTTATGAAAAATGCCCCACAATGTGTGGTTCATGTTTCAATTACCTCTTAATACTTCAATAACCTAGCCATAATGAAACATTCATGGACACCTTGTCACCGTCTGAATGTTCCAATGGTTACTGATGGAAATCAACATAATATTTCTACCATATACTTTCATAAAAATTATCTAATTAATCAAAAAATCAATGTTCTCATCACTTGAACCATGTTCAGTCCAACCAATGCTCTTTCATCAATCTCCTAATTACACAAAAGAGACCTGCAAGGCAATCCTTACATGGTCACAAAAGGATCAATTTTTATCTCACACTAGTATCTGTTGTAATAGGAAAACACAAACACCAAGAAATGATAATCCGAAGCTCCTCCAAAGTCATGAACAAAAGAACAGTTCATATCCTTGGGAATATTTATAACTCATTCTTTTTTGATATCTTCATGTGGATGGTATTATGTTCATAAAAGGACATGAGTTCCTAGTGCCTCTGAAAGGACTCTTCAAAAATTATATGTGAATCATGAATAACTATCAAAGACTATAAAATATATAACTCTATAAAAAAATAGTCCCTTTCAAATAGACATTTCACAACTCCTCTACATTGGTTTTTTCATGAATAATTATAATGATATCCAATTAATTTAGATAATTGATCACAAATGATATCACATTATTGATTATCTGGGTGCATGGTATACCAAAACCCATTTCCATTGAGATCCTACACACTTATATGTAGGTCCTAGAAGTGGCCAAAGAAAAATAGAAGGTTTATAGTGGTCTTCCTTGACCTGTTGTCTCATATAATAATGGGAGACAAATTCTTCATTTCCCACTCTCATACCTGTGCACCAGAATCATATCATTATGTCATAGAACATATTCATGGTTCCTGGGTAAAAAACCCAACTAGTAATTATAAAATTCCAAAATCACAGATTTAATAATTTCTAATGGAATAACAAATAGATTATGATTGAAAATATTGAAGTCTTTGGATAACAACAAATACGATATTGTCTCCGTATGAAAAAGAGAGTCTCTAATACTATGGAATTAATCATCAGGATTTTTTTCCAGAAATATATTCTTGAGAGGAGGGGATTTTAACTAAACACATTCCAAGGATACCTCATCCCCGGACTCTCATACTCTACTAGAAATCTGTAAAAAGTGATCTGTTAACTTCCACACTTTTGATGATTCATTACTTTCTGGGTTGGATGTTTCTTACATAATTAATATTAAATGAAATTCACTTTACATGGGATGGTGGAAGTGGAAATGTCAAAAGATTTTAGTTATTTCACCCATATCCTTATAGAGAGACCCAAATATTTTTGGGAGAATATATAACTCAAACTTTTGTGGTTAGAATACAATCTACAACATTCACAATAAATTTATTTCTACCAAATTGTAAGTGTGTGAATCAAATATAAGAGTTCAATGTCAGGGGTTGGGTACTTATTATCTTGTTTCCTAAGAAAGAAAATAACATTATGAAATAATATGATCATCATGAATAAGAACATATCACAAACCTGATCCCGATGAATCACATAAGAGTACAAATCCCTACCAATCCTCTAAAAGATTCAACACAGGCGTTGTAGCCAAATATTATTCAGTTTAACAAAATAATTCAAACATTTTTATTCCCATGGAATCTTTACACCCTTTTGATTTAGAGCACTCATCTAAGAATCCAAATTTGAGATGTCCTTAAGGAATAGATGATAATACTAATCTAGATTCAAGGAGTAATGAATCACGAAAACATTACATGTTTGTTCCCATGTCATGAATTCTTTCACCTTTTTTAGATCAAATGAAAGAGAATGATATGACACCACATGCCCCAGGAAAATCACTTCATGAGTCCTAAAATCACATTTTAAAATCATGTCATAATTTTCATTTCTTGTCAACAGTTCAAGAACTACTCATAGATGATACACGTGATCCTTCTATGATGTAAATTAAACTAGGATTTCATGCACAAAGACCAAAAATAATGTATAAATATAATTGAGTAAAATCATGTCCACGAAATACATAATGACTAGAATATTATTGGTTAAACCAAAATGTTTGAAAAGGTACTCATAATGGCCATACATCCACTAAATGGTAGTTTTTTGAATGCCATGTTATTTTATTATCAACTAATGGTAAACAAATCAATGAAAAGTCATTTTAAACAACATTCCCATTTCAACAGTTCAAAAAATCATCAATCCATGGAAATAGATACTTGTTATTTACCATAACTCTATTTATTTTTTTGGTAATCAACACGAATGTAAAGAAAAATATCTTCTTTCCTAAAAAAGATAATCCGGACCACCCAAGGTGACACACTTTTGTATATAAGTCATTTCTAAAGAATATTATCCAACTATATATTCAGCTCTTCCAATTTAGCAAGCACAATATGGTAAGAAAGAATATAAACTATATGACCACCATGTACTAAAGAAATAGAAAATTCTAACTATATTATTGGTGAAATCAAGATATGTTAGAAGGTAACACGTTGGGATACTAAATGAAATCTAGATGGAGTCATCCTCTCAATGATTCCAACTCTAGATCAAAAAAAGTTATATATATCTTTCACTAACAATGGATAAGATTTTCCGGCACTACGTGAACTCAGGCCCCGTTACCCTTGAAAGATATAGAAAACCCATCAGATTTAATAAAGGAGTCACATAAAAGATAACAATATATCGATACATTATTGGTAATGTGCCTATCCATCCTCAATTTTTCTTCAAGATTTTCATGCAAAGAACCAAGAAACTCAAATCATGTTCAACATATGATAATGTGAAAGAAAAAGTGGGACTATTCATACCTCATTCTCTGATTGTTCTAAGGGGTGTGTGAATATCATTCACAAAATAATAAATCTCAATATAAATATTTAGAAGATTAAAGACATGGGTAGAAATCAAGGAACTAGATATACCCATATCAATTAATTAATTCACTACTAATGAATCTATAGTGATGGTACCTCTCATAGTCACTAGTACCTTATTAGATTCATCTGGAGACACTTAAACTATGTGAAAAAGATATATTTCAGATTATTGTTGTTGTAAACACATTTCTAATGAAGCATCTAATTGTATTATAATTTTAGTAGGTAATGGAGTTCCGATGCCACTTTATAAGGTGGAGTAGATATTAAAAAACATATTTAAGTGACATGAGAATCTGTATGATCCAAAAAGATTGTGTGCATCATTCAAAACCTATTCATAATTCTAGGTATTTATACAATAATATCAAATAAAAAACACCCTTCTAGGCATAGTAGGAGGTATATAACGAACATGAGTTCTAGAACCTCCATGTGAGTCATCATGCTTACTATTTATTTTAATGGAACATACACATCTATTGTGAGAGAAAGGAACTCATTATAACCCTAACGTGCCATCCAGGTCTATATCAACCATCAACATTTTATCTAGGAAATTAGAATAACATTTCATATTACACAAGAATCAATGAGAGTGAATATCTAATCATTGTCGAAAATAAAACTGTTGATACTGAATCTTTTAATTCAAAACCATGTCAGGTGAAAAATCTAGCTCAATAAAATGGTTTATAAAATCTATCATGTTCTTTTTATCCATCTCATGTTTGAAAAACTCAAAATCCCTAGCCACGAACACTGACACTGGATTGAACTGACCAATTAAAATAATATTCTTGTATTTCCCTTAAAATAACTAAGGTTTCTTCTTCATAAAAATCATGTTTGACTATCTCCTATTAGTCCCCTCTAGAATTAAGGTGGAATAGGACACCTTGATTTCATCAGCTGTCTCGAAGAACTAAAAATAATATCATCCCACTTAACCATTCCTAAGCCACATGAGGGTCATTTGATCCTTTGAAATATTATGTATTCTGGAGAAGTAAATCTTGATATTTATTTCAAAAAAAATCCCTATGTGCTTCCATAGTCGGAGCCTGAATAGGAAATAGAGGTGGTTCCTTTCATAGGGCCTGGATAGTACGCACAATCACCTCATCCAGACTCAGTATCATGAGCGGATTTACTCACTGAGATTTAGTTGTATCTTTCTCCATGATCTAATTTCCATTTATTATTGGAGGTATGAAGATACAAAATATCCACAGACAATATAAAAAAATAAAATTAATAATCAAAATGTTATGAAATGGAAATTAATCCCATGATATAGATTAAAGAGATTTTTATTTCAATATATCCAAATCAAGATTAAGTTAAATAGTAGAACTAATCATCGAGTAAACTTTCCCAAAACCACCCATAGTGATTTTTTTTCCACTATAGTGACTACATGATAAACAATCAATTTCAGTTACACCTTAGGTCCTGAAAAGATTACACAACAACATGGTGGCATAAAATCATGATGCACAAGCTACTGCTTTGATTAAACTTTATCACGAATTAGACGAGGTACCCTAGTAACACAAATAAATGAACCGACATTGACATTTCCTGAAAGTCATTCTTGATCCCCATGAGTTGGTGACTATCACCTAGAATCATACAATATTAATGTTGGAATGAATTTTCCACAAACACAATAGAAGAAAAAAAATGGAAAAGTCAGTATTAATATAAGGAATACCTCATAAGGAAAAGTGTACCATATGTAAAATAGTCATGAAAAACAAAATCACTACAACAATGTACTAGAAAATAGGAAAAACCAAATTCCAAGTGGACAATACACACCAGTCCCAGGGATCAATAGAATGTTCCCCCTCTAAGTGGGGACATACCCTTTCTATGAACATGATGAAAATAATCTGTAGACACCTGAAGGCATTGGAAGGGTCTGAGAAAAAATCATACTAGGGTCTCACCAATGATTCAATAAAAATATTTCAACATTTAATATAAAAAATAAATAATCCAAATTTAAATAAACAAATATCTAATTTTAAAATTATATTTAAACCAATGGTAATTTCTATTTTATAGGATGCAAATATTGTAAAAAATGGCTTAAAGAGGATTATAATTAAAATATTTTATATAAAATCAAAAGGAATGGTAAAAAGTTTACAATAAATAGAATATATATATTTTATATAAAATCAATCTTGCAACATGGTCATATGCCAATTGGTAGGATAGTTCCATGATAAGGGACTCTACACACTCAAATATTTGTCACAAAAAAAGTGTACACATGTCCTCCTCAACACTGAACAAGGAGTAACATCAATATACCATAATGGATGTGACATATTGAATTTATGTATTTTTTGGGTTGTAAATCATTTAGTGATTAAAAAATAACTCACTAATTACATTTTCTTGTATGTGATCCAATAAAATTAAATTACGGTCAATTTATTTAAATAGTATTAAAATAAAATTCATCATATTATCCCATATCAAATTTTAATATTTTCCATTTAAAATATGAAATAGTGTTTTAAAGAAAATCATGCCTTTTCAAGATAAAACAACGGAGCTTCTATAAAAACATTTATAATCCACTTTCTCAAATACCAATTTGAAATCAATTTAATCATGAAAATTTCATAATTCAAATTCCAAAAAATATGTTCATCAAATTAATTTAAACAAATTTCATCAAATTTCATAATTTAATTCAAAATTTTAAATTTCACAAAATACCATCAATTTTTCACACAAACACTAATTAAATGCGGTTTTGTGTTTTTCCAAAATTCATGTAAAATAAAATTTAATAAATCAATAATTCAATCGAATTAGGTTTTTAAATAAAATATTCAGAACCAATTTCATTTATATCGAGAAATTTAATTTAAATATAATATTTCTATTAAAATTAATAAATTTGGGGTTAATAAAAATTGGCTATCATAACGGAACCACCTACCTCAGGAATAGTTGATATCAAATCCCAAAGCCCAATGAGGAAACTCCAATGAAGAACATTATAAAGGAAGATATTAGAATCTACCCTTGATTCACGATCTATAACAGAGGGTACTAGATTCTCTAATAACATGGAAATATATAAAATACTATAGAGAAAAGGAGATAATGTGGAAGAAAGAGAAAAGGATAAGAACTCTTACTAGGAGGAGATCAAACACCATTATCCTTACATCAATTTTCTTCTAGAGGTGTGTAAAGGGTTTTAAATCACCTCTTGGGAGATATTAGGGTAGAATAAATCATAACGGGGTCATACAGGTTTGGTTTCAATCTAGAAATATGGTTTCATGAAAAATATGAATTAATTTTAATTTTATAAAAATCTCCTTTATAGGGTTATCTATGTAGGGCCGAATGGTTAGACAAAACTATGCACCCAATATGTGTTCCCTAATTAATGGGTTTTATAGTTTCTCCTAGGTGGGTGTAAGGCATATAAAACCATGTGATAACCACTAAAACATCACTTCCTCAGTTTTCACATATTTCTCTTATAGGGTGCACAGTTTAAGAAAATCGTGCAACAACTGTGAATAGGGCGACAACATTTAAAATTTCCAAAATTTTCACCCAAAACAACCCCAAACAAAACACAAACAACAACAAAAAAATAAAAGATTACAAATACATTCAAATAGTAATAGGATATAATAATCCTAATATCATTACCTAAGATTAGAGTCTCTTTATTTAGAACATATCCATTAAATGTTTTAGATGTATAAACCTTATATATATATATATATTGGTGTGTTATGTGATTTTAAATTTATATAAAAATTAATTACTTCCAATAGTAATATATTAATTGAAATTAATTACATATGTATTGGTATAATTTTCTTCCATTTTAAAAAACACAATCACCATAAGAATTCATGTTGGTTGATCTAATATATCATTATATATTCCTGAACTAGATATATCTTTGAATAGGTGAATAGTTATTGTGATCTTTATTAACATTAGTGAGCTAGGTTAGAGTCATATTTTTACTCTCAATCATGGATTTAATAGTGTCCAACATATTTTTTATGTATTTTATTTCATATATACAATTATAGATATGAGTTAAATATATAGATTTCAAATCTAATCACATTTCAATACTATCAATATTTAGTAAATGTTTTCATAATATATCAAGAGGATAATAATTATATAGATTGATAAATAAATCTAAAAAATATAATGAGTGAGGAAAATATAAACTTAAATGAATAATAAATCCTAAAAATCAATATATTTATAATTACCCTATTTTGATTAGTGATGCTAACAAAGTAAATTTAGAGAAACAAATATTCACCCACCTTGAAAGGTGTATACTATCAAAATTTAATCACTTAATCCCTTGGTAGGACCATCATATTGTGAAAATCAATCTTAAAAACACAATTGGTTATGAAGATAAGACTAATGGGTGATATATATAACATACTTCATTAAGATACTTTTTTATGAATATAGGTACATAAATCACAATAAATAGATTTATATCAATGAATAAATGAATTAAAATAGATTTCTCAAATATTAAATGTTATGTATTGGTCAAATATTATATTTTCCCAATTATAAATTTTATAATATAATCCTAATTTATAATGAAATTTTTATGACATTGAAAATTTATTACATTAACATTTCATCCTTTGATGAATCATTAATCTAAAATATTATGATGTGCCATGACCCTTCCCAACGGGTCCCATTCGATGAATAGCCCAAGACCATCTCCAATAGGCTAGGAGTGAACAACTAATGCACAATAGGCATATCAATCATAAGGGAGGTCGTACCCTCATATATATTCGACCTCACACATTTCTAATCCCATAAAATTCTAAAATGTCAAAAAACTGATAACCATTTGTGCATAAATTTAAAATCCCACCATATTAGTATGTAAACTACTACTACACTAGAAAAGGTACAAATACAATCCCACCGAAATGAACATGAAAACATGTCCCACATAAAATGTGCGTTGGGACTACAGTCAATGAAATTGTAGGAACAAACTATGGTATGTCTAACTCATTATGATACTCATGGTCTTGGTCTCTCTGGGACATTGTTAAACTGTTGATCATCTCCATAAGATGTGACATGTGTGGGAAAATACTAGGCATGGTTTAGTAGAACAATACCAATTAGGAAACACAACAATCACTAATCATATAATATGAAAAATAATATTCATCTTGCCAAAATTATAAGACAACATCACCTATAACAAGAATATACATATATACTACTCATATACACATAGTCTCAAGGTGAAATCGCCACCATAATGCCAGTCTATGATTCATGTTCCAGGGTTCCAAAAGTAACTCGTACTGGTAAAAATACTACATGAGTGAAACCGAACTGATAATTTATATCAAAGTTGTCATGATCATCCTTTTTCTACATGGTAAGTTCATTTTAGACGTCTGAATAGAACAATTCACCTTAGGAGATGACACCTAATTCCATGGGGTATACAGAAAACACAACCTGGACTAACATTCTATGTAAGGGATCGATTCGTACGTAGTGTTGGTCATGATGATACCATGAACACATCCAAGGGAAATGTCGATGGTGAAGATCCAACTATGGGCTTCATTGATGGATTGTCACAACTCTATTGAAGATAGATGTTACACTGATGGGTCAACCATCCTATGTATGGGATGAGTTTACATTCAAATCCCTTAGTGGATGGATCAAAAGAACGCACCATAATGAATCTTGTTCCGGATGAAGAGGACAAGGAATCCTAGAATTCATTGAAGTCCTACATTGTGTGTACTATTTGTACATAGCTTGTCTATTCATCCATGGTTTATTCCAATCTAAAATAGACCATTCTTTTTTCCATGCCTGATTACATAGAATTTCTAGGCCTATGTACTCATGGCCATGTATGTGTCTTAATGATTGGGCCTATGTTTGTCTATATGTATCAGTTTCCATGTCTATATAGCCATTCCCATGTCCACATAAATCCCAAGGTACACGCTGAGTTACCATAGAATGTCACATGATGTGTAATAGGGTACACATGTTGGGCGATTCATATCCCTACACGAAACACTAACACCACAACTAGGGCCCCAAACATGGTGTGTATACATGTGTTCCACACTTTGTAGTGTAAAATTTCCATAAAACTGTAGATATTTCTCATACACCACCATCCATAACTTCAT
This sequence comes from Viscum album, assembly GCA_963277665.1. Taxonomy (NCBI): domain Eukaryota; kingdom Viridiplantae; phylum Streptophyta; class Magnoliopsida; order Santalales; family Viscaceae; genus Viscum; species Viscum album. The sequence continues at coordinate 2,021,210,538 of OY728121.1, read as the reverse complement.
CCTCTGATCCGACCACAAATAACACTGGACATCATAAATCTTATCTGGTATAGCCTCATTGTCTCCACATGAAGAAATCAGACCTTAGAAATAGATCGAGAAACACATGAATATACTATTCATAACTATTTTTATTTAATTTTAATGAATAAAAATCAACGTACATATTTGGATCTATCATCGCTATCATTGTAGCTTGATCTTTTCATCATTCTAAATTTGGGTATTTGATAACAGTCCATTGTTCCATGAAACATGTGTGAAGTGGTAGTTTAACCGATATTTTTTGATTCTCCACCACAAAATTAATGTCAGAGATAAATGGATATTGAATTGAGTTAGAGATAAAAGACACATGCAAATGTTTTATGAAAAATGGCAGTTCTCGATTGGCCTTTACCATTTTTCATTAGAATGTGGAACAAATATCCTAATTAAAAAACCAATTCTCCAAAATTTTACATAGATAATATGGTACCCCAATATGATCCATCCATTTATAAATACATTTGTTTATTGATATTTCTTATGATAGAATAATAAAATGGTGTTAAATCAAAATAAAACAACATACAACCTCGAATTGGAACAATTTTTTAAAATAATTATTACAGTTCTCTATTATTGGTGAGATCCACACATCTCAATTGTACACTAATCGATAATCCAAAACCATTTTATTGTTCACCAATAAATTTCCTCTAACTCCCCCTCCAATGATTCAAAGGTTATGAATCTAACCTTGATATTCCATCATAACTATATACTCATTAGAAAAACCAATTCATGGATGTTTAATTAAATTAATTAATTTTTTTAAATGTTCAACCATTCCTTCCCTGAAGTGAACATCTAAATTTATATAAGGTAATGTCGTACATATTGTAAAATTAATGCTTTGAACATAAAATTTGCCTAATATATTGGTTCTGAGCCTCAAATTAAATGTTATCACTTTTTTCAAGAAACATTAAGGACATTTGATATTTAATATATTTTTAAAAATAATTCTAGGCACAAAAGGACTTAGAATACCAAGCCACCATAGTTCCTAGAGCAATAAATATTCTATATAATATTAAAAAATAGTTTAAAAAAAATAAATGTCATTACATCCTCTCCAAATTTGATATTTACATCACAGAATTCAGAAAAAAAGGCCCCAAAAAGATTTATGGGTACTGAGTACCCATATAGATCTCCCACTAAAAAGTTCTCTCCTGAAGATTCTCATGATACCACAAAACATGCACTAATGGAAAAAATTATCCCACTGAGGTTAATAACCATCAAATTCTCTACCTTTACCTAGTAATTATAAACTATATCTTCATCCTTTATTTCCATCTATCCTTAGTCGATAACATGAAATGATACGTATACATACCTCATCAACTGCAATACATAGAAGGCGTCATATACCTGGTCTCACAGTATTGGTAGAGATAATGGGAACACCACCTCACTGATTTTATTTGGTACCTAGAAAGGGTCAATGAATCTCAGAGATAGATATTAATCTGAGCCAAATATATGTAATCCATGTTGAGGTTAGACCCTCATGAACACATGATATCCCACCAAAAATTCCAAAGGCCATAGTCATTATACATAGTGTAAAACAAAAATACATTGATCATTCCTCATCCTCCCCTGGATGATCTAAAACATATTTTTAGTGGTCCACAACATCTTTGGTGCAATAAATATTTACTCTCTTGGGTTGGTCCATCAAATTGGTCACCGAAAGGGTCTCCCACAGATTCCCTTGAATAGTTCAATGTTGATGGTGGAAAGTTAGATGTTGTATTACATAATATACTCCAATGGTAGGTGATCCTCCAAAACATATTCAAGTTATAACATTAAATCCCAAAGTATTTTATCTAATTACTAAATGGTTCACATAGTCTATCTGTCAGTCTTGGGGTGAAATGTTGTGCTCAATCACAACTGAGCCCCAATGTCCCCCTAGAATACCTTCCATTAAGAATATGTAATGTGAGCACCACTATTAGAAAAAAATGTCTACGGAACTCCCAAGAGCCGGATTATATCATAAGAATATATTTTTACATTTATATCTACTAAAACATTCTCCCAAATAGCTTGTAAGTGGGAATAAATGTTGATTAATTCTATGATAACCTTTATGGTATCAAGTCCGGGAGTAATAGATAGTAAATATTTCAAAAAAATCCATGGATATCTCAAAATAGATCCACATTGGCACCTAATGGTGTTGAGATAAACATGCTAGTAATTGGTGGTCATCCTCTAGTAGGTGACATGTAATGCATGGATATATAAGCTATATAATTCCCTTCATCATATCTAGACACTGAAACTACTGTCAAAGGTCCAAGTACATATTCCACACATACTTATTTATAGAAAAGGGTAATGTATAAATATTTCATAGAAATGCCTCTATCTTCATAACTGGAACCATGGTCAATATTCTAAATAGAAGAACATGTTTTCCACCTTTACAAAATCCATCATGAGCATGTAAAATGGATATCTAAGTACATAGAGAATCACAATTAATTTCCCCATGACGTTCCTCTATTATTAATTTGAAAAGTAGGTGGTGGGGTTGAAAAACATAAAATTGATGTATGAAACTCCTTCATTATCCATAAAGGATGACTACAATGAGGCCAACTATTGTGGCTCCATGTTCAGCATCTTTGAACAAGATCTCAAGATAAGAGAATATGCTACCACGTTCCCCTTCCTAGGTGTATAAAAAATATTGATGTCATAATCATGGAGGTACCCTATCAATATATACTATATCATTTTAAAATACATATAATAAAATGTAAAAATTATACTATTATGTTTTGAATAGATGATAAACCATTGTTACACCAGTTAGTGTCACCACATATTTTGTACGAAGACTACTACCACTAACTCAAGATCGTGGGTCAATAAGTTCTGCACACGTGGACTAAACTAAAATGAACCATATGAAATAAAATCCTATATGAACATTATAAAAAACATTTGGTCCCTGATTCATCACAAAACAATTCATAATTGAAACCCTCTATTGGTATTCTCATGTTAGGAGAACTCGTCATAATTTTCTTAATATTCAAAAAATCCTACTGGTAGCTCTAGGTCCACACAAAAGGCTACCCATTTCAAGTGAAATATATTAAAAGAGATAATATCTCAGAGAAATCATGTTAGAATATCTTATAGTAGCATGCCAACCCAAGTAATATTTTAATCTCTATCACACTTTTGGGAGTATTCACCTTGAACAATGCCAAAACATTTATTAATACCACTAATATACCATCTTCTAAGATAACATGTCCCAGAATATAGACCACATGAATATAGAACTCGCACATTGAGATATTCCATTAAATCCAGTTCACTATAAGTCCTTATAGAACCATCCTCATGTGTCTCATGTACACATCCTTAGAATCCATGTAAACTATGATATCATCAAGGAAGACTACCACAAAACGGTTTATTAGATAAGGAAAGATAGGATTCGTGAGACCCATGAACACTGATGGGGATTTCATCATGATTAAGGGAATCAGTCATTACTCATAGTGACCTTAAGGACATCTGAATTATTTATTCGTTATATCCTCAAACCATACTCATAACTGGTGATAGCATGATTTGAGTTAAATCTTTGAGAACAATCATTCCCCTTTCAACTGATCAAAGAGGTCATTAATCCTTTTTTAATGTATACTTGTTCTTTATATTAAACCGATAATATAGATAATAATCCACAAAAAACCTCAAGATCTTTTCTTCTATATTGGTGAATAAAAATGGTGTTTCCCATGGTGAAACATAGGTTCTAACAAATATTTTCCCCTATAATACATCTTACAACACCATTACCACATTATGCTCTGTGGATTTATCAGATATGTTAAAATAGATATTGTAGTCCTCCCTAGGTGATGATAAATGAAAATTAAATATCTCAATGGGGAGGTAAGCCTGAAGCATCATCAGGAATGACTTCCTCATACTCCAAAACAATTATAGTAATTTGGAATATCATAGTATCCACTGTAATGGGGGTGATGTTATCAAACTGATGAGTAATTAGCTTCACCTACTATTGAATGATTCCATCCCACTCAACTCAGGTTTCTTTATTCACCCTCAAATGGAAATATGGACCCATTTCTACCAAAACAATATATCCTATGCATTAAATTTTCTATATCATCATGTATTGTAGATAAATAACCCATATCGATGATGAAAATGTATGGATTCATTGCTGCTACAATGTGATCTCAAAATAAATTATTAATCCCAAGTATCCAGTCATACCATCGCCACTAGTATTTGATAATTTAGTAACCTCTAGTTGAGTATCAATTTGAATGGTTCGATTCAAAGGATAAACTATAATCTCTATGTATCAAACTAAATAATTGGAAATAGATGAATGAATCACTCCTATGATTTGAAATTATAAAACAAAGATATAAAATACATAGATCATACCATGTATGATATATGGAACCTCTAGGCCATAATCCTTGACCAGCTACAGCTACACATTCGCATATACCTTATCTCCCTTGGACTAGCATGGACCACCTGGGGTAGGTAGTAACATTCCAAAACATCCACTACCCCCAACTACACACCTATCTCCTCTTCCACATCCTCCACCCTATGTAACTTCCTACTCCAACAACTTCCTCTTCTTAGATGGCCCATCCACTATCTCTGTCTTACACGTACAGTGGGTTAGGAAATCCCATGAGATATGTCCCCTACTAAGAAAAGCGTAGAATATACCTTTTTTATAATGACTATATAGATAATAAGTTCCATAATCTATAGAAACTTTTTCCTAGGATCACCTCTTAAAACATATCTCTAATCCTGATCATTGTTTCTATCATTGGCTCCCTAGCACCGAAGTCTCATCTTTTATGTGGAAACTGCCAACACCAACAATTTGTGCCTTATCCTATAAGAAACTATCCACCACAAAATCAACCACCATCACCCTATAAACATTAGTACTTCATATAGGTATCACATGAGATCATATTTATATATTTTTCCTTCAAAAAGTGTTATTCCTAAAAGAAATGATCACACACTATATTCATCATGTATTGAGAGAGTTTGGTGAACCTTGATGAATACTCATCCCCAGTCATACTAACCTACATAACTTATAGAAGCTATTGGATGCACAAAAAACATAATTTATAATGATTGAACAACTATCTAAAATTTAAATGAAATTTCAACAAGAAAGAGTAACTTTATCAAATTACTCAGTCACTAACTCCCACTATAGTCCTATAGATCCATGTTGAAGGTCACTAAAAGGACCAAAATCTAATATTTCGATGAATATATAAGTCTAGATAATATCATCACTACATTAAGTCATTCCTCAATAACATGTGAGTTGCAATATTTTCAGAACACGGGGGGTCTTTTCATGGAAACTCAAGAATCATGCTCAGTCCGAAATCGTCATTTCCTAGTTCTACTAGTACCATATACTAATCCAAATCTATTTTAAAGATGGTGCCCCACCTAGAGGTAGCGCATATCAATATGGTCCACATATTGAACCCTCATCACCTTTGACATCATCCTCATGATCCTAATGATGATTCGTAGATGGGAAATAATGTAGAGGCATCATAAAATTGACATGATGTATGATGATCAATTATTACATGTAGAGAGCTGACCCAGGGAGGACCTATTAACAAAAAACCATTCCAATTTTAAACATGTTACAATGTTTTCCCTAAATCATGTTTCTAAATGAAATGAGTTGGAAAGCAAGTTATCAGTTTCATAGAGTATGAAAATTTCATCCACTACATGAACACTGGCATCCTTATCCAAAGAGCCGCACTCCAAACACCTTACATTTTTTCTCAAAATCCATCTTATATATTCTAATAAAATGGTAGAAATGGGTACATTTTATAAAAATAATTCATGACCCAACCCAATTGGGCCCATAGCATAATAATCATATTCCTAACAGAAATAGGCATGGTGTCGGTGACTAGTTACGGGTATGCATATCCAACTCAAGGGAGGGATTATCCTAATGTACAAAAATTCTCACACATGTATCTAATCCCATATAACGCTAAAATGTAAAAAAACAATAACTGTGATTGAATTTTCTAATATACCACTAATAGAGTATGAAAACACGTATTGTATTGGAAAAAGTCCAAATATAAGCCCACCGCAATGAAAATGAAAATATTTACAACCAATTAAGATGTTGTGGACTACGGTCAATTAAAACGCATTAAAACACATTCATATATCCTTTGCACTAAACTCCACCCAGTTTTAGTCCCTATAACACACTTTTAGATGGTAAATTGTCTTTAAAAGATATGATATGTGCAGGAAAACCCCATGTAGGGGTGAGTATAACAATACCTAGTAGAAATCATTGAAATCACTAAGAATATGACATCTATAATAATATTCATCTCATCATAGGTATATTGAAACGATATATAAAGCAAGAATATCTACACCTACTTAACATAGACACAAAATTTCATGGTAAAGTCACACCTTCAATTCTAACATTGGATTTTTGATTGATGTTTCAACATAATTTTTATCTGAGGGAACACACTCCATGAGAAATAAAGAAATAATTATTTCTTACCAAGAGGTCATGTCTAATAGGTATCATCATGAGAAGTACATACAATAAATATAAATATAACGATTCCTATAATGGTATCACACATAAGGCCATGGGGTGAACCAACAAACCAATCTAGATTAACTCTCTATGTAGAGGATTTTTTCCCATGTAATGTAGGTCATGAAGATACCAAGTACCCCACCTAGGGATATGATGATGATAGATGATATCACTCTTGTCCTCACGGTGGTATTCCCAAAAATCTACACATGGTAGAAGATCACATGAATGGATTACTATCCATTGTAAAGGATTTTATTCTATACTAGACCACTAGGGAATTAATTAATTGAATGTATCCTAATTATTCATTTAAAAACTAAAGAGGACATGTGATCCCATCCATCTTTGAAGGGGTACATGGAGTGTAATAGATTTACAATGTTTTTCACATCATCACCAGGTAATAATAGTGTAAAAATCATATTCCCATGTCCATGCCTAAGTAAATAGTTTTTTTGAGACCATTTACAAATTGTCGTGTTGATATCTTGCTAGCTATGCTCGTGAATGGCTAGCCATGCCCATGTCAATTCCTGTTTATCCATGAATGACTTATTGTACATCCATGGGTACATAACTAGTCACCATGATGAGTCACACTCAATGTGACAGATTTCATATTCCCTATGATACTTATCTCCACATGAAATACTCATAACATACTTTGGGATGCAAACACGACACGTGTTCATTAATGACATGCCATGTGGTGTGGAAATTCTAGAAACCTATTAATCTTCCTTTTGCATCATCGTATCCTCCTCCAACCTTTCATCTAGGAAAAAATCATTCCATAGATCATGGATCTGGTCCATATAACCCTTACCATCTCCACAAGACATAATATGGCCTTCAAAACTACATGGTAAATTTTCATATGAATATTTTATAACCATTCTATCAAATCAAAAAATGGATCTTATCGGAAAATTCATCGTCAATTTCCCCTTCATCTCAGGTAAATTATGTTTTCATTCTGAACCTATATATGTGATAATAATCCATTTATCCAAGAAATGGGGACGAAATGGATGGTTTTCTAGTATGTTTTTAATCACCCTCCAAAAATTAATAACTGTGATTATCACACCATGAACATTGGGAGAAATATGATAAACATTTTATAGATGAATGAAAATCGATTGTTTTATATTTTCTTTAACCCATTGTCATTAACAAAATGATGAATATTCAAATTCCCCACAGATAAACATTTACCCATATTACTATTTATCCATGAATAATTCTATTGGATGATTTGTTATCATTACTCATAGGAATAATAAAACAGGTAAAAATTCATATAAAAGACATCTTACCTATATTTGGATCAATTATTGGTGAACCACAACCACATTCCACTATCATTGGAAACAACCACACATCCCATTCACACAATGATCAACGATCTATAATATTGTCATGATTCACCCATGAATGATCCTCTACAGATGTAATATATTTAATAAATTCAAAAGATAATTATGGGCAGACCGGGCCTCAGAATATGTTGTTGTCTTAGCACTTAGCTCCAAAAACATTACATATAACATTTAATAATAGTTAAAGGTAAAATATGAGTTTTTATAGGACAAATATCACAATATAAGTGGTTGAATGATATCTTTTATCATTCATAATAAAAAATAATCTTGTAATAAAAATCATTACCTTACACAAAACATAGTGTGTTGAATAAAAAATAATCATTATTTATGATTCTATACACATTTAGTACAATATATCAGATAAAATATATCCACTAAGTCATTATATAAAGGCATAAAAATATTTTTGAATATATCAATAGTTTTTTGTATTGAGGTATCATAAAAATTATCAACAGAAATTATAATTAATTTTTTCTGATTGAAATCATTATTTTTTAACACACTTCATATAACTATAGGAAATTTTATCACTAAAAAATTATGAATTCATTAATTAATAATATATAAAGAAGATAAATCCATTGTAAAAATGTGGTTTCTATGAAAAAAATTGGGTTGTTGTGATCTCAATAAAATTTTGTTTTAAATCCATATAAATAGGCATATCTAAAAATTAATCTATATATATCATCAACATAATTATATGAAACATTTTTTTGGCATGGATTATAGCTAAAATATATGGAATATTTTAATATAAATTATACTAATTAATTTATTATCAAATATATGAAATGTACTTGATACTTTTTATTAATAAAACACATTTCATTAATCCATGAATATGGTCATATCACATATCACTCAACTTATAATGTCCATGAATATCGACATTCTAATTCAATAAAGGACCAAAATGAAATTCTTATTTTCAAAATGTAGGGAAAACGAAAAAAATGTTAAAAATACCCATTACATGATCATATATATTCCCAACTGACTATTAAATAGTTCAACATGGTGGATGGTTTAACAATGTAATCAAAGAATGATTGTTCACATAAATAAAGAAATTATATACTATTTACGTGGAAATTAATACATATATACACACCCATGTATTTCAATAAACATATCATTAGCATTAGAATTGATCAAATTTGGTAGGTTAGTCTATATACGAATAAATTTTTATTATCTCACATGTTTAATATATTTTTTATATGAGGATATACTCACTATAGTTAGGTTGGAATAATACAATGTAAAACAAGAAGGGGGGGTAATTGTGTCTTTTCAAAAATATTAAAAAATTGTGCCTTTAAACACACTCTATAATTTAGTCAGATAAGAAGAGTTATTTTCTATTACAAAATGTGTAGTGGATAAATATGAAGAGTAATAAAATATTTTAATAGTGGTTTAGGGGATAAAGAAACCCTAATTCACTCTACTAATAACTCTCTCTTTGTGTTTGGTAGATTTCACTTTAAAGATATTCATATCATAATTCCATGAATCAAAATTTGAGTATAGAAATTTGAAACCATTATAAAACAAGGCTAAAAAAACCTTATGGTTATTTAATTGGGAAAAAAACTACATATTTGTTCAATAAGATGATACTCCACCACAGTTGAGTTTTAGAAGTTGAAAATCAAACAAATAAAAAGAGATTGATTTGAAGATGGATCTGGTTGAACATCACAATTGCAACAGTAACAATAGACAATAGATGAATCTTCTTCTTAAAAAAAAACAATGTATTCATGAGTGATTATATCTAAAGTGATATTGGTTGAAAAAATGTCTTCAAAAATAACAGCAATAAATAGAATCAGTAATCCAACACTTGTAAGATATTTAACAAACATATCACCAAAGTGTAGCTTATTTCCGAATCGATTGTTTATTTCCATAGAAATGTATGATATTTATATGATAATGAAAATCATATATAAAATATATTTACATGCATATACCATTCTGATAAATGATACACTAGTTGAATATATATAGAAGATATTCTATTTTACAAAAATTTAGATCCATAATATTTTCTTAATATAATGTAGGAATTTAAATTGGAATTGACCAGGAGAATTTTAACTTCCCTAAAGAATAATAGGTATTTTCTCCATTGAAAATTGTTCATTGATTCAAATATATCATGATTTGAATCAATAAAAAACGAGCTTAAAACATCTTTTAAATCGGTAAATACCATTGCATAAATCTCACATAAAATCATAGAATTAAATCTCGGATGTTGATAAGTCATATATAGGGTTCCTTCAGAAAATGGAAAAAATACCAAATGTATTCTTCACCTATGTTATTTTCATTTTATGAGTAGAAGGTGGAAAACATGGGGTTGATCATAAATGTAAGGCTGAGGAACCATATATTTGTGTCCAAAAACAAAGGGTTCCTTACAAACAATATGTTATTTAACCATACGTTCTTATCTTATCTCATGTATGGTCACATCTAAACATAATTTTATTTATCCATATGTTACATAAATCATATGTTTAATAGACCATATATCACTTCTTCCAATGTATGTTAAAATAAAGATGTAAGGTTCTTGATCATTACCCACTGTATCAATGTAGAGGTTAATCTTTACGTTTTGTTATGAACGTAGAGTATGAAAAATGTTTTTAAAATTCACATAAGAGAGTTCCTAACACATAAGAAAATATTCTTGAGTGAATTAAAATCATGAATATAATTCTATAATAAATAAGACAATTAATTATAATTTAATGAAAATCAATTAAAGTTATATAATTAGTAAAACAATGAAGGAAATTTGTGAGCATAAAAAAATAATAATAAATTACATATTATTGTTGGTAAAATAAATTCACAATAATATTTTACATTTTGATAATCAAAAAATCCTTATAATAAATAATACATCATATAACATATTAAATTTTTTTAAAACATACTTAAAGAAATTATTTATAATTATTTTTATTTCACAGAATTATTTTGATATAAAATGAAATGTTTTGTTCACACAATTTTCTCCCCATTTTGTGTTATAAAAAATTAAGTAAAGAAATATTAAACCACATTTAATTTTTTTTAAAACTATAAATGATTTTTTATAGTATACGGATTTGATAAAAAAGACATTTATTCTGGGAATATATATACACACATAAAAATAAAGTTAAAGTAAATAAAATCAACTTAATAAAAAAAATATTCAAAAAATACTATTGAAATACATTAATATTGTTTTTTGGGATAAGGTAAATAATGTGGATTGATCATTGAGGGAAAGGGTAAAGGGTTTGGTCAGGTTCCATTTCAGGTTCTGATTCTATAGGTGCCTGAGATTCTAAAAAAACTACTTTTGGTTTATCTATGTGACCGTATAAATGTTCTATAAGATTATCTCCCAACATCCTTGAAACAATACTTGAATCGTGACTAAAATTCAGATTCTTAGTCAATTATCATTAAAAAAAGTCATGAAAATTTACATCGGATTTCAAAAACTGAGCGAACTTACCCCTGAAAACATTTACCAGTAGTCTGATGCTTGGTTCTATTAATGCTAGTTTCTCATAGAGAAACATATGATTATCCAACAGCACTGACAATGGTGTACTATTTTACTAAATGTTATACATTTTTTTATTCATATCATTCGTAAGAGATTATATTTATTTAAATATTCTAATTATATAAGGTGAGGTTTTAGGGGAAGAGTTTGATTCACTAGCATGATTAACCCTTTCCTTGATGGATTTGAACTGTCCCCATAAATACCATTTCAGGTTTGAAAAATATGTTTTAGTAATAGATTCAGATTTGATCCTCCCAATCCCATCCAACATTTCTCTTTTAAAGGTATCAAAATAAATTTCTGATATAGAATTCTCTTTAAAGTCATGAAGCTGAATCAGAAAAGAAATTATCTCTATCTTTGGATCAGATGAATTTGGAAAATCATTAGAAAAATTTCATACAGCTTCTAAATACTCTCTAATATATTCAAATTTTCATACAAAACATTTTTAAATTTGATCACAAGATCCTCAATCTGATTAGATTGGGGATTATATGGTCTTTCACTCGGATTATTTTATTGATCAATAGCTTCAACAATTACTAATGTTTTTTCAGAATATTTCTCAACTGACATCCTACTCGAATATGATATACCATATTATACATCTGTTCTTTATCTGGAAACAAATGAAGGTATCTTTAATAATAGATCAATGGTTGAGATTTCATTATTTTCAATAATATAGATGGCCTTATATGTTGATATAAGTACTTTTTTCTCTTTTTAAATAGCTTCTTCATAAAATTATGGTTGAACAACCTGAATCTTTTTGGGTAGGCTATCTTCCTTTTGATCCTCAACATGATATAATTCTTTGAAATAAATAGAGTGAGTGGATTATCCATAACCTAAAATTGGTTCTTTATTCAGTTTTTGTTATTTGTTTCTTTATTTTTAAACAAGTTCCTCTTGAACTTCTTATAATTCTTTCTGAAAAAGGTTGTATATATCATCAAACCATAACATTCACCTGGTTGACTTTGCAACACATTTTTTCCAAGATTCTCGAACTTAATCATTCCATAAAAATCTTTTCTCCCCCTAAGAAAATGATCTAGGTTTTGTTTGGTCATTTGGACCAACTGGAATGATATTTCCTTTCACAATACTCCAATAAAAAAATGGAACATTCTTATAGTCCATCCATTCAGCATAATTCTATGATAAAACATTAATCTTATATCAGAAAATGAATATTTTTATTTTCTCAACAAAACAAGCGAAAATATCCTTCTATAAAAAAATATTCTCTCTTCTACATGGAAACATTAATTTATATACTGAAAAATGTATCTTCTAAAATTAATCTTTATTTCGTTAATTAATAAAAAATGATATATATATTCTGTTACAAAAATTATTTCCATCTCAGATAATCTTGGGGAAATTTGAATTTGAATAAACATAACTAATACTTTCTAATCGACCTCAAGATCCTTAACAAATGTCATCCTTATATTTGTTGATCCAAATATAAAGGACACAATTTCTTTAGACATACGATCATGATTTCTAATATATACAACCACAAAATGAAATACAACTTCATGAAACCATTTCAAAATTTATCAATTTCAATAGAATAAATTGAAATATCCATATCTTCTGTTATTACGTATATATTATCTTTAATTTAATAAAAAACAAACTGAATAATATTATATAAATTTGTTAGTATAATTTTTATAGGAAATATATATTTTCATCATTTAATAGAAATTCCAATCCTTGAATTATACATTATTTCTTGAGCGGAAGATTCGTCTCATACATCCCCTCAAAATCCCCTACTTTTCTTTGAAGAATCTTTCTTGAGGAAATATGATGATGGTTCGGGTCACTGGGTTCACCTTTATTGGTTTTCATGGCCTTCTTCATTTCTAAAAATCTTAATGTTGAAATATTTTCATATTCTAGGGTCTATGAGAAATATGAGGGTTTTAGGAGGCAAAATGGCCTGAAAATGAAAAGTTTGGATTAGTCATTGGGTTTTCTGATTGGTAATGATAAGATATTATTTCTAATTTTGATTACATAGTGTAATTATTAGTTTTTAGATTTCTAAAACATGACTTTTGAAATTAAAAAGAAAATATTTAACAAAATAAACTTAATAATAAATTTTAAAATAGAAATAAAATGAATAAATATGTAAAAAATGGTAAATCATTCTTATTAAAATAAATAAAAATTAAAAAATATTAATTTAAATATACTATTAAATTTTTAGAAAAATATAAATAAACCCAAATCCCTCTTAATAAAATAAAATCATGCATTATGGAGTGGATTATAGAAAATATCATCTAATTGGTATTCCCTATTAATAAATTTTTAACATATATCCTTTTTTAAAACATGGTATAAAAAAATGATGCCTTATATCAATAGAATCAGTCCTAGAATGACATATTGGATTTTATGAAACATTTATGGAACTTGTATTGTCATAAAAAATAGTTATACAATCATAATTTATTCTAATGTCTAGTAGAGTTTTTTCATCGAAAATTCATGTGGACAAAGACTTCCAGCAGAAACATATTCTGCTTTGAATTTTGATAGAGAAACTGAGTATTTTTTCTTACTCATCCATGACACTGTTTTCTTTCTATGTATTGATTTGTTCCTGAGAATCTTATTCAATAAAATCTACAACCTCCAAAATAATCATCGAAATATGAAATAAAATTAAAATTAGATGTTTGAGGTTAAATAAGTGATTGAAAATTGTTCATTTTAAATATCTGATAATTATTTTAACAACTATAATATAGGAATATATTTTATTTTTTTGAAATATTTCCCATAACCATATATTAAACAGAATATCTGGTCTACTAGAAGTAAGATAAATAAAATACCAATCATACCTCTTTATAACATTTTGTCTACTCATTTCCAGCTTCATCTAAATAATGTTCTATATCGGTACAAATATGAGTTGCATATGAATTTCGGTTATAAAGTCCAAACGTTTTAAAAAATATATAAAATATGTTTCCTTTTATTTAAAAAATATTCAAAATATTTCGATAAATTTTAAATCTTAAAAATAAATTCAGTTCTCCCATCATAGTCTTTTCAAATTATATGTTTCATTAATTTTGAAAAATAAATAGAGTGATTTTTTTTAATATAAAATAACATCATCAATATAAATTTGAACTAATGGAATTTTAGAAGAAAATGTTTTCATAAAATGTATTGGATCTGCCAATAAAATAGTAAATAAATTTTTTAAAAGAAAACAACTCAATGTTTTTTACTAAGCTCTTGGTACATGATTACAGCCACAAAAAAGATTTATTATATTTAATAAAATAATTTGGTTTTTGTTGATTTTCATAACTAGTAGGTTTTTTAATATAAAATTATTCAGTTAAATAACAATTTCAAAATATATATTTAACATCCATTGGATATAATATAAAATTCATATGACATGTATAAGCAAGAAGGATTATAATCTCTTAAAATTTAGATATAGGGGAAAAGGTTTTATCATAATCTATCCCTTCATTATAATTATACCATTTAGCTACTAATATGCCTTTATTTTGGGTTATAATCCCTTTATCATCATGTTTGTTTCTAAAGAACCGCTTAGTTATTATTACTTGATAATAGTTTGGGATTTCTACTAGATTCCAAATAATATTTATTCTAAACTATTTTATGTTTTTTTTCTTTGTAATCATCAAACTCTAATATTATAAGGAATTTTCAATTGATATCGGTTATAAATGATATAAAAAGCTATAAAATTATGATATGTTTCCTACATTTATTCAAATTCGAATTTAAATATTTAATACTCTTATAACCGCTTCAAAAGAATTATTCTTTTGGGTTCTAGATTTTCTAGGAAAGACACTTTTAGGTTCTTATGTTTCTTGTTCTTTTCATCTAGAAATAATATTATTAATATAATTTTCAAATTTATTTTAGGGTTTTCAAGTGTCATGTTACCATATATATTTGTAAATTCATATGATGGAAATTTTATGAAAGGGTATGTTTCATCAAACATCACATAAACAGTTTCTTCAACAATCCTTTAATTTTTATTAAACAGTCAATAATCGTTAGAAGTAACAGTATATAGTATGAATATTATATCATTATCTTTTGGAATGAACATACCATGATTTTCTATAGTATTCATTAAATAAATAGTTCTTCCAAAAAAATTAAACTACATTACATTCAGTTTTATGTTATTCCAAAGTTCATTGGGTGTTCATTAAAAAATATGTCTTATTAAAACTCTTCTCATGATTTAGCAAAAAGATCATATAGATTATATATAAAAAAATTCCTAGTAATATTGTATTCATTTATCATAGTCCTTTCCATTTCATGATTAGTTCTATTTTCTTCTTTTAAAAATTATATTTTGGTGCATTACTCATGATGTAGAAAAGTTCTGTTTAATACCCAGATTTGAGAAAAAAGATTTAAATTCTTGATTCCAAAATTATCCACCTTGATCACTTATTAATGAAATTATTTTAAATCCTTTCTCATTTTTAAAAATTTTATAAAAACATTTAAAAAACGTTGAATAATTCAATTTTGAGTTTTTGAAAGTAATCTTATGTAAATCTAGAATAATCATCAACTAAAACATAGACATGTAATTTGCCCTAGAAAATTGCTACTAATGATTATTCATACATATCCATGTGAATTTGTTATAAGGGTTTATATGTATAATATTTTTAATAAATTTGAATGTTGATTTGTGTTGTTTTCTAGTTTTTAGGCACCCCAGAATCTATCATTATCTTACTTAAGACTAGGAAAATTTGGAACTAACTATTTATTAAACAATTTATGTAATGAATAAATATTACAATGACCAATTATCCAATGAAGTATCCAAGATTCATTTGTCTTAGTAGTTAATAAATCCACATTATATTTATTCATGTAAATTAAATCCAATGTAAAAATGGTATTGGTTATGGGTTCTATAAATAGAAGAATTTTATTTTTATTAACTGAGGAGGAATTTTTAGAAAAGACAACATCAAAACATCATCACAAATATGAGAGATACTTATCTAATTATTCATTATCCCTTGTAGAAAATATTTTTTTTATTGAGATAATCTTTATAACTCTAATATGTCTAACTCCAATAATTTTTCCTTTGGTTGTTTCACCAAAATTTATTAAACATCCATTCATTTGAGTTATCATGTGATTATTTTTGGAATATATACTAATATTTCTTGAATATACAATTTCCATATACCATAAATGTTTTTATTTCTTATGGAATGTTACTAGGAAATTTATTTAAGAGAATTTTGGTTTTGGTAACCATATCTTCTTCTGTCATATAGTATAAGCGAGCAGTGATCTGGGATCCCAGAGCTATTTTATTTTTCCAGAATTAATTTCCATTATTTCAGAAAAACAATTGGAAATAAAATAATTTTTAAACCACTAATTTTAGGATTTTCTAAATAAAAATTTATTAGTTAAATTACCTTTTCAACCATAACAATAACAAGTAGTGTATTTCAAATTTTGAACAAAATAATTCTTATATAGTTTTTGTTTATCACTCTTGATTCTTATTCAAAATATTTCCCATTAAATGAAGTTATTTCCATGAATTTAATTTAACAATTTTCCTCCTTTAGTAAAAGTTATTTCATTACTGTTATAGGAGTCTATATCATCGTTTAATTGATTAATATTTTTATCATGATCAATAAAGTCTGTTTTTGAAGATTTTATGTTATCAACTTATTCCTTACGTTGTCTTATTAGAATGAGCCATTCACATGAAAGAACATTATGAATATTTTTTAGCAACTAGTATTTATTCAGAAGAAAATCATATTTTTCTTCTAAAAATGAGAAGTATGTAGCTAATATTTATTTTAAAAAACTAGAATAATTATATTCAGAAGAGTAATAAGTTTGTACCTTTTCCTCTCCATCTATAAAGCACATGTTGGCTTTTATATTTGAATACTCCTTTTCTAAATTAGATTTCTATGAGATGTTAGAGTCTCCATATATACTCATCGTAGCTTTTGTTTCTCTTTTTTACTTTTTTCTCATAATAAATACACTTCTGATAGCTCTTTTCATGTATTTTATTTTCAACTTTTAGTTCATGACAATTAGGTCTAATATGAACCTATTTCTTGAATTCATAACATCGAACTTCTCCTGGTTATTTTTCATCTCGGTTGAAGGATATTCTGAAACATATTTTTTTACAATAAAATTTATTAATTCTTATAGATACCTACAATAATTCAGTTTCTGAATCTGAGGAATATAAATTTTTCTCATCTTTGACTTCCTTATACGATCTTATACTATTCTTATGAGATGTTACTTTTAGAGAGTCATTTTATTTCTTCTGTACAATTTTATGATCTTTATCTTTAGCATGCATCTCTACTTCATACATCATTAGTTTCCCCATATGTTCTTTTTATTTTCAGATCAATAATAGGTGATGATTGGGGAATAATAGGAGATATGCCATTCTATTTAATGGCTATTACTCTGAGTATATTCAATGGTAGATTATATTAATCGATGGGTTCTACTAAGGCTATT
Source organism: Viscum album (assembly GCA_963277665.1). Classification (NCBI taxonomy): domain Eukaryota; kingdom Viridiplantae; phylum Streptophyta; class Magnoliopsida; order Santalales; family Viscaceae; genus Viscum; species Viscum album. Next base: position 2,021,192,228 of record OY728121.1, on the reverse strand, counting down.
ATATGGTTGAATATTTCTATAATCCTTCCATTCATATGAAATATCCCTTCACTATAAAACATTCTAAATGTGTCACACATTAGTTATGATGTAGAATACCTTATCTATCAACATAATATATTCCTTGATGTCAAATTTCTATAGTTTTCAACATTTCATATGCACTTGGTCATTATGGTACATGATTAAATTCATCTTTCCCAAGAGAATAAAAAATTAATTAAATCATTTATAATTTAATTTATACTCATCATCTATTTTAGGACTCCATGTTTTTGGTTTCTCCAAAATCTTATTGGGAGTAATAATTTTTTTGTAATATATGAATACAAGATTATTTCAGATATATAATCATTATAGATTTGATACATCCATAATTTCCACCATTAAATTATAGATCATGTACCATAGACAATCCATATCCTAGAATGGCCATTTATATATTTTAATAGAACTTATAATTTTAGCATTCAAAATCCTTATCACAAAAGGTATCATTTGATACCATTTTTTTTCTGAAAATAGTAAAATCTGACACAAGAGTGGGGGTGGGTTATCTATGTCTTTTACCAAATTCTCCACCATTAAATATTTTAACACCCTCTATAATTTAGGTGGATAAGTTGTATTATTTTATATATGATAATGATTAGTGGATAAACAGAAAGAAATAAAATGGAATTTTATATTGGTTAAGGGCATAAAGATCTCATAGTACACTCCACTAATCAATCTCTCTATTAGTTTGGTGATTTTCACTAGAAATTCCATCCTATAAAAAAACCATAAATCCATAAGAGACTGTAGGTAGTTGAAACCTTTATAAAATAATAATATTGAGAGCCTTCTACTTCTTTATTTGGGAACCACTTTACCACATCTTTGTTTAAGAAGATGATACTCCACCATAATTAAGCCTGAGTAGTTGAAACTCAATCAAATCAATAGAGATTAATTTTACGTTGGATCAGTTTGATCTTCATAATTGAAGGAACAAAAAGTTATTATAGATAGATCTTATTCTTGAGAAACAAGTCTTCAATAAATCATATATCTGAAGTGATATCCATTAAAAAAGATCTTCACTAATAAAAAAAATAGCAGTAGTAATCATACAATAGTAAAAGATTAAACATGTATCTATCCAATGTGTAGCATCGTTGAGAATCAATCATTCGTTGAAGTAGCACTATAAGATATGTTAATGTGAATTAAAATCAAATATTAAAAATATTGACTTGTATATCCCATTTTGAGAAACAATAAACGGGTAGATAAAATATTGTATATATTTTATTTTCTATAATATTTGATCCAAAAATAGTTCATTATAGATCATGGAAATAAAAAATATGAATTGGCCAGTGGAGTCATAAAATCCAATCAGAATTGGATATATTTTCATTATTTAATAAATTTTATTTAATCAATTATATCAAGCTTTTAATTGGTCAAAAATGGGATTATATATTTCTGTAAGTCTATAAATACCATAATAGAAATCTCGGATAAAATTTTGAAATTAAATATCCGATGTTGAAAATTAAAACATAGAGTACCTTCACAAAATGAATAAATAATAAAACATATTGTTTAAGTATTCATAATTAATTATCTGAGTTCATGTTTGAAAATATAATATTGGTGAACAAAACATTTTCTTCCTCAAAGGTAGGGTTACTTACTAACTTACGGATCTTTAACCATACTTTCTTCTCATCTAACATATATGGTTTCATCCAAACTGATAGTTCTTTATCCATATGTTCCATCAATTTTAGGTTCAATGATCCATAAACATATTCTTCAAACATAAGGTTGATTAAAAATATAATGTTGAATAAAAATAAAATGATCAAGATCCATATGCATTTTCAAAGCATATGGTTTATTCATTACATTACATTCGGAACATAATGTATGAATAGTGTTTTAAGAATACACTTATGTGCATTCCTAACACATAAAAAAAATATTCCAAAAAAATTAGAAGCATGAATATAATTTTATAATAAAGAATAGAACCAGTAATTATTCCATAAAATATACTTAAATTAATATCATTAGTAAAATAAACAGGATTATTTTGGGTATCAAAATCAATAATAAATTATGGGGTATTGTTGATATAATATATGTCCAAGATCAGTAATATTATCTTTTAATGAAGACATATAATACTCTATGAGGATAATCAATTATAGGAACATATTTTCATACACTGAAGTTGTTCTATCATTCAACTCTCATATAAAACATAAAACATAAAACAAAACTTAATTAATAAAAATTTTAAATTTCCTTTATTATAAAATGATGATTCATTAATGTTAAAAAACATTATATATTTCATACCATATATCATGAATTATGTTAATTTAAAGGAGAAAACATATTTTTCAATAATAATGAGTTCAAAAAAATTAAATATTAAGAACAATTTCTAGTAAAATTATTCAACTTTCCAATGTTGATTAATTTTAAAATGTTATAGTATTTTTGAATTTTATTTTGTTATTTGGATTCAAATTGGTTCCTTAAAATGAGGGATTAATACATTAATTTTATTTTGAGGTTGCATTTATTATAATATACATGGAACCATGACATGTTTCTTCATTCAAAAAATATTAATCATTACATGTGATGTAGAGTTGTTCACTATATCGATTTTTGAGTTTGTTTGGATGAGTTTTCGAGAACACTTTAAACTCATTGTACCACTATTGTGGACAAACATGAAAAATATCTCTAAAACATAAATAATATTTGTCGTATTAAATATAATATAAATAGAAACATTTAAAATAATATCCTTATCGACCATAAATAACATAAAAATGTACAATTCCTCTTTTGTACATAAGAGTTTTACTACCTACATGTTATTTACTCCCCCCCAAAATACATTGGTACCCACTTGTTATGGTAAAATAATAAGTGGTATAGAATGGATTAATATATATATATGTGTGATAAAATTATTAAATAATATGAAATAAGAAACATTCATTTCCACTAAAATGTATTATAATGAAATTTATACATTATAAGAATCAACACATATTATAATCATACAAAAAATCTAACGAATGTTTATAATGAAAAATTTTAAAAAATGTAATATATATTATTTCAATAATTCTAAAAAATATATTAAATTAATATATAATAAATATTAATACTATTTATACTGTCTGTTTCGCAAATGTATTTCATTATGAATAATGTTTATAACCATAAATTAAAAGAATGATTATTTTAGATATCATTATTGCCAAAGTTTATCTCGTATACATAATATTTTAGTAAAAATTTATTTATCCTACTGATATAATTATATGAAGATAGTGATCTAATTTAATAATTAATCTAAAATATTTTATTATATTGTTATATATGAATTTCAAACAATGATAAATAATTACAATAAATAAATAAATCATTGTAACTTCAATATTGTGGCCACTATTTGAAGAGTTTCCAAACAATCAAGTTTTATTAAAAACAATATATAGAGTAAATTAAAAATAAGGTATATTTTTATATCTATATTAAATATTATATTATCATAATGAGTTATTTTAGACACCAGGATCTGAATAAGACGTATTTTCAGTATTGATGAAAATGCTTCTTTATTTTCAGTACCATGAATTGGATTATACACTTTTATAAGGAAAAATGATTTATTTTTAGAAAAAATACAATAATTTTTTTTAAAACCCACTTTCAAAATATGAATATCAAAAAAAAATTACATCCATCATGGTAAAAACATTTTTAATAAACCAAAAGTCTATATTTTATTTCGTGGACTATAAGATTTCATAGAATAAAAACACTAAATGGCCTTTTAGATCATTTTTCCTCCATATTCTTTAACTAATAATTTTTCAACAATGTAAAAAATCATTTTTACAAGGTTCCTAAGAAATAATACTATATATTTTATCATGATTTAAATCTTGAGTCAAAAAAGTATTCACAACCACATTTGGGACAAGGTTAATTTCTATCTCAATAATTCTTCATGTTCTTCTATATCAATAAAAATACTGTTTATTTTTCCTCCAAATTAATTATAATTTGATATGTTTCTTATCATAGAAAATATTATTTTTAATAAAAAAAATTTGATGCTTACAGAAATAGTGTATCATAGTCTACTTAGGATAAAAAAATTGAAATTTTTCTGATTTTAGATTAAGATATTCTAAAGACATATATCTTTAAAATGATTTATGTAAGAACCCGGTTCTTCTCGATGAGGTACAATTTTCTTCTTTTCTCTTTTCCTTAATATTTTTTAATAAAAATATGGAAAAAGCAAAAAATCCTAAATTTTTGAACTACACGCCAGGTACATTTCCACACGGTGTGTACTTCTGGATGTGTTGGGATGAGTACACAGGGTGTGTAGCCTTGCCAGTGACAATGTGTGTAGGAACCGACTACATGCCGTGTAGTGGTCCTTTACACGCTGTGTAGTCAGTCGGCATGCCAAAACAGTATGTCGGTGGTGTAGCCGCCAGCTGGGTGATAGTACATGCCGTGTACTTAGAAGTACATGTCGTGTACTCATGTCGACAAGTGAATAGTACCACACTGGCAGGAAGCCACCAGTTGAATAGTTAAATGAAAGGAGTACACGCCATGTACATTGAAGTACATGCCGTGTACTTTGTTTTTTTTTTTGGCTTAAAATAGGCAGTATCCTCCTCATTTGGCAGAGGAGGCATTTGAGCCATTTTGCAGCCAAAGGAGGAGGCCGGAACTTTGAAGATCTACCAGGTGTTCGTCTGGAATCGGTTTCCACCTCGGACGATCTCGTTGGAACCGCACGGGTAAGCCCTATCTTCTCCTAGCGTGTTTCTTACCAATTATTCTCCTAACGTATGTTATTTATGTTTGAGTGGGTTTTGTTATTCGTGACATCTATGCCGTTCTTGGGCGTTTCTGGAGTTGGCATCCGGGTGTAATGCTCGTTGGCATATAAGGTAGGTGGCTTGGTGTTTAGTTTTCCAACTGATGTGTGTTTTGTGTGTTTTTATTCCACATACCCATATTGGGGTGTCGTATGGATCAGGTCGTTGCTATATTGAAACACATATAATTGATTAGGTATTTTAATTATGATATTAAAATGCTGGTTGGGATCGTTGCTTGGATCCAGAACCACCCCGGGGGTGTGTTCCACTGTTTAGCCATTTGGCTAGGGTACCCGAGGGTATGCCTTTAATGTAGTAATTGTAGAATTGCCTTGAGTGGAATTTATTGTTTACTGCATTTTGACATGTTGGGCATGGCCTGGTTACCTATTTAGCCTGAGGGAATTGTAGTGATTTTCCTGTGGGCATTGCACTTTTTATACTGAGGGCAGTAGTTATTCCGGCCTGAGGGAAACTTCTTTCGTGCCTGAGGGTAGCTGATTCTTTGCCTGAGGGTGACACTGCCTATGCCTAAGGGAAAACTCTGTTATGCCTAAAGGAAGATTATTGTGTTGGATACTCTTTACCTATGGTTAGGAGTTTACGTTTCTGAGGACATTAGCTGGTTATTTATAATATTCACAGTGGTGGTATTTCAAATTAAATGGATTAAATAAATAATTAAATGGCATTATTACTTGTAATTAGTTGCTTTTGAGTACTGCTTACTTTATTTCACATTACTATTTCACTGTTGTTTCATGCTTACACATAGTTGGGCACGGGCCTTTGGTGGGTGCCTACTGGGAATTTATTTCTCACACCCTATTTGGGTCACTCTTTTCAGCCCAAACAGATTATGTTTCTGCAGGTGTGGATAGGGACAAGAGTCCCTATACAGGTACTTGACTATTGATGCCGAGGAGTAGGAGGGAATGGGACCGAGCCTAGGCTCACGATGCCGCTGCCAGCTGTTTTACTCTGTTTTTATGTACTCTGCATTTTGTTGTACTGTATTGATGTATAACATGTTCTAGTTATTTTCTTAGAACTTGAGACATGTAGCATCATCATTTACATATTGTTGGTTATATTCACTACTGCTGGTTATTTCAGTTGTGTATGGTTTACTGCTTCCGCTATTGATATATGTTTTATTCTGTATTCCTTTGCGCTACACTTTGATGAATGAGCGAATAGTTTCCCCACTATCAGACCTGGGCCCTCACTGCTAGTCGGTAGCCTCTGGCGTTTGGGGAAATGCACTTTGGGTCATGTGGCGAACCAAGTTCGGGGCACCCGTTGAGTGGCACCTAGAACCGGGACGTTACAAAGTGGTATTAGAGGGGGTTCTTTTCTTTGACTTACTATTTAGAGCCTTAGTCAGGGATATGATGGACCGGTTGTTGGTAATAAGTTGTGCCCGGGCGTAGCTAACCCGTGTACAGGGAAAAGCTAGTCAACCTCGTATTTTTGAAAAAAAAAATCGGTTTTGCAAATTTTACAGTTGAAATGTTTTCACCGTTGGGTGAAACACTTGGAATGTGTTGTTTATATTTTATCTGTGGGTTCTATTTAGTTGAAACCCGATGAGATGAGGGTATTCCATCTCATGCATCATTTAGGCACATGCTATAATCACATTCCATGCATAGTTTCCATGCCATGTAGGTGCATTATAAAATTTCATGTTGTTGTGATAGTTGTTGTGCTAGAAAAGTATGATGTTGTGATAGCTGCACTGATAAAATACCTGATGTTTGATAGGGTAAATTGTGTGCGAGCAGGTCATATAATTGATGCCAAACATTGGTTTTTGGGGAGTATGGGCCCCCATCTACTGGAATTTGATGGATCATTGACTTTTTATGAGTTATAACACAGATAAGATGTCAAACTTTGATTTTGGGGGAGTATGGGCCCTCACAGGTTTTAATTTGACACTTAGGTGTTGTTTTTCGGTATTTTCTGGGTTCTGAGGATGTTTCTGAGGCGTACTGTCCGGAAACCCAGTATACACACCAGGTAGTATTTTTATACATGCTGTGTATGACGTTCTGTTCGGGAAGGAAATTGAACTTTTTGAGTACACGCCATGTACTCTGAGTACACGCCGTGTAGTCTCTTCCCGTGTCATAAACTGTGTGGGCGGCAACACGGGGTAGGGAAGGTCTTGGGTAAAACATACCGTGTACGAGATGTACACGCCGTGTAGTTTTGACCTAGAGTTCGGCCGTGTAACTAACAACATAGGTTAGTGAACTCATGTACAGAACACACTGTGTTAATAACGAACACACCATGTAGTGTGACCTCGGGACTCAGCCGTGTAACTAACCACACGGGTTGATGTCACCGTTCCTTGAACACGTCATGCACCTTTGAGGACACGTCGTGTAGTCTTGTCCGAGGACAGACCGTGTGGATATAGCCTTGTGGCTAGGAAACGGGGGGTGGTGTACATGCCCTGTGCGGGTGTAACATGTCGTGTAGTTTCAAGCCGAGTACTCGGCCGTGTCACAAGCGACACAGGCAGTTGGAAAATAACACCATACATGCCGTGTAGATTAAGTACACGCCGTGTAGTTTTGTTTAACGGGAGCTCTGTGTCTTATCCGTGTCGAAGGACCCAGGCAGGGGAAGGGAAGTCAATTACACACTGTGTAGTCAGTATACACGCCGTGTAGTCTTGTTTTTTAAATTTTGAGATGCCTTCTTCCTCATGTTCCCTTTGTGGTTTCTTCGTTTAAGCCTTAATAATTTTAATAACCTGGTTCTTTTTTTAGAGGTACGAGATTCTTATTTTTCTTTTCCTTAATAATTTTGCGAAAATATGAAAAATGGGGGAAAATCCTAAATTTTGGAACTACACGCCATGTACTTTATCCACACGCCGTGTACTTTTGGCCATGTTGGGATGAGTACACGGGGCATGTAGCCATGCTTGCGATGAAGGGTGTAGGAACTGACTACACGCCGTGTAGTGGTACCTTACACGCAGTGTAGTCAGTCGGCAGGCTTGAACAGTAAGGCGGTGGCGTCGCCGCCAGCTGGGCGACAGTACACACCATGTACTCGAGAGTACATACCGTGTACTCATGTCGACATATGAACAGTGTGACCGTGCCACCATTTGAACAGTTAAATTAAGGGAGTACACACTGTGTACTTTTATGTACACGTAGTGTACTTTGTTTTTTCGGCTTAAAATAGGCAGTAGCCTCCTCATTTGGCAGAGGAGGCACTTGAGCCATTTTGGAGACAAAGGAGGAGGCCAGATATTTGAAGATCCATTGGGTGTTCGTCTGAAATTCATTTCGGCTTCGGACGATCTTGGTGGAACTGCACGGGTGAGCCCTCTCCCCTCCTGGTACCGTTCTTGCCAATTCTTCACCTAACGTACATTATTTACATTTGAATGAGTTTTTTTCTTCATCATATCTACGTCATTCTTTGTCGTTTTTGGAGTCGGCGTTCGGGTATAGCGTTCGTTGACATATAAGGTAGGTGGCTTTGTGTTTAGTTTTCCAACTGCTGTGTGTTTTGTGCGTTTTTGTTCCACGAACCCTTGTTGGCGTGTCGTGTGGCTGAGGCCATTTCAATTTTTAATGCCTAAAATTGCATAGGTGATTAAATTGTTATGTTAAAATCCTGGTTGGGATCGTTGCTTGGATCCGGAACCACCCCCGGGTTGTATTTCTCTGTTTAGCCGTTTGGCCAGGATACTCAAGGGTATGCCTTCAAAGTAGTAATTGTAGAATTTCCTTGAGAGGAATTGATTGTTACTGCTTGTTTACCTGTTGGGCATGGATCGATTACCTGTTTATCCTGAGGGAATTTTTGTATTTAGCCTGAGGGTGTTGTTGTGATTAGCCTCAGGGCACTTCACTATTTTTTCCGAGGGATGTAGTATTTTGCCTGAGGGCAACCTTTCGTGCCTGAGGGCTTGACTTCTGTGCCTGAGGGTGACACTTCCTATGCCTGAGGGAAATTTCTGTTACGCCTAAGGGCTATACATGCGGGTTGGATTCTGCTTACCTGAGGGTAAGGTTTTCTTTGTCTGAGGACGTGGACTGTTTACCTGGAAATGCACTTTGGTGGTTTTTAATATTTAAATAGATTAAATGGATAATGAAATGAAAATATAACTGGTAATTAGTTACTTTTGAGTACGGCTTACTTTATTTCATTTTACTACTGCACACTGTTGTTGCATGCTTACACGCAGTTGGGCACGGTCCTTTGGTGGGTGCCTATTGAGATATATTTCTCACACCCTATTTGGGTCAAGCTTTTCGGCCCAAACAGATTATGTTGCTGCAAGTGTAGATATGGGAAAGAGTCCCTATACAGGTACTTGACTGTTGCTGAGGAGTAGGAGGGCATGGGACCGATCCTAGGCTTGCGATGCTACTGCTAGCTGTTTTTCTTGTTTTGTTGTACTCTATTTTCTGCTGTACTGTATTGATGTATAACATGTTCTGGCTGTTTTCTTAGAACTTGAAACATGTAGCATCATCACTTATATACTGTTGTTAATATTCACTACTGTAGTTATTTCAGTTGTGTATGTTTACTGCTTCCGCTATTTTTGTATGTTTATTTTGGTATTCCACTATGCTACACTTTGAAAAATGAGGGCATAGTTTCCCCACTATCAGACCTGGGCCCTCACTGCTAGTCGGTAACCTCTGGCATTTGGGGAAATGCTCTTGAAGTCACATGGAGAACCAGGCTCGGGGCACCCATTGCGTGGCACCCGGGTCTGGGACGTTACAAAGTGGTATCAAAGGGGTTTCTTTTCTTTGACTTACTATTTGAAGCCGTAGTCAGAGTTAGGATGAATGGTAGTTGGTAATAAGCTGTGCCCGGGCATAGCTAACCTGTGTATAGGGAAAAGCCACTCTACCTTGTACTTTGCATTCTTTTGATTTTGCAAATTTTACAGTTGATATATTTTCACCATTGGGTGACGAACGTGGATTGTGCTGTTTATATTTTATCTGTGGATTCTATTTAGTTGCAACCCGATGAGATGAGGGTATTCCGTCTCATCCATCATATAGGCACATGCTAGATATCACATGCCATGCATAGTTTCCATGCCATGAAAGTGCATTAGAATTTGCATGTTGTTGTGATAGTTTTTGTGCTAGTAAAGCATGCTGTTGTGATAGATGCTTGATAAATACCTGCCTTTTGATATGGTATTTTTTTTGATCTTGTTTATAGAATGGACACCAAACATTAGTTTTTGGGGAGTATGGGCCCCCATTGAACGGAATTTGTTGGATCATTGACTGGTTATTGGTTATAACACAAATAAGTTGTCAAACATTGATTCATGGGTTGTATGGGCCTCCACGGGTCGGAATTTTACACTTAGGTGTTGTTTTCAGTATTTTCTGGGTTCCAGTGAAGTTTCTGAGGCACACTGTCCAGAAAACCCCGAATACACGCCGTGTAGGACCTCATACACGCCGTGTGTGTTCTTCTATTCGGGATGAAAAATGAACTTTTGAGTACACGCCGTGTACCCTGAGTACACACCGTGTAGTCTCTTCCTGTGTCACAAACCGTGCGGGCGGCGACACGAGGTAGAGAAGGGCTTGGGTAAAACACGCCTTGTAGTTTTATACATGCCGTGTAGTGTTGACACGGAGTCCGGCCGTGTAACTAACATCACGGGTCGGTGAACTCCTTGATAGAACACGTCGTGCCAGTTAATGACACGCCGTGTAGTGTGACCTGGGGACTTAGCCGTGTAAATAACAACACGGGCCGGTGTCACCTCTCCCTGAGCACGCAGTGTACTGCTGGGACATGCCGTGTAGGCTTGTTGGCGGACAGACCATGTGGAGTTAGCCATGTGGCTGGGAAACGGGGTGTTGTACACGCCGTGTACGGGTGTAACACATCGTGTAGAGTCAAGCCGAGTAGTCGGCCGTGTCCCAGACGACACGAGCAGTTGGAAAATAACACCATACACGCCGTGTAGATATTATACATGCCATGTAGTTTTGTGGAATGGAAGCCGTGTGGCTTAGCCGTGTAGAAGGACCCAGGAAGGGGAAAGGAAGTCACGTACATGTCGTGTAGTCAGTGTACACGCCGTGTAGTCTTCTTTGGCAAATTTTTGAAACGCCTTCTTACTCTTGTTCCTTTGTGGTTCCTTCATTTCAGTCTCAATAATCTTGAATCTGAGGTGTGCTTTTGACCTCGTACAGTCATGCCGCCTAGACGACCATGAGTTGTTCACCAGGAGAGTAGCAACGATTATACTACAGAGATGGTGGGACATGGGCTACCAGTTGATCCACCATCAGAGCCAGATGCGGAACCAGATGTTATACCAGACACAGGTGCGGAGGTACAGTTCCGTGAAGCCTTATTGTAGTTCATGCAGACCTTTCAGGGAGCACCGCAGGCTGCCACATCTATGGCCGAGCTGATGCGTATCTTTCAGCAGCAGCATCCGCCTACGTTTTCAGAGGATGACAGACCATAGGCTACAGAGTCTTGGCTAGGATCGATGCAGACTATTTTCGAGCATCATGAGACACCTCCAGGGCGGAGGGTCAAGCTCGCGACTTACATATTGCGTGATTATGCCAATAGGTGGTGGTATGTTACCACCCAGTCAGAGCATCACAGGGACATGGCGTGGGAGGATTTTCAGGTAGTCTTCTATGAATTCTAAATTCCAGAGATGCTGAGGGTGGATAGAGCTCGAGAGTTCATGAATCTGCATCAGGGCACCATGTCGGTGATGGACTACTCTGCTCGTTTTATAGAGCTTCAGCGTTTTACACCCATGCTGATGGGTGATGAGTCGTTGAGAGCCAGACATTTTGAGGATGGTCTTTGGTATGACATCCGAACGCTGGTAAATGTTTTCAGGATACCTACTCTACACGTGATTGTGAACCAGGCATTGATTATAGAGAGGATCCTGCAGAAATCGAGTGGTGTGGGCAGGGCGGTTCAGCACCAGTTACTGGTACTATTTCTTCTCGCAAGAGGAAGAGACAGATGGACTTCTCTCAGGGAAACGGTACCAGCCAGGTAGCTTCTTCAGGTGAACCGGTCAGGTGCTACCATTGTGGAAGAGAGGGGCACAAGAGGCCGTAGTGTCCATGAGACCCAGTGGAGTGCCGATCTTGCGGCAAGATGGGTCATCTGTAGTGCTTTTTCATGGTGTTTTTACCAGTGGCTAGTGAGAGGGGTTCTGTGAAGACTCCGAGTGCGGGAGCAGGACCAGTGGCTTCTTACCGGTCAGGGAACTGGAATACATCAGGGCGTGCAGGTAGAGATGGTGGTCGTGGCCGTGGTATCCAGACACCAGGATCGTAGAGGCAACAAGGCGAGACATCTTAGGGTATCCAGGCTATGTCGTAGGGCCGCGACACTGGGCAGGCATACGCATTGCAACAGACCGAGTAGGAGCAGGATCCCGAACCTTCTACAGTTAGTGGTACTATTCTAGTATCTCTTGTCTTGTCTTTAGTCCTTTTTGATATGGGTTATACACATAGTTTTATATATTTACCCGCTGTGGAGAGCCTTGGGCTCGTTGTTTCTACTTCTTCTGATATCTTGACGCTAGACACTCCGTTGGGGACTAGGACGGTTGGTGTGCGTCAGTGCAAGGAGTGCCCCCTTGAGGTTGGTGGGTGTCACTTCCTTCGGGACCTCTATGTCCTGGAGATGACGAGATATGACGTCATTCTCGGGATGGACTGGTTGGTTTCCCATCGAGCCTTTGAAGACTGCTATCGTCGCAGGGTGTGTTTCACGTCACCATAGGGCAGGGAGTTTCTATACAAGGGCGAGTGGGATGTTCAGGCGAGTCGAGCTAGACCAGAGCATCATGGGCGAGGTGGAGTCGCAACCCAGATTGCGAGCTTATATCTAGATGACCAGGGGACTTTTCAGACAGATTTCCCTCCAGTTGTCAATCGTTTCAGGGATGTCTTCCCGGGTGACTTTTTAGGTCTACCTCCAGTGCGTGAGGTGGATTTCTCTATCGAGCTTGTGCTAGGAGCAGCACCGGTGTCCATTCCTCCTTATAGGATGGCCACGTCTGAGTTGCAGGAGCTCAAGAGGCAGTTAGAGGAGTTGGAGGCAAAGGGTTTTATCCGACCCAGTTATTCTCCTTGGGGTTCTTCGATACTTTTTGCGAAGAAGGCAGATGGTACCCTCAGACATTGTGTGGATTATCGGAAGCTGAACCAGTTGACGGTTAAGAACCAATATCCCTTACCGAGGATAAATGATATGTTTGATTAGCTTTGTGGAGCACGAGTGTTCTCAAAGATTGACTTGAGATTCAGATATCATCAGCTGCGCGTGAGACCATCTGATATACCTCTCACGGCTTTCAGGAGTAGGTATTTTCTATATAAGTATACGGTTATGCCGTTCGGACTCATGAACGCGCCAGCAGTCTTCATGGCTATGATGAATCGTGTGTTTCATCCGTATCTTGATTCATTTGTGGTAGTATTAGTGGACAACATCTTGGTGTACTATCACACTCGACACGACCATGCCACCCACCTTGAGATCGTATTTAGTACACTGAGAGAGAATCATCTATATGCTACTCTCTCGAAGTGCCACTTTTGGATGGACCAGATTCACTTCCTGGGTCATATTATCTCAGAGGCAGGAGTTTCAGTAGACCCAGAGAAGGTGAGAGAAATAGTTTCCTGGGAGCATCCTAAGAACGTGTTTGAGATACGGAGTTTCTCAGGGCTGGCTGGTTACTACAGGTTCTTCATACAGGACATCTCCCACTTAGCAGCACCGTTGACAGGTCTGAATAAGAAGGGTGTGGAGTTCCTTTGGTCAGAAGCTTGTGAGACAGCTTTTGAGGACCTGAAGAGAAGGTTGACATCAACAACGATCCTGATACTCCCGGATCAGGGAAAGAGCTATACAATTTACTTTGATGCATCAGGGATTGGGATAGGAGCCGTTTTGATGCAGTGTGACTGAGTTGTGGCATACTGGTCTCAGTAGTTGAGGCCACATGAGAGGAATTACCCGACGCACGACCTCGAGTTGGCTGCAATTGTTCATGCATTTCGGTATTGGAGACATTACCTGTTGGGAGAGCATTTTTTGGTTTTCACCGACCAGAAAAGCCTCAAGTATATCTCTACACAGCGTGACCTGAATTTGAGTCAGAGAAGGTGGGTCGAGTACCTATAGTCCTTCGATTTTGAGCTTGCCTATACACCTGGTAAAGGTAATGCAGTAGCTGATGCACTGAGCAGGAAGACTCAGATACAAGTTGTGCAGGAGGCCAGTGGTGAATTTCAGCTTATGGCTTTGTTCTCTGAGATGCATCTGGAGGTGCATGAAAGTCAGGGGAAGATTTATCTTTCCTCGTTAGCTATGAATTCTACCCTCTTGGACAGAGTGAGGATGAGGTAGCTATCGGATTCATAAGGCCTAGTTCTATGGGAGTCGGTGGCATGTGAGGATCCTCCTCCCAGTTGGACGATAGGGAATGATGAGGTTTTGCGTTTCTATGTACGTGTATGGGTTCTAGGGGATATACGTGAGGAGCTGATGTGGGAGTTTCATGCTTCAGCTTGGGTAGTCCATCTCGGGGTTACCAAGATGTATAGTGACTTGAGACGTCAGTACTGGTGGTCGTGTATGAAGAGAGAGATAGTTGGTTTTGTTACGAGGTGTTCCACCTGTCAGTAGGTGAAGGCAGAGCATCAGAGACCAGCTGGGATGTTACAGTAGTTGCCCATTCCAGAGTGGAAATGGGATGATGTCGCAATGGATTTCATGATGGGATTGCTGAGGTCACCTCGAGGCAATGGCGCCGTGTGGGTTATTGTGGATAGACTCCCGAAGGTAGCTCACTTCTTGCCGATCAAGGAGACCTTTGGTCTGGACGAGCTCGGAAGGCTGTATATCCGAGAGATCATACGTCTGCATTGGGTCCCTCATTCTATCATTTTAGATAGGGACGCCCTCTTTACGTCTTGTTTTTAGCAGATTTTTTAGAGGTCACTGGGTACACAGGTGCTTCTGAGCACAACATACCACCCTCAGATAGATATCCAGTCAGAGTGGACAATGTAGGTGCTAGAGGACATGGTGCACGCATGAATCCTAGACTTTGGGGGCTCATGGGAGAAGCATATACCCTTAGTCGAGTTTTCCTATAACAATAGTTTTTAGGAAACTATTGAGATGGCACCATATGAGGCTTTATATGGTAGGCCATGCCGATCACCTTTGTGTTGGTTTGAGGCAGGTGAGGTAGCTTTACTGGGGCCATAACTCATGCAGGAGACATCTGAGGAGGTCTAGTTGATTCGGAAGTGTATGGTTACCGCGCAGTCTCGTCAGAAGTCTTATACTGATCGCCACAGAAGACCTTTGGAGTTCGTGGTCGGGGATCAGGATTTCTTGCGTGTTTCGCCGAGGCTGGGACACAAAAGGATCAAGAGACAGGGTAATATTTCATCGAGGTATGTGGGACCATTTGAGATTTTTGAGAGAGTCGGGCTAGTTGCCTATCGGTTGCAGTTACCATAGTGGTACTGAGCCATGCACGATTTCTTCCACGTGTCTCAATTGCATCGCTACCATTCAGACCCGTCTCACACCTTTCAGCCAGAGGAGGTTGAGCTTCAGCATGATGCATCCTTTGAAGAGCATCTGATCCGTATCGTTGACAGGATCACGAAGGTTCTCCAAGGCCGGTCAGTTTCACTCGTACGAGTGCTATAGTAGCATGGCTGAGTGCCGGACGAGACCTGGGAGCGGGAGGCCGACGTACGTGCTCAGTGGCCAGAGATGTTCTGAGCTTTCTCTTTTCCACCCTTTAAAGGGCAATTCAAGGATGAATTGCTATAAGCGGGGATGTTTGTAAGAACCCGGTTCTTGTTTTAGAGGTATGAGCTTCTTCTTTTCCTTTTCCTTAAGTGATTTTGAGAAAATATAGAAAATGGGGAACAATCCTAAATTTTGGAACTACACGCCGTGTACTTTATCCACACGCCGTTTACTTTTGGTCGTGTTGGGATGAGTACACGAGGCGTGTAGCCATGCCGGCGATGAAGGGTGTAGGAACTGACTACACTCCATGTAGTGGTACCTTACACGCTGTGTAGTCAGTCGGCATGCATGAACAGTAAGGCGGTGGCGTTGCTTCCAGCTGGGCGATAGTACACACCGTGTACTCGAGAGTACATGTCTTGTACTCATTTCGATGTATGAACAGTGTGGCAGTGCCTCCATTTGAACAGTTAAATGAAGGGAGTACACTCCGTGTAATTTCAAGTACACGCCGTGTAATTTGTTTTTTCGGCTTAAAACAGGCAGTATCCTCCTAATTTGGCAGAGGAGGCACATGATCCATTTTGGAGAAAAAGGAGGAGGTCAGATCTTTGAAGATCCACCGAGCGTTCGTCTGGAATCCGTTTTGGCTTCGGGCAATCTCGTTGGAACCGCACGGGTGAGACCTCTCCCCTCCTGGTACCGTTCTTTCCAATTCTTTGCCTAAAGTAAGTTATTTACGTTTGAATGTGTTTTTTTCTTCATCATATCTACGCCGTTCTTGGGCGTTTCTGGAGTCGGCGTTCGGTTATAGCGTTTGTTGGCATATAAGGTTGGTGGATTTGTGTTTAGTTTTCCAACTACTGTGTGTTTTGTGTTTTTTTGTGCCACGAACCCATGTTGGGGTGTCGTGTGGCTGAGTCTGTTGCTATTTTTAATGCCTATAATTTCATAGGTTATTAAATTGTGATGTTAAAATGCTGGTTGGGATCGTTTCTTGGATCTGGAACCACCCCCGGGGTGTGTTTCTCTGTTTAGCCGTTTGGCCAGGATACCTGAGGGTATGCCTTCAAAGTAGTAATTGTAGAATTTCCTTGAGAGGAATTTCTTGTTACTGCTTTTTTACCGGTTGGGCGTGGCCTAGTTACCTGTTTAGCCTGGGGGAGTTTTTTTATTTAGCCTGAGGACGTTGATGTGATTAGCCTGAGGGCACTACACTATTTAGCCCAAGGGATGTAGTATTTCGCCTGAGGGAAACATTTCGTGCCTGAGGTCTTGACTTCTATGCCTAAGGGAGACACTTCCTATTCCTGAGGGAAATTTCTGTTATGCCTGAGGGCTATAACTTCAGGTTGGATTCTGCTTACCTGAGGGTAAGGTTCTGTTTGTCTGAGGACGTGGACTGTTTACCTAGAAATGAACTGTAGTGGTTTCTAATATTTAAATGGATTAAATGGATAATGAAATGGAAATATAACTGGTAATTACTTACTTTTGAGTACTTATTACTTTATTGAATTTTACTACTGCACACAGTTGTTGCATGCTTACACGTTGTTGGGCACTGGCCTTTGGTGGGTGCCTACTGAGATATAATTCTCACACCCTGTTTGGGCTATGCTTTTCGGCCCAAACAGATTATGTTGATGTAAGTGTAGATAGGGGAAATAGTCCCTATACAGGTACTTGACTTTTGCTGAGGAGTAAGAGGGCATGTGACCGAGCCTAGGCTCGCGATGCCGCTACTAGCTGTTTTGCTTGTTTTGCTATACTCTGTTTTCTGTTGTACTGTATTTATGTACAACATGTTCTTGCTGTTTTCTTAGAACTTGAAACATGTAGCATCATCACTTATATACCGTTGGTTATATTCACTACTGTAGTTATTTCTGTTTTGTATGTTTACTGCTTCCGCTGTTGTTGTATGTTTATTTTGGTATTCCGCTACGCTACACTTTGACAAATGATGGCATAGTTTCCCCACTATCAGACCTGGGCCCTCACTGCTAGTCGGAAGCCTCTAGAATTTGGGGAAATGTGCTTGAGGTCACGTGGTGAACCGGGCTTGGGGCACCTGTTCCGTGGCACCCGGGTCCAGGACGTTACAATAATCTTGAATTTAAGGCTTGCTTTTGACCTTGTAGTGTCATGCCGCCTAGACGACCACACGTTGTTTTCCAAGAGAACGAAGATGATTTTACTCCATAGATGGTGGTCCATGGGCTACCAGTTGATCCTCCGATAGGGCCAGATGTGGCATGAGCTTCTATACCGGACACAGGCGTGGAGGCGCAGTTCCGTGATAGCTTATTGCGGTTCATGCAGACCTTTCATGGAGCACCGCAGGTTACCACATCTATGGACGAGCTGACACGAATCTTTCCGCAGCAGCATCCGACTACGTTTTCAGGGGATGTCAGACCACAGCCTTCAGAGTCTTGGCTGGGGTTGATGTAGGCTATTTTTGAGCATCTTGAGACACTTCCAGGGTGGAGGGTCAAGCTCACGATATACATGCTGCGTGATTCCTCTAAGAGGTGGTGGGACGTTACCACATAGTCAGAGCATCACAGGGACATGGAATAGGAAGACTTTCAGGTAGTTTTCTATGAATTTTTCTTCCCATAGACGCTGAGGGAAGATAGATCTCGAGAGTTCATGAATCTACAGTAGGGCGATCTGTCAGTGATGGACTATTCTGCTTGTTTTACGGAGCTTCAGCGCTTTGCACCCGTGCTAGTGGGTGATGAGACGCTGAGAGCCAGACGTTTTGAGCATGGTCTTCGGTATGACATCCAAACGCTGGTGAATGTTTTCAGTTTGCCTACTATAAAAGCCATCTTGAACCTGGTGCTGATCATAGTTAGTAACCTGCGGGAATCTAGTGGCGTGAGCCAGGGCGGTTCAGCACCAGTTACTGGTACTATTTCTACTGGCAAGAGGAAGAGATAGATAGACTTATCTCAGGGTAGTAGTACTGGTCAGAAGAATGCTTCAGTTGGCCATGTTATTTGCTACTAGTGTGGTAGAGAGGGGAACAAGAGACCACAATGTCCACAAAACCTAGTGGAGTGTTGATCTTGTGGAAAGATGGGTCATCTGCAGTGCTTTTGCAGGGCGTTTTTACCAGTGGCTAGTGAGAGGGGTTCTGTGCAGACTCTGCGTGCGGGGGCACGACCAGTGACTTCTTACCAGTCCAGGAACTAGAATACATCAGGGTGTGTAGGTAGAGATGGTGGTCGTGGATGTGGTAGCCAGACACCAGGATCTCAGAGGCAGCAGGGTGGGACAGCTCAGGGTACCCAGGCAATGTCGCAGGGCTGCGACACTAGGTGGGCATATGCAGTGCAACAGACCCAGTAGGAGTAGGATCCTGGACCTTCTACAGTCAGAGGCACTATTTTAGTAGCTTCTATCTTATCTGCTGTACTTTTTTACATGGGTTCTACACATAGTTTCATATTGGTACCCGTTGTGGAGATCCTTGGGCTCTGTGTTTCTACTTCGTCTAATTTTATGACGCTAAACACTCCGTTGGGAACTAGAATGGCTAGTGTGAGTTTGTGAAAGGAGTTCCCCCTTGAGGTTGGTGGGTGTAACTTTCTTTGTGACCTCTATGTCCTAATGATGAAGTGCTATGACATCATTCTCGGGATGGACCAGTTGGTTCCCTTTCGAGCCTTTTTAGACTGCTATCGTCGCAGGGTGCGTTTCACATCACCAGAGGGCGAGGAGTTTTTATACAATGGAGAATGGGATGTTCAGGAGTGTCGAGCTAGACCAGAGCATCGTGGGTGAGGTGGAGTCACATCCCAGATTGCGAGATTATATCTGGATGACCAGGGGACTTGTCAGGAGGATTTCCCTCCAGTTTTTGATCGTTTCAGGGATGTCTTCCCGGACGACTTTTCGGCTCTACCTTGGGAGTGTGAGGTGGATTTCTCTATCGAGCTAGTGCCAGGAGTAGCACCGGTGTCCATTCCTCCTTGTAGGATGACTACACATGAGTTGTAGGAGCTCAAGAGGCAGTTAGAGGAGTTACAGGCAAAGCGCTTTATCTGACCCAGTAATTCTCCGTGGGGATCACCGAATCTTTTTGCGAAAAAGGCGGAAGATACCCTCAGACATTGTGTGGATTGTTGGAAGCTGAACTATTTGACAGTTAAGAACGGATATAACTTACCAACGGTTGATGATCTTTTTGATCAGCTTCATGGAGAACAAGTGTTCTCGAAGATTGACCTGGGATCAGGATATCTTAAACTGCACATGAGACCATCTGATATACCTCTCACAGCTTTCGGGAGTAGGTATGGTCTATATGAGTATACTGTTATGCCATTCGAACTCACGAACATGCCAGTAGTTTTCATGGCTCTGATGAATCATGTGTTCTATCTGTATCATGATTATTTTTTGGTAGTATTCATGGATGACATCTTGGTGTACTCTCACACTCGACACGACCATTCCATCCATTTTGATATCATATTGAGTACATTAAGAGAGAATCAACTATATGAAAATCTCTCAAAGTGCCACATTTGGATGGACCAGATTCACTTCATGGGTCATATCATCTCAGAGGCCGGAGTTTCAGTAGACCTAGAGAAGGTGAGAGCAGTAGATTCCTGGGAGCAGCCTAAGAACGTGTTTGAGATACAGAGTTTCTAAGGGATGGCTTGTTACTACATGCATTTTATAGAGGACTTCTCCAGCTTAGCAGCACCGTTGACGGGCTTCACTAAGAAGGGTGTAAAGTTCGTTTGGTCGGAAGCTTGCGAGGCAGCTTTTTAGGAACTGAAAGGAAGGTTGACATCAGCACCGATCCTGATACTCCCAGAGCAGGGGAAGAGCTATACAGTTTACTGTGATGCATCAGGTATTGGGCTGGGAGCAGTGTTGATGCAGGGAGATCAAGTTGTTGCATATGGGTCTCGGCAGATGAGGTCGCATGAGAGGAACTACCCGACGCATGATCTCAAGTTGACAGAAGTTGTGCATGCATTGCGCTGTTGGAGATTTTATCTATTGGGAGAGCATTTTTTGGTTTTCACCTACCACAAAAGCCTCAAGTATATCTTTACTCAGCGTGACATGAATCTGAGCAGTGAAGATGGGTCGAATACCTTCAGTCCTTTGATTTTGAGCTTGCCTATACACCTGGTAATGGTAATGCAGTATCTGATGCACTGAGCAAGAAGACTCAGACACAGGCAGTGCAGGAGGCCAGTGGTGAGTGGCAGCTCATGGCTTTGTTCTCTGAAATGCATCTGGAGGTGCATGAAAGTCAAGGGAAGACTTATCTTTCATCTTTAGATTTGAATTATACCATCCTAGATAGAGTGAGGATGATACATCAATCAGATTCAGAAGGCCTAGTTCTGTGGGAGTTGGTGGAAAGTGAGGACCCTCCTCTTGGTTAGACGATAGGTGATGATGATGTTTTGCGTTTCCATGGATGAGTATGGGTTCCAGAGGATATACGCGAGGAGGTGATGCGAGAGTTTCATGAATCAGGTTGGGCAGTTCATCCCGGGGTTACCAAGATGTACCGTGACTTGAGACGTCAGTACGGGAGGTCGGGTATGAAGAGAGATGTAACTAGTTTTGTTACGAGGTGTTCCACCTGTCAGCAGGAGAAGGCGGAGCATTAGAGACCAGCTGGGCTGTTACAGCAATTACCCATTCCGGAGTGTAAATGGGATGATGTCGCGATAGATTTCGTGACTGTTTTTCCGAGGTCACCTCATGACAATGATGTCGTGTGGGTTATTATGGATAGACTCACGAAGATAAAACACTTCTTGCCGATCAAGGAGACCTTCGATGTTGACTAGCTCAGAATGATGTATATCCAAGAGATCAAACGTCTTCATGGGGTCCCTCGTTCTATCATTTCTGATAGGGACGCCCTCTTATGTCTCATTTTTTGAAGATTTTTCAGAGGGAGTTGGGTACACAGGTGCTTATGAGCACAGCATACCACCCTCAGACTGATGGCAAGTCAGAGAATACGATACAGGCCCTAGAGGACATGTTTCGTGCATGCGTCCTAGACTTTGGGGGCTCTTGGTAGAATCATATTCCCTTAGTTTAGTTTTCCTCTAATAATAGCTTCCGGGCGACTATTGAGATGGCACCATATGAGGCTTTATATGGTAGGTCGTGCCGGTCACCTTTGTGCTGGTTAGAGGCAGTTGAGGTAGCTTTACTGGGGTGACAGCTCATGCAGGAGACATCTGAGCTGGTCCAGTTGATTCATAAGGGGATGGATACCACACAGTCTTGTCAGAAGTCATATGCTAGTTGTCGTAGATGACCATTGGAGTTCGTGTTTGGGGATCAGGTTTTTCTACGTGTTTTTCCATGGCTCGGACACAAGCGGATCCGGAGACAGGGTAAACATTCACCGCAGTATATGGGGCCATTTGGGATTCTGGGGAGGGTTGGGCTGGTTGCTTATCGGTTGCGGTTACTGCAACGATACTGAGCTATGCATGACGTCTTCCACATATCTTAGTTTCTTCACTATTATTCAAACCCATCTCATGTCTTTCAACATGAGGAGGTTGAGCTGGAGGCAGATGCGTCCTTTGAGGAGCATCCGATTCGTATCATTGACAGGAGCACAAAGGTTCTCCGAGGCCAGCTAGTTCCTCTCGTACGGGTGCTATGGCAGCATGGACGAGTGCAGGACGATACCTGGGAGTGGGAGGCTGACGTACGTGCTCAGTGGCTGGAGTTGTTCACAGCTATATCTTCTCCACCCATGGAAGGGAAATTACGGGACGAATTGCTATAAGGGGGGGAAGTTTGTAAGAACTCGGTTCTTCTCTTTGAGGAACGGGTTTCTTATTTTCTCTTTTCCTTAAGAGTTTTTAATAAAAATATGGAAAATGGGGGAAAATACTAAATTTTGGAACTACACGCCGTGTACTTTTCCACACATCGTGTACTTATGGCTGTGTTGGGATGAGTACACAGGGCGTGTAGCCATGCCGGTGACAAAGAGTGTAGGAAACGACTACATGCCATGTAGTGGTCCTTTACACGCTGTGTAGTCAGTCGACAGTCCAAATTAGTATGGCAGTGGAGCAGCCACTACCTGGGCGACAGTACACACCGTGCACTTAGAAGTACATGTCGTGTACTCATGTCGGAATGTTAACAGTGCCACACTGGCGGGAAGCCGCCAGGTGAATAGTTAAAAGAAATGAGTACACACCATTTACATGGAAGTACATGCCGTGTAATTTTATTCGGCTTAAAATAGGCAGTAGCCTCCTCATTTGGCAGAGGAGGCATTTAAGCCGTTTTGGAGCCAAAGGAGGAGGCCATACATTTGATGATCCGCTGGGTGTTCGTCTGGAATCAGTTTCCGCATCAGACGATCTCGTTGGAACCGCACGGGTAATCCCTCTCTTCTCCTAGCATGTTTCTTACCAATTCTTATCCTAATTTAATTTATTTACGTTTGATTGGGTTTTGTTCTTCGTCAGATCTACATTGTTCTTGTGCGTTTCTGGAGTCGGCGTCTGGGTATAACGCTCGTTGGCGTATAAGGTAGGTGGCTTGGTGTTTAGTTTTCCAACTGCTGTGTGTTTTGTGCATTTTTATGCCATGTACCCATGTTGGGGTGTCATGTGCATGAGACCGTTGCTATATTAAAACACCTAGAATTGATTAGGTATTTTAATTATGATATTAAAATGCTTGTTGGGATGAGTTCTTGGATCCGGAACCACCCCGGGGGTGTGTTCCACTGTTTAGCCATTTGGCCAGGGTACCCATGGGTATGCCTTTAATGTAGTAATTGTAGAATTTCCTTGAGAGTAATTTCTTGTTTACTGCATTTTCACATGTTGGTCATGTCCCGGTTACCTGTTTAGCATGAGGGAGTTGTTGTGATTTGCCTATGGGCACTGTAATATTTAGCATGAGGGCAGAAGTTATTTTGGCCTGAGGGAAACTTTTTCCGTACCTGAGGGCAGCTGAGTCTGTGCTTGAGTGAGACACTACCAATGTCTGTGGGGAAACTCTGTTATGCATGAGGGAAGATTCTTGTATTGGATACTCTTTACCTGAGGTTATGAGTTTACGTGTCTGAGGACATTAGCTGGTTATTTAGAATATTCACTGTGGTGGTATTTTAAATTAAATGGATTAAATAAATAATTAAATTCCAATATAACTGGTAATTAGTTACTTTTGAGTACTGCTTACTTTATTGTATTTTAATATTGCACTAATGTTTCATGCTTACACACAGTTGGGCATGGGCCTTTGGTGGGTGCCTACTGGGAATTTATTTCTCACACCCTGTTTGGGGCACGATTTTCGGCCGAAACAGATTAAATTTTTATAGGTGTGGATAGGGGCAAGAGTCCCTATACAGGAACTTGACTGTTTCTGCTGAGGATTAGGAGGGCATGGGACCAGGCCTAATCTCGCGATGCTGCTGCCAACTGTTTTACTCTATTTTGCTGTACTCTGCCTTTTGTTGTATTGTATTGATGTATAGCATGTTCTTACTGTTTTGCTAGAACTTGAGACATGTAGAATCATCATTTACATACTGTTGGTTATATTCACTATTGTTCGTTATTTCAGTTGTGTATGGTTTACTACTTCCGCTGTTGATGTATGTTTTATTTTGTATTCCGCTGCACTACACTTTGACGAATGAAGGCATAGTTTCCCCACTATCAGACCGGGGACCTCGCTGCTAGTCGAAAGCCTCTGGTGTTTAGGGAAATGCGCTTGAGGTCATGTGGCGAACTGGGTTCGGGGTAGCCGTTGAGTGGCACCCGAAGCTGGGACGTTACAATTTATAAAATTAAATTATCATAAAACAAAATAAGGATACATCATAGTCCATATATTATATGGTTTTATTATGTTTACATTATACAGAATAATATAATGGTGAAATAAAACTCTTTTAGTGGAAAATTCCATGTTCGATAAAGGACGGTAGCAAAGGACAATCATGGATGAAACCACACCTAATTTGATATAATTATGCCCTTACACTCACAATTCTAGTTTGGTGATTGAGAATAAATATGTTTTAATATTATTGTATAATGTATTATTTATGTTTTAAACTCTCAACATATGTATTCATTATCATTATTAGATCAATTCAAATGTATGATTATTCCTAATGGTTTCTACAAATTATTTTTATACTCTTTTATCTATTAAATATTTTATTTTTTTTCCATTAATTAACACATAAGAACCCATAAAATCCAATATTAATTTCTAAAATAAACATAGAGACATCAAATGAATGTTTATATGTTAACATATATATATATATCTATGGATTAGGGTAAACAATCCATTATCTCTATCTCTCCACTAAATGGTACTTTTATCATATTTCATAATAAAAAAATCATATTTTACATAATATTCATAATTTTATTATCACAATAATCGATATATTTTAAATATTAAAAAAATCATTTACGTACCCATGTAATAATTTAAATTATAATAGGTATTTTTATCCACAACATTGAAATTCTCATCTTCAATGTTATTGATAAGATTTACCATATCCCATTTATATATACCACTAATAATATTATAAATTGTATTAAATAATGTTATTTTTATATAAATTATTACCATTGATCATTATCATGAATAATAATACACACATATGTATACAAAACATAAAATTTAATTTCTATTTGAGGATGAAAATTTTTAATAATTTTTCCAATTATAATACTAATTAACTAGGTGTATATAGATAATGGGTTCCCACTAATTATTCAATAACTATTTCACCATTTATAAAATTTTAATCTATTCCTACATTCATAATCTATCATATATTTATATATATTTCATCACATGAGATGAAATGTTCTATACACCCATTATATCAAATACCATTGACTAGGAATTCATGAAATTTATTTTGATAGTATTCATATCCGTATATAAAAAATTATATTCTTTCTGAACACTTATAAAATATAAATATCAATATATTAAAATATATGTCTAACCTATAAAAATCATAAAATGATATTAATGGTAAATGAAATAATCTATAAAAAAGAATATTTATTTGGTGGGAATTATATTTAATATCAATTCCATAGGAATGATTTTTTATAGTAATCACACTAAATAGATATCCACATAAATATTATATAATAGATGTAAATGATACATATATAACCTAATATATTATATACTTAGAGTTTATATCAATTTCAAGGCCTTTACATAGATAATATTGTATGTTGAATCAGATACTAGTCGTTAATAGTTAGATTCAAAAGAACTTAACCAATTCATAATATGAATTATCCTAAATAAATTCTAATTATGATAAAATATTATTAGAGTCTCCAAAATAATTATAACACAATTATCAAAAATATAGATTGGAACCTAATCCTATTTACTCCATGCATAGTAAAAATTAATTATACAAGATATTATTGGGACATAAATTTTTTTCAGAACCAATACATTTAAATGGATGATGTCTTGACTTTTGTTAACCATAAAAGGTATCTAAAAAATTATATTATGAGTTATTATCTTACTATCACCATTTAATCATAAATCTCTTATGTATCATATAATTTTATACTGTATCTATATGTAAAAAATATTTCAAATTTTTTTAAATGTCATAAATTCTACAAAATTAATCAACTCCAATTATCTTAATGTCAAAAAATATATTTTTTATTTTATTTACATGATCGAATATAAATTCATATTACATATTCATATATCTAAATGCAACTCAAATATAATTAACATTAAACCCTTTAATATAATTGTTTAAATTCATATGAAACAAAATATCATAATTATAAACTTTTCATTTTAATGTAGATAAACCCCTCTTCTTAATTTGTTTATATCACATGAATCTAGTGAACACATTTACCCAAAGTCACATTCATATACTAATTCTTCATAGATTCTATATTTCTTATAATATCATTACACTAGATTAACAAATTATTTAACCATGAAAATATATTTTATATCCAAATAATAACTGATGACTTTAATGAATGAAGCTAGGTCTTATGTCATGCCTATAATATAACTCTTACCTTCATGGTTTTAATATTATTAGAAGTAAATTTATAACATTATACTAAAGAACATAAAAATATATAATAAAAAAATTATATAAATGAGCCCTTATTAGTGATTTATAATGAATGTGAAATTAAATTACTTTTCATGAGTTATTTCAAGAATAAATAATGATAAATTCTATCAATTATTATTTTTACATGTTCTAATGTAATATCAATATGTAATAATCCTTAAAAACATATAACATTACATATTCCATCAAATAATTTCTTTTTAAAAAACCACACTATGAATTCTATATATAATTTCATTCAAGTTAATATTTACATAAAGATCAAACCAGGTACCATGATATAGTTATCTTTTTCTATATATTACATTCATCTAAGAATTATAATTACCAAAAAAATCTATTTTAAATTTTTCCTATATTTTGAAAACATGATTTTATAATTAATTTTATAATTAATTTTATTTTAATAACCAAATTTCCTAAATGAATAGTTAACATAAACCATGATGTTTTTATATATACAAGATTGTTGTTTCGGAAAAATTTTACTCAGTTTTAATTTCTTAATTCTCATCATTTAATTTCAATACTAAAATTTTCTATGATACCGCAAATTTGTTTTATAATACTTCTCTAGTTGTAATATATATTAAGGAAAACATTGAGCCAAATTAATTCATAATATGTCAATGGAATAATTAATGTGAAATAAAAAATATATCATGTATTCCTCAATACATATGATCATACTTGACTAGTTATTTATATTTATAGTGACATTTTATTTAGAAAAATTACGAACCTAATATTCTTTGTTTCCATGAATGAATTGAAATCAATAATTTTCTTCCAAAATTTTTCAGATATTGTGATGTGCTAAAATTACCAACAATTTATGTGAAGAATAAGAAGAATAGATAATTTAATCATATTTGGGAATAATTTCTTATGTAAAAATATTTTCATTTATTATAAATTAAATTAAAATACTTTATTAAATTATGGTTCATGCCTTGTGTTTTATCACTTTTGATATTATTAAATAACAAATATTTTAACTCAATATATTTTAGAAATTGATATATGATACAAATTTATTATGAGTTTTTAGAATCTATAAACATTCACTAATTTAATATATCATCACATGGGGATCTATAATTTTTGAATTGAAATTATAATAATTATATAATATAGATATGAATTATATATAACATCATTAATAATTCATAATAACATGTTAAAAAATAAACATGAAAAAAATAAAACATTTCATGTTAAGTTGCACCTCATAATGCTTATTTATTTTGTTAATTTTTTCAAAAAAATTACCTTCCATTATTTATACATTATTTTTTTACTTTATTTATATCAAAATTATTAATAATTTTTTGAATTATAGGATTTAAATATTTTCCTCTACTGTAATCACTACAACCATGATCCATTAAACAATGACTTATCTTAACACATATTTTAATTATTAAAGAATAATTTTCTAATATTGAACAACTAATATTAGTAATATTGTATCAAATAGATGATTCTATATCATTCATATAGTTTTATGGATTTTAATTAGTTTCTCTTTCAAACCAAAAGTTTATAATTCCAGTTTTATATTATATAAGCTATCTTGATGCATCTTTCTCTACAATGATTATAATAAAATAATTAGTAGGTGAATCATTATCTTCAATATCAAATACGATTATTTATATACACAATAGTGATTGTTTTTTATGTTTAAACTCTTTTATATAAAACATATTCTCCATTATAAGTTTTTGAATTCACCAACTCTCAATGATATTTTTATTTTCTCTCGTACATCATTGAACATGTTTTTTAGGGTAGATAAATTCATTATAGTTTATAATTATTGTTTGTATATGATAAATGTATTTTTTCATTAATTTTAGGGAAAAAGTGAGAAATTATTGATATACTTGTATATTCACTATCTATTATCATTGAATCCAATTATATTGGTAATATCAACAATATGTTATCTTCTAATGAAGTTATAGTGTAATCCTCCATTAACAAGGATTGAAATTATTCATTATAAAATACATTCTATTGTACTTGAATTTAATGGATTCATAAGTAAATGTTTTAATTTAATTTATAGTCATCTTATATCTTGTATCACATTTTTTTAGGACCATAAAACTACCATATATAAATAAAACTATTTTTCCTTTGAAATAAATAATTGTCCTACATAATGTAATATGATGGTAAAGAATAATAATAATTCCTATATAATATTATTTTATTTGGAATTATAATAGTATTGTAATATTATAGTGAAATTGATGTTCTGTTGTTCCTTATATTTTATTTTGTAGAATTAATTGCTATAATATATTACTAATTATTTAGTATTAAAAAAATTAACCACAGTTTGATCCTTCATGTAGTCATAGTTAGTTCTATATAAATATAGAGGTTTTGAGACATTCTTCTAGTACACTATTATGGTGAGATATATAGTTTTAGTTGATGTTTTCTCTTATATTTGTTAGATCCATAAACACAAAATATTATTCTAGTCTCTGAAATATATTTTACCCTATTAGCAACCATTTTGAGAGGGAGAAGTGTAAAAAACAATTGCACTATATTTTTTTGGTAAGTAGACTATGTTAATATAATTTTTATGAATATATATATACTAATATAGGATAGAAACATTTATACATGAAATTAATAATAATATATAAAATAAAATACATTTTTATAAACCATTAATGAATATAGAGACATCCCAGTTTAAAAATATCCATTATAAAAAAATGTTTAATAGTTTTTAATGATTAAATGCATGAAAAATACATATTTTATTAAATTTTAATAATATTTAATCATTATTTTCCTATGTGAGTCATTAAATATTACAATATAAACTATCATTGATCATATCACAATATTATGTTATCTTAAATGTTTATGTGAAGAGATTTAAAATTTTAATTTGGCCAGTTGTCAAAAAGATATTATTAACATGTTTATATATATTATTTATAAAACAATCTTTTCTGAAGATCCATTATATTAATTAATATTTAATTAGTATTTAAATTTAACATTAATCACGTCCTCATGATCTTGAAGTTTAGTACTTAGATAATGATATTCTTTTATTTCTCTGTATCAAAAATTAGTTAATTAAAATCTATAATTTCATCCACAGTATCTATATAAGAAATATTTTTTATGTATAATTTTCCCTGACATGAAAATATTTTTAATGCAAAAAATGTATTTTTGAGTCATAATATATATAAAAAAACTATTTACAAGACATAGATACATTTTTATTTGGCTACAAAAGGATAAATATGTTATAAAAATAATAATGATCATTATGATCATCATGATTGAGAATTAAAATTAATGAATTGATAATCTCATGTGCTTTAAACAGATATATATATTATATATATTTATTAATTATTATTAAAATTTGACTTTTATCCTCATTTATAATCATTTTCATAATTTTAAAAATTTTATACTTGTTTTTTATTGTAATGAACTATACATTATTCGCTTGTGATGGTAAAAAAGTTATGATATCCACCTTTTGATTATAAAATCATTGATTTACACATAATATTATATAATAGTAATAATAAATAACTATTTATTTATACATTCATAAAAAATAACATGTGTTCATTTTTAATATATTTAATATTCATAAGTATCATATGATATAAAACTTGACTAATCATATTTTATACATTCTTGATGAGTTTATTATTTATCTATCTAGATAATGAATCCAAATTTATGTGATATTAACTCCATTATCTTTCATATAAATAATTTTTATAGTATTAAATTTCATATTTATGGTTTGGAATATTTAAACTATTAAATTAATAATCAAAAAAATTCTATGTGTAAAAAATAAATATTTTCCGAACAAAATAAACAATTACCTTATAAAAAAATATATTCTAATTATTATAAAAATATGATATAATAAAACTCAAAAATATATATAAAAAATTTAAATAACTCAATTAGAATTCATATCCCCTTCGCTAGCACATTAAATATTTCATCATTGTTTACTTGATGTTGTACTTCTACCTTCACCCCATCTCACATACTTTTGAGGTCATTAATATATTTAAAATGTGGGGTGAAAAATATATATCAAATACATATTAATCATAAATACAATTTTTTATTTATATTTTCAAAAAACATTCCTGGATATCACATGATTGTTTTTATTCTTATGTTTTCTATACTAAGATTTTCATTTTATAGTTCCTAAACTAATTTATATTATAACAAGGTATCCATTTTATAAAAACCATCAATATATATGAATATCCTATTCCATTGGACTACTAAACAATAATTTATTCTTCCACTTTTTAATAAAAAAATTTATACCATCTCTATCAACATTGGGATATATATATAACAATTGAGATACTATGATTTTATTCAGAAAATATTGATGACATAAAGTAAAGAAATTTTCTACTAATTAATTTTAAAATTGTCTTTGATCTTGTGGTATGTTTGTGAAAATTATTTCATTAAATGATAAATGGATATATCAATCCATAATGATGATACCATCCAATATAATTCAATTACACTTTAAATCATACTTATTACAGGATTTGAGACAGATGTCCCTTGGGTGAAATTTTACTAATGAATAATTTTCA
This sequence comes from Viscum album, assembly GCA_963277665.1. Classification (NCBI taxonomy): domain Eukaryota; kingdom Viridiplantae; phylum Streptophyta; class Magnoliopsida; order Santalales; family Viscaceae; genus Viscum; species Viscum album. The sequence goes on along the minus strand of OY728121.1, from coordinate 2,021,160,678 downwards.
TCCCAAAATACCAATGTTATTTAATCATCCCTTATAAATATACCGTATACTTACAGTTCAAATTATGAAATACTAGAAATTATGTTTTTCTTCAATACATTGGTTCATGTAATTCTTAAATAGGGTAAAAATATTAAATGATTCCATTTTATTATTAGAAATAATATAATTTTCATCTTCATTATTATCATTATAGAGAAAAAATTTAAAAAATATACTACTTATGTTTTACATTTTATATTTATATTTTTAATTAATAGTTATGATCCTTCTAATCCTTTCACCTAGGATTTTATGGATTATTATTATTACTTCAGGGTGTGTAGTTTTTCATATTTTTAATTCCTTCAATTGGAAAAGGGATTATTATTATGAATAATTTTTTTTCGAGTGCTCCCTTACCCATGATACAATTACTATTGTGGAATTTGATAAAATCTAGTTTTAAACAACTATCCCATACTAAATATCGGAATATATCCCTTTTTAGATGATAATAGTTATAGTATTGATGTGTGGTGATGGATGAATAAATCACGTTGGGCATGATTTTGTATAATTTATTTGTAAATTATGTCAATTTCATGTGTAATATTTTGTGATGTGCTTGTTATAGACCCAGAAAATGTGTATAGATAGGTTGGACATAGCTATAACATGTTTTATGGGTGGATATATTCATTATAAGTTATAAAATCATGAATTTATTAAAGGATACATAGATGAAATCATAATAATGATTTTCCTAGTAAAATTAAAATAAAATTTTGTTATATGGAAACACGCCGACATAATGATAATGTTATCCCAAAAAAAATTTATTTATGTGTGATTCTAGTGAAAATTAAATTAAATTAAATTTAATGAGAAAATTATGTTTTTTATTAGGCATAAATCCTTGTTTTATTTTTTTAGTGATGGGTGGAGGTAAAAATCATCCTTTAGGAACATTAAAAATAAGGGTCCATCTCGTATTTTGGTCAACCATGTAGGGTATATTTGATGTGGTCTTGATTGATCCAATTGAGTGTGTTATTTCATTTCTTTTTATTATTATCTCTTCATAACTACAAGTAATTATTATTGTGGTTTATGTTATTTTGTTTATATTATATGATTTATCAAATATCATGGAAATTTTGATTTCCAATTTCATTTTATAGGAACGATAAAATTTAAAAAATAATGTATAATTATTGTATTGTTTTCATAATAAAAACAATATCAATCAATGGTAAAAATCAATAATTATTTATAAAATAAAATGTTTAAAATAAATATTAATAGACATCATTACAATGATTTATGAATTACATAGCTCATTGTCACACCTACATATCATATAAATTATAAACATTTTACAATGAAAGAAAAATATCGGTAAGAAGTTAATCTTTTTAAATATAATGTTACTATTTGAGAGAGATATAATTTTGTAATGGTTTTTATTTTATCAGATGTATTTGTTATAATATAGAAGAATATAATATTATAATATGGAAATTAGTTATACTGATTTAGTATTATCCCTTTTATAAGATCTATTTGGTTAGTTGCTATATATTTATTATTCGTATTTTTTTGGTGTATTGGTTTTATTATATGGCCATTTTAGTATTTATTTTAGGTGGAAATAAAAAATTACTACTAGAATATACAAAATAAAATAAAAATATTATCTGTTTTATATGATATTTTTTATAATTTTCAATATATATATATATAACAATACTTTTATTTTGAAATTATTATAAAATGATTTAACCATATAATCATATTTTATAAATATTCTGTATAATGTGAACCTATTTAAGGATGGGTAACGAGCTAACATCCATATGGGTTTCCCTTTAATCATGCATAACCTCAAATTTTACAAAGAAAAATAAAATGGAAATGTAAATGAGATAAGATGAATCAAATAGATATCAACATGATATCATGATTCTTAGAATCATAATATGAAAAATTTCTCCATCACACATATAACCCTTAATGAATTTTCAATTAATTAAGGAGTTATATAACTAACAAATAGTATATTATTAATTTTTATTTAGTTTTAAAATATAAATATATTTTAATAGATTTAATAAATATTCTCTATTATTACTATATTTTATATAAATTTAAATGTAATTGTTTAGAAATAATTTTATAGTAATTAGTATATTTAATTTAATGAATTATCTTTGGAACCCTAATATAAAATTCCCGAAAATGGGGAAAATTATTAATTTTTTAATATATTGAATTGAATCTATAAATTTTTAAATGTGATAAAATATAATTGAACATGTATTCATGAGAAATTATTCATGTTATTATCCATTGATCATGTCATATATTATAAATATTAATATAAATTTAGTAATTTTATTCATTTTCCAATAATATAAAGTTTATTAATGGAATTAGAATTAAACTAAAAGGAAAAATTTATAAAAAATATGAAAATATATTTTTAACCATATTATTGTAATGAATTGTAATATCAATGAATTGGAAAAGAAATTTTAAATAATTATTTTTTTTAATTGAAGGATTTTTATCTTTTTTGAAAATAATTTATTACACAATTATTATCGATCTACTTTTAAATTTTGGACCATGTTCTTATATAACAATATTAGTAACAATGATAATGATATAAATCATATTTTATATATAAAATGATAAAGAATGATAGGTATACTGTTTTAATGGACTAGTGGTTAATTATGACGATCAAATAAATGATGAAAATTGTGTAATCATATTCAGGAGAAAGACATATATTACTAAACACAAATTCAAATAATATAATATGAATTATAATGCATTTCTATGTTTATCTCAGTTTAATACCAATACTGTAGAGATTAAAATTCATATAACAATTCACCATATATTATTCTCCAATGTTATAATTATTTATTATCTCGAATACCTAAAAAAAAAATTTCACTATTAAAACTAAATCAATGTTAGAATGCATGAATAATACACAAATATGAGTTACCATTTCATTTAATTAAATTATATAATTTTTGTATGGGTAAAGAAAATTTGGAATGGAAATTATAATATCAAAAGTTTTTTTCCTTCATATTTCACTCATAAATAGGTAACACTCACAAATAAAAACATCACAAAAATTTTCATTATATTTTACCTTCTATTCTTCAATATTTACCATCTTGGTATGTTTCATTTTTATTTATGTTTTATACTTTTTATGATTAGAATTAATTCATTTGGAATTATTCCTGGGGATATATATTTAAGATCCATTATTAGTAAACCATGTGTGAAACCATTCTACCCATTCAATAGGGGGAATAAATGGTTCATAGATAGATGAATGGTTAGGTAACTGTAAATACTAATAATTAAACCCATTAAATAATCAAAAAAATATCATTATAACTTAATACAGTTTAATTAATAAATTATTACATCCCATATCACTGAAATATATCCATTGGTTAGTTAGTGGCGATTAAGTGTGATTAACAAGTATATATGTGATAAGGGAAGCAAGTTACAGGTGCACTGAAAAGAAATCATCATCTTTTTAGGCTCTCATTAACAATGGTATCATGAAATGAAAACATTATTGTAAATATTTAAATTGAACTAGTCCTGAGTATGGGTATCTTTATTTTGATTTAAGAAATAAATTACATTAAATATATATAATAATTGGGTCATATTAAATAATATATATAAAATAAATATTTAGTAAATATTAATTTGTACATATAATGATCACATAATTTAAATCTATATATGTTCAGTATAAGGAATAATATACTAATTATAAAATAATTAAAAGTAAAATAACGATTATTTATCCTTTAGAAGAATAATATGTAATAGAAGTTTAGGTTAGCCTATGGGACATATTTTCTAGTTTACATATTCTAATTATAACATTACTACAATTTCTTACTATTCTGTTATATCAGACAAAGGACTTTTAAGCACCTAAGTGGTTATTTTGGAGTTTGCTTCAATTTTTTAAGATTTAATACTTAACTATTTCTTCATATAATTTAATATCAATGTTCCATGTCACCTAATATTCTCTTTTTCCATATAATATATTTCATTAATTAATATATTCCTAATCATTGATTTTTATACAAATTCATGGGATAAGACAAATTTTAATTGTGATTTTTATATTAAAGAACATCTCAAACCACATGATAGGATTATTATTCACTATAAATTCCATAGTTCATTCTAGTGATTCATTTAATGTAGATTTTTCTTCATCCCTTTAATAAATTTGATTAAAAAAATTTATAAATTAATATATTATTTATACATATTTTAAAATGGTATTATTGATATCAAATGGGGTGTCTTATGATGTTATATGAGAATTAAGATTTCAAATTGAATTATCCTCATCAGTATTACATTGAAATTTTTTAATATTTTTATTAAATTATATAATGTTATAGTATAAAATTAGAAATGTCTTTAATAAGGATAATGTGGAAATCCCATTTAATTCATAAGTCATGGTTCTATGAAAATTCAAAAACAAATTTATTTTGTGAGTGTTTTAGTATACACATGAATATATGTTAGCTAAAGTGAATTAGAGTTAAGTTCATGTTATATTTTGTTAATAACTAATTTTTTTTAAAAACCAACTATTTCTGAATCAAAATATTGAGTTTAGTTTTTGTTAAATTTCATTGCAATGGTCCATGAAAATGTGTATCTATTTGGATGTTCATTGTTTAAATTTGAATCTTTCTTGAAAATAGATGGATTTTTTACTTATTGTTAATTTTTATCATGTTAACCTAATAATTTATTTAAATTATTCTATATAAGCCAAATTAAATGCCTTTATTCTAAAATAGGGTTTTGTGAGTGTTTGTGTTTGAATATTCATAGTTTAAGTTATCTCCCTTTTGTTAAGTTTATTATATTTTATAATGATTTTTCTAATTCATGTTCATTGATGTCATCTTTTACCTTTTTTTTGAAATAATGGGAAGATGATGGTAAATCCTACTATGTATTATTACTCCCCCAGGTATGTATATTGAGAATGTAAATTTATATATTTTTGGTTGAGAGAAAGTTATGTCAAATATATCCATATTTGTTTACGAAGATCCCTAGATGGAATATAAGGCCATGGGTTGTGGGATATTTTGGAAATGTCATATATATTTGAAATTATATCATTTTTTTCATTCCATATATAAATATTTCGAATTTATATTCATAAAACATTTTTTTATATATATTTAATGTATTTTATTATCTTTACTATATACTTTAATTTCACATCATTATATGCCTACAAATTCTATTCATATAATGGGGAAATTTGTATAATATTTTTTAGGTGTATTTCATATAAGACAAAAATAATATTAGGGTAATTTTTCAATGTGGTTATATATATTTCTTATTTATTAACACGTACTGTTAAAATAATTGTATAATTTTTTAAAATTATAAATGGATGTTTTATATGGGATATTGTTCCCTCTTGGAACATAATTTAACATCATTTCTTTATAAATGATTCATATAATTTGATGGAGTATAATAGTGTTGATATGAAACATTGGTTTTTGATTTTACAAATATTGATTCAATAGAGATAAAATGTAATCCATGAATGTTCATGTCATGTAATTATCTATGATTTAGTGGTTGGCATGGATCTAGTATATTAAAAAATTAATAAGATTTTTATAGGCAATTTATGTAGTCAATGTAATGAGATTCTATTTTTTAGGTTTTTGTATAAACAAAAAATATATAACCCACATGTAAGAGTAATTGTATGCCACCAACTGTATATATTTAGAAATATGATTTATATTTGAAATTATGGCATTAATCATGTTAAATATTACTAGTGTTTCATTTTGTACATATGTCATTAATTATTTTTTTAGTTTACAATACCATGATTTTGAAAACTATTAAATATAAATTTAATTAATTCATGTGAAATAAGAAATAAAAGTTAGAGTGAACTAGATATGGTTTTTATATGAATTGTTACTATATAATTATTTTCCAATATCAATCTTTTTCAATTCATCCTTTTAGTATAATAAATATTCCAGTTACCATTTGAATACATGGGGATCAATCATTGTAGACTTAATGGTTTTAGAATTATAAATTATACATTTTTTCCATCTAATTATTGGTAAATATAATGATTCAACCAAGGGGGATCCTCAACATCGTCTAAAAGTTTTTATGGGAAATTTTCATCCTAATTATCCTACTATATAATAGAATTTATTCAATGTATTATTATAGTTTATCATTTTAATTGGAATTTACATTAACTGTGATCATCCTAAAGACATATACATGTTAATAGAGTTCCAATGGTATTATCCTCAATCATTTCATTGATTGTAAATTAAAATATTAAAAAATTGCCTTTATATAATGAGATTTTCTAGTTTTCATATACATCATATTTTTATACAGTGTATTTTGATATTTATTTTATATATGTCCCTATTAGAATGTGGCATAGATTTACATTTTATACAAAGGTGTATATGGTTATTTCATTAACAACATTTCAACCCCTGTAATGTTTTTGTTCTTATAATTTTATTATTTATATTTCCAAAATACAATATTGATAAATTATAAGGTAATAGATCCATCAGGGAATACATAACTTTTTCTATTTGTCATTTTTATTTTATACATGGTATTGTATTCAATGAAATTTTAATGGTTAGATGATTTAATATAGGCTCTTATTAAATATTTTATGAATTTTGATTCTATTCCATCCTTCCACCAACATCTAGGTCGCACATAAAGCTGTATTGGATAAGATAAATAAGAAAATATTCTAAAATTATAGTTTACTTATGTGTATAATTGTAAGTAGAGTATTTTAATAGGTAAAATAAAAAAATTTAAGGATTCTAGTAGAGAAATGGGGAATTTTCATGTTGATTATTCAATTTGAATTCTATAAACAAATGTAATAAAAATTATTGTTATTTCTATTTACATGAACATATGTTATTCTTGAGTGATATAGTGGGAACAATGTATTGCTGGGTAAAAGTATTCCAATAGATCACTTATGTGTTTATAGATGGTGAGGTAATACAGGTTTCGATCTCTGAGGATAAACATTTTTAATTTAAATGGAATAAGGGATAACATTTTTATAATTATAATAATCTCTTGGAATTTTATCCCACCATTTAATATTATATGTTAAAATATAAATTTAAATTAATAGTAAATCTATTTTTTATACCAACCTATAACCCAAATTATTATTTCATATAGTGCTTCACTAATTGATCCTAAATACTGAACTGATTTTAATTTTTGTAATTTTTATATACCATTACAGAATAAAAGTGCACACAATATTAAATGGTCCTAATTTATAATTGTGGTTGAATATTTGGGAGTCCCATGTGATTTTGTTATTCTTATATATAATTTTAAGAAAGTATCAAACTAATAAACTAGTTTATTTTATGTTAATATGATTTTTATAACAAACCAAAAATAGTGACACATTCTATAATATATAGTATCAATCATAGTTATTAATAATAATTTCATTTTAATATAGTAATGGAATGAATATTGAGAATTAAATTGACTTATATCATTGGTAAACTCACAAAAATGGTTTTTATAGTTTTCATTTTTGATAGTTTGTATTTTTTTAATAGTATAAAATTGAAACACAAACATATTTACATAGAACATTTTTAGGATACATCTATAGAAGAAAATATATTTTATTTTGAACATATAAAAAAATGGGTCAGATATCATTTTTTGATTATTGAATTGAGCCATGAATGCTTATATAATTAAAATTACAGTCATATTATTTATAGAATAATTCCATCCTTATACCGGATGTATTTCTATAATATTAATATTTTACATTATATTAATGTGTTTGATTTATTATTGATACTATACATAGACAATAAAAATAGAATCTAAAAAAGTAAAAATCTAGTACACGTAACCAAAAAACATTGAAAGTTTTCTAATTAAAAGGGTAAATATGGTTTTATAAAATAAAATTATGATTTTTAAATCAATAAATAATTAAGTGAGGGTAATAATTACCAAATATAATTTTTCAAAATCAATATATTCACTAGAAATATGTTCCAAAAAATAATTCATAAAAAATTATGTTTTTATTAGAATAACATCATGTTCAACCCCTAAATAGCGCAAAATGTACATAGATATCACCACATGAATATTAATTCGAATTGAATGGGTCTTAAAAGAATGATTATTGGAGATAAATAATTGATATATAATTCATTGTGTATTTTTTTAAATCCCATGATAGTTACAATGTTTCTAGAAAATCGATGGAGTAAGACATGTTTTATTATGTTACATACAATTTTCTAAAATAGACAAATCAAGAAAAAAATATCAACAAACATGCCATTAAAAAATTAATATTTTTGGGAAATCATTGGTATATTGTCATAATACATTATATTGGTTTTAAGGAAAAATTGAAATCAAAATCTAATTCCTAAAATGGGGGATTTAGTCAATGTTTTTTCAAAATAATTTCATATAGAAATGATTATTCTAAAATATTTAGTTTTCTTATCATTATCCATCCACATATTAATAATAATATTTTCATTTTATTTGAAACATGAAATTTATGTTTTCATGGAGATGATCACCATTTCTTAGGATTAACAATAAATGAACTTCTATAGTCGACTATGGCATGGTGCTCTCAATGATGGTTTTCTTGTAAAAAAACCTTCTGTGTTTGATATGTTGTAATACACACAACTCTTAATTATCAAGAAAATTTAGTTCTTATAAGAAAATAAATAAATTAATATATATCTAAAGTAATCATAATTATCATAATAAAATATTTCCTAATAAAATTAAATGTTACTATTTCACATGGGATAATACATTTGATTTTAAGGAAATCTATTATATGAATTATGACGTTTTATTAAATTTAATAATTTCATAAAATGATATTAACAAAATATAATGATAAAGTTCAAGTTATAATTTGAATGGTTAATTATTAACAACATTGGAATGATATAGTGAATATATGTAACATTAAATTACTAATCCATTGTTAAAAACAATATTCATGATTTTTATTATTGTATATTTTATGTTTTATTTATATGATTAATATAATTTATTTAAAATAAAATAATTATTTACATATTATATATATAATAGTTTTTAAAATTTTATTTAATGCCTATTAATTTTTTACTAAAAATATAAAATCACATAAAATTTTGAAGACTTATTTTTCACTAAATATGTTTTCCCATATGTTGTGTACATTAATTTTGATAAATTATAATGATATGTATGAAAAATTAATTTTTATAAAATTAATTATATATATATAGAAATTACACATCATCTAATTTCTTTAACATAGTAATAGACAATAATAAATTCATTTTTTTAGAAATTATGTGTTAAAAAATCAATATCAATACTTATATTATAACTAATATTTATCAAATTTAAAAATTATATGAAAACAAATTATTTTCACATTTAGAATCTGAATATTAAAATTATCTTCTATGAAAAATTTCATAATTTGGAAGATAAATTTATTTCCAAATTAGAAGTTAGTCTTCGTGGTAATGTCCAAAATAATGTGAACCGGTAAAATGGATGGATAATGTAGAAAAATATAAAAAAACTGTTATCTCTAAATGGACGATTAAGGGCACACTAAAACAAAGCAGATCTATTTTCTATTTTATCCAATTTTAATCCATATTACTTAAAAACCAAAAATATTCTAAAAATAATGAATGAGTTTTTAATATAATCAACCCCATGTCATATATAAAAGGTCTTCACATCTCAAAATACAAACACACACTATTCCATAAATTTATTTCCAATTTATTTAAATAATAAACTAAAATAACGAATGGTAAGGTGTTATTTATGAACCAATATATTATGTTTCATGAAAATAAAATGAAAATCATTAAATATTGAAAACATATATATTACGTCACCATGAATATTATGATGGTTGGAAAACGAGTTCCCAAATGATATACTAGAACCTCTAATCCAATGCATTCCTCGAACACAAAACAATTGACACCTATATAATTATTTATAATAAATTATTTATGGGTAACATAATATTATAAATATTTTTTATTATTGAATATAAATATGAATTTTAAATTATAATTTATTATACTATAATTTTGAATGTTTCCATCCATTGTAAATTCTAATGAATGGGTTTCTTATATAAATTTTTCTTCATTGAGATAGACTTCAAATTCAACAATTTTTTTTCTATAGTTTGTATAATTTTTATGAGTAAATATCTATTATAATTATCTATAAATTCAATAGATTTACACATCCATATCATGAACTATATTTCAGTAGATTCTCATTCAAATTTTACCAAAGATGAATTGGTTTCTCGTCAAAATATATATTCAAATTAACATTGTCTATTTGTAATATATTGTTATAGAAATTACATGTTCATTATATATAATATCATATATATATATATATATTTATTGGAACTTATTTATTTATTTTAAAAGTATTTTTACCATTTCACCACCCTTTATCACACAAAATAACCAAACGATTCATATAAACGGAGTCAACATTTTCTATTTTTTCCATGAATTTTTATCTTGAAGAGAGATATGGATTATATTGCTTACATTAATTCTACATATATTGTTATAAAATTTTATAATTTCATTAGATATTAAAATATAATATCTTAAAAATATTTTAAATTTAATATTTTATATATTTTATTTATATGTTATTTTTTATTATTTATGCCATTCATTACAAAATGGTGAAAGATTTATTTTTTTATAATTTCCATGTGATAACATTTTAAGACAATTTATTGTTATGTTGTCAATGGATAATTATTTTATGTATTTCATGGTTTTAAATTAATAGAATATACTTATTTATTTATAAAATATTTTATTTGAAATTAATGTTAATAAAAATTAAATGGGTTTACCTTCTTCCCCATCGAAATAATTTTCATATGCATTTAGATACACTTTTTCATTGATTTCAAAATACTTTAACATATTTCAAGATTCACTTGGGGAATAATATGCCGTTACCATACACTATCATTATTTTGTTGTTTTATGATCATTATTTTTAAAAATATTCATCAACCTAGTATATTTATTGAATTTTAGTTAAGCTATGTTGGGATTAGGAGTGTTTCATTTTCATGTGGACTATATAATTATGGATTATCATTATGGGATGAGTGGTTTAGATATTGAAGTGTATTTCATATTATAAGGATTTTTTATCTAAATTAATTATTATAATATGTTATTAGTGGTTCTTGATCCACTCTTGGATGCACGTAATGATGCATCAAAAACATTTTTATGGAGAATAGGTTATTATCTATGTTACAAAATGTTATAATTGAATTTGTTGATAAAAATAAAATATGTTATGATTTTATATGCTTATTTTGTTTCCAAAATATTAATTGAGATACATACTTATAGAATTTTCTCCAGGATCATGATTAATATGTCATATTTAGATACCTCAATGGCTCAGGTCATACCCTATTTAAAATAGTTTATATCATAGATCATTATTTATAATCGAAATTTCATTGGGATTCATTTTCTTATGTTATATTCATGTATAATTATTACATTCTCTTGAACAAATTATCATCTAAATAACACATATTTTATTTTATTGATATATATATTTTTACCCCTTACTATTCATCCATGATCACACTTTTTAGGTTTCTGTTTCAATAGGTGAAAATTAATAGTATTACAATTTATATATATATATATATGGTTATTATGTGTAAAGAATATTTGTTTGTTATTTTGAATAATTTTTTAAATATGTTTCGGTTAGGAATCTAGAATCCAAAGTCCTTAAAAATTTAGGTTATGTGGATAATTTTATATGATATGTAATGAATAATTATGTAAAATGATATAAATTGTATGTTTATTTTAATTTGGTTGTCTCAGTTGGTATTGGATTTTTGATTGGTTAATTTTTCGGATTATGTAATAAATAACAAGAGTATATAACTTAAATCAATAGATATTAAACTAAATTTTCTGTAGAATAAACCTCATATAGAATTGTACCTTCTGAAAGTGTAATAATATTGGATATCCTAGGATTAATTTTCAATATCAAATTATTTCTTGATACTCATAGTAAACATTTTTTTTCAGATATGTATTTCAACTGATATCATAAAATTTTTGTAGTGACATAAAAACTCAATATTATAAACATATAATATTATTAAAATAATTTATATTCTATGTTATCCTATACATAGTACAATACTATTGATTACTAACCTCAATAATTGGATATTAAATTATTATTACAAACACCATGTTATCTGATGAATAAAACTAAGGAATATAAGTAATATTTGACCATCAACAGTAATAAAATACTCATTAAAATATATTTATTCTTCACTTGATGGAATTTATTATTTTTAGATGTGTATTGACTCTCAATAAATAGATTGTGTATTAACTGTTGGAATAATTAAATCTTAGTCCATATCTCAAATCATAACATTATGAAATAAAAATTAATGAATGAATGTGAACACCCTTTATTAATTAATTCATTAATATGGATCTAGATTCCAAATAATAAGGGATTATTATCTCAAATTTTCGAGGAAAAAAAACTTTATTACAGTAAAATTATTATTCCTCATGAATGTAAGATTTTAATATTGATTAAACTGCTGACTTATTCTATAATTATATTATTTATTTTGGAATGAATGAACCCCTTTGAATAGAATTTATGTAAGAATGACCTAAATGAGAATTTGGATAAGGGTTTTATTGGACCATTCACATCACCATGTGAATTGAGGTGGACATTTGAAATGTGTTTTTTATTATTCATTTGGAATAACCTTAATTTAGGTATAATCTCATGTAAATTTCTGATTTAATTAACATAGTGAGTTTTGGATATATTTACTAATTGGAAACAATATATGGTTTTAATTATAAATTCATTTTTGTTAATATATTATCAATCCATAAATTTTTTGGAACATAGAATATTTTATATTTACTTTTAAATAGGGAAATAATATTCACAAATCAATTAATTTGGAGATCGAATAGTTTTAATAAATTTTAGTTATAAATATGAAAAAAATAAAACAATAAAAAAATTATCGTTTGAATATTATTGGAAAAAAATGAATTCTATATCCAGGATTCTTCTAAAATTATTTTACCACCAATATAATATAACCACTAGAATAAAAATCCTACCACCAAAGTGTGTGCTTCCATCAGTGGTGAAACTATATACCATCATAAGGGAATTTTTTATACCATTATAAGTAATTATAAACTTAAATAAATCTTATAATGCTATCACATAGTGCTACCACCATCTTAATACTTCTATCTTGATTTAACATTATTAAATAACACAGTACTATAAATCTTTCAACCACTAGAAGATCTCTAATTATTCCAGTGCCCTTGCATCAATTTGAAAACAATTTTTAAAAACCCCTCATCTGTTTTCCACCCATTTCTTATGTAACATTCACATTACCTATGTCCACTAATATTTAAATACTACAATCACAATATACATCAACTATTGTTGTAGTGTCCTTTATAATACAACCATATCCATGGTACCCGTACCTCTTTATTTTCTCGATGAAGCTAGAACTTCTATTTAATCCAAGAAGATGAATTTGAGAAATAAGAAAAAATTGGAAAAGGAAAATCACCCATAAAATATTATACCACCAAATGATAGAGACTGGACCAGTGAATATCCACATTGGAAATCCTCTAATTGTTTCTTATGGTAATTAATTTTTCATAGTTCATCTCAAATGAGAAACAAAATAATTAAACCCTTATGAACTACTAAATATTGAGAACCATTAAAATAAATGAATTTGGTATATAGATTATAAAAATATGATGATATTAGAGATGATTCAATAGGTAAAACAGACCTTCTTTGTAATATATGGGTACCCCCACTTCAGAGTATCACCACTAGAGTGTAAGGATACACCCATTTTTTGAGAGCTTCATCAAGGTTGATCATATTACGTGGAATCATAACATAAAGCTACGTAAGGGTGACATAATCAAACCCCTACGGATATATAGATTATTATAGTGCTATAAAATGGTCACTCTCCAAAATAACTAGTCACATATGTGTCCTTCGGTCCAATATTAATGAAATTACATTAAATAGAGTTCATCATATAGATAAACTGGATATCACACATCTATTCCAAACCTATCAATGTGTCTATGTAAGGGTGAACTGGTCTCTACAAAAATGTTACCTCCCAAGCCTAATATATACCATAAAAATTCCAATCAATGGAAATAAATTCCTTACAAGGTGAAATGCCAAGTAAACACTATTACTAAATCTTTTATATCATTGATAATGGACACAATTAAATAATCCAATGCAGAAAAAGTCACTGCTTGATTTTAAAAACAATAACATAACCACAATCACAGTACAAAGAGGATGATACAATGTAATTTCACAAGGTGAATTTTTTCTTTTTATTTAGGATCTCATAGTGTTATTATTTAATAAAAACATTATTCACTATACTACAAAAGAAGGATGTCACGGTCTCTTTTTAATTCTTGGAGGCTCTTATTTTCTATTGTATCACATTGATTGATTATTCTAACATCTCTTATGAAGAAATATATATCCAATAGTTGATAATCTGAGGAGATTCTTCATTTTATCTGTTTAATCAATGATGTATATAAATTTTTCAATATATCATGAATTTATCACCTGTTTTGTTTAAAGACTGTACACAGTAAAATATTTAATTTTTCTTGAATTGTGATTTCATTATTGCATCTTTTTTGGATCACATACACATTCCACTAATGCCCCCTCCATTTATAGTGATCGTAGATTTTGGCCTAACATATGGATAAATAGAATTATCTAATTACATGTATATTGAAGACTGGGGGTAATATTGAACAATTCTTCCATTCAAGAGAATTCAATGTTATAGGTGAGGATAATTGAGTGGTATTTCTCTTTAATAGAAATAAAATATAGATTATAAATTAGTGTTATTATTTATTAAGAATGACAAGGGTATGATATGAGGTTAATCCATTATATATTAAATGGATATTAAAATAATTTTTTGTAATTGGGTTAGTATTTTCACAAATTTATCATGAAAAAATAGAAACACACCCATTTCCCTATCCCCTAGGAGAGATACTCAATCCCCACTACTACTGCGTTTAAGTTGGGTAAAAATATTTTTTTCATGAGATATCTATGAATAGTTCCCATAAAACATCGACTTATTTATGAGGAGTTGATTATTTTTATTCCTTATTTATTTTTAAATTGATTTCAAAAAATGATTAGTTACATTTTATCTCACATCTTTTGTTTTTATCTTGTTGTCTCAAAAACTGTTCTCGCATGACTAAGAAATATAAAAATCACAAAAAGGAGATATCATTTTCCATACATCCATTTATAATAATCCCCATCAGAAAATTATTTTCCTCTATAGTTACATTAGGTGGTGAAGACATGAAAAAATTATATATATTTAATCAATCCTTAAGAGATCATTATGCAATAAATTTCAACGATGATAATAATCTTCGGGAAACTACTAATCAACATGACATTGAACCATTACCATTTATTTTATAGTCCATACTAATATTTTTTTGAGTTTTCCTCAGAGTAATCTAACAAAAATCGATGTTAATTTTTAAATAAATGTAATAATATCAATCCAATTAGATTTTTCGAAGTTTGGTGAACTAGATATAATTATACTTCTATCATGAAGGGATCGTCATGGAATGTCTATAAAACCTCTATCATACAGAAGATACCACATGGGATGGAATTTATAATGAGTTCCTCTAGACATAAATATATTACACAGAGTGAAATAAAAATGGGACGATATTTATGGGATCAGGCATGAATGTGGAGAGATAATCATTGAGTTTTATAAAATTTTCATGTGATTAAAAATTATCATCACACGTCAACCATTCGAATATTTAAATTTCATGGTATTATGTTAGAATGGAATTATGAGAAATGTTATCAATATTCTAGATGATTATTATTGATTAGCATTAATGGATAACTCCCCCACTAATCTTAATGATATAGCTAATAAGATATCCCAAAATTCATAATGATCAAAATTAAGATCCATAAAAGGAAGAGTACAGGAGTAAATATGTTTTTATTACTATATTAATGAAATTTAAATTTAATAAAAAAAATATCTTGTGAGATGTCTAGAGTTAGTAAAACTAAAAAAAGGATCATATTTCATACCTCCAATGGTCTCTAATATTTTATATTATCAAGATCACATCACTAATGGATTCTATAATGTAGAAGGACCAGAGAGTTATGATGCAGTGTAATAGAGTTAGTTGTAGAAGAAATTAATAATTAAAATGGGTATTAAATGCTATTATAACACTCTCTTTTGATATATGAACCAAAAATATCAATTTTAACCATACCAGCATGATTTTAAAACAACTTTTCTGCCACCATCAATATAAATAGGTTATTTTAATCCCTATATAAGCCACCAAGAAAAGTATAATCAATATACATCTAGGAAGGAGTCTATAAAATAAATTTTAGAAACTAAAACAAATACATACACCACTCTTAAAAAATTGGGTTTGACATTGGAGGGTATAAAAGAATAGAAAAAATATATTATTACTACTATCAATGAATTAATGAATCAATGAATCTATTATCTTTTTTGTTATATCTATTCTGAACCCCATGTGAAATTATTGTAATATTACCTTAAGAAGTGTAAAGGAACTGGGAATCAATGAAGGATTTGTAACTCCCTGATATTTTGATGAGAAATATTTTTTTTAATTTCCTAAATTTCTGGTGTTGTATGATACACAAAGATAAGATTTCTCTACATGAAACACCATCGTAGTATACAATACATGATACATTATGGCTGGTAGGTGTTACATATAATTATAGGTTCTTTTGATAGAATTCATTTCATGCAATTCCCTTTTTTACATTAAAAACAAAATATTATTATATTACCTTATAACCTAATCATTATAATGGCATGTATGAACAAAATAACGTAGTTCTGAAAAATTATTTAAATGAATTAACAGAGTTTTTAAAATAATAAAATCACAATTGATATTTTTTAATGTTAAATTTATGTAATATATTCAATATAATGTTTAAAATTCAATGAAAAAGTTATCTAGACATGAAATAAGACCAAATTCAATATTTTGGATAAAAGAAGTATTTTTAGAAAAATACATTTCTATCGCATTTTGATTGAATACATATTTCAAAACTAGTTTTTTACCCTTTTATATAATTTATTTATCAATATAAACTTATTATTTAGTTGTGGGATAAAAAATTTACTTTTTAGGATTTTTTGATATTTTTTTAATATGCTTTATGTTGTGATGAATAATAAAAATAATCCAACTTTTAATTGGAAACATCTTTCTTTATGAAAATAATTTATATGGTAAAATTATATTTTTTAATGGTTTTAAATTACAAATAGAATTTTATTTTAAAATATATTATATTATAGGTAATTTTCATTAATTTTACATTAAATTAGTTTTAAAAACATATTAATATTTTGGAATGTTTTAACTACTAAAATATGTTATCTTATTCTGAGAATGGTATTGATTTTAAATTTATTACATAAAATTCTATGTTTTGATATTTTAAAAATGGATTCCATATTTTTAATCAGTATTTCAATATTATGTAAATATATTTATGTTCTTTTTCAGCATTATGAATAATAAAATATGTAATTATTATTAATTCTCTAAAGGGTAAATCAGGTAACTATAGGTAGGAATATTATTATAAAATTACCGTAACACTTGTCTTAATATCAATATATGTCTAGTATTTTAATTAAATAATTATTTGTTTTGAATGGTATCTCTGGAATCTACTTGGATGAGATTATGAAATTTAATTTAATTTATTGAAATAAATATTAAATATGTCTCACTCATGTTTGAATACATAAATCATTTATAATATAAAATTATACACAATATATATATAATTATAAATTCATTTTGTAAAGGAAAAATGATTCTATTTATTTTGGAAATTTATTTTTAGTTTTTAATAAATAAAGATTTACCTTAATGGTTTATAAACTGATGATGTAGAAATTAATTTATTTACAGAAGATTAATAAAATATTTTTTATTAAAATCATAGTAACCATCAAAAGACCAAAAACAGGACTAAACATTATTGGTTGAGTATATATCAACCATAATAATACAATGGTTTATTTATTTACCTTTTAGAGTCATATAAAATATATTATGACACTTATAATATTTTATTTTATGTGGTGTAAAAATTTTCAAATTCATGTTTTAATATGTATATCATTTTTAATGTTTTATTTTACATTTGATAAATTTGACTATATGTATATTCATGAAAAATATAGGATTTATCATAATCTGATAATTTTATTTTTAATCATTATTATACAAATATGTATATAAAATGATTACACAAAATTGATGTATTAATTATTTTATTAATTGAAATTTAAAATTGTTGATATTAAAAATACTAAAATAAATAAAATATTGGATAATTATTATATTCACAAAAAAATATAGATGAACTATTAACCTTTTAGAAATAAAAAAGTATTTTGTAAGAGGCTAACATCCAATATTTATTTTTTTTAAAACTCACTAAACAAAAAGTGTCAAAATTGAAATAACTTATATCTTTTCAAAATAATATATTATTAATATATTTAAAAATTATAAAATATTTTCATAAATAGAAAATAATTATGTTTTAATAAAAAATATTCTCTATGGTTAATTTATACTCTAATTGGGATAAAACAAAAAAAAAGTGCATTATTCTAATATTGAAAGATTTATAACATAGTTAAATTAAAGGAGAATAATTTTGTGTAAAATGAAATTATATTGTTTAAAATGAAATAAAAACATGAATTAAAATTATAGGATCAGGATATCAGAACCATATCTATTATATTCATCAAAGTAAAGGAATTTTGGATGTTTTGAGATGGTTTATGTTTATTAAAAATTAATATTTTTGGAGTTTCCAAATGTGCCCCTCATAAAAATTATAAATTTGAACCTCCTCCCTCACCCCTCCACATAATTTTAAACCTCCATGGATAGACACACCAGGCCCATTTCCTATATAATCTTCTCTAGTTCCATTCAATTGGTTCATTTATTCTCAAAATACAAAATATAGTACCATTAAGAGGAGGACAAGAGGGAGAACATCAAAAAAGAGGTAATCTCCTCTAAAAATTAATTCAAACAACTTTCTTCTTCTACATATTCATAATTAGTTGATTACATTACCATGTAATAAATCTATTTCCTCTTATATACTGATATTTTATTATTATAATTTAACTATCATATTCCACCTTCTATCCAACCTACTAAATATAAAATCACAACATGTGTGTACGTACAACTTACCATCTCCACATTGTGGGGTAATATATTATTAATAAAAATCATCCTTAAATAAGAATAATGATGGAAATAATAACTATATATGATTATTAAAAAATTATATTTTTTTGGAAAAATTTAAAACATTATATACTTCAATCCCACAACACATTTATGGTATTGATATAATTGCTTGTACATACGTAAGGCCTGCCATCCCCATTATGAGATGTGGTTAATTATACATGATATCAATTAATTAATGATTATATAATTATTTTGAATGAAAAAAAATTATATTTATTATATTAATATTATTCTACAAAATATATACCTTTAATATAAAAAGATCAATACGAACTTATCCGATGAAACTTGCGTAATAAAATAATCTAATTTGTACACGATGGATGAGTAATAATGTTACTAAAAAAAGGATAATAATATGATCAATTATGATATTATAAAATTATAATATTATTCTTAATAAGTTAATAACATAATTTAAACCCTTATATATGAGGTTGAGACACATCGAAGGAACCCAAACATAAGCTAAGGGGTTATTTTTCCTCACTTTTATTTATGTGGGACATATTCATTATACAAATCATATTTATTTTGAGTTGTTCTTATGTGACCATGAATGTTTTTATGATTCTTATTATATAGGTTATGATATTAATATATTTTTTCTTACTTATTGAGGAATAATATTTGACTAATTATAAATTGGTAAGGGATACTTTCACTATCTCATTATTATTCAAGATGGTATATACATAAGTATCGATTGGGGTTTATTTATCATACATGTATATGTTTTCTAAAAATCCATTCCTAAATATTTTTACGATGACTATATTTATGTTTGAAGTAATTTTACCCAATTTTTTTACTTTTAATACATTTTTTGGAATTAATATTTCTCTCATTTTCCATAAGAGTAACTTTTTAATTTTCTTGAAAAAGATCGGGAAGAATGTTATTTAAATTATATGGAATAAATAAATTTTAACACATTAATAATGCCTAATTTTCATGAAGATTCCCTTAAAAACATTAAATGTTATTTTAAATGAAATTATTTTCTTTTAATATTATACGGTGTATAAGGAAAATAAAACATTTTTGATGAATAAATGACATTTCCCCTAAGAATTTTTTTCAATGTATTTTTAAAGATATGATTCATGTATACTATATATAATATTCATATGGTTTTACTATGATTATGATTTAATAATATTTATGAAACCAATTTTATCGTTGATTACATTATGATGGAATGATATTTAAGAAACACAATTTATTCCTTCGATTATGATACGATGAATGATATATTTTTTGTGGTACACATAAGAATTATTTTATTTTGAGAAGGGTGGGACATATATCTCCATGCAATTAATTGGGTAATGATTTATATCTTATGAGACAGTCATGAATGGACTGGAAAGTAAATATAGTTTTGTAATATAGGGCTGGAATGACAAGTAAATATGATTCAGTAATACATTGTCAGTAGTGAGAGTTGTCTAGTATGGAAAATATTTTATATTCTTTTGTCATTATGATAATTCCATGTTTTATACCAAATTTACTTTCTTGTGGCTCATGTTTCTTTACTATTTATGCCTTATGAACTGACAAGATTTATTTTATTACTCTTGATTATTATATTTTTACACATGGTATGATTTTTAAATGTTATGTTTAATTTTTAACATTCTTATCATTATGTTTTGTTTGATATTATCTATATTTACCCTTACTATGTTTTTGAGTTCTCACTTTTTATATGTTTTCTTTTCCCTAGGTTATAAAGAAAGGTTTTAGGTGGGATGAATAATGAGGAAGAACTTTGTGGGATATGTTTAAGGCCTTTCACCAAATTATAATAATATGTTCTAATCTTCCAAATGAAGCAAACTAATATTGTTTTTTGGAATTTATTTTTTTCATGTTTTAAGTATTAAAAAAATTATATTTGTAGTGTCCATGTACATCATTATTGGGTCCTTAAATTAGGTATTATATTGAAGGTTTTTTTAACATTTTGAAACTTGGATACAAAAAAACATTATTGAGATATCTAGAGATATTTATAAGGATATGTCTTGGGATGTGTTATAGATAAGTATAAGTATATGTTACAATCCTAATGTTTTTATGATAATAATGAATATAATATGATTATATCTAATATATCATAGATTTAAATATTATAATTAATTTACCTTACTTTAGTTTTTATTCTCTAATATATATTTGTCATGCTTTACTTACTGGTCATTGTTAATAGAAAAGACTAGATAAAAAAAATTTAACCTTGAATAGTTATGATGTATAAATTATGAGTATAATTAAAAATGATTTGCTAAGTATAAATCTCTTAAATGGAATCATAAAGTTGTATGAGTATTGGTCATATGGTAGATGATAAGGAAATTGTAAATGACATGTAATGTAAAGTTATGTTCTAGAAGTATTGTTTACTTTAACCCTAAGAATCAAGGAAAGATTGTGTTTGAGGAACCTTAAGTCAAGATACATATTTTAGGAAAGACTAAAATGATGGATATTGAGTAATTGTATAAGAATATTATATGATTATTGATTTGTATATGTTACATAATTCAAAGATTATGTTATATGAATCATAAAATATATAAGTTTTTTTCAGTATATGTTTTTTATTAAGGATTTTAAAGGATATGTATAATAGTTCTAAGGACCTAGAAAAATTATTTAAGGTTAAGGTAATATACTTGGATAACACAAGATTAAGGAAAATATAACCCTAAATATGACCCTTACGTTAAGAAAATGATTCTTGGATAATGATTTGTTAGATTTGAATAAGAAAATTGGATAATGCTAGTTTCTTGGGGACTAATTATGTGTTTTTAAAGAGGGTTTTGCTATCATATGTTATGTAACCTAATTTTTTGGACTTGAGAAATTTAATCAATATGATTTTGAATAAGGAAACATGCATGTTTTCAATAAGTATATAAGGTAATTTAGGTTATTACTATGACTTAAGAGAATACATGATGATGGAGATCACATGATTTTAATGTTACCAACAAGAAATACCTTATGATATATGGGGGATAAAATTTATGTTGATTTAGTTTACCTATTTGAAAATGTTTTGGATTTTCAGATTTCAGAAGGATTTTAATGTCTTAAATTTTAGGATTGTATAAGTTAGAAACTGGATTATAATTGTTTAATTAAATTATTACCTCACTATATGTGGAATTAAGCTTATTTGATAACATGTAATATCATTTATGATGTGATGATGACAAATTGAATGAAATATCATTCTATTTATGAATCACATGATCCTCTAACACATTATGAAGGACAAATTTATCTTCATTTCATTGTATAATTAATGATGTGGTAATTTATCAAGGAATGACCAATTGTGATATTTTGCAAAAATCAGGTAATAATTTAATCTTTTAAAAAAATCCTCATCATAAAGAAGGATATTGGAAGCAAAAAAGTTAACCTAGAACCTTTTTATCTAATGAATCATATGGGTCCATAAATCATCACAGATTTATTTCTTTTTAATAGTTAACATTTTTCTAACCATGTTCTATATCACTCTCTATAAGAACATGATAGTCAGATTTCTATTGGATATCCAGGTTTTTACATCACACCTATGTCCTCTTATATGGAAACCCATCGATGAGTCACATTTGGTAAATTTTGTGTTCCAAACATTCCTTCTTTCAAATTATGTTTTAATATTCCTTTTATGATGTGGGTTACTATGAAAGATACACTCAAGTAATAATAATTTTATAATGATGAGAAATTTCAGGGGGAAAAATAATTTTATGGGATGTAGAATGTAACACACTGAGGCCTTTATGAGATATACTTTCTATTTTTTAATTTCTTCTATGTCATGTGATGTATGCTACACTAAGATAATATTTCTCTAACCGTATCACCATATTATCTTGTGGTATAAGCCAAAAAATTATTGGATTTTTTATCACACAATTACATAATCATTTGATAGAAAGATTTTCACTCATGAATGGGTCTAGTTGAAAAACTAAATATTTTTGTGTTACCTTATAAGCGAGTAATTATAGTGGTAGGTATGAATAATATTAACTTTCTTATGAAAAAATATTTAAATAAAAATAAATGAGTTTATAAAATAAAAAAATTAATCTTGATGGATATTATTAATGTAATAGATATGTAATATATTTATAATTTTTAAAATTCATCTTATATGTTTTATAGATGTGATGTAAGAAAAAAATTCAATTTTTGGGATAAAATGTGAATTTTAAAAAAATGTAGTTTTTATGCCTTTTGATGGAAAACCTATTTTAAATATAGTTTCAGAAAGTTATATATATTATATTTTAAAAATAAATAAACTACATATTTGGAATTGGTATATAAAAATTTATTTCTAATGAGTTTTTGATGTTTTTCTAATTTGTTTTATGTTTATAAAAATTATACCAATTTTTTTTTTGAAAACAACATAATTATTCAGAATAATTTATATGGTTAAATTATATTATTGAATGGTTTTAAAGTATAAATAGAATATATATTTATTATTTAATATAATTTAGGTTATTGGAATTAATTTTACATTGAAATCAGATGTAAAAACATATAAATCTTTTGCAATGTGTTAACATTTAATACATTTTCCCTCACTCTTACAACACGATTAATTTTAAATTAATTTCTATAAATTATATGTTTTGAATTTTTAAAAAAGGATTCAATATATTGAATCTGAAGGTCCACTTTATGTAAATTGAATTATTTTATTTTTGGGAATTATTAATAGTATCTTAGTAATTTTTATAAATAAGGTAAAAGGGTAAATCAGATAATTAAGGGTATGGATAATATTATGAAATTATCCTAACACTTGTTTTAATTAAATTTTATTAGTAGGTTTATACCTATCCGTGGGTTGAAATTGTATCCATTAGAATCTACTCAGATGAGATTAGGACATTTAATTTATTTTTTATAATGAAAAGTTAAATATATCTCAGTAATATATTATAGATAAACCATTTTAATATATGTTTTTCAAAAGATAAATTTAATTATAAAATCACATTTTAAATATTGAATTTTATAATTTATCATAGTAATTTATTTTTAATTTTAATGAAATAAATTATTAGCTTAATGGTTTATATATTTATTATGCATAAATTATTAAATTTGTGGATAATCAATAAAATATGTTCTATTAAATTCATAACAACCATTAAAAGGCCCAAACACTTGAAAAAATCAAAATTTTAGATTATATATCTACAATAATCATCCATTTGAAGAGTTATTGAGCATTATTATCCATATGGAAATTATTTTATCACATATAATATTTTATTTAATGTGATGCTAACGATGTCACATTCAAGTTTTAATAAATACAACATTTTTAATCTTGGATCTAACAAAAGGTATATTCTACAGGTAGTATTCTAATGAAATATTTATGATTTATCTTCATCATAAAATTTTATTTTTATTTTTTACCCAATAAATATGTATATTAAATAATTACACAAAACTATTGTAGTAATTATTTTATTTATGGAAATATAAAACTAATGTTATTAGAAATAATAAAACAAATTTATTTTGGGATAATTAATATATATATATAAAATTACAGTTTAAATTGATCCCTTATAGATATAATAAAATATTATGTTCTAGGATGACATATTATCTTGAGAGTTTTATTAACCGATTAAATAAATAGGGTCAAAACTAATAATATTGATATTTCGTCAAAATAATTTATTAATAAATTATTTTAAAAATAATAACATATTTTAAATAATATAAAATAATTATGGTGTACACTTAAATGTTCTATATTGTTAATTTTTCACTTATTTACATCATATAAGTAAAAATAATAATATTTTAATATTGAATAATTTGTACATTAGTTAAAATTAAAAATGAATAATTAAGAGTAAAATGATAAGGATTAAATAGACATCAAAACATGTCTAAAAATTATTTTATAATGATATTACAAACTTATACAAAATATTCTTATAAATAATGAAATTTTTTAGGTTTTTAGGGATTTTGAGGTTATTATATATTAATATTTATTGATTTTCCAAAATTACCCTTCACCTGAATTATAAAATGACACCTCCTCGCTCACATAACCAAATAAATTTGAGGATTTAATATCAGCCATCAACTACACATTTCCCTTGTAAAATTCCTTCGTTTCATTGAAGATTTTTTTCTTCTTATAATAACAACTCTAGTACCTTTAATAGGAGGGCTATAGGGAACACGTCAAAGGAGAGGTAATTTCATCTACAAATTCATTCAAACATATTTCTTTTTATACTTCCTCTTCAAAAGTTGATTCCATTAGAAATGAATAAATCTAGTGTCACATATATATTTTTATTTTATTATTATTATGGAAAAACCATATTCCACCTTATATCAATCATACAAAAAAAATTACCACATGTGTATACATACAGGTTAACGTATCCATGTCATGGTGTAATCTATTTTTCATCAATAGATTAGTTGGATGGGTATAATGATGTAAATTATAACCATATATTATTTTTATAAAATTATATTTATTCATAAATATTATAAACACAATCTACTTTAATACAATTCCATAATTTTGGGAATAATATCTTTACCCCAGGGTACGTACAACCTATATCTCCATGATGCGAGGAAATTAATTATGTTTGATATCCACTAAAGAATGAGTATATTAATGTATTGAATAAAAAATGATATATGTTATATTAATATCATTATAGAAATTATATCACTATAATCAATGAATAGGAACATGAACATAACTTATGAAACATCTAATAAAAAATAAAGGAGTTATTACCGGATAGATGAGTAAAATTGTTAATAACATATGAGTAATAATATGATAACTTAAGACATTATAAAAATATAATATCATTCTAAATAATTAAATAACCTTATATAAACACTTATATAGGAGGTTCAGACACATGTGAAGGAACCCAAACCTAAGGTAAGGGGTTATTTTTTATCACTTTTATTTTTTAGGGAGATATGCCTTATACTAAACAAATATATTTTTGAGTTGTTTTTATGCTTTCCATGAATTTTTAATGATACTTATTATGAAAGTTTTTATTTGAATATAATTTTCATTATTTTAAGAGGCATAAAATTCGACTAATTATAAATTGTCCAGGGATAAATTTGTAATCCCGTTATTATTTGAGATTGTTTATACATAAGTATTTATAAGGGTTAATTTAACATTCTTGTCCTTGTTTTATAAATATGATTTCATAAAAATTTTTACAATCATCATAGGTATTTTTAAAGTCATTTATACCCATTTTTGGACTTTTAGTAGATAGATTGGAAGGAATATTTCATTCATTTTCCATAAAAATTACTTTTTGGATTTTTTGGAAAAAGTACGAGAAAAATGTTTATTAACTTATACGACATGAATGGTTTATTATGTTTTTATAATTCCTTATTTCTTGTATGATTCTGTTACTATTTTCAATTTTATTTTAAAATAAATTCCTTTATTTTAAATTTATGTGGTGTTTTCTGAAAATAATTCATATTTGAAAAATAAAGGATATTTTCCTCAATAATTAATTTCAATTGTTTTATATTATATCTATGAATAAGGATATGATTTATGTATACTAAATCTATTATTCCAATGGCTTGATTAATTTCATATGGAATACTATTTATTAAACCCATTAATTTTTCCATGAATTCTTTTATGATGAAATAATGTTTACAAAATCCATTTTATTTTTTGGGTTATGCTAGACTGAATGATTAGCGTTTTAGAAAAAAATAAAAGAATGATTTGATTATGAGATGGGCGTGACCTATATCTGCACCAAATTCAGTGGGTAAATATTCATATCTCATTATATATACAATACTAGAATGAAAAGTAAATCCATTTTAGCAATATAGGGTTAGAATGAAAAGTAAATACGATTCATTAATACAGGTTTGAATGGAAGAGTGAACTCAGTTCATGATTGGACTTTTTCCATAATGATGATCTTGGTAATGATCCATTTATAATATGGAAATGATTTTTTATGCTTATATTATTCCTAAATTCAATGTCATATGCTAAATTTAATTTCTCATGACTCATGTTCGTTTATGATATATTCCTTATGAAATGCCAATATTTATTACATAAATCTATATTTTGAAATTTCATATACATGGAATGATTTTCAGAAGTTATTATCACAGTTTTATATTCTTATATTAATACATTGTTTGATATTTTCCATATTTACCATTACTGAACATTTTAGCTCAACTTTTTTATATTTTTCTTTTCCCCTATATATAATGAATGGTTTTAGGTTGGAAAAATAAATGGTAAGATCTTTATGGGAGAAGTTTAAGGTCTTTCATCGAATTAGAATAATGTGTTCAATGTTTGCAAAGGTACTAAAATAATACTATCTTTTGGATGTCTAATTGTTTCATGTATTACATTTTTTTACAAAACAATTATGTAATTTACATGTATTTTAGGCTTGGGTATTTATAGAATCACCATATAAAGTTTTACACAGATGTGGAAAATGCAATTTACATGATGAATATGGCCAATAAAATATAATTAAATAGAATCTATGTAGATAATCCCTATGAAAAATAAAAATAATAAATCTAAAAATCAATACCAACTCCATATAAAAAATTAATTTATATAAATGATTCATGTACCAAAGGAAAAAATAAAAAATCACTATAATAAAATAGCACATATTTGTTAAAAAAATGTAAAGATGAACATCAATATTTTGGAGTTCATTAAAAGAAAATCTGTGGTATATATAGTTTTTAATGATATGTTCATTGGGAGAAAAATCATTCCAATAAATGAAGTAGAAATATCATGTATGAATGTTCCACCCTTGTTAACCCCAAAATCCCATATAAATTCCTTGATCTGGGTATTTTAATTATTACATGCACCATAGGAGTGTATAATTTCTCAAATAAACTATACTATATGGTAGTATTAACAAATATAATACATTAAACCATTAATTATTGTTTGAATTAAAAAAATACCTAAACCAACATTTGTTTCTATAAAACACCCCAATCAAATTATTTCCTATATGGATGTTTTTTGAATGTTTTTTGGTCAGTGTACTTTGATATCCAATCCCATCCAATTTATATACTTGCATCTTAGAACAAGGGAATGCTCAATTTAAATCATACACCATACATAGTTGTCCATTCCATAATAATAATAAAACAATAATAGATTTCAATATTGGTATATTTTCAATTAACTTGGGTTATGAAATATTGTATTTTGACGTCCATGAATCAATGAGAAAACCACATGAAGAGAAATATGTGTTTATATTAAAAAACGGAATTTTTTATATTAATATAAGGAGGAAATATAAATGTTTAAGGATATAATATGATTAGGAGAAGACTTAAAATATACAAACATCCTGAAGAATATATTTCTTAAGAATGATATTAATCTAATGAAATTTATTATTGTTGAGATAGTTTTTGAAATTGGTGAACATTATTTTAATGAGTTACAAAAATATGCTAATAATATATCTTTTTTAGTATGTTAAAAGTTTCCAAAAAAGGGAAAACTAAACTAAAATAAAATTCAAAAAATACCCTTAAACTAAGTCAAAATATGTTCACATCAAAATATAAATATTCCATTAAAAATTAAATTTTAGTAACTACAATTCGTAATCTCAAACAATCTAGTTCCAATCATAAAAAAAAAAAGAAAAAAAAAATTATTTTAAAATATATTAGGGATATTGAAGGGATATGATCAGATATACAAGGGGTTCAACCTACCACTAATAGGTGTATAGTTTTCTAGAAAGTATAAAGACTTATGTGTTTTATATATATTATTACAGAAAACCAACAATATTAAACTAAAATAAAACATTATAATTTTTGTATCCATAATATGATTCTAAATAATATTGATATCATAAAATTTCATAGGATATATGTTGGAATATATATTGAAATGGGTGAGATATAAATCCCATTGAGGTAATAAACATTGAAATGAAGTGTGACATGTGAGTCAGAAGGCATAACATGATATGATTGAAGGGAAGAATCATGTGTAATTATATTTAAGCATAAAAATTAACATGGAATTATAAGATCATTGAAAAATATGAATGTGTATGTATTATAAATCATTAAATTTGAATAACTTGTGTTTGAACAACAAAAAAACATTACATGATTGATAGAGTTCCACATTTTATATTCTTCCTTCAATAATCTCATACATAATTTCACATGAGTTAAAAATATTAAAAAAATCATTAGACAACTAACTGGGTACACCCATAATAATGCATATATTATTTTTTTTTCCACAAATGAAATATATCATATTTAATAAACATTTGAATTACCTATGGAATGAAATGGTTTCTATAATATTTTCTCACATATCAACCGATGGATTATTCTTAATGAAGGATTTTGAGAAATTAACAAAAGACATGTACTAACCAATAAAATGAAGGGATAATAAGGTAGAAATAAATCTCATGGACATATATAAGGAATTTAAAATTATTATATAACATTATAGAGACAGATAAAGTTATTTAGATGTAGAATGTTCATAAAACAATGAAAAATGGTGGATAAACCATATCCATAAAATTATTACTGGATTTATTATACACATACACATTATCTCATGTATAATAAAACTATATTTATTTAATAAATAATTCATACACTTTTCCAACTATATATTATTTATTATAAATTTTATATATTGATTTATAATTATTTCAAATAGAGATATTCTTTAATTATGCAGTCCTATGAGAGTTCAATTCTTGGTACCGAGGTCAGATCACATGAGGATATTTATTGAGTATTTTTCAGATTGGAATAAAACAATATATGTAAAATTATAAGTTATTCATGTACTTATAAAAATAAAAATGGATAAAATACACAAACGGGTTCCAATATAGGGATTCTACATTCATTAATAAATTAGGTTTTATAAAATTAGTTCATTTAATAGGTTGTACGGACTATCATGAACTAAATTTTTTATTTAATATCATGGAAGTTAAATTAATTAATGAATGTGAAAAATATGTTTAATATAGATAATTGTTTCATTTTCAACTATTATATTTCTGTTTAAATTTTCCATAAAAGAGGGAGTGGAAAATAAAAACTCATCATCCATAAAGACAAAAAAAGGGGATATGAGAATGGGATGGATAGAAGGTATTCTATTTGGAATATTAAAAAAGTGCATATATATGATACTAGATTTATTTTCCCTTTCTGGATGATGGATGAAAGGAGAGTATATAAGACAAAATTAATTCAAAACTGGTATATTGATAATATTGCCTCTTAAATTCTGCATCTTAGAAATACTCTACATGAATCCTCGTGTTTGTCTTTTGGTGAGACCATTAGAAATAGGACATGGGGAATATGATGGGGAATTTAATTGGTCAAAATGTTTCACTATCTACGTATTATATGTTTTGAGGTAAATGGGTGGAATTTATATAGGGATGAGAGTGGTTTATTATAATATTATTATCATTAGTAAATTATTTTGGATCAAGACTATCAATATTATTGATTATTGCCACAGAATATAGAAAATAGTGCACGTGAGATTGAAATTATGGGTGATTATATCATCCACGACTCAAAAATTCATGTGTATGTTATGATTCTAGATACCATAATTTAGTATATTTAATTATTCACAAAGAATAAACTATTTTTTAAAAATATCAAACCCCCAAAGCATTTTTTAAATATTGATTACAAAAATTAATTCTATTTTCTAAATAAGAAAATTTTATTTTTTAATTATAAGCCTCAATTATTTTAAAAAAATATTTTATTAAATGTTATGATAAATTTTCCAATCCTTTGAAAATTTACTTGTAGTCTCAAAAAACTGTATTTTCATTATAATAAAACATTATATTTATTTATAAACCATATTATAAAAAAATTATCATTATTTTAATTTAATAATTTTTTTATAATTTTTTTAAAAACATATATGTTTTACTTAAATATGAATAAGTGTTTTAGAATATTTGGATTATATATTTACTTTTATCAAGATATAAATGTATAATATTTTCAGTTTATATGATACCTAAATTTTTTATACACATTCATTTGTTGTGATAATATTCTAAAATTTAGGTTACTATTTCTATTTATAAAATTACCATTCAAATGGTCTGGTTTCAATTCCAATTGTAATAGTACTATTCTACTGATTATATTATTAATGGTCATATGGGTTCCCTACAATACTTTAGATTTCATTTACTCCTCATTCAAATCTATTTCACTAAAGGTAAATATTTTTTTTATTTTAAAAGTTAATATTAAATTATGAAAATTCAATTTCATTTATACATTATTTTTATTCAATGAGATTATTATGGGGAATTAATTACATCAAAAAATTTCCAATTAATTGTATTTTATCAATTTTTTCTATTTTATCCATTATAATACTTTCAATTAATTTTTCCATATTTCAAATAAATTTAATGTTAAGACTATAATAAAATATTATTGTTTTTGTAATATTATAATTGTCTATAATCTAAAATTATATTACTTTATATGGCATAGATTTATAATCATAAAAGAAAATCCATTCATAAGTATGGATTGTTACATTCTTCCACGATTATGAAATTTCACACATCAAATATCTTTATCCCTACTAACATGAAATGTTTTGAGTGTTCTTTTTCATCTTGGATTCTTGTGGTTCCTATGATTCTTATTCATATTTATGGTTTCTCCATAATACATTTACTATGAGAGTTGTCTAATTGTGTAACACTTTATCTAAATGGTATATTATCTTCACCTTATAAGCATCATTAGAGTGTTTGTTTTCTAGATGTAACATATAGAAAATTAGTACATGGAGGTTATCTATAATGTGATTATTTGTGAAGGATATGTGGAATAAAAAATTTAGTTGAGAATGTGTAGGTGGGAGTGCTTGTAAATATGTCAAATCACTAATTCAATTAATAATTTCAAACCAAGCAATGCACATTGCACTTAGCATTCTATTATTCCCAGATCTCATGACTCTTTTCTATGTAGATATATTGAATAACACATTATCACCGACCTAAAACACTTACTCCCATTGATGATTGGCAACATAGATCATTTTCCAATACTGATAAACACATATGTTTTGGTGAATGACATTGACATTTCTTATTATTTCTGGTCCTAGTAGCTTGTGTTCATTTATTTCACCCCATCATTAAGGTGTTTCACATATCATTCAAAAAAGGTATTCATGTGAAGATAGTTGGACACTTGAGTGGATAATATTTTTATTTTTTAAATAAACTATAGAAATATATTAATCTTATCATTATTTGAATCCCAACCACTATTTTATCAAAAATAAATCAGGTGTCCAAATAGTCTGAAGATATCAGCCATCAGTTTGGGAGTGATAATATGTACTGAAATATTACCAATTGTTTAAATAATTGTATAAAATTATATAAAACATGGTGGTAAATATCATATCTTGATCAGATACATTTGATATTAATCTTATAGGAATCCTTACAACTTTTCTAACATATATCCTTGAATGTTGATCAATTGATGTGTCATCTCGAATTGAAATTTAATGAGAATCCTTTTATGAAAATAAAAAACAATCCATATATAATAATTTACACCATATTTCTTTTAAATACAAGTGAAATTTCCATAGGTTTGTTTTCCCATATATTTGAATATATAGGTATGGTTTTTGTGATCCCCATGTATTTTTTCATTGTTACCATCACCTGGAAACATAAGAGGAAATTTGATGTATATTATATGATCTACTTATTCATATTATCCCACATGTAAGGATCCTAGAGAACATGTTACATCAATTTTCTCCCAACGTGGATAGATAAGGTTGAGCTATGTTAACCTATATTAAAAAAATTCATTGTCCCCAGATTTTATGGTATGAATAGTTGTCAATAAAAACATTGAAACCCTTCTTCATTAATTTTTAAATATAAGGATTTCAAAAATATTATTACATTCTAATTATTCTTATTTTTGGACATAATATCTTTTAGAATTCATTATATTCTATATAATTGATGGTTGATATATAATTTAAGAATAAAATTTTTTGTTCCTTAAATTTTGATCCCCATATCATTCCTTTATATGTTTAACAAGATTTCACTCTTCTAAATTACTGTAGTTTGAAAGGATGTTTGATCATTTCAATAGCGATTATCTGACACATTATTTTCATTCTGTGACAATTGTGGATATAGTATTCATAGTGAATGGTTAGATCTGAACGTCTCCATTGGTGCATATTCTTCTCCTTATGATTAAATATATACTTGAGTATCTTATGATCCTTATATATTCTACACTTCTCCCCATAGAGATTATGCTTTATGATTTTCAAAATGACGTCTTCTATAGGAAACTCGAAATATTATTCTAGATTTTTGTAGTCATGAAATTTCAACTACCCAGAGGCATAGGCTACCATATTTTAATTATGAATTAAAACACAACCTATTACCCACTTTGGGTCAACTATATATACAATCAATGTTTTTTCCAATGTGGATTGTATATGTTCTAATAATGTGATGATCCTATTTTTTCATATACAAGATGATATCATCACATTCATATGTCTTGAAAAACATTTCTAATTTATGAGTCAACATTATTTACTAGTATGATAGTCATGAGATGATTCTATAAAATATTTAATAGTTCCAAGACAATCCATGGAAACTATAGATCTAGATTAATTTTTTTCTAGTCTACTCATCAATTTCTTTTATCTTGGAAGAGTCTATAGATATTCCCTTAATAGTGATAAAATTACCCAATAATGATACATCATCTAACTACAACTAGAATTTACTTTGTTTTTCATATAGATTCTCAATTTTAAAATCCGTTAGCATAAAATTAAAATCAATTCATTCAATTCCTTAATTATTTTTTATATTATAATATAGTTTATAAACCCTACAAAATATTTTGTCATTTTATACTCAAAATATATTAATAATTATGTCTATAATTATTTATACAGTATTAATATTTTTAAGGGAATAAATATGAACTCATAGTGTTATCACCTTGTATGAATCGATACGATGTAAATATCTTCATTCCTCAAATTTAATTAGTGATATCTGGACTGAATTTACGCCTTAGTGAAATATTGGAAAACACATAGTTTGTTGAAAAATTTCTATATCTATGGATTTTAATACTTGTTCTTTATTTTTATTTTCATAAGAGCACTATATTAGATTTATTGTTGTAATGGACCATTCATATTCATGTGGAAGAGGACTTTCACACCTGATACTAGAGCATTTGGACATATAAAAATCCTTTTCTAATTATCATTTAACAACTTATTTAGTTATTCTAACTATGTGGCAGACATTATGTATTGAGTCTTGGATATGTGTATTAATTTTAGTATATGTTTTATTGATATCTAAAAATCTCAATGAAGAGAAAAAACATGATTCTATTTTGGGAAAATATATTTCCAATCCCCCATAATAGTACTTCATTTGAGTTTGATTCTCTCCCTCTTCTAAATCATATTACAAAGATATAATTACTTATAAGAAAAAAAAGATCCATTCATGAGAAAGATATTTCATTGTACATTCATCATCCTACTTAATAATTTAATGAATTATTATATTAATAAATAATATAATAATGGTCTCCCCTCCTAAATGTTGATTTGGGAATTATATATGAACATATAATCCGTTAACAATATAGAACCAAAATTCTCAAAATAATTTCAGGAATGAGTTTCTTGGATGTT
The DNA here is from genome assembly GCA_963277665.1 of Viscum album. Lineage (NCBI taxonomy): Eukaryota > Viridiplantae > Streptophyta > Magnoliopsida > Santalales > Viscaceae > Viscum > Viscum album. The sequence continues at coordinate 2,021,125,023 of OY728121.1, read as the reverse complement.
TGTTCTACAAAAATTAATCATGGGGGAGTTCTATACATGGACTAAAATAATTTACCTATTTTTTGTTCTCATATTTATCTTAACCACTATGTTTTAAGGTGATGATTGAACATTTCAACAAAGCCTCAAATTTTAATTAATGTAGTGAACTGAAATTAAATAGTTATTTATCTATTCTTGATTATATAATAATTGTACCTATCACCAAATAATTTTAAAGAAAAACCTTATTAGTAGTGATAAAATATTACCTCCCATGATATATAGGATTAAAATTTATTTTCGTTGATTATATCCATCTACCAGTGGATTGAGGTATTGATTTCTATAATTCTCATGTCCCCTGTAGTTGAAACATTAAACAAAAAAATGAATGTTGATCTAAACCTTCTTTTCATCCAATCTCATTATGGGGTTTCTTCAAATCTCCATGGAATTTAATATCTTCTTACCCCTCTCTTAAACATTTATCATATTTTTTAGTTTAATGGACATTGTTTCTTGGATTCTTCTTTAAGCATTTACGACACGTGGGATGTTGACTTTCGTTTCATTGAAGATATTTTTAAATTATTAGACCCATATTAAAGTAAAGTTTTTTATCTCTATCCCCATGAGACAACTAAGAGTATCTTATCTTCATCTCAAAAATAAGGTAAATATAGATAATATCTTCCAATATATCAAATTCTAAAACATATAATTATTTTAATTAACAAAGATTATCAAAAAATAATTATTTTTTCACATTACATTCGGTATTAATGGAATTTCCACAACCATACAGTGCAAGCCTAATTATTATTCCTAGTATTCCTAAGTAGATTTTTCATCCTTCTGATTTAACTTATGGAACTCTCTATCAATATTAATACTATTATTTTATGGAAAATATATAATGAAAATTATTTCCTTGATTCCTTCACATTCCATGGAATCAAATTCAACATTGGGAATTGTTTTCTTGATTAGTTTCAATAATGTATCATCTTCCTCATTAAGAAGATAGATATCCAACACGTCATTTTTTAAAAAATTAGTGTAAATATAATATCTTCTCAGTGATGTTAATCTGTTTTTTTCAAAAATAGATGATTATAGAATCAAGTAAAAAATTGAGGCCATTTTAGATAAATTAATCAACCAAAACATGACCATTATTAATAGAAGTAGGATGTTCAACATTATTCCTGTTACAATTCATTTCATGAGTCAGTCGATCCAAATTGACAATTAATATCCTATTTATCACCCCTATATGGAGAGGAAATTGATTAGGTAAACTATCATAATGCTTATCATGTCGGTTTTTGGTGCATTTCCACCTATTTCCAAATATTAACTAAAATAAAAAATGTTGTGAGAATACTTATACTAAAAAAATATAAAAGGGAAAAAATAAAAACATAAAAAATAAAATTTAAATAACCCGTAAATCATTATATATGAGCCTTTAGAATTCTATATAGGTTATAAATAATTATGTTTCTTATTATTTTTTCAACCTTATATATTTATATATATTTTGGTACTATATAAGTCTTTGAAAAAATAATGTCAATATTCCAAAGCATATACCCCTAGAGTGTCGACTCATATGTGTTGAAATTATTTTTTTTTATAAATTGGGTGAAGAACGAGTCAACTCCAAATGAATCAAATTTTGATTTATTTCCCCTATGTATAACTGTGATATATGCAGATCTACAAGTAGTATCCAAACTAATATATAATATTATTTAAACCACTATCAAAATACTTCACCATAATTAGATGATATTCTCTAATACAAAGAATTCTCCCTAGGGTTATGCCTAATTTATTCTAACCGAAGTACCAAAATATAACTATAACTTCTAATGATACAATATATAGTGATCAAATCCTTTTAAAAAATTATTATATAATTTTTAAACTAATTATTACATAAAATTAAATGAACGTATCATTAGGCCTGCTATATTGGTTATACTATTTACATCAAACAAAATAAATGAACTAAAATAGATCCTATTTATTTTAATCTCTATAAAATGTTATTAAATCCCATTGGAAGATTGTGCCTCTGTTTTTTAGACCATCATCGGCCATTCTCTATGTGACAATGGCATCTGCAATGGTCCCTCCCTTATTAGATGATGGGGTGGACCATCATCGTCCCCCACATAGGTCCACCAATGCTTATTATCCCCTTTTCTAATCACGATTTCTCCCTGATTTACCTCAATTCCTCTGAGCCCTAATGTCCTTGATTTACTTAATGTCCTTATAGATCATCCTCTATAGAAATTGGAGTTCATTTATTCATCATCCCACCTTAATTTAATGCTTTTCATATTTTTTAAACATCACATTCCTTCAATGAATTGGTTCGACCAATTGCTTTGGAAGCATGGGGTATACCAGATCGTAAAACAATCATCCTACAAAACAATTTCTATATTATGATTCATTTTTCTTCCTAATAAGATTTGATATTAGCTTGGTCTATTTCCCCTAGGACTGTAAGAGATTCGGTTTCTTCCTATTTAGGTGGTTCATTGATTTCTACATGAACCACGGCTCACCAATGATGGTAAATTGTCTATGTTTTACTTAGTATCTGCTTCTATTCCAAAACCCTTTAATTCTTCATATTCATGGGAACAATTTTGGTGGGTATTTTGACTCTGATATTCCCAATTCTGTGGTATTCCATATGATCTCCTCAAAAATTTGTGTTAAGGTTAATGTTTCTCAATTACCTATTGAATATTCATCGATTTCGTTTAGAGTAGAGTTTCAATACAAAAAATTGGTTAACATTGAAATGTGGGTTGATTTCTACACTAACGTACAAGTGTATTGTTCAACTATATATAGCTTGTAAGAATGGTAATCGACTTCAGATGCATTATAAGGGGATTCAATTTTTTTTTGACGTTTTAGATCTTGTGTCGAATGATGGGTTGAGGGTTGTTTGTGGATTCATGGAACAAGTGGCTATTACTGAGAAAGAGTGTCATCCAAGATAGACTAACCTAAATGTTGGGGATGTGTTTAGTCAATTAAAACACAAATGGGTGGTTCTAGTCATTCATAAAAACCAAGGTCATCATGTCTTGGGTCTTTAGGTACCTTTTAATATGATGAGGCCATGTGTACTAGTAATGGAACTAGTACCACAGAGGGGTTATATGTGTCAAAGGAATTTCTCCCCAACTCTACTATAAATGTGGCTATCCAATTACATACTAAAAATGGTGTTGTGGATAATTCAAATCAAAACAAACATTCCACATGTGATGTTGAATTTACAAAAAATTGTTTGGCACTGGGAGGGTCACGTTAATAATTAATACAGGAAACTGGTTTGAAGGCTCGTTAACTAATGGATTGGTCAGTGCCCATCAGCAATAACACCTAGTGATGATTTTTATCAAGGGTATGGTTTCTCAAGGGAAGAGTCAAGTGATGAGACCACCTGCCTAGGATTATATATTTGAGAGGATGGGATTTTTGAAGTAGGGACTCAAATATGATGAGGAATATGGGGTGGAAAGAAAATATGTATTTGGGAACTTGAATTGTTATGGAAAAACTAAAACCAAAGGTCGAATAGAATATTAATTTATATAAAAACCATTGGATACTAGATCAGCTAAGAAAAAAGAGGCCCATAGAGAAGAGAATTGAACATAAAATTACACAGGAGGAGGTCCTATGTGAATGAAATTGGCCAGTAAGTGAAAATATGACAGATGGTATGATGGGAGAAAACAATGGGTCTCAAGAGGCAGAAATGGTGGTTGATCATGTATTCTCTAAGAGAACATATGATTAGGAATATCATATGAACAATAATGTCGAGTAGCATGAGACATCTAAACAGGTCCAAAACTGGGATCTTATTGTGCACTAAAAGAAGGATATGTTGGAAGATTTACATGCGATTATTTCTCACAAGAGGATTCTGATAGGATATCCGAGAGACTTATTCTAGTGGATACCAATAATGAGAAGATATAGTGGATTAATAAGAAAGACATTGTACTAATAAGCGGTTTTATTATAGGAAAAATTAATATGGATTAGTACATTCAGAGATTGTACAAAATGGTTGATTGGATTGAATATCTCATCAAGTATGATCTTCTGACTAAGGTATGCTATATTTATTGAGAATTATTTTTGTATAGTGTGTAAAATTGGATTAAATCATATTTTAATGGTTCAAACATCTCATATGGTACTTGATGTTTGTACTTTTTGGGTTATAATGTTCCCTGAAAAGTGTTTGAAAATAAAAAACAAGTAATTTTTTTTCAAATCCCATTGAGCTCCTATTATAGTACATGATAACATTAGTATTACATAATTTAATGGGGTAAGTTATAAACCTCGTTATGGGAATGAATATGGTAAAGAAGAATAGTATGTGATTCATAAGGGATAACATGGAATCATAAAATAAAAGGATCCCAAATAATAATATGGATGCATAAAATTAATAACATAGAATCATAAGATAATAAAAGAATATGAATTTTGTAGAAATATAAATCCCAACATAATCATATGTAATGTATAACTTTCAAGACAACATCACAAGGTGGATAGAGTCCCATAATTGATTCAGTTTAATCCATAATCCCATAAATAATATATAATGGGGAAAATATTTCTCAATTAGTTAATGCACAAAATATTCATATACATGCTAAAATGTGCATCAATAAGTGATCCAAAATGTAATTAAATCATAAGTAAAAAACATAAAAATTATTGATGGATGGACATAAGATTCATTATCTTTACACATATCATAAATAATGGAGGATTTATAATTAATTCCACATACCCACCCTACTATGTGTTTCTCTGTATTTTTTACACATTACCTGACAATGATTTTATTCCAAAAAAAATGTATTTTGGGGGGAAATTATTTTGTGAAATGAACATATAACTCCCATTATTCCATCAAAGGAAGGCAAAATATTATTGTAATATATGGTAGATAAATAAATATAGAATTTTAAATCATTACATATAATTAATTATATTTAGAATGTGGGTAAGGGATATAAATTTCAAAACAATAAAAAGTCAGTGGTTCAGAGCGATCCAATACCTTTTATGGGGATTCGTTCTGCACTTTAACTTAATATCGAGGATAACAGAATTATATTGGTTGATTAATTATTTTATATCTATTTGCATAAACATATATATTTCATTTATGATTTATCAATGATATATAATTATTAGAATTGTGCTTTAGAGAGCTATCGTCTCAAGGTTCCACGGTTGAAATTTTTGTGGATAGTTATTACTTCACTTATAAAATGTGAAAAAGTACAAAACATAAATGAAGTTGTTTTAATGTAAATTTATAAATTTAAATGAAGATATATATCAATATTTGTCCTTAAAATGGATAAATAATTTTTTAAAATGTTTGTATTGTACAATTGTTTCATTTTAGAAGGTTTACTGACTGTCATGACCTTGTTTTGTTTTATTTAGTAGTATGGACATATATTCCATGAAGATTATGAAATAATATTTATCATAAGTAATTATTTTATTTTATTCCATTATAATTTAATTTAAACATGTAATGTAGATTTATTTTGGAATACAAAAACTCATGATCGACAAAGGTGGTGAATAGAAATGACATGGACAACAATTTCTCTCTATAGAATAAGAAGACACGAGAATAGTCTGGTTTGAAATGCAAAGTTTTAAGGAATATTTCGTTAATAAATTAAAATATATTGATGTTATGAAATAAAATAGAATTAATTTAATTATTTTGATGCATGAAACAACATCATATGTTGCATTACATGCCACACTGAATTTTTAAATAACCAAAAATATTTATTTAATATAGTTTTTTAAACCTGAAAATTATACCCTAGCTATTAATCATAGAAATATTAATATTAATAAATAATAATTATATATTAAATATAATGTTTATATATAATTAAATAATTAATATATAAAAATACATAATTTTCTATAAATTCTATATATATGTTTAAAAATACTATTTTCTCATACAAAATGTTATTATATAATTTTGTGAAAATTATTTAAATTAATTTTTTTACACCTTTTGAAATAAATTTATAAAATTAAATAAAATTTCTAAATCATAATGAAAAAATTATTCTATGGTTAATGTTTTTTTTCATAAAAGTTTCATTTTTTAATGAATACTGAAAAATGCGGATTTTAAATTCAAAATTTCATTTTAGTTTAATTTATTTATAAAGATAAATTATATATTTTTTTGGTATAATTATTTCATGTGTATATATAATGATCTTATTTAGGTAATTTTAATCAATATCATATAGAACATAGATATAAAAAAATTAATCATTTAAATTGTTTCACTTTAAAAACCATCATTCTCATCAGGTATGCCAGATTGATTTTAAAGAAATTATTCACACCATTAAATTTATTTTTGAAAAATGGATTCTTTGTTTTGAATTTGAATAGTTTAAAATTTATGTTATGGTTAAAATAATTAATTAAAAAAATTAACAGTGAATGGAGTAAAAATTAATTAACAGGATTAAAGAAAAAATGGGTTTACAAGAGAGATAAACTAGAATTATAAGAGTTAGGATGGAAAAAAATAATATCGAAAATTTACTTTTTGAGTTTATTTATACCATTAAGATCATATTATCAGAAAATTTTCAATTTCAAGAAGAATTCATTTGAATATGATCCATATAATAAGTTAAGCAATGAAAATGAAAAAAACATACATTGTTTATTTTTAAATTCTATAATGTTTTGGGATAGGGAATAAACATCATTAGATTTATTTTAAATAATATTATGAAATATAAACGAGTTTTTTTATTATAATAATTTACTTTTAATTTTTATATACAAATTAATTACATTAATTTCTAATAAATATCAACATAGTAATTATTTAGTAAACTATTAAAAAATATAAATTATTCTAAAAATAATAAAAGTTATGTAAATTGGTTGAATAAATTTGATTCATTTTTTAAGATAAATATATCACTTATCCTAGTTTTAAACATAATTTAATAAAATTGAATTATTTTATTCCAATTTTGGACATTTAATATAAATGGATAATGTCAACGTTGATATTAATATTATCATATGATAAATTATATTTCATTAAATTTTTTAAAATTACTAATAAAAAATATTTTTAAAATACATTTTTAAATGAAAATAATTATCATCTACAGACCATCCATGGACCAATTATTATTTTAAAATAATTAAATTTACATTTAAATAGTAAAAACTATTTTAGCACTATCAGGGATAAAAAAAATTTGGTCTCTTCTGTTAAATATTAATTATCAAAATAGATATTCTTTCTATTTTAAAAATTATATATCATATTAAAAATCAATGGTTAATATTTTTTTTAATAACTCTCAATTTAATTTTTTTATATATTAGAAATTAGCTAGGATAGAAAATTAGTGTCCAAGTGAAAACCTAATGTGGTTAAAATAGGTAAATTGAGATTTTAATGATGAAAATTCATAGAAAAAATTTCTCATTTTATGGTGGAGTTTTACCACAACCATCTATTTCCTAAAAACCATTAATTTTTATATTTTCTTCCACTATATATAACTTTAACATTCAAATATTTAATTTTATATAGTTTTTACATGAAATCCACTCCTCTACAATAAAAGGGAACTCACTCTCCCCACTTATTTATTCCTCTCATGTATTTCAATCAACTATGATCTACAAAAATCACTTCCTAAAACCAATTCTATCATACTATAATCCTTAGTTTTTATATATATCAATAGAAGAAAGGATATAGTGAAAAACTGAAAATGGAAACCCGAAGAAGAATTAAATTCTTCTACTATAATTTTTGTTTTATTTTTTCATCAACCCCATTGAGATATTATTATTATGATGCTCCCACAAACATCGATGAATTAACATGGGCGGTGATCAGAATATAAATATTTTTTTCAAAACTAAACATATTACGTGGGTTAATTAATGTGGAAGTGTGAGGTCCAACCCAAGAAAACCATTGACTGGTTAGAAACTAATAGAACAAAACCATTTATAGGGATTCCTCAATTTTTGTCTCCACATTTTTATTTATCTAAGGCTAGGTAATTTGGATTTAGGTATATAATAAATAGGGGAATAATATTAATATTTGGGATATAGAGATAGGACAATCCAATATTATTCTTGGGAGAGTGCTACGAGTTTGGCTGTAATGTAGTGGAATTGTTACCAATTAGTTTTGTGAAAAAAAAATTTATCTTCCTATACATAAACTATCCCATGTTCAGGGTATATTTGAAAACCACATTTCATTATACTTGTCCTCTATGCGGAGAGTGACAAATGTTAATGGTTATAATCCTTCACAACAACAATTATGTTAGGTTCCTTCAAATTCACATCCCATGGTCAAGGTTATGCAATATAATGTGGTGAAAAACTATTATTTACCTAATCACATGACATATGATTAAAAATGCTCAATATATAGATTCATTATGCTCAAAGACACCCCTACTCTAAAACCCTAACCCTAGATGGATTTTTATCCAAGGTAGTGATGATTAAAATCTCAGAAATTAAAAAAATCTATAAGAATTTAGGAAATAATTTTTAAAGTAGAAATCATTTATAAAAATAATAAATAATCAACGTTAAAGAATTAATAACAACAAAAATATAATAAAAAATATCTTAACAATACATATGTTATGAAATAATGATCAATATTGAATCAAGAAAATTTAAAAAAAAATAAAAAAAATCACTATGAAAGAAAAATCATTAAATGATAATGGAAGTGTTGATAATGTATAAAGAACAATGCTGATATAGTTATGTAAAATGGAAATAGTATATCAATGGTTATATAAGTATTAACATATCAAAATTATGATAAAAACTATTTAATAAAGAAATTTATATTTTGGAATGAATATTTAAAAAATTTATAGAAAATAGTTGAATAAAAATGAGGGAAATAATAAATATCTAAATATTATATGTGTGTTATGCTGCTCATAATATTAGTACTCCTATAAAGTATAATATTTGTATGTCAAGAACATCATGTACTAGCTTAACTAACTTTTCCCCAACAGATGCATTTCATGTGATGTGTTTTCAAACCTTGTAGTTGAGATCCCTATTTACCGCTAATCAATCATGTCATATCATTAACCAAGAATGAATTCGAACTTTTCATCTCTGGTAGTCTCCATACATCATGTATGTGATTAAAATTTGTATGAATTATAATAATTGAAATATAATATTTTTGTAATGATTGTACACATCATATGCTGGATTTGAATCATGAACGATCATCATATGATGGTATGTGGTTTTCCATAAATGTTATCAATGAAGGTATACATCATTTATGTGTTTGCCAACATCTGTAGTCTACTTTTGAAAAAATTTCATCATATTTTCATTTTATTCCATATTCATAATTCTTGAGAAAATGAACTAGAACCTATTGAATTATCGAATAAATCATTACTAAACCGTAACTAAATATATCCAATATGTATATATAATTACAACTTATCAAATTCCCCCACACATGAATAATTTATTATCCTCTTGTAAAAAACCTAAATCTCAATAAGGATTCCAAAAGAAAAAAAATATAGAAAACATTCATTAAAGGATGGAAAATATTACTGTGTGTAAAAAATGTCAGTCCTCTAGAATAGACCCTAAACTGACAATCGTACATGCCTCATAGTTCAGTTTTTTTATCAATATTCTTTATTCATCTAATTATAATTAGATAACTACTTCATAAATTCTATACCAATTTTTTAATTTACACCACAATGAATATTCATTAATTATAAAAGGTAAAATTCAACTGGAGTTATGATAATACCCAAAATACATATTCCTAACCATAACCGTGTATTTTTTATACCACCTAAACTTTTTAACTATAAATAAAATATCAATCAAGGGGTATTTCGAAAAAAAAATGTTATAATTGAAAAATAAAATCAAGCTCAATAGGAGGGTAATGTCAAAAGTCTAATGCTTGATAAATATAAACAATGCAATGTAGTGACTCCTCCATGATCAAAAGGTATCCATGGATCAACCTGCTCAAAGTGGATCCATGAATATATCATGTATGTATAAAAATGCACAGTATTATGTTCTATTAATTTATTTTTATTTCAAGGATGTCATCTTAAAGAAATATATCAAATACATCCCCTATCCACATATGATTTATCATAGGATTCATCTGCATAGAAGTGTTGATTTTTGACCTTTCAAATACATGTCCCAATATATATTTCTTTCATTTTTTATTATATATATTATATAAAGGAACATTATATGAATATAAAATTACAAATTATTCATGGACCACATCATATTAGTAGTTTATGTTCCAAAATACATCTCCTCGATATCAACATCCCTTGTCTAGCAGCACTGAAACGTCCCCGCACATTCATGAAGTATAATCAAAAATAATACCCAGATAAACATTATATGGGATAATTTTCATGAAATGGTTCCATCCTAATATGGGTATTCATGGATACACTTCTTTTGTGAAGAAAATATGTAAGGTGGGTTCTTGAAAAAACTGGATCAAAAAAGATATCCCCGATCACATTAAATTTGTATTTCTTAAATTATAGCCTAAAAAATATATCAATGAATGTTATGATGGGATTATATTCCTACAGAATCTCTCAAGAAATATTCTTAGAAAAGAATTTTAAATTAGGTGTCTAGAATACCTTCACGAATGGGAGTATACAAAAACAACTATCAATCAATCAGGGTAGAAAATTTAGTAATTATTCAATCGAACACATGTTAAAAATTATTTTAATATGAATTCAATTAAAAAAACTCACCAATCATGATGAAAATATAATCATGAATAAAATATAGATTTCAACAATTCAAAACCAAATTTTTTCTTTTTTTTAATATTTTTAATGATTTTTTTAAAAATTGATTTCTATGGAAAATATTTCCTAGATAAATTAAAATTAACACTAATTCACATGTATTGATTATAAATTTCAATAAATACTCCCCCACATAAAATAATATAATGTATAAATAGTCATTGAAAGAATAATGGGAGTGATATCATTAAAATCATACATTAAAGTTAATAGGAATTTTGAAATAAAATGGTAGGGAATCGAGAGATCCCTATTATTAGTGTCATTCCATGGATAAAATTATTATATGTGTATTTAAAACAGGGATACCTTCATATTTTTTTAGAATATAAATATGTGTTGTAGATAAAAAATCAGTACACAAGGATTAAAAAGGTTATCATTTGTTAAATGGGTAGGTTCAAGACCTGAATAGTAAATTTAAAAAGATCATATAATTGAAGATCGGTGAGGACATTGATGTTCAATTCCATTCTAAGAACAGTATTGGCTTCAAAAGATATTAATCAAAAGAAAAAAATAGAAATAAAAAACAAAAATTTGGGTTTCCCCGCATAAATAACTAAAAATTACATTTTCATCAATACTGGTTTCTTCTTAAGTGAATTTGTGAGTGGTAAAGTACCCTTCTTGTAAAGGTTTTAGGAAAATTTTAAACATTTTCCCATTAATATTGAATATTATTTCTTCACCAATCTAAATATCAATTTCCCCATAAGGGAAAAAATTAATTACATAGTAAGTACCCATCAATCAAGATTTTATGCTTCCATTGAATAATTTTATATAATAATTCAAAAAACTATGTTTATCTATAAGATTATGGATTTGAAGATTGATTCATTGTTCATGTCACTTCTTTTTATTTTCTATAAAAATTTTGGAATTCTTATAAGAATCCTTCATTATTTCTTCTAGTTGATATAGTTGTATTATTTTTACCTCATCAGATTTTTGATAATCCATGATCCACATTTTCATTTCCCATAATGATTACTGAACTAATTCCATTGGTAGATGGAATGGATATCTAGACATCATATGAAAGGGATTAGTTTCAATGGTAATTCTGTAAGCCTTGATATACTCCTAGTGTGAGTCATCCTGTTTTAAACTCTAGTTATTTTTACTGTTGTTCACCATCGTCTCTAGGATATGTTTAATTACTCTAATAAAAAAATCTACCTTCTTACATTTATTATTGGTGGTATATTTTACATGACTTATACAAAATTCCATACTATTTAGTAATTGATATCATAGAATTATAGGTGATGTGGGTTCCTTGATCACTAATGAGTTATCTCGGAAAAATAAATCATGAAAATGTATTTTTCTTTAAAAAGATCATCACATCTTTTTGTGATTCATGAGTAGTCAAATCATCTTCAACCCATTATTCGGCGTATTTAACACAACCAATAATGTAAAATAATTCATTAAAATTATTAAATTTTACTATGAAATAAAAGTCCTTTACGTTGTAGAGGTCTACTTCCCAGATGTGATTTTCTTGATTTTCCTTCCTTTTCCCTCTTGTTATTGTCCTTAGGCATCGAAAAGAAGTGTGAAAAATGGTCCTTGTATCTTGAAGAATCACTAGACAAAATAAAAATCATTTATGGACATTATACATGGTATGTTCAGGTCCATGTTTCCCTTGAACCGGTGTTGTATGGAACATGTCATAAACACTTTTTTCATCTTCTAGTATGAAACATAATATTAATTTATCATCAATATTCTTAAATTGTAAGAAATCATCATAGAATTAATGTGAGTATTAAGACAAAAATATCATTCTCTTCTTATAGGAAAGGTTAGTGTAGAGTGATCATGTGGAAAGATTCTTTTCAATTTTTGAAAAACATGGTCAACCTTCAGTGTTTATCATTAAAAGGGTTTTATCATGGAATTCATCCTTGATGCAAAAAATATTTTCATTCTTGATGTTTAGTAATGGATCGATGCATACATATTCTATTAAATTGATCTTAGTTTCTTTTATTTCGTAGATTATGAATCAAACTCTTTTAATAGAATAATCCATCACATTAGCTGTGTATTGAAATAATTTTTTAATGTTATATATTTATGTGCTTCATGATTAGTGAAGAACACTAAAATAGATAGTTCAAGGTAGGAATTATTATTTTAAAATGAAAAAAATATTCCATAAGTTATTTTTTAATATCCGTATAATTTACCTATGCATAATTTAGTGTGTGACTAACACATAAAATGCGAAAAATGATATTTCTAACTCCCTTTAATAAAAAAATAAAATAGTAATTTCTATTTTGTCTCACATAAATTTCATGTACTTGTACAAATCATGTGATTTTTTAACAGAAACAGCCACCAGACTCTTCTTTTGGGGTATAAGAGGCTTTTTGAAACAATTCTATAAACTCAATGATAGTGTGTGCCACAAAATATTTTTCATGGGGATTGAAAATTCCTTAATGAATTATTGAATGTGTAGTCGTATACCATGTGGACCAAATATATCAACAGTGTTTTCATGTTTATAGGATCAGGTATATCATTTATCTATTTAATTTCATCTATGTCCACTTCCACACCCTGTTGTTAGATTTTATGTCCATGGAAAATGTGTCCAAAGAATATTTTGTGACACTTTCCCCAATTTAATAGCATGACTTTTTCATCATATAATTAAAACACTATATCCATATTACCCAAGTACACCTTTATGGATCTTCCATATATCTAAAATTAATCCATGAATATTTTCCATGAATTCTACCACCATATCATGGAATATATGTTTCATTCCTCATTTCAATGTTTTAGGTGTATTATAGATTCTACATAAAATACTTATATATGTGAAGGTTATAACCGGAAAAGTGAATGATTTTAAAAAAAACTAGAATTTATCATCCCATGGAGAATATGCCTCACACACCTCCAAATTTTCAAATTTATCTGCCTAGGAATATTTCTCCATTCTTATCAGATATGTATACATTAACATCATTTCTATCCTCCATTTCCCTTCATCCCATCATCCTCCCTCTCCCTAGTGGTCCTACATATTTGGATCATTCTTTTCATCCTCCACCAGTCAGAGTGGTGTTTGAGGGCCCTTCTATCAAAGTTGTTCTCCTTAATCCATATTCCTCAATGTTAGAATGTCTACAACATATTAAATCAATACTTCATAATACTCATCAGGTGGATATGTTGTATGAATCACCCATGATAGATTTTTTCTTGGATTCCTTTGTGGAGACTTTGGATTTACACCAGTGGACCATGGATGTAAATTGTGGATTAGATAAAGCCCACATCCCCATTTTTCATAATTTCATGGAATTTTGGGGTTTGATAGAACTATATTGGGTGTAGTGTTTCAATCCAAAGTCATTTTTTTCATCCCATAATTATTTTTTAGATTCTTGGTTTAGTATTCAATAATCAGTATGAAAGACGAGATTCAATCTATTTTGATGGATAATGAAATAATGTTTTTGTCTCAACCCTCCCCAAGATATGTTGTGGGATAACATACCAGGTCTCCCCCTTCCTTTTCATAACATATATTTTCTTCGTAAAATATGGAGAACACTTGAATCCTTCCTATGTGTGGAATTGAGTACCCTCCTACATCAAGATGTAGTTATGGCATGAATTTTCTTTCAGACCAACTTGTCTTGATCTTTTTCTTTCATGTATCCTTCTACGGGCTAGTGGTGGAAACCCTTATTTTCATCTTGCTAATGAAGTTATTCATTTATTTTAATATTAATGGACATTCCCTTAAAACATATTCATGGTTCAATGACAAGGATTCCTCCTCCTCCCCCCACGATAATCCTCTTCAGACCACACATATGGGGAGGAGAAGGTGTCTCCAGTAGTAAAGATGAAGCCAAATGATGTCCAACTATTTTCTAAAATTTCTACTCTACTAGAGTCCCCAACTATTTCACAAGAGTTCATTTCCAACATAAATGAGAACTATTATACTTATATGGTTTTATTCTTACCTCCCTTATCATCCAACCCATGTTTTAATCGGGCTCATGGTCTTAAGATGTGTCATCCACCGACATTGGGGTTGGAGGCATTAGGATCAACTGTTAATATCTCATTTACAAATAACAGAAAGGATGTTTTTTACTCTCCAGTACTCATTCCCAATGGCCCCAATACATACATCACCACTCCTGTTTATCTTGATATTTGTTTTAGTGTGTTATCTTTTTTTCATCGAGATGCATATTTAATCATTATTTCATCATCACCAAGTGGTGCTCACACTAGATTTAAAATAAGGGGTGAACTAGACTCAACGGATCTTCATGTGAATTCCCCATTGATACTAGCGAATAACAAAAAAATAAATTTATTTGATGATAAATTTCGTTTTTTGGAATTCCCCGGGGTTAAGAGACTAGGAGGAAACTAACATCTTGCCTTATAAGAGTAATCATAATAAGATCAAACTAGTGGAAGTCCTAGAGACCAAGAAAATCCATAAATTGTTTTTGATTTTTCACATTTGATTGGTCTTAAGAATTATTTTTATGGAGAAATTAACAACAAACATATAGAGATTTTATGGAGTTATAAACTAATAGTTGATCAATGTGATATCTTTAACCAAAACATCTTCACCAAAATCTATTTCGATGGTTTCTCCTAGTATTTTTTGTATGATTATGAAATGTGTGATACAAGGGAGAGGGAACCTTTTTATAATGTTCTTAGAAGCATCAAACCTATGGATGAGGTGTGGCTCATAAGAGGGAATTTTAATTCCATACTGGCCCCATTAGAAACAAATGGAGGATGGATATTTTCTTTGAAGGATAAGAAATAATTTTTAGTGTTTTCTTAAATTAATGGAGCTTTAGATGTTGGATAATCATAGGATATGTATTCATGGTGAAACAACTATAAAGGAAACTGGCATATGTGGTGTCACCTAGACTATTTCCTTCCAAATTTATTGTCCATTTCATCATTCATGAATGCAAGTTTGGATCAATTAGTTCATGATCCATATGAAATTTATCCTCCACTTCTACACCAAGAATATGGGAGTGTACATTTTGATTGATTATTCTATTCAATAATATTAGAGGTATACGCATCCTTCCTTAGGATAGTTCCTTCATCCGTGGAGAAGAAAATGGAAGATAGTTCATAGGTAGAGTTTCATAACAAGATTATGAAACTAAAAAAAGACCATCACATTTGGGATTGTAACAGAACATATCATTTTGTGGATATGGATTTCATTAAATGAGGCATTTACTATGAAAAGTTAGGGCTTGTTGATCTATGGGATAAAGAATTGTTCAGCCAACTAGTCATATTTAAGAGGTGTTTGGTTGAATTGGTCCAGGAACAAGAAAGGACAACTATGAAATACTCAAAGGTGAAATGGCCGAATTATGTGGATAAAAAAATTTCTTACCTTAAATATTTCATTGAGGAGGGGAACTATTCTACTCTCCATAATATTCTTCTTGTGGATTGATATTTCACCAATGAATCTCAAGTGGGAAGACTTATGGTTTAGTATCATTTTAATTAAATATTATTAGTTTTTTAACCAAGAAATCAGGCTGGTTACCCCTAATGAAAAGTTGATCTTGTTGACTCTATACCTAATGTGGTGTCTTTTGACATAAATTATTTTTTTAGAGGGATCCTAATGAACATGTTTTCTAGATGAAAATTTTTATTCTTAATTATAGAAGTTCCCTAGAACCAGATGGTTTATCAGTTTCTTTTAGTATTATGTTATTGGATATCATAACTAATGAGCTGGTGGAGATTATTCTGGAGAACTATAGGAGGAGAGTCTTCCCTGAGACATCTTTGAAAAAACCTTGATCCTTTTTCACAAAGTGAAAGACCCTTATTCTTTTAGACTATTCATACCAATAAGTATGATCAAATTTACATATAAAATCATTCCATCTATTTCAAATGGTTGACTGGAAATGCATATCAATATATAGTGTCTGAAGAAAAACATTATATTGTCATAGGTAATTCAACTCAATCCTTTATTACCTGAGCATATGAAAATAAGAAGGATATCAGTAAAAATTTCAATGGTTGCAAAATTTCAATTAAGCTTAATATTGACAAGGCCTATGGCCTAGTGGAATCTATATTCATTATTATATTTTTCTTATGAATGGGATTACCTAAAAGGGTTATTTATCTCTTCATCGGTTTATTTTGTTCTCTTAATATTGTAGTAACCTTCAAGGTGGAAATAATTGGGATCTTTAAGTTAGGTAGGGGGATAGGGTAGGAAAACTATTTTCTCCTAGGGTGTTTATCAGGGATCAACATGCCTTGATAGATTTATAAAAAAGTGAAACAATGATGAGAACCTTCATAACTTCCATTGTAGACTAAATCTCACTAGACTTTCTCACCTTTTTTTTGCAGATTATCTTTTCTATTTCACCAATGGTAGCACTATTTTGGTTCATGAACTAAAAATATCATGGAATTTTACTATAGGTGGAGTGTCCAACATAAAAAATGAAAAGAGTTTTGTATTATTATTAAAACCATTCCTAGTAAGAAGAGGTAGAAAAACAGAAAAAATATGGATTCTCCAGTATACATGTTCTAATTATCTATCTAGTGGACCAATTTCATAGGGTAATATTTGTATTCATCACATTGATGATGTTATGGATTGATTCTTCTTTCATATCTTGAATTTGAAAAATAAATTTTTCTAATTTGGGGGGTGTATAACCTTCGTTAACTGTGTTATAACTTTATCCCCATAAATATTCTATTTGACCTCAATGTGCCTATGATTGTGTTTTTGGAATATCAAGAACATCTTGGTTCTATTCTTTTGGGATGCTCATGCAAAAGGGATGTTTAAATGGGTTTCTTAGAATCAGATGTCCGAGGAGGACGAGGTTGGTTGTTTTAATCTATATAGTGTTTCTGATTCAATTTAATGCTTATATGATAATATGGTATGGAATTTAATGGGAGGTTGATTATTATGGGAAATGTTCGTTTTCCCATAATATGGGATGGATTTAAATGACTATAATGGAATATTCTCAAAATATTGGGCCTTTACACATCACCACATTCAAACACTATAGACTCACACTCAGTGGATCAATGTTTGTGGTAATTTAAATTTATTGTATGATAACTATGTGGGAAATGTGTTTAGGATCTCTAGTTTTCTGGTGTCTAGCCTCTCTTTCAATAATTCAAGTTATTTCCCTTTCTTTATAAATTTTTATCTCTACACACATCAACATAATGTCTTTCACAGTAGTACTATTTTATAAAACCCCAATAAAATATTTTTATGGTCTCTTAAACTATATTCTTATCTTTTAGGAACTTCAAGAGGATTAATTATGATAACTCGGTTAATGATGCATGAGTTGGTATTTAATGAGGCTATTCTCTTCCCACGAAACTATGTTTTCGTGTATGGTTAATATGTAACAAGGTGATTTCTTCTAATGAGGGGGTGAAATGGAAGTGATGCCAATCTTTAAAAAATGTCCATGCTACTATAAATGAAAGGTGTTTTCAACCACTCCCATTTTCATTCATTATTGTGTCATACCATGCCACAGAGAACCCTAAACCTCCTCATTTTTGTGGATGTTCAAGACATATCTGAATATTTATTACTCAATTCTTTATTTCTTAGTACTGATTATAATGATCATGAACAGTATGCTACAGAGTTTTTTTCATGGATGGTTGTTGGGTTATCTGGAATGTACATAATAAGATGAGACATGATGATGATTCATGTTCATGGGTGGAATTAATTTTTTGGTCTCATTCTTTAGTAGCGAAGATGGTCCTACATTCGAATAAGTATGATTTTCTCCTACACTACATAATGTTATGTCTAATAGGGGATGGGTTTTATCAGTTCATAGAGAAGCATTGAGGGTATATGGGTTAGAAGGATGCCGTCTCTCATAGGTATCATGTTAAATGTCGAATAATCATGTAAGGAAGGATCTATATGGGGATGTGGGTTTTATATGATTAAGGAAGATTAATGATTTTTTAATTCATCTTTTTTCCTATGGTAGATAGACTAGTTAATGGTTGAGGCCATTACTATGCTTTAGGGAAAAGAACAAGTTAATTCAGAGGTTTTTTATATGGAATTCATGGAATTAGATTCATCCATTAATTTCATGTTTATATAGGGGTGATTGATATTTTCAGTCTATTGTATAACTTTTTCATGCATAAAGGATTCTACTATCTAGTGGTATTAATCTGAATCATGTTTGAGGAGAGGGTAATTTAATGGATGACTAATTGTCATACTAAGGATCCTCATACAAAACATGGATAATTATTTAACAGTACATGATCTTTTCCCCCATAAGTGTGTCACTATTTTTCAGGTAGATTCTTTGGGGCTTCATTGTTTTGACAACCTTTAACTGTTTAGTCCTCGACCCCTTCCATTTTGTTAAAAAAAATTTCCAAAAAATTGTATAGACGTGATTGATGTTTTATATTGGTTCTATAAACTGAATGTAATTTGATTTCATCCACACTATCTTTCTAGAAAGTAATAAAATGCATTCCCTCGCAATCTTTATAGAATTTATCTATAAAGGGTGGTGGGAAATGATCATCTCATGATACCATATTGTGGTTCCTATAATCAATGCAAACTCTCTATCTATTGATGGTTCAAGAAGAGATCAACTTATCTTCAAAAATTTTACAAGAGTTGTGGAAGCATTATTTGGAATGAATTATAGTGAACTCACCCATTCACTATATGTTATAGAATATATCATTACATTATAAAAAAACTAAGTACTTATTTCATAACTTCCTCTTTAATTAGTGGGTTGTGTCTATTATGGGGTTGGAATTTGGTCTCATCACCTTCTTCCAATTAAATTTTAGGGGTTATGATTGTTTGGATGATCCAATTATGGTAAAAAAACTCCAAAGGAAATTGATTTTTTTGTACTTTTTTGTACTCCATATAAATTTTACACTTGTTTATTGGTCATCTATAACTTGATTATGACTGATCGGGTATCTGAAAACTCAAGTAATGATTTTAGTAAATGATTTTAATTCCAATGATGGTGTCTTAAAGAGATAAGGACTGAGACAATTTCTGAAGCTTGAAAGCCACATAGATACATCCGAAAAAACATGAAGTGAATGGCCTTTGAGGCTGTAAGTTGGAAATATGTGTGCTGGAGAGACATAAATGGTTTTTTCCACCATGAAATTGATTCACCTGCCCGAGGAAGATTACATTCCGGGAGAGGCATAAAAAGGTCCATCTCCACACAGATTCGAGCAGCCAAAACATCCAGTAGCCATAGACAGTTATCATACGCACAGATGAAAGATCCAACCATGTCCTCAATAAGTCGTATAAACAATGCGTTGATTAAGGGGAGAGGAAGACCTATAAGATTAAGCCAAACTGCATCCTAGAAGAGTCGTTAAGGATGTGGATCCCGATAAACCATCAAAACAATTTGAAATGCCACAGGCCACATGTATGGGACCTGATCAATTGGACATTCATGAAATCATCTCTGGAATAGAGAATGAAGAAGAAGTAATTTCAATTGATAATAGATACATGCGCAAGAGAATCCAACCCCCATGAACTGATGAAATCTTGGAAGAACGACAAGGGGGTTTCTCGCCACTAAAATGGCCCACCAAAATCTAATTTTGAAGCTCCAAAGCCACTGTGAGAGCCTTGATTAGGAAGGAGATTGTAAGAAAACAGTGACATCTGACAAACAAGGAGCATCCACAGGGCACTCTGGAAAAGGGGGAGGAGCCTGAGCAAACCAAGGTGGATCACCAAGGAGTGCAACCTTCACAGAAGGGTCACCCTAGGCACCAAAAGGGGGAAGGAGAGGCAATAATTCATCATAGAGATCCTCCAAACCCTCATGGGGAAAAAGAAAAGAGGGGGAAGAGGCAACTTCAGCAGTAGGGGGAGGTGCCAGAGTCTACGACAGTACAGTTTGGAGGAGCGGAACTGTTGAAATATATTGAAAATTGGGAAGCACATGCGCTGTGTTAAATCATATCATATTTTTATAATAAATTTAATACCCAGTCTATCATAGAAATGATTTTAATTCCAATGATGGTGTCTTAAAGAGATATGGAACGAATTGTTTGATTGTTTTTATTATCAATGCTTCAATGTAGTCTATATTATTATGGTCATTGTTTTAGTATTCTTCAAGGGAGTTGGTAACTCTATCGCTCTCAATGTTCTTAAACTCATTTCATTAATTAGTGAAAATATGTCTTGATAGTCAAAAGAGTAACTTACATGTTTGGAATCCACTTCTATGTTGATCAAAAAAATTTCATCTCCAACTATGAATATCATTCTTCCCTGGTTTATTTCTTTTAAATATATACGAGGGGATAGAAATATCCATCCCAGAATAACTAGAATGTCTCCTTCTTTTTCAATGTCTAAAACTTAGCAATATATTTGAAATATAATCTTACCAAATTTAATTATTAAATACACAATAAGTCCTCAATGACACTCAATGATTGTTCCACAAGTTTAACTGCCAATCCTATTGGTTTTAATTATTCAATCCCTAGCTTCATGAAGAAACTCATATGCATGTGATTTGTTCCTATAAATTGCTTAACAAATTCTATTTCAAAGATTCATGCAACTATCATTTAATAAATGGGGAAGCTTCTAGGGTATCGATTTTATGGGAAGTTTTATTTGAATTTTAGGATAACATTAGTCATTTATGGAAGTTTTGTCTAAGTTATACACCTTACTTTTATTGGTTTTTAATTATTTCATGAATTTTGAATAGGTAGGCATGTGATTGATTTCCTCAGCGAAGGGAATATTTGTATGTAATTTATTGAACATTTCTTGAAACTGATTATTTTATTTATATATCTCTCCATTCCACATTCATTCTGGTAATGGAAGGTGTGTTGGAACGATAGTGTGTCTACATAAAGACCTTCATTTTTTGGATGTTAATTTATGGGAGCTTTTTTGTTTATTATGATTCTAGGCTCTTTCAGTTAATTTATTACTTTTCTCTATCATTTTTATCATCACAAATGACATTCACCCATTTCCTATATTTCTTCAACTTCATTTCCTCCTCCTTCAATGGTTTCTGAAATTTCAAAAAAAATTCACTCCGTGGAACCATTTACATCACCTATTCTCTCGGTTATGTTTTATTGTTTCTGAGTACTGTACAATATATTTTGGAAGATAATGTTTTTGAAAATTTTCCAACATAGTGATCAAGATAATTAATAGACTCTCCATGGTGTCAAATATAAATTTATAGAGTTATAATCCTTTTTTATGATTTCAATATGAAGGAAGAGAATAGGTTATCAATATTTTTCTTCAGAGGTTGGGATTGTTGTGGTGTTCATTTTTGATATTACTGAAATTGATCAACTTTTCAGGTTGACAATATTGAGACATTGGAAAACGATGTAGGAATTGTTATTTTGGTTGAGGGATCAGACCTTGTAGTGCATACCTAGGTGGCATGTGATTTATTTGTAGAATCTTTACATTACTCTATTAAAAGTAACCTAGGTTTTACTATTGTGGCGTGTATGCCATCCTCTGGTGTTGGTTATTATTTTTATTCTTTCATAACAGTTGTTATTTTTGTCCTTATTTATTATAATTATTGTAATTAAAACCATTACCTTAGTTTTCATCCATACTTGAAATTTTGTATTGGTAGTAATGCGGGCCTCTGCACATCTTTTAGGATTGTATATCCATCACTGGAGCTTGAGTTGGTGGTCATGATGTAGAAATTTAAATGAGTCCAACATCCTATATAGAGCATATAAATGATATTCTTGGGAATTACTATATTATAATAGGTGTATTCTTTATCAAGGAATTCCTATATCACTTTTTCATAGACTTTTGTTATGGGAGACTTCATCTAGAATATCTTTTCTAACATCCAATATCTTGAGCATGAGTCTTCCATCAGCATATTTGTCTACTATATTACGGGAAATAGGATGATGTCCTGGAGAAAATGATTATAATTGAATCCACACATCTAGTCTATGATGTGGGAACATGATGTTTTTTCATTGATTCAACTTCATGCTCCATATTCCAATTCTAAATATTCATGGGTGAGGTTTTGAATTTCAATCTGAAGCTTCCATCTCTCGATTTGTGGGAATTATTTTTTATCCAATATATTTTCTAATTCATATAATGTCATGATTGACTCATGATATTTACTTTGTATCCAATAATTAACTCTATAGTGGAAGGATAATGGGCAAAGTATTAACCAAATGATATTTGGTGAAACACCTTGGTTATGAAGGGTATCCCAAACCTTTGAGAAATTACTGGTATGTTCATGGGGGTCTTCAATTTGATGTACACCATAATACCTTATGTACTGAATAATGTGAATGATTCAAGGATTAATATCAAAATTGTTCACCTTAATTGGTATATAAACTGTTATGGGTTCAACACCACTAATTAACAGCAAGCCATAGTCCATTAGATTTTTCTCCTACAGTAATGGTTTCCAAACATGATTATCAATTTGTTCATATTGAATATATTATTGGTTTGGTGGTTCAAGATCAGCATCCATAGATATTGATAAGCTGTGGGGGTGATGATTTTTTTATAATTCTTTTGATCAAAAGTGATTTTTTATTATGTGTCCAGTATTATTAAGAAATTCATGGGTCCCTAGAGAAAACAATAGCTAGAGTATGAGAGAAAGAAATGATATAGGTTTACTCTATGGAGAGAAAATGTAAAAATGAAAAGGGGTGGAAAAGAGAAGAAAATTTGGAGGGGTGAGGAAATTTGGGTTTGAATTAAATTTCTTGTTTCCAGAGCATAAACAATCCCCCACAACAACACTAAAATTCGATGAACATGCATGAATTATTTAATTCATGATACTGTAAAATATATTATATATTTAAAGTAGCAAACTATAGTTATTAAAAGTTTGTAGTAAAGTGGAAGTGTAGGGTTGAACTGATGAGGACTATGGGAAATTCAGTGGAACATAAATCAAAACCACTTAGATGGATGTCTCACAGTCTATCTTCAAGTATGGTTTTGACTATGACGAGATAGTTTGTATTTAATTCAGATAATTAAATATGTAATTAAGGTCAATTTAAGATATCTATAAAGAATATAATCCTAGATTTATCTTGGGAGTTTTCTATGGTGGAGACTATGAAGTGGTGAGAAGTTCATAATTTTGTTTTTGTCAAAAAAATTATATTTACCTACACTAAAAATAACCGATGATGAGGGTGTAGATGACATCCTAGGTTTATTACACATGGATTCTATGCATAAGGTGTCACAAGATAATGGTTATAGTCCTGGTCGACTCTAAATAGGTTATTTTCATTCAATTTCACATAATACAGTAAAAAATGTGAAATATAATGGGATTAATTTTTATTATTAACCTAATTACCATCCATAGTATTACCATGGTTAATTAAATAGATTAATTATTCTTGGAAACACCCCTACTATTGACCCATAACCTTTGGTTGATTAGACGAACATGCTAGTAATGTTCAAAAGCAACGAAATTAAAAAATACTATGCCTAATCAGGAGACCTTTGATAAAGAAGAAATCCATAATTAAATAAAAAATGATTCAAGGATAAATTTTTTAAAAATTTAAAATCCAATAAAAATCCAATTTTTTATGGAGATATTTTTAAATAATGATCAATATATAATTAAAACATATACAATGTAATAAAAAACACATTGTGAATAAAGAAATTTTGAAGAGTGGCACAATCATTGATGATGGATTGTGTACAGTGTTGAGATGGTCATAGAAAATGGAAACTAGATTCAAATTATCAAAAATTGATTTAAAACAATGATTTGAAAAAAAAACGATTAAATGATTGAATCAAATCATGTTTGGAATGAAAAAAAACAATAGGAAACATCAAATGAATAATGCTGGAAAAAATACGAAACTAAAGCTTCTCTAGGATACATAGCACTAATAATACTAATATGTTGTATAAGTAACTAATGTATATTTCATTATTTTAATTTACTAAATTATGTGACTTATGTATTGAAATTTACACATCATGTTAGTTGGTTTCAACTCATGTAGTTTATATCTATATATTCCATCGATGAATTAGATCATATATTTTACAATGTGAGTAATTAAAATTTATCCTGTCATGTAATCAATACACATCATTTATCTTATTATCTTTTAGTGGGGTTCTAAGCTTTGAAATCTTCATATCATGAAATGAGTGTACATGTAATGTAGTGGATTCACATCATGCATGTGTTTCATGGGATTGAATGTAGTCTTTCAGTCATTATCTAAATGATGTATTCCAATATTTTGTGTGATATAATGCATGTGGAGTATTATTTGTTCATTTTTAGGAATTTGTTCATTTTCTTCCATAATTCTAAATTCATACGAGAACAAACATGAACCCAATGCATTATCAAATAAATAAATTATAAACCATGATTAAATATATCCAATATATATATAATTTTATCTTATCATATACCCTGACGATTTACTAACCTAAATATCATCCATATAAAACGTTTTTGTTATGTTAAGGGTTCAACCTACAACCATATACACTCAATAAAATGGGTTAATAAAACATTATCCGTGTGTGCATCAGTCTACTCCCTCACAAAAAGACATCGTTCATTTTTACATTTCAACATTTCAATGTTGGTAATAAAGATAGATTTATAGTTTAAATATGATATTTATGAAATATATAATGTTATTATTCTCATATAAATATTATATCACACATAATATTATATATTTTTATATTATCATAGTATGTTAACATCATTTTTCTGTATGGTAAAATACTACCACATTAAGCGATGTAAATCCTTCATGCTTTAAATGGGATATATAATGGATGATTTTAATAAACATGTGTGATATATAAGAAATAAAAATTAAACTATGAGGATTATAAATGAGTATATCATATAATTTTCTTTCATTAAATACAATAGTAAAATGGAGACATTTTTAAAGTATACGTATGACCTTCCATCTCATTAAAGAGTGTATATAATTTTCATTCTCAAAATATTATGGATTAAACTAAATAAATATATATTGAATATATAATATATTTATAATTGGGATTGCATTCTATATATTATTAAACCATTATATTAGTATGTGGAAAAAAATAAAATGTCAAAACATATATAAAAAACCATGTGGTTATTGCATGAAATGTAACTTTATCATTGAAATTGATTAAAAATGGGTAATAAAAGTTCATAGGGAAATCATATATGGTATGATATATATGATTATGTTTCATTAATAGATTTATAATTGAATTATATTTATTATATATGATTTCAGAACATGTATGAAATAAGACTGGACTTATGGTAAGGGATTTCTAAGTCACTATTTACTTTTGTGAGACACAATTCATATTCAACTCCTATATCTTTTATATGGTTTAAAAAATCCCATGATTTTATTTTATTATTATTGTATTACTAAATCGCATATAACATATAATATCATGTATTTATATATTCTCCCAATATTTGCAATAACATTATTTAATTCATTTATGGGGATTATGATACAATGTTCCAAATTCGTAAATATTTTTTGTTTTCAATATCAAAATATATCGGGATTGTTCATGATAAAGTATCTAATTTTATATTACCGTTATCTAACTGACAATAATTCTCTTGTAATTTATTATCTACTAGATATTTAGGATACATCCATATAATTTCACAATGTTTACAATATATGTTACTTTTGATAATTAATAACTTTTTTCAAGAAAATATCACATTATTTATCACTTTAATTTGAAATACATTTTATTCCAAAACCATATTTTATAAAATGTTTTAAAAAAATGTTTTTGTAATATCATTTATGAAATTTTTTATGAGAATATATTTAAAAACTAATTTATATTTTAAAAAATGTTTTAAATGATTATTAATGATTTCATTATATGTTTTAAATAGTATTAATTAAATAAAATGATTTAAAAAAATGAATGTTTAAAAAATATTTTAAATGATTTTCAAATCATATATTATATTTTATGAAAAGAATATTTCAAATATACTTATTTTAAAAAAATTGTTTATAAATTTTTTATATTATATTAAAGCATCCTTTATATGCTCTCAAAAGATATTTTCATCTAAATGAATTTCCATGAAATTATTCCTAAAAAGTTTTATAAATGATTCAGTAATATTAATTTAGAGGATGTAATGGTAATTTTTAAATAAAAAAGATTCCTTAATGTTTAATGTTTTGAAATATTTGTTCTATGTGAAAAAGATATTTTCCTTAAGAAATTTTTCAAATGATCCTCTAAAATAATTTCCCATATATGATTTAATCCATGGAGGTTACCTATGCCTTAATGTAGATATCATACGTGGATAGAATTATTATTCATTATTTGAATTTTTTAGGTTAATGGTGACATTTTTTTTGTGAACTGTTTCTCTTACACTAGTTATACCATGATACAATGATTATTTAACCTGATTCATTTCAGGGGTTATTCTATGATGAAATGATAATTAAACCTACCACTTTTCCATAGGTTATGATATGATTAAGTGATTGTGATATCTTTTTAATTTCATATTTTAAAATATAATACATGTTTATTATTATATGGAAAACATTTTTATGATTTCATTATGTGATGGTTGGGACCTATATCTCCCTCAAATTCATTAGATAAAAATTATATCTCATGAGATAGAAATTATCCTAAAGAGGAGTGAATACGGTTCAGTAAGGTACTTTTTCTACTCTGTTGGGATTGGTACTTTTCTATGAATACTTTAATGGTTTGTAGAGTAAAAAATTCAATCATGAATAGAATTATAACTGATCTTTCACTAATATTGAAATTATTTTCCATAGTTATTTGTATGGAACAAATCCAAGTATTTTGGAAATTTTATTCTCTCGTGGGGTTATATTATTTTATTATCATATTAATTATGTCATATGAACTACCAATAATTTTGTTATGACTTGATATTGTTATATTTGATATATAGGGTATGGTTTCAAATTTTATTCTAATATTCTAAAACCATTTTTTCATATTATGCCTATATATATGCTTTATTTTTACTTATAGATCATCTAAGCTCTCCCTTTGTATGGTTTACTCTCCTCATGTTATGAATAAAGATTATAAGTAAGAGTAGTAAAGTGGAAGATATTTACTGGAGACATTGAAGATATTTCATAAATTTAAATGTTTTTGTTTCTATTTTCTAAAGCAATAAACTATTATAGTCTTCAAATATTTGTTGGTATAATTTAGTTAATATTAATCATAAAATATTTATTATCCATATTTGAGAATCCTTGGTTGTTATAGCTGGTATCAATAGAAATGTTTATATAACCTTTGGAAATAGGATTATAAAACATTAATGAGATCCTAAGGATACTTATAATGATATTTCTAGGGATTTATCTATGATAAGTCTCATGATTTGTTAAAATATTAGATAATGTATTGGATTGTTTTTGAAGTGTAAAGTGAATGGTTTATGAGAAATTACTTAAATATCTGGATACTATAAGTGGATGTTGATTTTTCATATGTCTATATAGGGGTAATAACATTTAAAACACCATATTGAGAAGGATTTAGTCGGGAACTCATGAATCATAATAGGAATTACTAAATACTATGTTTAATAATCCCATAGGATATGCCTTATAAATTAACAAACTATTTTCAAACCATCATGATGTATTTAAATAAAATATTATAATTATAGATCTTGGAAACACTTATTTTGTTCTAGATTATATAAGGTGTAATAATGTATCCATACAATATGTCATTTTCCATAATTAGGTGGTTTTCCACGAATATTAGTATTTCATAGGCTATAATATTTTTGTTTTAGTTAAAGATGGAAACACGAATGAACTTTGTTAATAATGAGTGTGTTGAAATTTTTTTATTAGCTGTCAAATGAGATGATGACTGTAGTAATGGAAAATAGGATTATTCCTAATCATTTTTCATGGAACATGAATAACAATGTATAACAAAACTAACACTTTGACTGAAAAATAAGAGAATGAATGATTTCATTGAGAATTTTGGTAGTCGAGGCCACCGATAAAAGATGATTCAATTTTCTATATGTTAATAATGTGGAAATAATCACTCAAGTGAATATATCAAGGGTAAAGGAATATGGTTTTATTGAGTCATGTAATGAAACAACGAATGTAACTATAGATGGAAACTGAAATGTTTAGATAATAAAATATATGCCGGTATTGTTATTCCTATGATATAATTAACTATTTAGTTCTTTAAAGGAGGAATGTATTGTTATTATGGAAATAGATGTCTTTAAGGGAATGCTTAAGAATAAAATCATCAAGGATATATGAGTAATATTGATATTTCTGAGGATAGAGAAAATGAAAATGATGTGTGAATGGAATGAAGTGTTATGGAATAAGATGAAAAAGAATAGTTAATTGTTTTAAAATTAATTGGGATGGAAGATATATTTATGTATT
The DNA here is from genome assembly GCA_963277665.1 of Viscum album. Lineage (NCBI taxonomy): Eukaryota > Viridiplantae > Streptophyta > Magnoliopsida > Santalales > Viscaceae > Viscum > Viscum album. The sequence continues at coordinate 2,021,095,366 of OY728121.1, read as the reverse complement.
ATAATTCACATATTATGTTACATAAATCATTAAATATATATTTATTGTTTTATATATATTTTAAATTATTGTTTTTGAAAAATATGTTAAAAGATTGTGATGAACTAGAAAATTTATTACGTAAATGTGATATTCATAGAAAATATCATATTAAAGGGAATATAAACCATTATATTTTCATGATATTGAGATAATGATTTTTACGTAATGAGATGATTAATTTAGGAATGGTAAATAGGATAGTATTGATGACATTAAAATTGAAAAATTATTTGATGATAATGTGTTTTATGTTATCATTACTAGAGTTTACAACCTTTTTGATTTAATAAATATATCCAATAATATATGATTTATGTAAGGATTGATGGAGAATGTATGTTTTTAGTAAGTTTTATGAAAATTCAGGTAAGTACTAAATTTCAATAGAATACTAAATATTGGTATTCACGTGTATGGTATGTGAAAATTATCACAAATTTTCATTTTTAGGGTATTAATTATATGATCATTTAGGAAATTTAATAAGAATAATTAAAAATATTGAATTTTTAATCCTTTGTATGGTTTTTAAGATAAACCATTTATAATATGGTTTATTTGTATCTTTGAATTACATTTTATTGATTAATGTATTTTTATATTCTTATCGGACAACTTATAAAAACCATTTTGTGATGATGAAAACTAAATATATGTAAACTTGGTTATCATTCAATCAATGTATCTCTTCATACATTAGTGATTCAGGGAGAAATCACCTTTATTTCATGGAGTAATAGATGAACTTAAAATAGATCATGCCCCAACTAAAGGATATGAATTTTCAAATGAAATGGATTAAAATAATGTACGTATATCTTCTCGTGAAAAATTATTCAACATTACGAAAAAAGAATTAGATGAAATTTGATTCATGTTATCAAGAATATTTATGTTATTAACAATATTTTTAAAGTGTCTTTGGTTTAGGTCTTTGTGATCATTGATATTCTCCAATCCATGCTCAATATAACTAACCATTAGTATTTGGGGGTTATTTTTATCTAACATGTCCATGTTTTCACTTCCCTCCTTTGTTTATCTATTTGGAAACATATTATGTGTTATTAAATTTGAAATTCATACATCTATTTCACTTTTTAAATAAAAATTTTATTAACCCCTTTAAAATTAGGTTTTCAATGATAAAAACAATTAATTATTATACATTTGTTCCCCAAGATGAATTTTGAAGGATAAATTCATATTAAAGGTTGGGGGAGAATATAAAACTGTTTTTTTAATGAAATATTTTTCTAATAAATTAAATTAAATTTATGGATTTCATTATACATATTACCAATTTATTCATTCTTCACATACAAAACTGGTATATCTTTCATTACATTCAATGCTTACTATTAACAAAACCATGATATATTATTAATTTAGTTAGTTAAATAATATCTTCATAACTTAGTTATTACACATATTAATAAGAATAATAAAAAATACTATTTAAATTTTAATTACAATGTTTTTATTTATTGAAAACAAAATCATAGTAAAATGCATATTTTTTATCACAATCATCAAATGTTTAAAAATTACAATTTTTTGAAAAAAGACGCTTCTAATAATTTTTTTGAACTAAATTAAAAAAAAAATAAAAATTTTATAAAATTAATATTATAAAATTAAATTAAAAATTTCACTCAAAATTTCAAAAATATCTAATTGTGAAATTTTATGATTTATCTAAAATTTTTATTTTTTTACGACTAGAGAAAAATAATCAGTATTAATTTAAAATATCCTTTTTATTTTATTTATTTATTTTTTGGTAAATTATAATTTAGATATTTTTAAAGAATATATAGTTAAGTAACACATATATTAATAAAATTTATGTAATTGGAATCATTTTTTTAATTTATATACCAAAACACTTCAATATTTTGAACATTTTCACTTTGGAAACATGATTTAGAGTCACAACTGTGAGATTAAATTTAAAATAGTTAATGATACTTCTTTAAAAATAATTTCTATAAAATAAATTACGTATTCTTAATAATAAAACTTTATAATTTATAATATGGTCAACAAAAATAATTACCAAATTGCGTAATTAATGAAATAAAAATTAATTATCATTGTCATAGTAAAAATGAGTTCATCGAGTGTTAAACTAGAATTAAATAATTTTAAATGACCTAAAATACCATCTAGATTTAAATTTATTAGTTTAATAAAATATTTTCTATAAATTTACCAGAAAAATAAAACATTATTTCCATTTAACTTTGAATATTAACCCTATAATAAGCTATGTCATGAAAAAGACAAACAATATAAATTTTTTACATGTAATTTGTATAATAATTTGAAATTGGAAAAAAATGTTGTTTTGGTTATTTAAATTATTTGGAAATTAATTTTTTTTAATAATAATTAATTTTAATTTTTATAAATGAAATTGAAATATTATATTTTTAAGACAAACCAATGTACTTATTATTTAGATGACAATTAAATAAATTAAATGATACTAAAAATCTAAAAAGTGATGTAAATTGAATGAACTATTTTGTTCCATCATTTTTTCAGATGAATATATCATTATAAAATGGTGTTAAAATGACATAATCAAATTTATTCATTGTCTTGATAATTTTTTAATTGAATTTTAAATGATGATGTAGAAACGAACATTAATGTTATTTAATGATAAATGATATACTATTAAATGATTTAAAAATAATAAATATACTATATTCAGAAAATTTATTTTTAAATTATTATAAATATCTTCTTTGGTTCATTTAAGGAAATTATTTCTTTAATTTCTAATATATTGACCCTTAATAGTAAAAACTCTTTTAGCACAACTATGGATAAAGTGGTGTTTTTTTCATAATTATGTTAAAATAATTATCTATAAAGATTGGATTATAAATTTATAAATTATATATAATAAATATAATCAGTGGGTGTAAATTCTATGATAACTATCAAATTATTTTAATTTAAAAAAATTAATTTCCAATGTTAGAAAATTTGTTACCCTCGTGAAAACCCTAAATGGTAAAATTGGAAAACATAAATGATAGTGAATAAAAATTTTAGAAAATGTTTTTTATTGAGTGTTATAGGTGTGGAAAGAACATATCATACCTATAATAATTTACTTACCATATTTTTAGCTACTAGAGTTATGATTCACTACCCAATATTGAATAATTTAGAGTATTTTCGTGAATGAAACTCCTCCTCTATGATAAAGGGCCACTCACTCTACCAAAATCTTCATACCACTCAAACCGTTATTCACGGACTAAATAATCACTAATAAATTCCAAAAATCAATCTATTAATCATTTAATCCTAATTTTGGACATAAATATAACCAATAATTGATTTAGTGAATGCCTATGTATGATACCCAAAAAAAGAGGACACGTTCCACAATGATCAATTTTATTTTATATCATCCTCAAGTCCATTAAATAATTTTAATATGATGAATATATAATAACCTCAAATATATTAAATATATACTAATATGTTTTTATGTAAAGGTGAAAACCTTCAATCTCACACACTTCCTCCAATTTTGTTACGAATCATTCATTCATGTGTACGTCAGACTACCACCTCACAAACTGATGTTTTTCGTCATTCCATTACCACCATTCATGGTTTGGAATAATAATGAGTTTTTATTTTATATATGATATATATTTTCTTGTTATACTTTTGGAAATAATATATCACCCATACCTTCATACTTTCCATTTTGTGGGAATATGATAACATCGTTCATGTGTACGACGAACTACCGCCTCGCGAAGCGATGCCATTCTTTCACGCATTTTGTGGATTGTATTAATGATTGGTTTAACAATCATGTGTGATATATATGACATAAAAATTATAATTAAATGATAATATATATATATATATATTACTTTTATTTATTTTAACATGATAAAGAAACCAAAACAACATTCATTCATATGTGCAGATTACCATCTCCATTAACAGTGTATATCATTTCCCATCACAAACTGTTTTGGAATACTATAAATAAATATTTACTGAATACATTGGATACATATATCATGGAATAAAATATGGATATTATTATATAGTTATATATATTATTAAAATTAAAATATAAGAAGCCGAAAGATATACAAAAAAACAAATCGGTTATTACCCAAAACATAACATTAACATGGAATTATTTATAAAAAGGTAATAATAGGTCACAATAAGATAATATATGGTATGATATATATGGGTATGTTCATATAAAATAAGTAACTAAAATTTATAATTATTATATAGTATTTTCAAATGTGTATGAAATAAGTCAATTATTAAGGTAAAATATTTTCCTCTTAATTTTTACTTCTATGAGACACATTTGGTATTCAACACCTGATTATTTTACATTACGTATATAGTGACCCTAAATTTATATTATGATGATAATCCTAAAAACTAATGGGGTTTACATATCCATTTTATTATTTCTCTTTCTAGGATTTTATGGTTCAAATTCTATCCAATCAATAAGGGTTTTTGGTCTCGATTTTCCTTCATTGATAAGAATCTTATGTTATGAATCTATATTAAATTACAATTTGTATTGATAGAACCATTTAAATTTAATATCATGAATTTATTTATTTTCATAATATTTTGAATTTATTTTATTTTATTCCATGAGGGGTCTTTGTTTTCAATTTTACCTTTGAGAAAAGATTTTATGTTGCAATCCCGTCATTTATCTGGAATGTTTATAATCACATCTCCAATGTTTATATCAATTAATATACCCCTCAAATGTTCTTATTAATATTTTTATACTCTATCTTATTTTTGATATATCCAAGTAATATAACCAATTTTTAAACTATTTTTCAATATGATAATTCAGAATATGTTATTACTAAAATCTAAAATTATTTCTCTCTTTATTTGGAAATATATTTTATTCTTAAACCATATTTTACAAAAAAAAAATCAATTATTTTTTATTTATATTTTAATTTATTACTTTGGAAAATGTTTTTTAAAACATCTTATGTTGTAAAAAGTCTTTTTGAATGATTAAAACAGTTTCCCATATAACCATTCAAAGTTTATTTTAAAAAAAGAATTAAAAATTTTATTATGTTCAAAAATTATTTTAAATTATTTTCAAAGAATAATTTTTACGTTTTATATGGATAAATTAAAGTGAAGTATTTATAAAATGTTTTATGTGTAAAAATATATTTAAATTATTTTCAAATATTAATTTAAAACTCTTAAAAGAATCTTTTCATATAAAATTATATAAAATAAAATTATTTTTAAAATGTGTTTTAAATAGTTTTAAAATAACAATTTATACATTTTCATTATTATTTTCTATGAAAAAGGGATTCTAATTTTTTATTATATAAAAATATATTTTCAATGTGAAAAGGGTATTCTCTCTAGGAAATGTTTCAAATGATCATTCAAAATTATTTTACATATAATATTCCATCAAATTATGACAACTATTCATTATTAGGGATATGATCCAAGGATTAAATTATTATTCTTTATATGAATATTTTGTGGATGAAAAGTTATTTATGAAACCTTTTTCTATTCCATGTGTTATACCATAATAAATTTGATATGAAACAAACTTTTTTCCATATGTTATGCTATGATGAAATTATAATTAAACCGTTTCCTTTTGAAGAGTTTATAATAAGATGACATTTTTACAATACTATTATAATTTAAAGGGATATGAGTTGATTAATTTTTATTACCATTTGAAACACATATGTATGTTTTCATTACATTAAATTTGGGTCCTATATACCCTAATAATGGAATTGGTAATGATTTATATATAATTATAAATATAGGAATAGAATTAAATTGTGAATAATTGGAATAAAGGAACTTTCCCACTATGATGGTATATGGAGTTAATATTGACTATTATGAGTGTTTGGGGAGTGAACTCATTTCAATATAATTTAGGATGGAATGTAATTTTTTCCCCTAATGATGAATCCTTGAGATAATTTACTAAGATAAATTAAGAAATAAAATGTTAATATTGAGATAGATATCTATAAAAAAGTTTTTTAAAAGGATATCAATGAGAAAAGGTGATGTTAAAGCATAGAAACATACAACTTCACCTAGTTTCCTCACATCATCAAGGTGAAAAAAATCCCTAAACCAATCTTGATTAATCCTTACTCATTGATCATATAACAACCATGATCATTCATTCACATTAATTTCATTATTTATTACATAAAATTACACAAAATACAACATAGAAGTTTGATAATTCTATTGTCATTGGGAATTAGTTACATATCATATAATCTTGAAACATGGAACAACACAACATTAACATAATCCTCCATAAAATTATTTTAAAATTACATTGCTTCTAAAATTTCACAGGATAACCTGGGGACATACATAACAAAGGGGTGAGCTGTAATTCCCAATTAGGAAATAAAAATAGAATAACTTGAATAAGTTAATACATATTGTACAATAGTAATATCAATGTGGAATAAATTTTTTTAGAATCATAAAAATAAATAGTGAGGAATGACACATCATGATAACATAAATGAAACAAGGAAAATGTGAGAATTAAATAAATAAATGCATCATAAAATTAGGTGACCAATAAGTAACAAGGCCTCAAATTGGAAAATGTCCCATAAAGGAATCAGGTTCACTCCCCATCACAACATGACGTCTCATAATACTAAATGTTACCCAATGTATTGTATTTATATATAATTACTTATGTAATTTAAACTTTCATTTCATTCAAATACTTATGTGTTTCAAATATATCACACAAAAAGGATCCATTCATCATAATATCTTATTCCAAAATCAAGAATTGCGTAATAAATAAATTTATGTACCATGTAAAATATGTATAATTGTATCAATTTGAAAACCCATGATTGGGAATGTGTTTGTTAATCATTACACCATTATTTTTTCCTAGGAAATCATGATGAAATTTATGAAGCATAAAAATATCACTTTGAAGTTAATAAAATGAGATAGTGGGAGAAAAAGGGTTCTATAATCATTTGAAAATAAAATGGATTGTAATATGGACATGGTAATATATGTACCCATATTATTAATCTGAAATAGAAGACATAAGATAATAAGGAAACACAAATAAAGAAGATAAGGTGGTGTTTTCTTTCTTGAGTGTTTGACTCTAGAAGCCAGGGAGGAGCTTCTTGAGAGATTATGTCTCTTGGGGATGACTCTAGAGAGGCACGGGAAGGGTAGGGATGTGATTCAAGTATTTTTATTATGGAAAAAAGTGATATTGGGTGGGTTTTACTAGGAAATGAGTGTGGATGTATTTATTATTTCTCAAACCATGGATTTGGAATTTATATAATAAAATAACCATAACAAGAAAAACATCCAACTTTTTTCCCATGGATTCAACAAAATCGGATTGGTAATAATTATTTTTAATGTAAAATAATATAACATTAAAAAATATAACCATTTATTATGTTGACGTGATTCATATATATAAAGAAACAATTTTAAAACCTTAAAACATATTAATGGTTTTGGAGGATTCATAAAGGCTTTATAAAATTAATAAAATTAAAATAGAATCACATCATATTAATGTTAAATAAAATATTTGTTCATGTATACAATTTATAGTAGTTGTTAAAAAACTTTGGGTTATTATGATGTAAAAATAGATAAAATATATTTATACAGTATTTAATTTATTCCAAAAAACCCTAATTTCATTGAAAATTATGAAAATTTCACCATTAAATAATTTTGAAGTTATTATTATATAAATAATATTAATTTTATTGAAATAATTTTTAAAAATATTCATGTTGAATTCTGAAATAAAAATATGCATTTTTTTAAAAATTACGGGTTTTTTTTGACAAAAAATGTTTTCGACCACTTTTAAAAATTGAATTTGACTTCATAAAAATTATATGATAATTTATATTTGTTTAAAACAATTTTATAATAATATTTTATTGAAATATTATTTAATTCTAAAACATATTAATTCATTAAAAAAAAATTCCTTAATTAAATTTTAATGTTACACAAAAAACCATAGGGTTTTATTGTTTGAAAATAAAAAATCATTTATAAAGTAACAAAATTAGGATGAATATCTATTTATTATTATAGGAAAAAATCAAGTATCTAATCATACTAATAGGGTCTTAATACATGTCCCTTTAATATTTAAGAAAACTCACTAAGGTTAATGCGTGCAATGGTGATACTTTCATTTTGTTGTTCAGCATACATGGTTTGGGTTGTGATCCCGATGAGCATGAAATTATCTCATAAATATTTTTTCTGATGATTTATTTGTCAGATATTAGCTTGGAATTGTTGAAGTGAAAATTCCAGCTATGTTACCTCCCTGAAAAGCTCTAATAAATGGTATTTATAAGGTTTGACCCTACTAGTTGAGGCCTCACTTCCTTTCTCGATGTCAATTGAATTTATTTAAATAGCATATTTATACTAATCACGATATCACTATTTAGTAGCTATATTTTTAATGGTAAATATTCTTAATGGTATTTTAAACCTGATATAATATAATAAAACAAATTTTGTTCATTTGGCTTCTCTAATCAGATTATAAAACTATAAATTTAATTTTAAAAACGTGTGGAATTTTATTTATTAAATTTAAGGTCATTATAATCATCCCCCCTTATGAAATTTCAACCTCGAATTTTTTCAACCATAATAAAAAAATTTGAGGGTAACATTGTTTTGTCACCTACTATGGATCCCATATCACTTCTTTAAACATGTGGTTTATCCACAAGACTTTGATAAGGGTAATTGTATTACTTCATTTTAATTTTTATCTTAAATATAAGGTCTTCACTCACTACTCTTCATGGGAATTTTCATTCTCCAATGTTACCAAAAATAAATTGAGTACATGTGAGGGGTATGATATAGACATTCATAAGAGGGATACATGTAATACATTGTGTACTTGAGATAGGTTTTTTCGCAGTGAAAGCCGGTAGTCCACCACTCCTATGAAATCAAGGATCTCAAATGGGATTCAATATATCAAAATAAGATTTCCATTCTTCCCAGATATCATTACATTCTTCCATATTGATATGTGGAGGAATACCATGTCACCGACCTCAAAATTTATGTCTCATCAAAGATTTTCAACATATCTCTTCTATACAGATTAAACAGTCTTTATGTTTTTTTATGGTTTTATCCTTTTCCACCTCTTCCTCGGTCAAATCATGAACAAGTATTTTATGTTCCATAACGTCATTCCAACATTATGGTGTTCTGTACATCATCCCAAAAATAGATTCATAGGGGGCCATATATATTGTTGATTAGAAAATGTTATTGTAGGAGGACTCAACCAGAGGAACATGTTGGTCTCATCCTCCTTTGAAGTAAAATTTTCATGATCTCAACATTTCCTCAAGTTTATGTATAGTCCAATAATATTAGACATCCATTATAGGTAGATAATTCAAGCTTACATTCACCTAGATATATAAAACAAGTTTTAGTATCTTCCAGAACATGGAAGAATGTCTTCAATCACAATTGTATACAATTGATAATGGTGTTCAACACAACCTCACCACATCTCTATAGAATATCTATACATGTTTATCTAGTGAGAAGTCCTCATGAATTGAGATATTGTGAGTTTTCATTATACGAATAATTTAATCAACCCATATAGAATTGTTTCCACTGGATGTCTTCGAATGTATAGTGAAAAGGTACATGGTGATGTATTCATCTTTACATATTGGTATGGGAAACCATTTCATCATCCCATTGCACTATTTTCTTCCAGCCTTCAATTACTGACATAATGGGATCATTGTTTTATATTCTATTAGCTATTTCATAATATTATCCCATCAATAGTACTCTTATATATCATGATAAATCAATTTGGTACCTAGTTTGAAAGAGTAGGTCAAAATATATAAATCTTCCAACAAATCATCATTACCTCACGATTCGGTTTTACACATAGTAGTGAACAAAATCTTACAACTCCCTCAATAACAATAAACTATAAGGATTTCCATTTCCTAATAGTTTTCACTTTCATATGAATTTTTAAATCGTCTCTCTAATTATTATTTATCTTATCCATATGGGATGGTTGTGAAATCATTTGTGAATGGATTGGTGATATTCCTTCTTTTATGGTTTCCATGTATGCCCTTTACAAATTTATTTGATTGAGTCCTTCCCAATTCTCAACAATGTCAAAAACATTGGTTCCTTTATACATAGAGCATCAACCACATTATTGCCTTTACTGGGATGGTAGTGGATTGAGAATTCCTTTTCCATGATTTTCACTAACCAAAATTTTTGGTGCATATTCATCTATTTATGTGTGAATATATATGTAAGTATTTTATTATCAATATATATTTCACACATATGACCCAAAAAAAATTACCTGCATATTATAAATTGTAATATATCTAAATCAAACTCTAGATAAAGTGTTTGAAAGTTTTGTTCACTAACATTCAACAACATCAAATCATAGAATATCATGTTGTTATTTTTCGTTAACACAAATTCTATTCCCTTCCATTATGCATCACTGAATACCATGAAAAGTTATCAAATTTTATGTATTATAAGAATATTAGTTGTGATAATCCTTTTTTCAAAATCATATAACTCTCTTCAGAATCATCATTCCAAAAAATATTGAATACATTTTGAGTAATCTTGGTAAGAGGGTATCATAATCCTGAGAAATTTCTCAAATATCTATGATTGTAACAACATAATTCCAGAAAATAACAGATTTTTATCACATATATTATAATCGATCATCCATAAATTGATTCTATATATAAAGGGTCTATAGTTATCCCATTTATTATGATGATATGACCCAACAATGATACATACATCAACCAGAACTCACATTTTCTGAAATTTTTATAATGGTTTTCCTTTCGTAAGGCCATTGTCATAGCTCTCAGATGCCCCTCATGATCCTCCTTGTTTTTGGACTATATTAGAAATTAATCTGTACATAACACCACATATTATTCAATGGAATATATAAAGTCTTTATTCATCATGTACATGGATATTTCAATATTATTAATGTGTATGGATGTTATTACTATGAATTAATAGTGCTCATACATTTTAAATAAAGTATCCTTGAGGATATCCTTAGTCGTTCCTCTAACATGATAATATCATGATCTCAGATCAACCATCGAGATGTAGTGTTCTCAACATAGATGATTAAACAAGTCATAAATCTGTGCAAGAGGATAAATGTTCATTATTCTGATATTATGAAAAAATGCGCATTGACCCATCCCTCTCATTGAAGAAGAGGATTGGTGAACACCATGGTAAGTCATTTGTGCATATGATACCATTATCCTGATTACATTTTAGTCATTTATTTATCTTTCTATGTTCAAAAAAATCCATTCAATATATATTCTTGGATAATGGAAGTTCCCCAACTACAATCTCAAATGAAAATTAATCATCACTGCTATGAGGAAGTCTAGACAAATCCTTTGAAATAACATCAACATATTCCATCATAATGGGCATGTCTTGAAGCATGATATTTTAATTATAGTCATTAATTATAGAAAGATAGTCATACCCATAGGGAAATAATATCCATGCTTGATATTTTGGTTCTTAATAAGATTCATCAACTCATTGAATTTCTACATAATCACGGTTGATTCAAAATTGGAAGATTTATGTCCTTCTTGCGGAAAATAAATTATTTTATATATAAGGAAATCCTATCAATTCAAAAAAATTAATCAAATTACACCAAAGGAAGTATGACTAGGGTGACATGGAATTTCTTTCCAAAAATTTGGATATGGTAAATATTAAATATATGTGATGCAACAATTCCCCCATTTTTTCACCAATATATCAACTTCCAATATTTTTGGTGGTGTTTGAATAGTTCTACTAATCCTTGAAGAAATGAAGAAATTAATATAACCAAAATAAAAATGTAAATTCACCATTATTGAATGTATAACTACAATACTTATCACCACACTCTTTCTGGATCCACCTAAGTGGTATTGAAGGAAAAATCAATCCCATGGTGCCTTAGAGGTAGTTGGTTGTCTTCGAAAACCCTTAGAATAGTGAAATTGATTGCAAAGTCACCACATTATTTACAGATGAAGAATAGAAAACTAAACTAATTATTGAAGGTAGCCTTCCTTTCCTCAATCCCATTGTTTTGATTCTCATGTCAGCAATTTCAAGCTAGGATTCCTTCCTTATCACAACTATAGAATTTACTCACCCCCCTTAGGTGGTTTATAAGGTTATTCTTTTCACACATTGGACAAGTGGGATGTTTAAATTTCATTGCACTTATATATTTCTCCATCAGATTGAAAATATTAAACTCCATGTTCCACTTCTTATCTCCATGATACCCTTGATATTCACTAATCTCCATTTTGATTTTGAGTCACATCATAAAATTTACTCCTAGAAATCAATTTCTTAGATCGCTAGGACATTTTATATAGGTTTAACACCACCAAAGAAGTGGGGAATAATGTATTCGAAATTAAATGAAATCCATAGGTGTATTGTGAAGGTTTTTTTATGTCTTCCCCGTATTTCTTGATAAATGTTTCTTCTTTATTACTTGTTGGAAAGGAAATCTCATTCCATTTTATTTATTAGAGTGTGATGAGAATATCTATCAAGAACATATTCTTCAAATCCTTCTACCCCATGTCTTTGAGCACTTTATTCAGATTCATACTCATGATCAATGTCAACCATAAATAAATTATTCCCTCTATACGATAAATGGATAGTAGAACCTTTTCAATATATAAACATTAAAGGATGGATGAGTTCTTCTAAATGGATTTGATCCATTCTTCCATGATTATGGGATAAAATGATCAATCAAAAGTCAAAGTAATTTGTGGATTAATGGAATCAATTGAAGCTTGTTTTTTCTTATGGGGATTTAATCACTCCACCTAGTCCAGGTTTCTATTCCAATTGTAAGTCAGTTTTGATTGTATGATCACAATATTTTTGATTCCCACTCCCACTGGGTTAGGTATCACATTAGGGGTACTCATCATATTACACGTCACATTAATTATTTTCCAAATTCATCATATTTATAACCATTTTGTAGAAAATAAAGAAAAAATAATTATAATTATTTTCAAACTATAAAAACATAAACTTGAATTTAATTAAATTAAATGGATAACATATAAATTACAATTAATTACTTAACATACTAATTTCTAGGATTAAATATATATTATATGTGATCTATTTACAAACATTAACTATTACTGGATTCTTATGGCATTCTTAAAAATGGATAATACCGAGATTACGAATTTACAAAAGAATATCCCTTAGGAGTTCAAATACAGGAGTACATCTTGTCCTGTTGTCATGATCCAATTCATGGTAGAGTTTATCTCAACGCCATGTTTTTGGGTTTTACCCCTATGTACAAATATTCCAGAGCCACATCCACTTGTAGTGTCTAGACAGATAGATTTTCCTGATAAATGATTTAATATATATATATAAACATGCATTTTAGGATGTTTTGTTATAAATAATTTATCCCTAATTATTTCTCCATTTTTTTCTAATCTGAGTCCGCAAAATAACTAAACATTTCTTTGATACCAAATATGACAACCCTTCTCTTTATTTCATATTTATTTAGTGAGTTAATAGAAAAAATTACATATAATACATCCTTAATGTTTGATAAGTATAGTGAATTTGGTAATTTTGAACATTGAATAACATCTTGAAACATGGGACAAAACAAAACTATTGAAAACTGTATTAATAGGATTTTAAAATTCCATCACTTTTAATATAGCATGGGATATCCTAGGGACATACTTAAGAATGGGGTGATATATAAACCCTATTAAAGGAATAGAAATATAATAACATGAATAAGGTAATACATGTCACACAGTATACATATCAATTTGGAATAAAATCATTGACAATCATAAACATGAACAATAATGCATGATATGACATAATAATTTAATGGAAACCATGGAAATGTTTTAACTACATAAAATATTGGATCAAAAAAATGTCAAGGATAATTAGAAAAACATCGTTATAGAAAAAAGTACAATAATGAAATTAGGTTGACTCAGTTTCCGAATATGACATGTCATGAAATTATGCATTACCGAATGAATTAGAGTGGTATATATTTCTGGTCAAACCCATCAATTTAGTTTCATTCTCCAACATTATTGTTCCACATACATCATACAAAATGGATTAATTCATCATTATATTTTATTCAAAAATCATAGCGTGTGGATTATATAAAATTAATTCCTATTTTCAATGAATTTTATGTTTATAAAGTTGAACACCCTTGATAGGAAATGGGTATGGTATTCACTGCACAGTTGTTTGGGAATCTAAATCACTGTGAAATTTCGTAAGCATAACAACATCACATAAAAATAAATAAAATGGTATTATGAGAGAGAAAGTGGAATCTATTGTTTTTTATATAAAATTGGAAGTAATAGACACATGGAAATATATTTCACAACATTAGGAATTGGATATAAAAGGCTTAAGATAATAAGGAAACCTGAATAAACAAGAAAATGTGAGTATCCCTTGCTTGATTGTGTGACAAAAAATGCATGGGATGAGATTATTTGGAGTTTGGGTAATCCATGAGAGGACTCTAGAGAGGTAATGATAGAGTGAGGACGTGATACATAGATATTTATTGAAGATAAAATAGATTTGAGATGGTTTTATATGAAATGAGTGGGGATGTCTTTATTATTTCTAAAATGTATGTTTTGGATATGTGTGATAAAATTAAAATACCAAAAAACAACCAATAGTTTATTACAATAGTTAATTCCAATTGATAGTGTATTTAATTATTTTATAATGCTATATTTCTGATCATAATAAAATAATACCCTTGATTATGTGGATGTGATTCCTACTCTTAATGAAATGATTTTGAAACATTAAAATTTATTAATGTTTTTGGAGGATTCATAAAAGCATTATAAAATTAATAAAATCATAAAATTATAAAATTATTTTAAATTTAAAAAATATATTTGGTCTTTTGTACCAATTATTTTATTTATCACAACACTTTTATCTCATTATTATGTAGTCATACACAAATTATATTTATATGATATTTAAATTTTACATAAAAAATCAACTATAATAGAAAATTATGAAAAATTCCCCGTTGGATAAAATCATGTTGTTATGATTCCAGAAATAATATTCATTTTATATTTTTTTTAATATGTTAATTTTAAAATTTTTAAGAAAATAGTATTTTATTAGGGAATGTTGGTTTTTTTGACAATAACACTTTTGAAACACCTATTGAAATTACATGTGGTTTTATAAAAATTATATTATCATTTATATTTGATAAAAATTATTTAAAAATAATATTTTATGAAATAATAATTTATTCCAAATTCATTTAATTCATCAAAATAAATTCCCTAATTAAATTTAAATATTACTAGAAACAATTTCTATGTTTTATTATATGAAAATAAATATCATTTATAATGTAACCAAAATAAGATGAAAATATATTCATTATTATGTAAAAAAAATAATGTACATACTCATATTTATAGGGACATAATACAAATACCTTTAATACACTTAGAAATCATCTATGGGGAAGGTGTGTGGCCCTGAGACTTTTATGGGGTCTTTTGGAGTACATGGTAGGTATCATGATCTTAATGAGCATGAAATTCCCCTGAAATTAGTTTATTTTCAGCTTAATTATTTGGATATCATCATGGGATTGGTCAAGGAAATTACTTGGGATTTTATCTCCCTCTGATGCCCTGATAAATAGGATTCATAGGGTATGATCCTACTAGTGGAGGTCATCGCTTCTTTTTTCTATGTAAATTGGATTTGTTAAAACCATATATTTATAGAAATCTAGTCTACCCTATTTAATAGCTATATTATTAGTGGAAATGATTATTAATATTATTTTAAATATGATATATTATAATAAAACAAAATACTGAAATTATTTTTCTATAATCATATTATAAAATAAAAAGATAATTTTAATCTGAATGGGGAAGTTATTTATAACAGTGTTTGTCATTAGAGATCAACTATACATCCCCACCCAAGTTCCATAATATGAACAAAATATAAATTATTTGTAAATAGACAAGGTACTCTCATTATTTTATGTATTTTTTATATCTATATTTAATTCTAAATTGAAAAATTATATCTCAGGGATCCTTATATAAAAAAATTATTGATGTTCTCATTAGTATAATGTCCCATGATTTACATATATAGACATTACATCTTTTCTGATGAATATTCATTAAATTACAAAAATAGACTCCTAAAAATCATGATGGTATAGTTCATTTCAATATATGGAAATATAAGCAACTGGTTCATTAGATTTATAAATCATCTCCCAGTTAGTTCCACATAAAAAGACAAATTCTTAAAAATATAACATGTAATACCTTTCATAATAACCTAGATAATACAAACAGAAGAATGGGTGACTATAGAGGCTTAGTAAGAGTAAAAATATGAGATATATAAACATAATGTTCTCATTAGGTTATGCGAAGAGGAGAATAAAATATTAAAATGGTATCCTATATATTAATGATAAAAATAATCTTTTATGTTATAAATATAGTAGTTAATTTGATATAAATATTAAGGATGATAGAGAACATTGTCTATTAGACTATAATAAGGTCATAAGACATGGAATTATATCACATACATAAGCATAGAAAATATTTTCCATAGTATTAAAGGATCATTGAGAAGTCTATCATTTTGGAATGGTTTTACTTCCCAAACAATTGAAATAGTCAAACTTCACACTCAAGGATATCATATTAGAAAAATGTATCTTACAAAACAGGTGAACCCTCCATTCCATTCATTTTTATCGCTTGATATTTTAATCATTACCAAATTCATTATTGGGAGATATAGGTCCTTCACATCAAAAAATGAAAATCATATATATGTGTTACCCATGATCATAAAATATTAATCATTTTATAACCCATTTGATGAAATTAGACTCCTAAAAATTTCCACATAGAATAACCTATGGAAAATAAACTTGTTTCATATTATTTTCATGATTTCATCTAAGTATAACTCCTTTAAAGGAACCATTTTTTATAACAAATATGTCATTATAAACAAAAACCATTCATAGAATAAATATGAATAGTATCTTTATATCATATCCCAAGTATGCATAAGTGAGATCAAATTATATCATCTTAGATGGAGAATGATTTTGAAAAATCAATTGGAACATTTCTTGAGAAAAACAGTTGTTCGAATTTCAGAAACCACATATTAAAAAATATTACAATTTTAAAATAATTTTCATTCAATATATCCAAGAAAAATAATTAATTAATCATTAAAAATAATATAATAAATTTCATTTGGAAAATAAATTTTAATTAATTCAAAAAAAACTTTTTAATACATAAATCATTTTCAAAATAAATTTCATTGAAAATAACCATTGAAACTTATATAGAAATCTTTAAAATTTAATTAAATCCATTTTATGGAAAATAATATTTACTTAAAAATATAATTTTTAATATTATGATGTAATTTAATATTGTCGAAATAATTTTATTTGAAAATAATTTTGAAAATATATAATTGATTCTTTAAATAAAATAATTTGTCAAGATTGTGTGAATTTTTCTTCATGTATTACATTTTAAAAATGGATTACTTTCACATTTTTAGAAAAATCCAAATGACCATAGTTTTTCAAATGAAACATAGAGTATATTTTTTTAATGTTAAACAAGGGTAAAATTTTCATTAACAAATAATTTATAGAGTTTGAAAAAAAATTAAAAACATATTCACAAGTCAATGATATGGATGGAAAGGCATTTTCAACCGAAGTGATAAATAAATACAATTTTTCATAAAATAATAATTTTGAACAATTGAGTGTATATATAGAAGAAAATGATAGAATGAAATTTATTCCCATGAAACAACCAAAAGAGAATAAAATTATTAGTATTTTTGAGAGTTGGATAATAGTATTTCTTCATCTAAATTATAAAAATAATCAATACCAATAAACGATGATATTGTATCACATAACCATTACCACATCCATAAAATTGATTTATAAACCCCCAGGAAAAAAATATAATATGAAAAATAAATTATAATCATAATAATTATACTCATGATCTTATATTTCCAATGGTCTATATATACATTTCATAAAATAATATGGGTATGTGACATAATATCTATTTCAATGATGGCATGTTGAGACAAAAATAATATGCATTAATTATTGACTTTATTCATACAGATTCAGACATCTTTTACAGTAAATATAGACCTATAATACATATATTACAAATAAATACTCATATATATCATACAATAAATGATTTACTTGTGACCTTTTATTGAGGTTTATTTACATTTCCATGTTAAAATAACATTTTGGTTAATAATTTCATTGTTTTATGTATCGGTTTTAATTTTGTATTTTTTGTGTATTCATTTGGATCATGGTTACATAATCTCCCAAATGTTATCCATTATAAAATTATCATATATATTAATTATATAATTATTTATAGTATTCCATAAGTGCTAGAGATCGAAAACCAAATACACCATTCAAGGATATGGTAGGACAAATATATGCATGAACACTATTTAAATTCTATTGATGGATCAAATTAAAGGTGGGTAAATTATATGTAAGATTCCCAAAATAATTTTGAGTTTATATATCTAATATAAATTTAATTACTATTTAAATATTACCTTCTATGAAAATCATTCATGAAAAAACAAATCACATCACTTTGAGAAATGGAAGCCTTCTGTACACACGAGCGACGTTATTGTTTCCACAAGGGAATGTAAGAAAAAAATATGTTGTATTATTATTAGAAAAATATAAAAATATAATTAATATAATATATAAATAGTAAATATATATTTATTTATCGAATTGTGATGTGGTGATGGAAAAATAATAACATTAGTTCGAGAGGTTGGAGTCTACCATACAGATAATTGAGAAATTATTTTTCAATTTATGGGAATAGAATCAATTTGTATTTATTTATGATTATAAAATAAAATATAATTATATATGAGATTCAAATGTTATAATATTATCAAATTTTAATAATATTTTAAGAAGGTGGAGTAGTATATAAAAAAACATAAGTTTAAAAATTTTACGTCTTCTTCGGAGATCCTATTTAGGATTATACCTAAAGGACACTTATGAGGGTTTTACAATTAAAAAAAGGCCAATAGAATTTCTGTGGGGATTTGAGCTATTTTTTTTTTGTTCGATATTTGTTGAAAAAAACATTTTTGGATATTTTAATAAGTGGGATATGAGGTGGCCCATTATAAGTCGGGGGGAGACACACATGAAATATTTGAAAAGAATACAGGATTAAAAAAATTAAATAAAAAATTCCACCATTATATGACCGTAAATGTGATATGGATGAAATATTTCCATCAAATGACTATTTGGAAGTTTTTCAAGGTCATTTGAATACCAATATTTTTAGTTTAACCCCTAGATAAACTCATTTTAAACACAACCATGATAATTAATATTATAATTTAATAATATTAAATGAAACAAATAATTAATTTTACCATATTATTTTAGTTAATTCATTAATATTATTATTAATTAAACAATTCATCCAATTTTTATTCAAATAAGTGGGAAATTTTATCTTAATTTTAAACGCATCAATGACTTGAGAAAGAGGATTTCCAAAGTATAAATATACAAATGATTAAAAAAAATTTAAATAAAAATTCAATATTAAATTAATTAAAATGTATTAAATTATAATAAATACTATATAGTTTAACTAATTTTACTTTTAAAACCATATCAATATAAAATATATATTTTAAATTCATGGAATGAAAACATAGGTTTTAATAAAAAAAGTATTTTTTACTATTCACTGAAAAGATTATCTTCATAGAAAATAATTAAAAATTAACACCAATATAATTTTAACACTCTAATTTAAAAACATTTCCAAATATAAATTTTATAAAAATATAAAAAAATTAATTTTAAATTAGTTTTACAATATGTGAAAATACTGCTTTTAAACAAATATTGATTTGGTTAAAAAATTAATTTATTCATATCTTTTTCAAAGAAAACACGTGGGATTAATGTTAAAATTTTAATTGTTTAAATAACATATAAATATAAATATAATCATTCTAAAAAGTGAATTATTTATCTTATTCCATTAAAATTAAATTTCGTTTATTAAAATTAGTTTTTCAATGTAACATTTCATTTAGTTTCAAATGGTTCAAATAATCATATATAATTTATCGTCATAAAATAATTTATTTTATGTATAAGTTTAAACCAAAAAAATCATAATTTTTTTAATCGTATTAATACCTTCCATTCCAAGATCTATGTTATAACTACAATATTAGATAATTATATTTTGATAGTATGTCATGTATATTTAAAACAAAGGGGTTCCTATTGTACGACATATTGAAAATTAAAATTTATTAAGAAAAATTAATTTCATAAAAACTAATGGTGGTAAATTATAACCCTAATAAAAAAAATTTAGAAAATTAAATCCATAAATTTTATATAAAAATATACAAATACTTATTCCTTATTATATCCTAAGTTTCGTGTGTTGCTTCATCTGGATTGTGGTCTCAATATAAATCATTAACTAGTTGTGTCGTATTGTTTCATTTAAATTTTAATTTCCAATAATGAATCTTTATCCATTGTTCTATGAATGAATTTATTTACCTAGGGGTTTGACCAATGACTTTAAAACATGTGACACATTATGAATACACTTCCCCAAGAGAGATGCAAGGAAGACATCATGAAGCTTAGAGTGTTTTGGTGGATGTTCCAAATGAGATGGTAACATCTCAATATTATCAATAATTTATAAGGGACTGATATATATAGGGGATAGTTTCCCATTTTTTCCAAATACCACTACATTCTTACTTGGTAATATTCATAGAAACTCCTTATTACAAACATCAAATTCCATATCAAATTGATGATCATCATCATAACTTTTTTTAACGTTGCGACACTTTCATGTGTTTTTGAATGTCTCGATCATTATCTAATATTATATTAAATATCTTGGGTACAAATATCATTAAATGTAATACATAATTACCACACAATGTAGATCACAAATTTTTCCAACATAGAGCCTATAAAGGGTATATTTCAATAACTCATAATAATATATTATTGTATGAAAACTAAAATAGAGGAAAGTATTGATTCCAAGAAATAATGAAACCCAGAGAACATGATCATTCTATATCATATTATGTTTCTATTGTTTTATTAGTCATTCCATATTTCTTATGAATATATATATTGATAAATATATACTCTATATTGAGAGATTCAGGGATACTACTCTAAAACGTTGAGGTAATCCTTAGATCCTAATCATAAATAATGGAATGTGCTAATATATGCATAAATGATACACAGTTTATGTATTTGGTGTAATGATGATCCAAAAAAGAAATATTTTGTGAATGTGATAAAGTGTAATGTATTTGAATGGTTTTAAAATACAAACCATATACCAATATCCCCTTTATATATTTTGGGGAGTCCAATGATAAAATTAATGGTCATTTGTTCAGTTTTCTATTCTGGTATGGATAATGGTTGGAGAATCCCCTAAAACATTTTTATCTCAACCACAACTTATTGAAATTTATAAAATTCCAAATATTACTATGTGGTAAATTACCCTTAAATAAAAGATTAAATTCTTGTTTATATCCTACTGTAAAGAACCTTTGACGGAATTGGGGTGTGAGGGGTGTATGGGGATTGTTTGGAGTCTGGAACCAAACTATTTAGTAAAATAAAATAAGCCACTAGGTTAGTAGAAACCAAGCAGGAGAGACCACACCATCTGATTAACCTTGAGAGACCAAGGTAGATGTCAAGAAGAGCCTGTACGATTTGAGGAAACTACGCATGTAGAGGGGGACGCTCTTGTAGGGGGCCTATAGTTTTTAGTAGATAATAAATTCATGGTTTTGGTATAGTTAGACAATCCATGAATAGTGATTATGATGTTGAGAACTTAGTATAGTAAAGAGATAATTTTTGGCCAACAATTTGTCAAAAATCCATGCCAATCTGTGAGGCCCAGTATTTTGAAAAAAAATATCAAAATGAAATTAAAATGTCTTCTTACCTGAAATCTATTTTCATTCTCCTTGTTGATATTGTAAAACAATCTGGAGTCCCTCTTGGAAGACTAAACGTAGGATTTTTTATGGATTCTACATCTAAAAGTATTGTAGATCCCTATCATTCTTATTGGACTCATGCATGTGATTACTCCATTCCATTTCTTTTATTCTTCATTTTTCATGTTGTTGAAGAAGTTATTTTTTGTGAAATAATATATTCCCTATTTTCATGTTTTTACATAATCTTCATTTTTAGATGGATTTGGATCAAATCAAAATATGATATTGAATGATTAATGTATAACATACTTACATTAGGTGGTCGATACTTTCCATTAGTTTTTTGATACTTTATACAACTAGTTGTTATCAGGAGGCACACCAAATATTATTCTTTATGCCCTAAAATGAATTGAATATTGAAAATGAACATAATGGAACCTATTAGGGATTCCCAATAGTTCATTGAGACTCATTTTAGTTTTTTCCACATCCATGGTCACACATGTGTTATTCTATGGAGATTTACCTTCTGTTATACCACCCATAAGAGGTGTGAATGTTTTCCTAGCTATTGGAAGGCCATTAATAATTGAATTTAATTTATTTAATTTTTGAGAATTTAAGAGATGGGTTTCATCCTTTTCCATTTTATACATGATGTTAATTTTACATGAGTGGGTAAACTCATGGAATGTAATTATATTGGAATTTTTAATTGAGAGGGTAATGTCATGGAATATAATGCTTGTGATTAATAAATGAAATTAATGATAAAAGATTCCATTAGATTCCCTGGATGTTGTTGGAACCTCCTTGGGTAGAGTATGTTTGACACTCTGTTATTTTAATGATCACAAACCATTATTCACATTGTACTAATGATTCAAATTTTGTATGTTAAAATTTTATATGTAATACTCTTTTTATGATAACTTTTATTTGTACCATGGTGAGTCCTCATTTTCCGGGAGTCACTACCAAGACCTGTTATCGTTATAAAGAACATTCCACTGAGGTGAGTGACCACCAGGATTTTTACTTTCAGTGGAGTCACCGCTAGAAGAGCTACCACAAAAACGAGCTACTATTAGACATGAGTCACTATTACTACTGGAGGAGTTACCACCTGAGGAGGTACATCCAGAAGCGATTCACCTCCATTTTCTAATTCACCACCCGATTATAATAACTAGTGCTATCGGAGGACTATGGCATGAATGGATCATTGACTATTTTTCTGTGGAGTTATTTTTTAACAAGTCTTCAAACGTATTCAAATAATTAAGAATGGATTTTGGATCTGATGATGCTATATATACGTGAAGGATCTCTCTTTATTGGTAGGTTACAAAAAAATTAAAAAATTAAAAAATAAGAAGATAAAATCTATGAAATCTACTTGTGTACTATATCTTTTAATTTTCACTAGCATACTAATTCATGTTTTGTGAGGACAAAATAACATTGAAGACTATAATTCCTCACCAAGATTGATTGAGATTATAATTCTTTATGATACTCTGCCTGCTCAATATTCCCATAAAAATCCTGAATTCATAACCAGTACTGATATGAGGATATTGGTTGATCATTTTAAGCATATCTATTTGTTGGTGGATCTATTTAACAGATTATTATTTGAAGAATGTGGTTTGAAAGACCGGGAAATAGTACACCATATTGTTAATAGACACATAATGATTCATTTTTCATCAGATGATGATCAGATATTATCTTGTTCTAGTGCCCTATAGTCTGTAATGGACTCTGCTTCTTCCGGTTTAGATGGTCCTTTGATTTCTATATGAAATGTGACCCACATACAATGATGAATTGGGTATGTTTCCCCAAACACCCCCTCCCATTTAAAAACCAATCAATCATTTGAATTCTTGGAAATTTAGTGAGAAGGTACTTATGGTCTAATGGTCCAATGCGGGTTATTTATCTTACTATTTATCCATGGTTCTATGTTGAGGTTTATGTATCACGTATTCTAGTGTGTGTTTTTCATTTTACTTATTGAAGAGTTTACATACAAGAAACATCTTCATTTTTGAGAAGTGGGTTGATTAATCTTCTTCCTACAAGCATTTCAGTCATTTGTTGTCATCATGTCAGTGCGGGGTTTCAAACCTCAAGGGATCAGGTCTAGATAGAAATGGTTATGGGTTTGTGGAGGATGTGTAGAAGGGTGTTCATTTTGATGGTTACATGGAGCGAGTAGTTTCTGCTCAAAATGAAGCTCGTATGAGGATAATTGATGCTAAAGTGGAGGATGTTTTTAGCCGACTGAAACACAAAATGGAAATTGAATAAATTTAGAACAATCTGAGATTTGGGGGGATTAGACATAGGTGGGATTCAAGGCATTATTTTCTAACCTAGGATTCGTTATATGAAGAGGCATTGTTATTTGGAAATGGATCTTTATCAAGGAGTGCATTCGAGGGATAGGGGCAATCATGGGCCATGGATTTACTCCAGGTGTGGATCAACAGTCACCATATAATAATGGTATGTGGAAGATATGACTCATATAATGAATTCTATAAGGGGTATTGTAATAACTGCTAACTACATTGGTGCTAGGAAGGTCATGCCAATCAGTAGGATCAGAACCTGATATGTAGGTTTGAACATTTAAATATTGGTCTACAACAAACTTGAAATAAGACATGATGTGGTTTCTTATGAATTTCATGGTCTCATGGGGGCAGAGTCCAGTGACAAGTTATCCAAAATAATCAGGAGTCAATGTAGAGGGAAGTCATGGAAGAGGGTCTCATAATCTAAGGAGGAGGAGAAGCCGAAAAGTTAGCAAGGACCACAATAGAAGCATCCATATTAAATAACACAAACCCAACGGTGGAAATGTTTTTTACTTCAAAACAAATCCATTGGAGACCAGATATTCCAACAAAGAGAAGATCAATTAGACAGATTTCCAAAGAATTAATAAGACAGACCATGAGAAGGCGCAATGTGAAAGTTAGAAGATAGTCTATATAAACAATAAAAATAATGTTATTGGAGAAAAAATAGGTTACAATATTCTCGGGTCATGATTGAACTATCCCTTAACAAGAACATTAATGGGTGGCCCAATCCGAATAAGGGAGTTTCCACTTTCTATCATTGGAATAAATCCAAGGAGTTTCCAACCATGGACATTATCGGTCACTTGGAAGAGGTAATGCTGGAAGACTGGCTTCTGATTCATGGAACTCAAGATTATTTTGATAGGATGTATGAGAATAATTCTTTTTTGGATACCAAAAAATATAAGGTAGAGTATCAACAAGCATAACAATATTCTGGTAAGTGGTTTTTCTGTAGGGAAAATTACTCTGGAAGAGTATATACAAATATTTAACAAAATGGATTATTTGTTTGAAGATATTGTCATAGATAATCCAACCATAGTGGTATGTAGTCTCTATTGGAAATTACATAAATATAATGTGTCTAATAGGATGAAGTTAGATGAAAATGGCTCTTACATCTTATATGATACCTGAGTCTTGTATTCTAAACTGCATGGGTTCCCACATTCCCTTATAGTGTTTATTAAATAAAAAAACGTTATTCTCCATTCACTATTTTTAATCAGTTATCCAATACACATTGTCCCATGGTCCTTCTTGAAGAATACTAGTTATTAATTTCTTTATATATAAATATTTTCACATTATTTTTATGGAAAACGTCACTATGTGTCCTATACTTTTCATGGCTCCCATGACTAACTATGGAATATGATTTTTATCCTGGAAATAATGATTTTACTGATTGTTTAACTGATCCTATTTTTGGATTTATTTTATTATAATTATAATATTATTGGCAGTAGTTTATTTCCATGTGGATGGATTATGTCTCACTTTGACACTGAATCTATTTTGTATTCAATTGTGTCATTGTTTTGATTTACTACATTATTTTAGATTAAATTTTTATCTATTAAAAAATAATTACATTGATAATTAATCTTCACTAGAGTTTATATTTATTTTTATCAATGTAAATTGATTTTAATAGTTAAGGTATATCTAAACAATTTTTCAACTGAGATATAATCATTCATTAAAAAATAATTTAAATGGAAAGAACTTATATCGGCCAGCTATTTTTATTAATTGGCCACTTTATTTTACGTAAGTGGTTTTTATTTTACACCCTTTATTAATAGAATTACTTATTGGGAACTCAATTTACCCACTATTAGGTTACTCAATCTAACCAATATTCAGTATCAAAGGTTGCTTTAATGAAAAAAAATGACTGTGATTTTAGTTGTATTCTAATGACCTCATTTTTATGAAAATTTTAAATTTTAGTTCCTTATGGATAACTGACAAGAAGGATATGCTACCAACAGAAAAATTTATTTTAATGGTACAGATTATTCTCAATGGAAAATTTAATTGAAAACTCCTTTAGAATGTATGGGTTTATACATTTGGACTATAATAGAAGGTCAATATAAAATACCAAAAAATGAATAATTACATATAGGGATGAAATAAAATCTCATTAAAATAATAATTATAATTCAATGAAAGATTTTTTATGTGCCTTGGGAGAGGATGAATAAAGTATATTATCTACATGCTTATCCACTTTAGAAATATTGGATACCTTATCTATTTCACATAAAGGAACATCAAATAACAATAAAATATGATTAAATACCTACACAATAAAGAATGATATTTTTAAAATGAAATCTGATGAACCTATATCAGATATGTATCTCAAGTTATATGAAATAGTAAATACCTTGAACACATGTGGAAAACAAGTGATATAAAAATATCAAGTGATAATATTTTTTGAATTATTACTAGAATGATAGAGAGGAACATTTATGTCAATTATAGGATCATCTTATTTGCGTAAATTTCATGTCAATGAATTGATATGAAAGTTGATTACGTTTGAATATTATATTAATGTGAAAAAATAGGCTAATGAAGATAAACCAAAAATAATATTAGTATATTTCAATACATCTACCTCTAGATAAAAATAAATGGTACAAGTTAAAGATACTAGTGTATAAGAATCTCTTTAAGATAATGATGAATAAATGTCACTCATGGCTAGAAGATTCATGAAATAATATAGGAATTAGATGTTCATTAAAAAAATATAATTTGAATACAAAATTATGAATATAATGGAAAGTGGAAAAGGATTTGAAAAGTGGGTACAATCAAACATAAATCACTTGACAAAAATTTCAGAGTAAAGGACACATTAATGTTGACTGTCCAAAATTGAAATATAAAAACAATCATATGGTTATGGATACATGGTAAAAGAGTATCATGAAATTAACCTAGTTTTATTTTAATGATAACTTGATTGATTCATGCACTAATCAAAAATATATGTCTTACATGGAAAATATGTGTTTTGTAGAAAACACATGATAGGTACCAAATATTCTTCCTTCTTCACAGACTAATATTCAAAACATATTTGTAAATAATGAAAATGGTGTTATTGAGGAAAACAATACCAGTAATGATTTGTATGATTATTGTAACATTCTGGATGACACATTTCATGAGTTGAATGATAGAGATAAGTTTCTCACAAAATTGCATGCTTTGATAGTAAATATTAAAATCAATCTTGTGATTAAAAAAGAGAAAAATGATCAACTATTTGAAAACAAAAAATAGGGAAATTTATGAAATGAATAATTAAATAAATACCTAGAAAGGTTTAATAATGGTAATAAAACATTATCCCAAATACTTGGAATGAAATTTTTTCCCAAGTACATAACTGACACAAGTTACCAACTTGGAAAGAGAAAATTTATAAAAACCTAGTTTACATTGAGTGTCAGTCCTACAAATTTTTATACATCAAATTTCAACTCAAAAAGACCAAATTAAGTGTTTGTTTTTAGAATTATAAAATGAATTTAGATGAAACCCTTTAGTGAAATATAGATGATAAAATCACATATTACTAACATAATTGTACCCAAGAGGATATGGGTACCAAAATAATTATTGGCATATCCATTGTTTTGACTGAAACCTATATCAAAACCTCCCGAAATATCCTATGGTATATGGATCGTAAATTTTCGAGACCTATGTATCGTGAGTATTCAAACATCAATAATTTGGTCAAAGATAATAATATATATGACAATTTTAGTGATAATTAAACAGGTAAAATCTTTCTCCATGGAAAAATTGATAAGTACATTTTAGTATTAATTTCTGATGTTTTATATATAGATGGTCTGAAATACAATCTTTTTAGCATATCTGAATTATGTGATGAGGTATTTTAGGAAAATCTAGAAAACATTTCCATCTATTTTTTAAATGATAAAATATTTTAATTTTTACTTCTTTAAGAAATTATAAAAATTATTCCATTCATTTAATTATTTATCATCTAAAAATATTTCTTTCTTATGTTCCTTTCACAATGAATCATGGATTTAGAATATGTGACTATTCATTGAATTACTCTTTAAAATAGAAATTTAACTTGGGATGTGTAAGTTACAGACCAACCCAAGATTGAATTCTCAAATGATAGTGTTTTTGATACCTAAATAAAGGAAAACAACACATGAATTCTTCTAAATATATGAATGAAGTTTCAACATCTCAACCATTGGAGTCAGACTATATGGATCCCTTTGGATCATCTAGTTTTTCTAGTCTAAGTGGGAAAATTTATCTCTATATGCTTGTATATGACATTTGTAGATACACATGGGTATTCCTCCTATCTCCCAAAAGTGATCATTGTTCTTACTTTGTTAATTATTCAAAAATTTTATAAAATCATTGAGGACTTAGTATTAATATCTACATATGTTATTATGGGGGATAATTTCAAAATAAATACTTCTAATTATTTTTTTAACAAAATTTTTATAATCACATATTTTATAATCCTAGGACACTACAAAAAAATGGTGTGATAGAAATAATAAATAGGAATCTTCCAGAGAGAGAACAGACAATGGTAAATGAGTATTACCAACCTATATACTTTTGGTATTAAGCTATAAATAAAGCCTATTATAATATAAATAGAGTTTTAATTATACCTTTCATAGAAATAACATTGTATGAGTTACATATTAATATAAATCCATTGGTAAATTACTTTAGAGGTTTTGGATACAATGTATATATTCTTAATACGATGGAAAATATGGGCACATTTTCTTTCAAATGTGATAAAGGGGTTTTATTTGGATATTCATCTTCATGATAATCTTGTAGAGTGATTAATTAGACATCTATAATGAAAGAAGAATATATTCACATTATATTTGATGAAATAAATCCCAATGAACCTATGACTATCTTAGAGAAACATGAGGATGATCTATCAACTCTGAATATCAATTCTAAATCTTATAAAAATGAGGTGAAACAAGTAGAAAGTTCACACTATGAAATAACAGAACCCAAACCTAAAGAAGATCATTATACATTCATCCATTCTTTTCAAATACCAGTTAGAACTCAAAGAAACCACCCAATATATGCAGTTTTTGGAAACTGTCATAGGGGTACTCAATCTAGATATTCTCATCGGAATCACATTTAAAACTGAGCCTTATTATCACAACATAATCATAAGAACATTAATGATTCCATAAATGATGAATTTTGGGTAATGGATATGCAAGAAATACATAATCAATTTAAAATAAACACTATTTATAAACCTATTGATGGTTTTAAAGATACCTTAACTACCACAAATAAGTGGGATTTTTGAAACATTTTTGACGAGTCAGGAACAATAATAATAATAAAAATATACTAGATTCCCAAGGTTATAATCAAGAATGAGTTACTAATTATAAATAATAATTTTTCTCCTGTAGAAATACTTGAATCCATTTGGATATTTCATTCAAATACATCACATTTGGATTTTAGACTATTTCAAATGGATGTTAAAAGTGCATCCTCATATGGATTTATAATTGAGTATGTATTCATTGAAAAACCCTTCAGATTTCAAAATTCACATTTTCTAAAAGTAGTTTTTAAATTAACAAAAGGCCAATATGGATTAAAACAAGATCCAAGATCTTTTTATTTTTGGAATACCTCATTTCTTATTTAAAAAGTTATTGAATAGGTATAGCTGATCAAAATCAATTTATAAAAATAATTTCAAAATATGTATTAATTCTATAAATATATATAGCTGGTATTATTTTTTGATCCACTAATGATTTTCCATGTACTAATTTTTAAAAAACTAATGAAAAATGAATTTTAAATGATATTAATGGGTGAACTAAATTTATATCTTGGATTTATGATTTTTAAAAATAAATAAGTAATTATCTTAAATCATAGGAAATATACTAAAGGCCTTTTAAAACGTTTTGTCTTATATAGCACTAAATGTAGTGACACACCTATGAGTAACACCTAAAAACTATATCTTGATGAAGCTATGAAATTAGTAGATCAAAATAGTTAATGTTTTATGAATGGAAGTCTATTTTACTTAACTTCTAGTCATATTGATACTATTTTAGTGTGTGTATATGTAAGAACCCGGTCATTTATTAATAAAATTTCCTTTCTTTTATTTTCTTATAGAAAACACCTGCACTCATTTTATTATTATTATTGGGTTTAAATGAATGTTATGTATCATTACCATTGATAATATCATCGTTTAACAGTGATCACACAATTGATATATATTTAATGTTTCTAAAAAGAATCATTTGGACACAAACAAAGGAGAGAATGACCTCATCCAGTAGACTCGGGTCATACGAAGCTCATGTTTAGTAACACAAAAAAGAGTTAGTGTCACTGGGATTATCTCTTAACCAGATCAAGTTGATATTAAACATTTCAAGCATGAAAAAAATCGCATATGAGAGGCGGTCATGTTAATAGAGATTACCAATCAGGGGATTTTACCTGAGCCACCCAAAAATTCTGTCACCATCACACAACTTTCCTGTATGTATTATGCATGTGTTATAAGGGGTTATGTAATAAGCCTTTAGTTACATATTGTGTAATACCTTTATTAAAAAAATTCTTATTCCATCAATTCCTTTATGAGAATACTTTTTTAGAAAAATATAATGAAATAGATAAATTGAGTTTTTTAGTAAAATTCTACCTTTTGGAAATATATAAATTTTTAAACTATGTTTTTATTAATATTTTTATTATTATAATGTTATAAGAACACTGATTTTAATTATATGTGATGATTATATTTATTTTTTATTTTTTTACTCTATAATTGATCAAATATTCAGTTTGATAAGAATTATATTTCCATATGATAAAAGTGAAATTTTATATGTAATTAAGGAATTTATTTTGAAGAAAAAATTAATTTTGGTAAAAACTAATATTTTAATATTATTATTATATAATTTTTATTAAACATAAATGATCATATAATTTTTATGAAGTCAATCGTAACTTTTATTATGGTTTGGAAACAGTTTTTGTCAAACCCCATCAATTTTCAATAAATGACGGTTTTTATTTTAAAGTTCAAATTATAATATTTATAAAATTATTTATATAAAAGAAATATTCTTTTTGGAATCATTATGTCCAAATTAGCTTATGATGAATTTTTCATAATTTTCTGAGACAATAGAATTTTTTTGGTAAAAATTAAATACTGTTTAAGTATATAATGTGTTTTATGACATCATAATGACCCAATAGTGAGGTAATAAAAAAATATAAAAGGATTATTTTACCAATATATGTTTTACCATTAAAATAATATGATTTTATATTTGTTTGATTAATTTTATAATTCCTTAGTGGGCCATCCAAAACATATAAAATATTTTAGCATTTTATAATGATTTCTATCAAAGTGTGACTCACCTCCATATAAGAAACCCAAATTGTTTTATAATATATGATTCTGGCCATATAAAATAATTTTTCCCACTCCCATATTTCAAAAAACATGGCAAAACCCCATCATATGTTTTTTGTTCTTGAGTATGTAATTATATAGATTCCAAAACCTGTGTTTGTGAAATGTTAATGAATTCCCCTCTAATTTCCCAAATAATCCCACCAAATATCCCACTTCTATTCACTAAAAATAATTGGAGAAGATCCATAATATGAACTCCTCTCTCTAGAATCCCCCTAGGGTGCCGCAAGATCTCATGAAGCCCATCCTCATGATCTTGAAGTCACACAATCATGTAAGGGGTTCCTTCATTTCACATTTTTATCCATGTTTCTTTATATTGTAATACTATTTTTCATTCAATTAACAATGTTGGGATATGAATTTTTACCTCCCACATACATACCTACTCATTTTTTAATGATGATATACCTATTTCTATCTCACTAATTCCTCCAATGTACACATGTTACCAAGGAAAAATTTTGTAAGGGTTATTCCATTTCTCCTCTTTCATGAAGTTTCTTTATAATGCTATTACTTCTATTTACTAATTCCATGTGTTGAAAAATCTATATATATGACCCCTTTACATTCCATTTCATTTAAATATGATGATATACTAGATTATTTCTCATCAACCATTTTTATTTATTTTTTGTTACGACGTTAGGCTGCCGAAATTCCTCCGCGATTTTCCCAACCGAAATCATCGTGTAGTAAATACTATAAACATTTCTCTATCAAGTTTATTCAACATTATGAACATATAAAAATTAAATGGTAATTACATGTATTTATTCCACATACCATAATCAAGTAATAACTTATGATGTTAAATGATTCTATGTTATATGATCCTTGTGGTACACTTATACAAGAAATGAAATGCTTATAATGGGTGTGCCCTGATAGCGCTTCAATGCATTGGGTAAGGTTTAGTATCATGATACACCAGGTGAAATGAAGAGTTTTCTCATGATAATTTATGTGAAATTATAGTTTAAACATTCTAATCCATGTGTAATGAGGGTTTACTCATTCTAATTCAGGTGTGATGAAGGTTTACTCAGGAAAATCCATATGTAATGAGCCTTGGATCATGAAAATACCACAATGTTTGTTGTGGAAACATTTCCATGGTATGATAATCATTATACATCATGCCTTTATGTTCATTTTTCTCTTGTTATCCATTAATATACCTATTTCCTAACATGTACTATATTCTTCGTGTTATGCATTGTTTACTCCATTAATGGGATTTATCGCTCACCATTTTCTTATGTATGTCCTTAGGTTATCCCACACAATTCTAACTACGATGGAATATTTTGGTCATGTAAATGAATGTTTTCAATAAAGATGTTTTATTTTATGTCTTAATTTGTCATGTAATGTTCTTAATTTCCCATGACATTAGACCTCTCAATCCTTAGAGTTTTCATAAGTGTTAGTTTATGTAATAAATCATGTTTAAATATGTAATAAAGTGTATGGTTGTTATAGTTTGTAACAAATTAGAGGATTAGTTTTTTTATGGTTGTAAATACCTAGTGAAAGCCTAAGGTATAAGAATAGTTAATTAAAAACATCCCTAATTTTTTGTGAGTATAGAATAAGTGGTTCATGAAGAAAATACCTTCCTATATGAATATGAACAAGTATAGGTGGCTATGGAATTGATGTATCTTGGGGTAAAATCTGAAATCACTGCATTCAGCTATAATTTATTGGAAAATGGTGCACTACAATGGGCCTTATTGTAGTCTTGGTTTGACACTCCTAGGGGATACTATTTGGTAAATTGATAAGCATAGTACAAACCATTATTAAGGGAATAAAAAGTTCCCTAGGAATATATGTTTGCATGATGATCATGGATAACATAGATTAAGGCCTATAAATTCATAAGTTATAGAAATAAATGTATTTTATATTTTATACCTTTTTTCATTTGATTACCCATTATTTGTTACCCCTATCATTCCTTTTATACCACACATTGTCCCGTAATAGGAGGACTCATGCTAACAACCAATGAGAATATCAATGTGATGACGTGTATAATGATATGCCCAATCCAATTAGAGCGGTGATCGCTAACATTTTCATGATACAATATTAGTTAACCCATTTTTTTAATAGAAACATTGGTCAAGAGGAATATCCAACCCCCCCTAAGAATGATAAAGTTGTAGTCACGATCTTAATGAGACAAAGGATTCATTCATTCAATGGATCATTTGATCTGTAACACCCCGACCCTAGTGACCCAGAGTTGGTGCATTATTACATCACATTGGCATGACAACAAAATATCAAGTCTCGAAAGACCTATTTTTTTAGTGGCATTGGAAATACTAGATATATTCATATGTTTTAAATTACATTATAAAATGAAAAACAACAAAAACATAGTCCCCATAGGCCATAGTCATATCCCTTAGACTATACTTGTTGGTCAGTATTTATATACTTCTTCTCATCCGAGGAAAAATAAAACATATGATGTGGTGAGCTCAGATGCTCAGAAAGGATAACAATAAATGGAAACTTTAATAAATATGAATAAACATTTAAGGCAATGTAAGAATAAAACAAAATCCTTTTAAACTTGATCATCAACATAATATGGAAATGACAAAATCAAATAATTCCATTTATTTATTCACATAGATATTCTACTAGTCGAATAATCAAATACAATATCAATAGTCACTTTCATAATGATGTAATGCATAATGCGAGAATACAGAACAACATAGTCAAGTCCTTGTGCCAAGACAACAAATAAGGTTTTGTCAAGGCCTTGTTCCAAGACACTAGTTTGTATCATGATATCTACCGATGCATTGAAGACCAATATTGGGCTCCACCCATCACTTACTAAGTCCAATGCATTCCTCATATGAAATGGTTTAGACATAATATAAACATTCGTATTAAAAATAACATATGAAATGACAATACATTATCCATTAACCAGGAATGATGTGAAAATAACACATCCATAGTCAAACATATCACAAAACCTTCAATACAATATGTATGTTTTGTATCATAATAAATGAACTTCAAATAAGCTTAAAATCAATCTAAGGATGTCTAAATAGATGAAATCAAAAAAAAATTAGAGAAGTGTATCTTTCTATATTGAAATCATTTAAAATTCATATATTTATAAAAGAAAACATTTGTTTTGAAAGTATATTTATAAACTTGTAAGGGAAGCTTCGACGATGTAATAACGGCGTAAAATAGATGCAATCACCATATAAGTTAAAAAAACATTCTTACCTTAATTTTGTTGAAATGGTCATAAAGTACCTTATATGGAAAACGACTGAAATATTCCTTCCAAAACATATGTGGTAAATAAGGGTATAAAATATATTAACCTATTGTATATTAAATGGGAAAAAAGTTTTTAAATACTTTTTTTTTTGAAAACATGGATGTGGTTGATAGAGAGGTCCCAGTAGATACTTACGTAAAAACATCCTTGGATAACAAACAGATTGTGAAATTAACTCTTACATTGTACTTTTCCTTGGAAGATTATTTGTTAAACTTATATATAATAGTTAAATAATTGTAAATAAATTATTCGTGAAATATATATATATATAAATATGATATCATATTTGATCTTCATATATTTCTTTGTTAATGATATTTCAGTAGTATCATCGTTTTGGGTGTTAACTGATCCACTTACTTTTATATGATTTGTTATGTAAGTAATGTTTGTTATTGTTAGTATGTATCTTATTCATATTAATAATTATATTAAGTCTTTAAACATTATTTTTAATCATAAAAAGAAAATTAGTCTTGAATGGATATGATGGGGAATGAATCTCATCGAGTTCGTGGAGATGGTAATCTGTATGTACGAACGAGTGACAATATCATTCTTTTGATATTAAAATTGTATATTATTTGATGATATATAATATATACAGAATAATTATCAGTTTATATTTATTATTTACATCATTTATACTCATTATTATACCCATCCAAATGATGAAGTGTTTGAATAACAAACTACACCACGATGTGGAGAGGATAATCCGTACGTATGCACGTATGTTGAATTTTTCATTTATAGGAAGGATAGAATAATAAAAATGGTTGTACGATTTTTATAATAACATCACAATATATATAATATAATGGAGTTATTATTTTGTATTGGAAACAACAAATAATGAGGATGTGGAAGAAGAAAAGAACTTGAAAGAGGTGATGAAATATTTACCTCTTCTTTGGGTTGTTCTTTTTGTTTTGATCAAAAGGGATCTATATAATGGATTTAAGACTAAAGGAATACCTCTAGGTTGAAAAGAGGACTATTGAGAGGATATTTGGGAAGGGGTTGGCTGAGCCAAATGGCTTTGACGGTGTGGATATGAGAGAAGGTCAAGTGCCCTTTTACAAGAGCGGTGAAGGCCACCATAGGAAAAGATTGAAATATTATTTTATAATTAAATCATTTTCTGTTTATAATGGTTCCAAAATTATTTATTTCATGTATAATGTGTGTATATGTCGAATAACAGTCAACCAATTTGTTTTAGATAGGTTTGGGTCCCTATATTACCCTTATCTTTTATATTTAACTATTAGTTAAATAGTTGGACATTTACCATGTCTCTTTGTATTTTTATATTATATGGTTAATAAACATACTATAAACATCTCAGATAACCCCAAGTGGTTCATTAATGACATATATAATATTATTAATTCCCTATGGATGATTCATAGATTTTTTGTAATAGAATAACAATTAATAATATAATATTTCTTTTAAAATTTCTTTTATGTCAATTTTGACACTATTTGGTATTTTCTTTTTGTTAAATTCCTAAAAACATTATTACTTCGGAAAAAATACCTTTAATAAACCCTAACAAGTCATATTAACCTAGAAAATTAGTTTAATTCATTAAAAGTCTCAAATTAGATTTATTTGGATATTTACAATATCAATTATTTTAATCTTTCATTAATAAGGTAATTATTGTATCATCATTGTGTCAGAAATATATTTAATTATTTAATGTCTAAATATTATATATAAAATAAAATTATTTAGGAAAGTTATTTATCTTTCAGATGAATATTTATAGTCTAATTTATCTTATGAATAACCCTATATTAAAAATCATTTATTTATTAAACATTGATTTGAACTCTATCAACAATTCTTTAAATAAAATAATAATAAATTTCCTAATCTAACCCATGTTGATCACATAGGTTAATATTTTGTTCCTAGGGTTTTTTTGGTCGAATTATAATTATCAAATAGAATTAGGACATGATTTAGTGTAATTATGATATCATTTGTACCCTTAATTACCCTATTTAGTTTTAATCGCGGTAAATAAAAGTAAAAAGTTACTATTCACCAAAAATAATTTTCATCTTATTGATCCACATTTTACATACTGATATTAACCATATCTCTCTTATTTTTTAAATTCAAATCACAGAAGATATAAAATTATGTTTTATACTAATTTGGAAAAGATCCTAGGAGGTGGGTAAAAGACGGTAAAAAGTTCGATAAAATTTTATACATCTAAACTTATTATAAAATGACTCCAAAAAATTTGGTTGAACATATATAGGTATTGTGTATCTATTTTAACCTAATATATATATATATATATATATTAATTAAATATTTTATTAAAAAGTAAATTTTAAACAATAACGCAGTGTTTTTCAATATTCATCAAAATTTGAATGTTTTCAGAAAATTACCAAAAATTCACGCTAAGATAATTTCGATATTCCGAATCCAAACATGACGTCCATTTTGAAAGATAAAATTTATAGAATTTCAAAAAGTGTGTATTACTATTCATAAAGGCTAATTTGATTGGTTGTGGTGTGTTTGAACTCGATGTTGCATACAACACAAGATATTGTATTATTAAAGGAAAACGTACTGGTGAAGCTTGGGGTGTTACATTCTCCCCTCCTTAAAATAATTTTGTCCTAGAATTTTCTAGAATATTACTACATAAAGAGATTCGGGTGGTTCTTCATCAAAAGTTCCTCGGGTTCCCATGTTGCCTCTTCCATCTTATTATTTCTCCCTATAACTTTTACCAGATGAGTCTCCCGTTTTCTCAGCACTTGTTCTATGGTATCAAGAATTTTGAAAACATATTTACAATAAGATAGATCAGGTACTAGTTCAATTTCCCCATAGGTGAGTACATGCATTGGTTCAGGCTTGTATTTTCTCAATAGTGATACATGGAACACATCATGAACTTTGGAGATACTTGTTGGCATTTCCAAATGGTAAGCTACAACCCTAATTCGTTATAGAATTTCAAAAGTTCGGATGTACCCAGGACTCAATTTACCCCTATTACTAAATAGTATAATTCCCTTCAATTGAAATACATTTATGAAAAATTGATCTCCTACCTAAAATTATAAACCCTTTTTTTGGTTATCGACAAAGATCTTCTGTCTATTTTGTGTTGTTTGATGTGGGTTTTGATAACCTTCACCTTTTCCATTGATTCCTGAACAAGTTCTGGGGCTATGAGTTTTCTTTCACAACATCATCCCAACAAGTTTGTATGCGACATCTCTTTCCATATAACACTTCATATGGTGCCATTTGAATACTTGAATGGAAGATATTGTTATACGATAATTATTCCAGAGGTAAATATTAATCCCATATGCCTTGAAAGTCAATTGAGAAAGATCTCAACATGTGTTCTAAGGTTTGAATAGTATTTTCTGATTGTCTATTAGTTTGAGGGAGGTTGACAGTGCTCAAACAAGGTTCAATATCCAGGGCCTTCTGAAGACTTTTCCAGAATCATGATGTAAAATGGGTATCATGATCAGAAACAATCGATAGGGGTACACCATGATGTCTTAAAATTCATTAATATATATTATTTCTAAACGTTCAAGTGGTAAATCTTATCTTATAGCATGAAAATGTGATAACTTGGTAAGACAATCAACAGTAACCCATATTGCATCATTATGTCTAGGTGTCTTTGGAATACCCATGACAAAGCCCATCGCTACATTATCCCAATTTCACTTAGGTATGGGAAGAAGATGCATGACTCCTCCTGGCTGTTGCCTTCCAGCTTTTACTTATTGAAAACCCATATATCTTGACACAAAATCAAAAATATACCTCTACATGTTATCCCACCAAAAATCTTCCTTCAAATATCTATACATCTTAGTGCTACCATGGTGTATATAGAAATTGGGGCCATAAGCATATTCAAACAATTCCCTTTTTAGATAAGGTACATTAAGAACACAAAGACTCTTCTTAATTTTCAAAATTCCATCTTCATATATAAAGTCACTCAATCTCCCATCGTTCACAGCTTTAGTTTTCTTTTAAAATTCCTCGTCATCATTCTATGAATTCTTTATCGATTCTAGTAAATATGGTTGGAAAAAATTTGAAAAATCATTAATGTTTCACCTTCCATTGTTATTCCCATATCCATATTTACTAGATCCATTAAAATAAGATCCCTCTCCACTCTAATCATGTTCAAAACTCCATGATCCTTTCTAATCAAAGCATCTACCACCGTATTTGATTTCATCGGGTGGTAGTGTATTATGAAATCATAATTCTAAAGTAGTTCAAGATATCTCCTTTGTCTCATGTTGAGTTCTTTCTGTGATAAAATATACTTCAAACTCTTTTGATCAGTATATATCTCACATTTTCACTATAGATATAATGTTTTCATAACATCAAATCAAGTATTAGAGCTTCTAACTCAACATCATGAGTAGGATTGTTTTCCTCATAAATTTTTAGCAGTCATGATGCACAGGAAATAACTCTATCATTCTTCATAAGGACATAACCATGTATTTTCTTTGAAGCATCACTATAAATAACAAACCCATCATCCCCTGATGGTAGAGTCAGGATATTAGTATTGAATAATCTTCTCTTCAGTTCTTAAAAACATTATTCACACACATTCTTCGAAAAAATTAACCCCTTTACGTGTGATCTTGGTTAATGGGTTAGCCAACCCAGCAAAATTCTAGACGAAATGTCCATAATATCCTTTTAAACTAATAAAACTGCGTACCTCAGTTAAAATTTTCGGTGCCGATCATTCTTGTATTTCCTTGGTCTTTGAAGGATCAATAGAGAATATATAATTAGAGACAATATTTCCTAGAAAATAAATCTCCTAAATCCAGATTTCTCACTTCCAAAATTTCCCATATAATTCATTTCTTCAAAGAGTCTTTAAAATGATGCGCAAGTGATTTCCATGATCTTCAATGATTTTGGGTTATACCAAGATATCATCAGTAAATAAAACTAAAAATTCATCATAATATTCCTTTAAAACTCTATTCAATAGATCCATTAAGACATAGGGTGCATTAGTCAACCCAAAAGGAATTATAGTAAACTCGTAACACCCGTACCTGGTTCGGAATGTTTTTTTCGGAATGCCATCCTTCTTCTCACACAACTGATGATATCCATATCGAAGATAAATCATTCAAAAATATATAGCTTCATGAAGTTGGTTTAATAAATCATTAATGCGAGGAAGGGGATACTTGTTCTTTATTGTCATAGAATTGATCTCTTTATAGTCAATGCACAACCTCATAGATCTATATTTCTTCTTAGAAAAACGAATAGGGGCTCCCCGTGGTGAAACAAGAGGGTGAATAAATACATTATAACTCAATTCCTCTAGTTTTTTTCTTTAGTTCTACTAATTCCACAATGACCATTCTATAAGGGGTATTTGATATGGACCTTAAACCGGGATTAAATCAATGAAAACTCAATTTCTAATTCTGGAGGATTTCTAGGTAAATCTTATAGAGACACATCAACATATTCTTTCATAATATGTACATCCTCTATTTGAACATTCCTTTCCTCGCCCACAGTTATTTCATTCTCTTCCTCCCAAATAATTAAATTTAGTTGGGCGATTTGGGGTGGATCGAGATAAGAATTAGGCGGTGATGTTTATGCTCTAAATATAAGGTACTCTTTATCATCATCATGAATTGTAACATCCTTCTTATTACAATAAATTTTCACATCGTGGTTTGAAATCCAATCCATACCAAGGATTATATCAAATTCTATCATGGGTATGATAATGAGATTAGAAGATAAAGAACACTTATATTCCTTAATGGGAACTGATTCACAAAATATTGTTGCAATGATACTTCCCTTTTGTGTTATGACTGAAAAATACCTTGTTAAGTCAAATTGAAAATATTTAATTTTCTTAGAAAACTGAGAAGATATGAATCAATGAGATGATCCAGAATAAAATAAAGCATTTTATAAACTTGAGGAAATAATTAAATTACCTGGAACCACACCTTTTGGAGCTTCAACCTCAGCAGTAGTGGTATCATAATCTTATCCTTATTCCCTTGGTCTTTTTTGAGGTATTTTTTCTTGGCACATAGAACATTCATATGAATAATTCCCCCTTTCTCTAAAATTGTAGCATTTAACATTGACAACCTCTTTCTTCCCCTTGCAATCACAAGCTTGGTGGCCTTTTTCACCACACTTGTACCAGAATCCCATTACCTTCAGGAAAGTTCAATGGTGTTTCTTCCCATATTTACCACATCATGGATATTCAACTTCCATTCTTCCCTTTATTTACATTTATAGAGTGTTCAGCAAATCTCTTCTTCTCTGCCTTTTCTTTAATGTCACATGACATAGAGAATTCCATTTCTGTCTTGATAGAACATGAGACAATATCTTCGTATGACCAGAAGGATTGCG
This sequence comes from Viscum album, assembly GCA_963277665.1. Taxonomy (NCBI): domain Eukaryota; kingdom Viridiplantae; phylum Streptophyta; class Magnoliopsida; order Santalales; family Viscaceae; genus Viscum; species Viscum album. The sequence goes on along the minus strand of OY728121.1, from coordinate 2,021,053,143 downwards.
ACACTAATTATCACCAGATAAATAGTTTTAACCCATAAAAGAGACGATAAATCATACTTATTGGGTTATGTATATAATCTATAGAATTCCTTGCTATCCTTGTAAATTTATCCTCGTACTTTGCGACATTCTCATCCGACTTTTGCCTCAAACCTAGAAATTTCCTTTCCATATCTACTCAATTTTCATGAGGAAAGTATTTTTATATGAAAATATATTTAATCTATCTCCATTCCATACTTTATACTTCTTCATATTCCTTGGTGTTATGGATTAATGACCACCATTGATTTTCATATCCCGTGAGGCGATAAACTGTCATGACAACTTTTTCCCTTTCGCTACTCCCCATAGCATTAAATATTTTCTCTAAGGAATGTATCCAATTCTAAGCTACTAATGGATATGTAGTCCAATTGAATTTTGGTGGGTTTTTCCTAATAAATCGGTATAACATTGATCCTCCACATTGTTGATCGGGGAGCTCTATACGGGTAAGGTTATTATCCATAACCTGAGTGAGTTGTCCCAGTATGGTGATAAGCTAATCAGCACAAGTTTCATCACCAGATCCACTAAAATTATCTTTAGAAGGGTGGAAATACCTACATGGATTAGGTGCATTGATATAGTTTCCATTCCTTCCACTAGGTTCCATTTCTAAACAATGTCATAAACTATATTATTTTATGAATCACAATACATAATTCCAAACCTATAAAACAATTAACATAAACTGAACAGTTTATGGATATAATCCATAATCATAAAAAAAGTTTTCTTTGAGGACATATATACTCATAAACCCTTCAAAATGGTTTTTAATGAAAATGAGAATTCTCATAAGCATATCCCCTAAGAGTGACGTAACAAAGAGTGTAGTAAGGTCAATTGTAGTGCACCAGTTCCTATTCGATTCTATCTCAATGTGGTGTTTTTTAGTTTTACATCTAGGTACATCTTTGCCAGATCCTCCTCTACCTAATTGTATGTGGACAAGGATTTATTTCTTGGAAAACTCACAAAACCTCTACAATACCAAAATTCTAGGATGTTCTTCTATACTAATCCTCAATTTCTATCTTAGGGTAATTTTCTCCAATCAGAGTTTTTCAAAATCTACTTTCCAAGGTTTGTACTAATCTTCCTCTAATACCAAATTTAATGCCCTAACCCTATTTACCCAGAGTCAGTGCATTATTACATAACATTCGTATGATCATAAAAGATCAAGTCTCGAAAGACCGATTAGTTTATTAGCCTTGGAAATACTAGATACATTCATAAATTTTAAATTACATTTTCAAATGAAAAACTACAACAACATAGTCTCTATAGGCAACACTCATATCTCTTAGAAAATCCATAAAGTTCTTTCATAATATACTTCTTCACATCCTGGGAAAAATAAAACCTATAAAGGGGAGATATTATATGCTCAGTAGGGATTACATTATTGCAAAAACATTCATAAATAAGCATAAACATTTAAGGCAATGTATGACTAAAACAAAATCCTTTTAAACTAGAACATCATCACAATATGGAAAATATATAATAAAATAGTTCCATTTACTTATTCACATGGTTATTCTACTAGTCAAATATTCACATGAAATATCAATAGCCACTTTCATATTGATGGGATGCATAATGCCATACTTTATAAGCACATAGTCAAGGCCTTGTGCCATGTCTAGAAATAATATTTTTTCATGGGCTTGTGAGAAGACACTATTTTGTCTCATGAGACCTACTAATGCATCGAGGAGCTATAGCGGGCTCCACCCGTCACTTACTAAGTACAATGCATTCCTCATATGAAAAGGTTTAAACATAACATAAATATTCATATTAAAACTAGCTAACGAAATATCAATAAATTATCCATAAACCATAGGTGGTGTAAAAATAATACATCCATAGTAAAAAATATCAAAAAGACTTCAATATAATATGGATGTTTTGTATCATAATAAATCAACATGAAATAATTTTATAATTCATCAAAAGATGTAGACATAGATGAAATCAAAAAAAAATAGAGAAATATCACTTTCTATATTTAAATCATTTAAGAGTCATGTAATTATAAAAGAAAACATTTATTTTGAAAATATTCTTATGATCTTGTATGTGAAGCTTCTATGATGTAATAATGATAGAAAATATCAACACTCGCCGTATAATTTAAAGAACATTCTTACATTAATTTTGTCAAAATGGTCATAAAGTACCTTGTTTGGAATACGACGGAAAGATTCATTACAAAAAATATATGGTCATAAAAGGATATAAATTACTTTAAACTATTTCCTAGTAAATTGCATAATTTTTTGGAAATAATGTTTTTAATAAAACGCATATGTGGATGATAAAGAGGTCCAAGTAGATACTTATATTAAAACAACCTCAGATAATAAAGAGATTGTGAAATAAACCCTTACCTTGTACTTTTCCTTGTTAAATGGTATGTTAACCTCCTTTATAATAGTTAAATCTTTGTTATTAAATTATTCAAGAACTACATACATAAATATAATATCATTTATGATCTTCTAATATTGATTTTTTAATGATATTTCAGTAGTATCGTCATTTCGTGTGTTAAATAATTCGTTTTATTTTATATGATTTTATACAGAAGTAATGTTTTTTATGGATAGGATGTATCTTATTAATATTAATAATGATATTAATTATGTTAAAAAAATTTAATCATCAAATAAAAATTATTTTTTAATGGATACAATGGGGAATGAATCACATCACGTTCAAAGAGATGGTAATTCATACATTCGCAGTAATGAAAATATCATTATTTTGATATTAAAATTTTATATAATTGGATGGTATATCATATATAATAATTAATTATCATGTTATATTTATTATTTACATCATTTATACTCATTATTATACCCATCCAAATGATGAAGTGATTGAATAACAGAATACACCACGACGTGGAGACGGTAATTCGTGCATAAGCACGTATGATGACTTTGTCGTTTATATAATGGATAGAGTAATGAATATGGTTGTATCATTTTTATAATAACATTAATGTTTATAGAACATAATGGAGTTTTTATTTTATAATGAAAACAATAAATAAAGGGGCAGTGGATGAAGAAAAGAACTTGAATGATGTGATGAAATATTTACTTCTTCTTCGGGTTGTTCCATTTGATTTGATCAAAATGGATCATTAGAATGGAATTATGACTAAAGTAAGGCCTATAGTATAAAGGGATAAAATTTTAGAGGATATTTGGATAGGGTTTGTCAGATAAAAATGGATTTGAAGGTTTTAATATTATAGAAGGGGAAGTTCCCTTTTATAAACGAGGTGAGGGGCACCTTAAGAGAAGATTGAAATATTATTTAATAATAAAAACATTTTAGGTTTATAATGGCTCAAAAATAATTTATTTCAAGGATAAGGTGGGGGTTGGTCTAAAACCTCTCAAACAGTAGTTTTTAGAAAGGTTTGGGTCACTATATTAACATTATATTTTATATTTAACTCTTAGTTAAATAGTTTGACATTTACCATGTCTCTTTGTATTTTTATATTATATTGTTAATAAATACACTATAAACTTCTAAGATAACCCCAAGTGGCTCATTAATGACATAGATAATATTATTTATGCTCTTTGGCAGATCCTTATATTTTTAGGAAACGAATAAAAATTAATAATATATTATTTGTTTTTAAAACTCTTTTGTGTCAATTTTGACACTATTTGGTATTTTGTTTTTGTTAATTCATAATAGCATTATTACATAGAAAAATAATAATTTAATCAACCATAAAATGTCATATTAACCTAAAAAAATAGTATAATTCATTAAAAGTCTCAAATTAAATTTATTTGGATATTTATAATATCAATTATTTTATCCATTCATTAATAAGGTAATTGTTGCATCATCATTGGGTTATAAATAAATTTTATTATTTAATGTCTAAAAATTATAAATAAAACACCACTATGTAGAATTTTTTTTATATTTTTAATGAATATTTATAGACGAATTTATCTTATATATAATCATATATTAAAAATGGTTTAGTTATTAATCATTGATTTTAAGTCTTTTAACTCATCTTTAAATAAAATAATAATAAATGTCCTAATCTAATCCATGTGGACCAAATTGGTTCATATTTTATTCCTAATGTTTTTTCGGTCGAATTATACTTATCAAATAGAATTATGACATGTGTTAGGGTAATTATGATATCATTTTTACCCTTAATTACACTATTTACTTTTAACTGTGGTAATAAATGTAAAAGGATACTATTCACCAAAAATTATGTTCATATTATTGAACCAAATTTTACTTAATGATATTAACTATGTCATTTGGATTTTTGAAATCCAACTCACTGAAAAGGTAAAATTAATTTTTATACAAATTTGTAAATGCTCCTAGGAGGTGGGTAAAAGACGGTAAAAAGTTCGATAAAATTGTATTTATCTAAACTTATTATAAAATAACTCCAACAAATTACGTTGAACATATAAAGGTATTATGTATCTGTTTTTCCCTAAAATAAATTTAATTTAAATAAATAAATTTTTATTTAAAATGTTATTTTTAAACAATAATGTAGTGTTTTTTACTATTCATCAAAAATTAAATGTTTTTAGAAATATACCAAAAATTCACCCTATGATAATTTCAATATTCCAAATCCAAAAATGATTTCCATTTTGAATGATAAAATTTATATAATTTCAAAAAGTGGGTATTACGATTCCTAACAGCTAGTTTGATTGGGTGTGGTGTGTTTGACCTCAAAGTTGCGTACAACTCATGATATTGTATTATTCAAAGGAAAACATACCATCGAGGCTTGGGGTGTTACATGATCCCTCATTTCTGAACAATGGATCAACTCCATTAAAACGATCTTCTTCATACATCATTGTACAAAAAGAGAGAAGGTTATTCTAGATACTTATTGTTTGGATGGTGAAACTGATCAATGATGAACATTGATGAAAAATACGAAGCCAGAGGAAGTGATCGAGTTGTTGGAATAGAAGGATTTCCCAAAAATTCTTTCAATAAATATTTTCCTTGCACCATCCGGATTAAGATGGAATGGGACTTATTTTCCCTCATGAAAAATGTTGACCAATCCATCAGAGTGTACAGGGAAAACAACACAAGGCTTTCACGATATGCCACTGACTTTTTTTAAACCACAAATTCAAGGTTTAACACATCTTTAGTGGGATAAAACTGATCCTATAGAAAGCCCTAGAAATACGTGACATTGATAGCTGTAAAGAAATTTTCTGATGTTCCCTCAATGTCGAAATGCAAATCTGAGAATCTCAGGGGTATATTTTGGATAAGAAGCAAAACCAGGACTTTATTTCTGGTGGTCTGATTGACAAATCCAATAGTGTTATGAAATTAGACCAAACTAATTCTCAATGGTGAAGAAATAATAACCCAAAAAATTTCATGAATGGGGAGAAAAGTACTTTAGGTGTGGAAGAGAAGGGAGCCTATCCATTAATTGCAGACAAGAAAACGTTTTTGTTGTGAAAGAGGATTAGAACACTCTGTCTGGCCATCAATTCATTGTTCATTGATTCAACTAAAAATAACCTGGGTATATTGGAAATTAGTTCCCTATGCCATGGGCTTTAGGAGGCAACCAACAACCTCCAAGGCTGAAATGGCATGATTTTCCATCATTATTGCTGAAGAAAATCCTATTAACGGAGTCCTGATAGGTATGAAAGTTATTCATTCCAGAATAGAGATCACAGTTTTTTATTCTTGTTCTACACATTCATTTATATTCTGAATGTTTAGTAGAACAATCCCTACACCACCACAAATCATGGAAGTAATGATGTGGCGAGAACAAAAAATGTGGAAATTATTACATCCAATGAATATAAATCCTCCCATGTTACAATTTATGGATTCAACATCCCTGGAAACCTCTTAATACTCCCTCTGGTGGAATTTGATGCAATTATTGGCATAGATTGTCTTTCTCAATATAGAGAAAACATAAATTTCTATGAGATGGAAATCAATATCAATATGGTGAATCGACACCAAATTCTATACAAGTGCAATGAGGATGATGATTCTTCCATAGAACCATCATCTCATGAGTGGATATTATTATCCTATGAGCATGTGTATCATGGTCATGTGATTGAGTCTATGGAAGGAACCATCCTCGAAGACATGCCTATTGTGATGGAATTAGATATTGTGTTTCTTGAGGAATTTACTAATTGTTCTCCTGGAAGAGATGTTGAATTATCATTGATCTCATACCTGGGGAATTTCAAATATCTAGGACTCTATATAAAATGGTTGTTGTAGATCATGAAGAGATAATGAAAGAAATACAAGAGAATCTGGATAAAGGGTTTATAGGCAAAAGTGTATCACCATGGATTGAACTCGTTCTCTTCATTAAAAATAAGGATGTATCAATTCGTCGTTTCATTGATTATCATGATCTAAACAAAATCACGTTAAATAAAAAGTATCATCTGACATGAATTGATGACTTTTTTGATCAACTATGTGGAGCACAATATTTATACAAGGTGGATATGTGGCTAGTATACTACCATATTATGGTGAATAAGGAGGATATCCCAAAGTCTTATTTTCATACGAGGTATGGGATCTATGAATTCCTAGTAATTCCTTTTTGTCTCACTAATGATCCATAAATCATCATGAATAAGATGATTTTTATCATTATTTATTATCTCGATAAATGTTTCGTAGTCTTTATAGACGATTTTATAATATACATCAAAACCAAGGAGGAGCATGAAGACCATCTAAGCACTATATTAGAGACCTTGAAAATGGAGAATCGCTATGAAAAGTACATAATCCGTGAGTTCTGGTTGAAGTAAGTCTCATCTTGAGGTCATATCATCACATGAAATGGGATATATATGGATCCATACAAGAAAAATTTAATTGAGGGATGAATGAGGCCAACATCTATGACATATATCGATAGATTCCATGGGTCATATGGATATTATCACTGTTTTTTGAAACATTTTTCATGATTTTCAATCCCTCTCTACAAGATAACTTGAAAGAGAGTCACATTTCTTTAGAATGATGAATGTCTTCATAGCTTCAAGGAGTTCAAACGGAGGATTATTACTGCACACATGCTTACACTACCCAAAACAAGAAAAATTTTCGTGGTATTCAGTAATTATTTAAAGAATATATTGGGATGTGTGTTGATGCAAAATGAAAAATTAATTTCCTGTGCTTTATGGAAATTAGTTGTTCAAGAATAGAACTATCCAACACATGATGTCAAGTTAGATGCATCATTTTTCTCTTTAAATTTATTTTGAAATTACATATTTAGGGAGAAGTATGAAATATGTATGGATTAGAAAAGTCTCCAGTATATATTCACACCGATAGAGATGAACATGCACCAAAGATGATGGTTAGAGATGATCAATGACAATGAATATACAGTCCATTACCACCCCGGGAATGAAAACGATGTGGAATATGCTCTAAGTAGATAGGACCTAGTGATTCTACGATTGATGATAATTTTAAAGGATCCAATATTTTTATATTTGATAAATATGGAAATTGGAATCATACTGATGGGATCGTCATCAAACCATTCAAAAATTATTGATCAAAAACCTCTTTTGGAAAGGCTATTGGATGCTCAAAATGATCATGTGGGAAATCAGAAAAAGTGGTAACTATTAGAAAATGGAAAACAACTAAGTTCATTGTTAATGGTGATGGAATTGTGAGATTTTGTTCAAGACGTTGTGTTCTATCAAATTTAGAGTAAAATAATGTACTTATGGATAATGCATATAGTTTGAATTTCCCTATTCACCCAGGAAACAAAAAGACCCATCAAGATCTACAAGAGAATTATCGGTGAGATTACATGAAAAATGAGATCACTAAGTATACATCAATGTTCCTTTTATGTCAGCATGTTAACGTTGATAGGTAGAAGTCAATAGGGATGATGCAACCATTTCACATTCCAATATGAAAATGGAATACTTTGATTTTTTTGAAATGTTATGTTCTTTTAGAAGTATCAAACTGGTATGGAACAATTTGTTTAAAAAACACCTTTAAATTGATGCCTTTATAAATTTTGTGACATTAAATGATTTCTTGAAAATGGATGTTTTTCTCAGAGATTTTTACTGATCATTTTCAACTATATCATCATCCTTTACTATATATTATTCATGGATGAGGTTGATTTGTTATTACAAATCATCGATATTTTATTGAATGAGTTGTGAAATATATGACAATAGATTTTCTATTATAATACCATTCATGTGTTTTGGTTAAAGTATTGAAATTTCGAATTCTAGTTTTAATACGAATTATTATGTTTTATTTCACTATTTTCATATGTGGAATATATTACACTATGTATGTGATGGTCAGGACCTATTATAGCCCCTTGATGCATCAGTAGGTCTCAAGAGACAAACTACTATATCAGAACAAGGCATTGAAAAAATAGTTGTGAATGGTCTTGGAACAATGCCTTGATGTAGTAGTTATTATGCCGACAATATGCATTACCTCATTATGAAATAATTTATTAAATGTCATTATTCTACTAGTAGAATATCCATGTTCATGTTTATAAGGTAATATTTCATTTATTTTCACCATAGTATATACACATTTATGTTTAAAAGTCTACTGTTATTATTATAAATCTTTCCTTAATGGTTTATAGCTTCTGATGAATTATTGACCCTTACTAAGCATCTAAGATCACCCCATTTGGTGTTTTATTTTCTTAGGATGCAAAGATGTGTATTATGGTTGATATATAGGGTTAATTATGGGGAATAATGGTGTTCTCAAAGGATTATTTATGTTGTGTTTTATATTAAAAAGTGTAATTTTATGTTCATGTATGTAACAATTTTCCAAGACTACTAAACTGATCATCCATTCAAGATAGGACTCTGTGTAATCACGCAATGTATTAAAATAATTCACTAGATCTGGTTAACTGGGGTTGGGGCCTTACAGTTGGTATTAGTGGATGTTTAGAAACAACCTTAGTAATATATTTTTAAAATTATGATTACTGATAATAACCCAAAGGTTGAAATTGAGGTTATGTGTCGAAGAGAATCATATAATTTTAAAATAATGATTTTGTATGTTTTCCTAGAAATTAGATCCCAATATAAATACTACAATTGAATGTGGTTCTAGAACAGATGTACCTAGGGGTGAAAACTCTGAAAAGGTGTTCCAAGCTTGACTCAGGGTATCCTGGTACACGACAATAGACCTTATTGTGCACCTGGTTTGACACTCTCAGGGATATGCTTAGGACAATTTGTATTTAAATTATAAAACATTATAAAGGATTTATTGGTAAATAAGCCCTCAAAGGAACTATATTTATGAATGTGGATTATATATGCATATATTTTTCAATTTATGATAAGTATTATACTAGTTTGGAATCATTCATTATGCTTCAAAACCTAATCTAGTGTATGTCGTTGTTTAGAAATGACTCCTAGTAGAAGAAATGGAAATTATATCATGACACATAATCCATGTAGGGATTTCCCTTCAATGCAATATTATGATAGAGGAGCTGGTGACATTACTATTACTAAATAGCTTATAACCATAATTGGAAAGCTAACTCATGTTCTAAATAAAAACCATACCCGTATGGAGCATCCTGATCCACAATCCAGAGGATCAATTTTAGTCTGCTTCATGAGACAAAAACCACTAACATTACGTTGGAATAAAATCATTTTGTATCTGAGATGTGGATAAGTTCCATGCAAATAAAATTTATTTCTTTTGGAAGTAATGAAAGGGAAAAGGTTGTCAGGGAAATTTATCATCTCTAGGGAGAAGCTGATCAATGGTGTTCATTAATTAAAAATAAAAATACGGATTAAGAAGTGGGAAATATGGAATGGAGGGAGTTTAATAAACAATTTCTAGAGGAATAAATTCCTCATGAACAACGATGTGATATAGGAAGAAAATTTCCGAGCCTAAGGCAAAAGGAGGATGAGAATGTTGCAATGTACGAGGCTAACTATACAAGGATAGAAAGGCACACTGAATACTATAGATGTAACCCAAGAAGTAAGATATATCAATTCTATTATGGGGTAAGAAATTACTTTGATGATCATTGGAATCAAAATATTTCTCATCATATAAAGTTATAGTCTCGTATTCTATGAAGACAGAAAAGGAATTCATTGTGTCTTATGACATTAATGTAAAGAAATAGAAGAAGAGAATAGTGGAAAAAGAGATAGATGAATGGAAAAAGGGAAATAAGTATATTTTCTTATGTTATATATGTGGGAATAAACACCCTGGTATTTTCCTAAAAGGATTTGGAGTTTGTTAAAAATGTGGAGAAAAGGTCCATGAAGCTCATGATTTCAATGGGAATAAAGAGGTTTTCAATGTTCAATGATACAATTACAAAGAAATATGACATTATAGAAATTATTTTCCAAAGAGTCAAGGAAATATCTCTTAGAAAAATAAAGTGGATAGAGATGAATATTTCACTCTTACAACATTCGATGTGGACTAATTAATGTATATGTGTTTTTGGATTCAAAATTTATAATCAGGTTATACGGAGAATGTGATATATATAAGGTCTATACTACAATAATTTTTGTTTTCATTTATTTTTTAATATGATTAAGGTAATAACATATTCATTATGTGACAATAAGAAAAAAAATTACATTGTTTGGGGAATCTGAAGTAACAATTGATTTGGAAAATTTAGAGATCTTTTCGACAGATATTGGAGAGAATAATTTTTGTTTACTCTAACAGTTGGAATATATTACGTTGACCTTTCAATATAATTGTTTAAGGTTAATAAATTTATTGATATTATTTTTATAATGTTATAATACTATAGTATTAAAAAAAATACAACCATCATTTTGGGTTATAACCCATTGCGTCAGACAAAGCTGCGGGAATCAAACCCATAACCAAATTGTGACAAGGATTTATCACCTACCATTAACCTACATGAAGTACATTATTATTATAAAATAGTTTTCATCATTTAAATGGAATATTATTATATTTTTAACCTTATAATATTGAGATAAATAGAATATATTTGAGTTCTATATTTTGAAGAGAAAGTTGAGTTTGTAGTATAAATTAGTTTAACGATAAAACTATACATGTAAATTAAGTATGATTCCTTGTGTTGTTATATTATGAATTTAATTAATTATAAAACACTAAGGAAATGTTCATAAAACTGAAAAAAGAAATTCCTATTACTTTCATTTATGATGAATCAAATGGTCACCTAGATCATCACAGATTTAAAGCTTTATGGTTGTTATCATTCCCTTAATAATATTCTCTATCACAATCCATTAGAACATGATGGTTTGTTTTCTCTTCCTTATCCATGTTTTCAAACATGGAAATCTATTATGTTTTATTTCTTAAATCCTGCATACTTACCATTCCTTATTTTAAAATAGAGGCCTCATTAATCCATTTTTCGATATGGGATTTTAACTAAGATATTTTGAAATGGAAACCCCTAGTTTTAATTCTTTAGTTTAAATTTTGAGGACAATATTTATTTATTTTATGGATATTTTTACCCCATGATTCCATGGTACACTTCGTTTTTATAAAATTCAATAGCGTGTGATGTATGAAACCCCGAGTTCAATCACACCACAACCTAACAAACTAGCCGTTTAAAAATTATTTATGAATATTAGTAACGACATTTCTAATATTATATATCCAAAATTATTTTAACATTCTTATTTTGTGTTTAATATACATAATATAATGAAAAATTCAATTTTTTAGATAAAATAATTAATTTTCAAAAAATGCAGTTTTCCCAACTTTTAATGGAGAACCCTTTTAAAATACTATATTTGGCACACACACAAACACACAAACACACACACACATATATATATATATATATATTAAATTTGATGAAATTAAATTATACTATATATTTGGGACATAAATATTTAGTGTGTATAAATTTATGTTAATTTTTTGATAAATTCCATATTTTGATGAATAGTGGAAAATAGTAAATTTTAATTGGAAAACATGTTTATTAATAGAAATAATTTATACTGATAAATTATACATTTAAATGGTTTTAATGTATAATTAGATTTTATTTTTAACATTTAATATAATTTAGGTCATTTGATGTAATTTCACATTTAGATTTTATAGAAACTTGTGTTAATCTTTTAATAGTTTTTACTTCTTATAACCCGCTTTTTTATTTTGAAAATTAGAATTAATTTTAAATTATTTTTTGCAACTTTATTGTTTTGAATTCAGAAAAAAGGATACAATATTTTCAATAATAAGGGTCAAATTTTTTAAACATATGCCTTTTATTTTTTGGATATCATGAATTGTAACTTCAATAATTATTATTATTTATCATGGTTAAAGGGTAAATCAGGTAAGGGTAAAAAAGAATATTAAATTAACATAAAACACCCCTAACACATGTCCTAATTATATTTTATGAGATATTTACAACCATTTGAATCCTTAGGATAATTTTAGGACCTCATGGGACCACTTGGGTGTGATAATGACATTTATAAAAATTAATTTAATTTAAAAATAAATAAAACATAAACATGTTTATTTTACTAAAACAACTTTTATATGGGGTTATATGAGTGATATCATTGACTATAAATATTAATTATAAATATAAGAGTATTTCCTACATCATGGTAATTTATTTTTTATTTTTATACATTAATTAATTAAATTTATTTATGAAACAATAATGATGCGGTATTTTCCTTACTAATGAAAAAATAAAATAAATGATATTATAAATATTAAAATAAAAATATAACTTGAGATTATTGATTTCAACCACAATATATTGGATTAAATTTTCATATGCGGTATGAAATAATTCATTTTTTTAAGGAATCTTGTTTTTATGAATTTAAAAAAAATCAATTACTGTATAAAGATAAAATTGAAAAAAATGAGTTTTTGAAACAAGTATTATTTTATTAATTGATATAAAACATATAACAATATAATATTTTAAAAATATAATTAGATAATTTTATAAATGTCATTAATGATCCACTTTACATTCCCTTGTAATATTATAGTAACATAATTAATCATATAGTATAAAAATTCGAGAATACATGGTAAGAGTAAAACTGTTTAACTAAGGTTTAATCCCAAATGATAAGGATAATTTTATGACCTAGACATGTCTAAAACCTATTAGTTGAGAGTATTTCTACCCATACCCTTCATATCCTCTAAATAAATCAATTTTAAGCAATTATAAACCAAAAATAATTTTATAATAAATTAATCTTTCTAACTTTTCCTAAAGTGCCCCTCACCTCTCTTATAAAAGGGTACATCCATTTCTCTTTAATTCCAACCTCCACAACCCTTTGGATCAGAAAACCCCTTCCCAAATATCCTCCCAGCTTCCACCACTTCATTATAGAGGAAACTATTTTGGTTGAAAGGCAACATAAGGTGTCTTTTTGTGTAAATCAAAAAGAGACACCCAGAGAAGGAGAGTATCAGACACGTACAGAGAGTATCAGACCTAAGGTAAGGGTTAATTCCTTAAACTCATTATTATCTAATATTGCTTATGTGTAAGTATTTATTGGGACATATTAATCATCCATGTCTATGTCTCATAAAATAATTCAAATATAATATTTTATGGATTTATGAAAGCTACACTTTAACTATATTATCATTTATAATGTTTTAAAGATTTATTTGTCTGAATATTTTTAATTATTGTTGATTTTTTCAAAATTATTTTAAGGTTTTATTTATATGTACATGATTTTATTAAAATTATAATTTCTTTAAAAAATTTAATTTTTTATGAGACACATTGAATCAAAAAACTCTTTAAAATTACATCCTTTATAAATTGTGTTACTTTTAAAGGATTTCATGAAAATTGGATATTTCTCTAAAAGAGTTTTACTAATTATTTTCTACTATTTCAATATCCTTTACTTGATATTAGTCGTAATTGTGGTTGATTTATTATAATACAATATCCAATATTGTTTTTAATGAGTTATGATATGTTTGACTTTGGATATAATATTTTTATACCATTCGTGGTTTATGGTTAAAGTATAGACATTTCATATGCTAGATTAAATACAAAAGATTATGATATGTTTCACCATTTTTGTATGTGGAATCAATTAAAATTATTATGTGAGGGGAAGGGACCACTATAACCCTTCAATGCATCGGAATGTCTCATGAGACATACTAGTGAATTAGCACAAGTCCTTGACAAAATATATGTGAATTGTCTTGGAACAAGGCCTTGAGGTTGTAGTTATTATGCACTACATTACACATTCCCTTGTTATGAAATTAGTTATTACATGTGATTATTTAACTAGTATAATATCCTTGTAGATGATTATATGGTAATGTTGGATTTATTTTCTCCAATTTTTATTCACGTTTATGTTTAAAAGGATACTGTTTTTAGTATACATCTTGACTTAAAAGTGTATAGCTTCCATTGAATTATTTACCCCTACTGAGCATTTGAGATCACCCCTTTCTTATGTCTGATTTTCCTAGGATTCCAATAAGGGTATTATGATTGATGTTCATTGTTAATATAGGGTAATAATATCATTCTCAAAGGATTATTTATGTTGTGTTTAATGTAATAATGTGTAATGTAACGTTCATATATGTAATTTATTATCCATGACTACTAAAATGATTGGTCCATCGGGATGTGATTCATTGTAATCATGACAATTTATTAAAATAATACACCAACTCTGGGTAATTGGGGTCTGGGTTTTACACTTCTTGTAAGGGAATATCCATCTTGGTAGATGTTAAACTTCTCATTATCATCCTGGAAGACATTTAACTATGAACAGTCTGATATTTGTTACCTTAAACTAATATCTTTCCACTTCCTTTTTCCATGGTGTTAAACAGTTGAAAATTTAATGAAATACTTATTTCAATGTTCCCATCCTTATGGGGTAGGTAGGAATGCCTAGAACTTTCATCAATGGCACAATCTCTGGTCACCCATCCTTTATGGCCTCTTCGCCCAAGTACTCTCTTAAGATTTTTCAGTGGGCGACGAACCCTTTTTCCTCATTCACGTTAGGAATTGTTTTCCCCAACACACGTATCCCCATGATATACTTTTCATTTCTGTGTCCTTAACGCATGATGACAAACTGCATGGCATTTCTAGAACAACCAATGGCATGATTCCCATCATTATGGGATATATAGGAATGGCCATACATTTTATATTTGGGTACAACCAAACAAATATCTCCCCCAGGGTTTAGTTCTCATTTATGGTTTTATATGGTGTGGTGTAGACTTCTTTAGTCCCCATTCACGTTGAGTTTAAAATGGATGCATCATGTTAACCTCCTTCCAGAACATCCTTATTTCCACATCCTTACCATAGGATGTTAAACTGCACAACATTTTCAAGAACTATATATGGCTTGATTCCTATCCTTATGGGATATGTAGGAATAACTAGAGGTCATGTCCTTAGGTCCAACACTAGATTTTAGAAACCATATATTCCTTCTGTCCAATTGGCCTATATTCTCCTGGGGTTATGTGGTGTTGTGTGTCCCCATTCATGCACAGATATTAATAACCACACCATGTACATCTATCGAGATCTCTCTATCCCCTTTACTTTTCATCACATTTTCTTGACATTAAATTGAACGGTATTACAAGAACTACATGTGGAATGATTCCCATACTTATGGGATACGTATTAATCCTTATACATTTCATGATTGGGTCCAACCCCAGATCCCTCAATCATTTCAAGCCCCCTGGCCCGACGTTTCCTTATTGAGATTGTGCATACTGTGGTGTGGAATTTTTTCTTCACCCCTATCGGGTATGATTTATCACACCATGTGAATGTCCATTAGATCCTTTTTGTCCCATATGCGTCCAAGCCATGTGATGTTAAAATATACTGCCTCGTCCCATGTGACATTAAACTATTTGATATTTGTCACAAAACATCAACGTTCATGAGACGTTCCTATCATACGACCTTAAACTATGACACAAGCTTACATTCTGCACGAGGAAAAATGGTAATGAATTGTAGTGTCCTCAATTGTGGAGATATCACGTATGGAATCAGTCCCCCACCATGAAATTTTTTGGACTACTTGTGGATTGAATCCTACAGTGATTTTTGGATTCTCCATCCTAAATTTGTTGATAAAAAAACACACAGACCCTTAATAAAAAACAAGATCCATCATATGTCGCTTTTTTGGTGCATGGAACAGACCTTAATGATGGTATTTACCATAAAATTGGTATCCAACCTTGCAATTCAAGAACTACATGTGACTTGATTCTCATATTTATGGGATAAATAATAACACTCAGACATTTCACCTTTGGGTCCATCCCTGATTTCATCAATCCATTTTGGACCATTCCCCCACTCATCTGCTCATGTCCTTCATCCTTACCTACCCTGTCACACCTTTTCATGCCTCACCATCATGGTTAGATGAATTGTGGTTTATGACTTATAGTGTTGGATTATATGTAGAAATTATTTCATCCATTTCCATGATTCACTACTCCATTTATTTGGGTTTCCATCATCATTAACATCGGAAAGGTCCCCGGATGGTATGTATGCTCAACCATATGGATCGCCTACCACTTTGGGATAACAACATAAATGATTTTGAATGACATAATGAGATAGGTCCTATGTAGAAAATTTGGTCAATGGTTGACCCTCCTTTTTTGTTCCCATTTGAGGTCACACGATATGGATTTTTGTGTTTTTAACATAGTCAACACATATCCACAATCGTTATGACTTCCCCATTATTCCAAAAATATGGGTCTCTTGAATAACATTCATGTATACTCCATCATGTTCATGTATAATTTGATCACCCTTGGTGTTATCCCTCCTTGCACCTTTTCTCATTATGAGGATGAATCACCATCGCGGGTTCATCTTTGACACCACACCATTTTCCCCTATTGTGTATTCTGTTTGGTTAAATATTTTCTCCACCCATGTTTTCCACACCAAGAATAGATCATGTGGGTTTAGTGTTATGTGTGAGCCTTGTACCTATATAGAATGACCACACTTCCATTGGTCTGAACCCAATGACCTTAAACTAGGAGATCAGGTCTTAAACTAGGCATTCTAGTCAAGGCATCATGACATTAAACTATGAGAGTTGTCTCGATAATTTGGGATAAGATGTGGAATTCTATTTCCATGTTCATTTTGGGATTTATTTATAGCACTAGATTACATACTCCCACCTTGGGAATCTCTCCATTATGGTTTGTTCTCTATAACTATAAACTAAGATCCCTTGCATCCTAATTGTATAAAGCTAAAATACATCTTCTTCACCCAGGCTATGTAATGATAAATTAACCATCCATATAATGTCTTCAATCGAGAAGATTTTTCCCCTTTTTCTTATTGGACACTAGAAATACCACCTCCATGAAATATGTTAAGCCTGATTCTCATCCTTACGTGATACATAGTGACACCCAAGCACTTCATCTCGACCCAGCCCCAGGACCATTAACTCTCTTCTTATTTTCCCCTAATCATTGTCTGAATTTTATGACCTTAAACATGGGGTTTCTAGTCCATGTAGCATGACATTAATCTGTTGAGTAGGTTTCTAGCAGTATGACCTTACACTATTTTCAACTTCTTGATCAAACAATATTAAACTATTTCATGCATTTTCCTCCCTGTATGACACTAAAATACACACATAATGACCCATTTAAATGAAATAAAATATTAGAACATCCTAGGTCCTCTCAAGAGAGGTCCCTCTAGGAATTGCTTCTGATCTCAATTCAGACTGATATGCTCACCCAATGTACTTTTATCATGGTTTTGTAATTTAAAGAGTCTTGGACTTTATTCGAATAGTCCTGGATTCCATCACCATGCTTTGTCTGACCTTTATTTTGGATCCTCAATCCTTATCATGTCTAGAGGAACCCCCTAATGGGTAGGATGATCATCCATAAGGCTCACCAACCATATTTGTCCAACATTCAAGATGACATCAGCCAACACATCGAGTTTGGAATCGTGTTTTCAAATGCGGTTAGCTGCAGGCCCTTGTTTGTTTATTCCCATTTAAGGACAACATGATTTAGATGCTGTGGTTCAAATTTGGTCAACATATGTCCTATTTCATCATGAAATTCTCACTACATTTCAAATTTTGGGTATCGTAATTCATTTTCATCCTTATCCTTGGTTCTAATTTATTCCAAATCCCTTAGATTCGTCCTTCTCCTGAACAAGAGTATGTTGTGAATATGATTTTGAATATATTTAGTACACTATTATATGGTCAATACCCCTCTTTTATTTCACAAAATCTCTAGGAATTCATTTAGACACCATGTAATTGATTTTTTATCCGACAATCTCAACAACAAATGAATAATCATGTATTATTTTATTATTTCTCACACTGGGTATGACCCACATGATCTTAGGGATTGATCTCTAATTACATCACAGTTATGGAATATGTGAAATAAAATAATAAAGAAAGAAAATAATATGTCTATACATGTTGTTTGGGATAGGAAAACAAAGAGGTAGATATGTATATGTGTTCGAAAAAAACACAACCCTTATGGATCATCCCCTTTGATGGATTTCTCTAGTGCTGCCACCTTCTGGCTCATATCATCCAAGGCTACTTCCCACTCATTGAGATACTCTCTTCATCACCAGCTTCTAAGAGTAGCTCAATATATTTGGCCTATATTTCTTCCTTATTAGCATGAAACTCAATCATTTTATGGCATTATTGCACTAATTTCTCTTGGGAACCCATTAGCAGGGCCTTCAAATATTCAATAAGATCAGAATGGATCACAATAAACGATGATCTTTTAATTCCTCTCTCTTCAAGGATTTATACTTCCTTTTCAGCCTCATGAATCATCTGAGTATTCTCCGATTCCTTCTAAAACTGGGAAATATCAGAATTTTTGCTACTCAATCATATATTCTCATCCATATAATCATGGAATTTTATATGAAGACAGAGAGAATCCACCCCTAAGACACAGAGAATGTGTAGCCATATGTGAAGTGAACACATTCAGCTCATCCAATCTACATGTGATATAGAATGGAAGCATTTGATCAACTTCCACGACTTCTATCACATCATATGACTCTCCTTGGTAGTTTCAGGATTATATTCTTCCATATCCTTCAGATCTCTAGGCTTGTACTCAAGAAAATATAGCCATGAGTTCCACCAAAGGGTCCTCTTCTGGAGCACATTCTTCTTTAAAAACCTCACCCCGGCTACCCTAGGGATCAACCCTAGTAGTTTCATCACCTATGATTAAATATTCTTCCTCACTATGTATAGGGGAAAGAGTGGATTGAATAATTAACTCTATGCGAGTTGGTGAAATCACAAGTAGAGCCTCCTTTGATGTTCCAAACTTGATATTGTGTCATGCCTCCAACCTTGTGATCACTACATTGGGAACCAATATCTTGGTCAGTTGAGTTCCCCAATAAAATATGTGAGCCTACAATGCTAGAAACATATATGATCCAAGTGCATCGGTGTCTATTACCTGATTCATGATAGAAGCTACACCATTGGACATCCCTCTCTATTTGTTAATTCAATGATAAATGTTGGATCCTCCTGAAGAGTGGGAATATATTGAGAATATGAGGTCTCCATTTCAGCACCTTCATCTGGATTACCACTGACCACCGAAACCCCAAATGGTCCTTAGACCGCTTCAACTATGTTCGGTCTCCCACCCTACTCAATCCAAGATGTAGATTCATGGGGATGTTCTTCCACATACATGGGTAAAATTTTATCCCCTTTAGGTAAATATTATTGGATATAATCATGAATATGTTCCAGAACAGGGAAATGTTTGGTCAGTTAATTTGATTTATGATAATAGATAGTCTAGTGTATATATGATTTGAGACTCACCTCGAGTTGTTTGGGTAGTTCTTTGTCAGGACCTACGATTTCACTACTCTCTGATGGGCTTCCTCAGTGGATGGTTGTTTCATGAAGTAAATCACCTCCAAGACTATCGTCCCCAACACCCCCTTATCTCTCATTTTTTCTCTTTCCTCTTCATTCTCTTCTTCACCTTCTTACTCTTCCTATCTTTATACTTACTCTTCTTGTCATCATCATCCTCAGACAACATCTTTTCTAGGTCGTCCTCTTAGACTAGCCTCACATTCACTAGGATATGGGGTTTTTCATTCTAACCCCATTGTCATGTGTAAATATGAAAGGTTGTTAGGTACATTTTTCAGTGAAAAAATTCACCCTCTATGCCACCTAAATGCGACCTACATCTGGTAAGTCAATCACACTATGCACTAGTATCCGCCACAGCTCTTCTGAGGACATAGATTGTCGAAACGTCATCCAGGCAGACCATAAGAGATGGAAAAATGGAATCGGCAGTCTGATTCAGAAGATTCCTTCATTTCTTCCTAGGGAGATCCCTATCTAGCCATTGAGGCAACCCAAGGGACCAACCCTCTTCAGAAGGCGGAGGTGAATTCTTACATTGTAATGCTCTTGCGAACAATGTTCTAGCCCACATTGTTCCAAATACCTAACTTATTCTTTGTCTCGCATCCCCCTCTGTACCTTGTATGCTTCCTCACAGTCTGGAATCCATGTTGGCATCCCTAATTTTCCAAATGTGCTTTAAAAAATTCACATCTTGGTACATTGATACCCAATTGTCGGCATACTCCGTTGAAAGGCTAAAATTAACATCAGTTTGGAGAAGGGTGATAACGTCACCAAAAACTGTAGTCATCAACATTAACCATTGTTGGAAAAGGATGAAAGGATTTCTATCTTCCAGAACCCCTATATGTACTTTCTTTAGCATCCGCTGCATGCACCCTAATTTCATAGAAAACCTTATTGGTACATAAGGTTTTATAAATATGTTTCCATTGATCCGAGATACCAATACAATGCCCCTAATGCTATGAATGTATTCTATATTCTCTAAAGGGAATCACCTTTAATATTCTATATTTCCAACTAGTGTCCAAAACGGATGAATGTTGATTGTTTAATGGTTTCCATTCATGAGTTTTATTCGTTCCTCTTTAAGCGTCAAGGGTTGAATTCCCAAAATATTCAGTATGGATGGTTGCATACCACCACCTGATTGGAGGATGGAATTTAGGATGTCATAGCCACTACAATGAGATGTAACATAGCCATGAGGAATCTTTAATGGTATACATATCATCTTAGTCCTGATTTTCCTAGAGATAAATTTCATAATGTTGTACAGCCTGGCCAAAATAGGAACCCCTAGATTAACCTTGTTGTTGGACATCATGATTCCGACTATCAATAGCATCCTCGGATGAACCCCCATCCTATTTTCCTACACTGTTAGCAGTAACCCGCTCATGAATTTCATAAGGAACCTGACATATCATACATTTGGGTAC
Organism: Viscum album; assembly: GCA_963277665.1. Lineage (NCBI taxonomy): Eukaryota > Viridiplantae > Streptophyta > Magnoliopsida > Santalales > Viscaceae > Viscum > Viscum album. The sequence goes on along the minus strand of OY728121.1, from coordinate 2,021,031,461 downwards.
CAAATTTCATTTCTACTCAATCCCCAGGATCCGTAATCGCCTTCTTCTAGGACCGTCTAGTATGATCACACCTTCATCATCATCGATGTGATCCAATAATGCTTCCCTTGGCATATCATATTCACGGCCTCTTCTACATCACAAAAAGTCTAAAACATCTTATATAGGATATTTCCTTCAAGAATTATTTTATTTTCAACTTTTTCTTAGCTGGCTCCAACATATGCCATGTCAGAATAGGGGTGTGTGTCCTATCCCCCTAAATGTTCTCTGTTGGAGGGAACAAACCATATTGGTACTCTTCCAGAAGAATTACCACAATGAAATTAATTTCCCATAAGATAATAACAACCTCCCCATGGTGGAGGTGGAATGTATTCATGTTGGGAGACAACCGACTACATATCCCCGGTACCGTGTCTTACAAATGGTAAAAGAGAAACTGTGATGTACACACACCTTTAAAAATCATTATAGACCAAAGCTCTAACCTGAAGTCCTCTCATGGTGATTGCACCAACTACACCCATGCCCATTCACACATAAAACTTCCCCCAGACCTGAAATCGCATTCCTACCAACCTATGGTCTCATTAATAATGATGCTTTTGAAGGATTTTTAATAGTGATCTAGCAATTTCTTTAGAACAATATCGTTCCCTACAATAGTTCTAATCTTTTGATTCTGGACCTAAATGTCCATGTTCTATGTTTCCCAACATGGGAGACCATTTCATGGGATGTTGAACTCTAAAATGATCTCCTTGAATGTTACCCTTGACCGGGTTGTATTGGTCTCCAAACATGGCATCAACACCTCTTCTAGAATTCTGATGTTCTTTATCAGCAAACTGTCACATACAACATAATCCTTTTGATCTTGTGTCATCATAACAAAAATCAACTGATTATAAGACATGACACTACCCGCATGAATAATCTGAGTTTTTTTATCATCTAGGTCCTCGTTTTAGTAGTGATAGATTCCCTCTTAGAATCATTTTTTTGACCAACTATTTCTATCGGGTCTTAAAATTCAATATGGGACTTTCTCAAAATAATGGGTTTTCATTGTGAAAGATAGTCTGTTACATGTATGATGGGATTAAGTTGTGAAAAAAACTGGCTAAGTCAAGCGTGTGCAAGAATCAGCAATGGAATGAATGAGTTTGTGGCTACGTGCAAGATTTATAACAAATCCTTGATATTTCCCACATAATGGAGTATCTTTCATGAATTAGAGAAAAGTCACTTGTCATAAAGGAAAGTTAAAGTGGGGATCCTTCCCCCTCCCCACATATTTATAGGCGAGGAATGACCTTTCCAGTGTGCAGAATGGGTTTCTGAGATGAATGAGAGTTTTTTTTCACACACCACCGTTAGGCACTTTTCTCTTCAGCATTTCACACAGAATAAAACCTTTAGGCCCCCTTTCAACTCAGATTCTAAGGGGGGAATTTTTTTGTGCCAAATTTTGGTTAAGGCCATGAATGGAAATTTTTGAGCAAATCAAAGGCATATTTTGAATCCGTGAACAATCTTGATATTCCCAAGGAAGTTGTATGAATGATTTATGTCCTACGTGCAATTTTGAAAATTGTGAACAAGATATTCCACGCCCAATGTGATTTCAAATGGGATTTTCTGCAGAAACCTTCCAATAATAGCAATGTCAGAGTGGCATAAGAAATTCAGATGGTGTACAATATTGGAAATTTCATGCACGATCTTCCTTTCCTAATGCATCGTAAAAATTCTACTTTATTGATACTCTCCTAGCGTTCCACTGCAAAAAACATTGGCCATAAATAGAAGTGTACCCCCGCACTTTGGGGGATACTTATGGAAGACGAACCACCACTCGGCTGTGCCAAAGGATACCATTCCATGACTGTGAAAAAGGTATGGCCTCAATGTAATGGATCATGACGTACAGGTCTCCAAGGGTTCCCCCTTTGGGGGTGAAATAAGGAATGACCCTCACCCATTTCTTTTTTACTCTGAAGCGATTGCACAATATAGATTCTTCTTGCGTTCAATTTTTCCCCTTCTAGTGTTCCAATATTGTGTGCAGGTTTCCCACGTGCACGCAACCACTCATTTTTTGTGAAACCATTCAGTCATGAATGATTTCCCTCATCATGAATGTATCCATTTAGTATTTCACATGCCCTTCATCATTCACTCCATGTGTCTTCCTTACCCTAAGGCACCATATCTGAGCCCCTCTTATGCGCAACACCCCTTTCTTGCACATATATCTGTCATGCGGCCCACCGGGATTGTATGTAGTGATTTCGTGGTCTCCTGTGCAGTGTTTGATATTACATTGCTTTGCCTCATGATTATTCACATAATAATGCTAATAGTTGTTGCTTCTTTGCATATCCACACTAATGTGATCTCCTCAATGGATCACTATGAATCAAAAAATTCTTATAACATTATTGGTTCCTTCCCTTCACCATGAATTAAAATGCACTATATATATATGTCCTAGGGGTGGAGAGAAAATCCTCACTATGTGATCTATAGTAAATTAAACTGTGAAGCACTCACATCCACAAATCATGATATTAAGCTGTGATCACTGAATACCAAACATGTATAGCGAGTATCGTGAAGGGGATGGGAACCAACACCATCTCACACCCTTCTCCCTCTTATATTTTTCTCCATGTGCACCATGGGAAGTCTATATGTATTCCCCAACACCCTCTGATGGGATTATTTAGGTAAGATAGCCATATGCTCCTCGTACATCTAGACACCCTCTTTTCTCATTGGGTCTCCCTCCAAGTGTATGTCCCAATCTCCCTCACTTGGGCCGATAATCATGCGTATTCCCTCTCTATTCACCACCCTTAATAGCGGATCCTATTGACCATTATTGATAGGAGTATTATTGCCTCATGTTTCTCCCACTTATCATGACTCACGTGAGCTTATATTAAATAGTGACGATGACCTCATCATTGCGCTACTGGCCACACTTAATCCAGATTACCCTCTTTTCCAAACTATGTGGACATTAATCCTTCCCTCTCTAGGTAAGGTACATAGGATGCCTCCACTAGGTTAAAGCCCACCACCCATTAGTCCACACCACATTGACATCAGTCCGCTGCATGTCTTTCATGATGTTAAACTGTATGCCCCTTTTGTCCTTCATGACATCAAACTGTATACATTCGAACTACCTAGGTTTCTATCCCTAGCTCCTAAACAGGGTATGTTGGAAGCCACCTAGAGTCTCAAAACCAAACACTGGTAAACTTTAGCATCCTCTATGTTGGGACCCAAATCCTTCGTCACCCACATAGTGGTGTCTGACCAGTTCCTAAGGAGATAATAATGTGTAATCCCTACAATCAATCGATACTCCTCCAACCAAGAGTGTCTCTCTTGTGATGGGATTCTAACCATGTTTAATACCCCAACATTTTTTGAGTCATTTTCCTTTTGGTCACTCTAATACTATTCCCATATATATGGACTACATGGTCTTTTTTTCTTCGCCAATTTTTTAGAATGGTACGTTGGATGTATTCCTATGTTTCAATGCCATCATTCATGTCCCATCCTAGTATCTCCCTTGATCCCTCTTGTATTGGTAAGATCAATCCTAATCCCAAGGTTCCATTCCCTTCTGGTCCCCATCCATGCACTCTGTTCTCATGGGCTGCCTCCTAAGGTGTCCCATATCCCCATTTCTAGAACTACGTGGACTGTGATTCCCTACCGTGCAGATACGTAGGAAAATTCATCATGGTTCATGGCCAATACAGTTACCACTACACTGGTACATTGTTCCATACCTAACAATAATATCCCTTGACACTCTATCCATATCCATACGAATTACACCCAGGATTCCACATCCTGGTGAAATCATTCCATCCATTCAGAAAACTAACCATTAGTATACCCTAGTCATCTCATTTCTTATTTGTTGCACCCGGGAATCGAACCACGCATATGCGCCAGCATGTCTTTTATTTGTTTTCCTTATGTACGCCATGATCCCATGATTAACCCTTTCAAAATTCATGGGATTTGATCCCTATATTCTATAAATTGTACATAGGAAACCTCAATGAGGTACAATCCTATCCAATGGTAAACCTAGGTTTCCCCATTGTTGGGACCCAGTAATCCTTTGATCCGCCCTTTGAGGTGTCCAGATCAGTCTTCATGGAATGATATCCTCCCTCTATGGGACACAACACCAATGATCTGTCCTCATTGGGTGTCTTGATCAACCTATCATGATATCCTCTTAGGTACTCCCTCCTAGTTATTTTCCCATTTGATCCACTCCCATTAGTGTTCTTATCAGTTTAATCCATATCCTGTAGTGGTTAAACTCAAGTAATACCCCATGTTAGTCATGGGAATTTGAGGAAAATATCAGAGACATGCCTAAGGCATATAATTCCTTATACTCGAGGTTGGATTGCACGGGCTTTCATACCCTAGAGAAGCCCTATCATAAGGGGATGAAATCAGGTGTACTATTGTTGTAGTTCCATGAAATGATTGTGATTCCCAACATGACTACTCCCTTGAACAAAGGATACTACCCTAACATGATTTTATGGAATGTTATGATATAAGAAGTGTAATTAACAAGTGTCCACAAAGATATGGAACAAAGAATAGTTTCATGAACAACGTATTAATCATTAATGGATAATAGGAATAAGAGAAAAATTATGAGGAAGAATCCATGAAAGGAGGGATTGAAATCCCTTCATCCCGTCAAATTAAAGGAGATAACACCACTGAATATGTGATGAATTCTTATCTCCTTTGGAAAGTAGGAATGGGGGGAAATAACTAGTGCATCCTCGACCGACAGATGCATGCCCCAGTAAAATCATCAGAAACAAAAATTTGAGGCTATATTTTATATTAAAATGATGACGAAGTTGTTGGAGTTTTTGGAGAGTTTAAGTTTAATTTATCTTCTTCTAGATGATCATATGATCAGAATGGTAATGGAAATAATAATAATTCTTCTATAGACGAAAATCTGGGCATTAGGGATATTGATAAATTAGATGGATGTTCAAGTATATATGATGGGGATCATAATGATGATCTTGATTAAAGAGAAATTGATGGTTTACCTTATCATTGAGATTATGAAAATGTTGAATGAGATATAGATCATGACAAGGGAAGTGATTATAATAAATATGCTCACAATGAACATGATCAATAAATAGTTCATTTACATCCTTCATTATCAGTGGTCTGTGTTATACTATAAATGAGAATAAATCTAAAGACACTATGATGGATGATTAAAATCATGTTAATGAAGATGTTGTGGAAGGTACAACTAAGGGGGACAATACTCTCAATCCTATTTATTAGTTTGAAAAAGTGGATAAATTACAACAGTATAATAGCATGTCGATCAATAAAACAGAACCTGACCCTTCTGTAACTAATGTTGTTTAAATCTATCAAGTACCCATAAACTCTCCAAACCTACCTTATACTAGGACTTCAGTTAGATAAATTATTAATGGTAAAATTATCCTAGTTTTTTTATACTTTTCCTGAGATATAGTGATTAAGGAGATGAGAATCAAAATATTATCAAAGGAGAAGAATCCTTAGCAGATAAAGTTGATCCAGATGTGAAGTTAAAACCTTTTACTCCCATGGAAGTAGATAGATCGATTACGGTTGAGGTGAATCATGAGAAAATAAATCTTACTCCTGCTCAAATAGTTCAACCTCCAGATGTAGTAACCCAAGAAGATTTTGATTATTTTCAAAAGTTTGTGCATTCTGATTTTCACTCCTAGAGAAGGAATTTGGTTTCAGATTTTACACAGGACATAAACTCTCAACCATCTCAAATTTCCAAACTCGGGGAAGATTTTACACATTATTTGGTTGAATTCATTATATCTGATATAAAAACAAGTGTAAAATTTCATATTCACGAAATGGAAGAAACAAGAAGAATATTTTCCATATAGTAATTATGTCTTAAAAATTTATTTGACGGTCTGACAAAATCTTTTTCAGAATATATGAACACTATTACCTGAAAATTAGAAAGCATTAGTGTAGCTTCATGTACATAAACTTTAACTCCTCTTAATCTAGTGAAAAGTGATAAAAATATTCTTTAACAGGTTCTTAGGGAAGATATTAGAATCATTTTGGGTGATGTGACCACCCTTGGGGAGAAAAATCATCAGATACATCACCTAGGAGAGAATGTGTTTAAGATGATCATAGAATATTCTACTGATCTGAAGACTGATAAGGACACAATCAAGGAACTAATTAAGATTTATTTGTATAGAATTTATTAAAAGAATGAGAAGTCTGATACTTCCAATTTTCTCATTGATAATTTAATATTTTTACTAGTTAAAATAGTATTCAAAGAACATGTGAGTCAAATAATGGTTCCCACACTGGCAATGAAAAGATACAAGGAAGATAAATAGATTTATTTAAATTTATGGATTGTGGAGAAAATATAATTATAAATTTTAAAAACCCAGTGACACTCTTCCTCCATGTTCATCGAATATCTTTTTTTTATATAAGAAATTCATGTCACCAAATTTCTTTCAAAAACAACCACAGAGCTAGTTCGGTAATGTCCTACAGTGATAACTCAATCAGATGGTCTTATGCCTCTATAGTTTTAGCATGTGAGTTTATCACCAAGAGATGAAATATGGCACCACTGACCAATTCATATGAGAGAACCACTTCCTCCTACTACCACAATACCTAACATTACAAACTTTTCCCCAACATAATCATCAATTGTCTCCTCCCAGGACATGGGTAGGGATACATACAAGTAATAATTTAAATACAAAGGGAATTATAGGGTTGATCAACCACCAACATCTAAATAATGAAAATGATTAGTTAAGGTAATTTTTATGTGGGACATGTTTTGACTTTTTTGTCATTATCTTTCTACACAACAACTTTTTGAAACCTATTAAATGAACTAAAATTTTGTTATTTTACTTTATCTGTTCATCTAATTTTTTTCTTCAATATATTTTTTTTTCTAATCATAAAGGGGAGATAATAAGTACATTTATATGCATTTATATTTTTAACATGGAAGGTATATAAAATTATAAATAATTTTTTTTATCGTATTTATAATTCATATATATTATGAAATGATAAGAATGTTTTTTAAACTCAAATATATCTATGATTATTTATGATAATTCATTTCTAATTCCATGTTTTTTGATCATCAAAATGGGGGATAATTTTTGCACATCCTTTTGTGGAGTATGTTTGACACTATCTTACTTTAATGATTAAAAACCATGATTTCCTTGGTAATAATGATCCATATGTTGTATGATAGACTTTTATATGGTAATAATATTTTTATGATAATTATTCTATGTATTATGGGGAGTCACTGATAGCCTAAAGTCACTGCCAAGACTTGTTATCATCAGAAATGACATATTGCTAAGGTGAGTCGCTGCCATGATTATTGTTTCTAGTGGAGTCACCTCTAAAGGAGAATCCCCCAGAATGAGTTACAAATAGACATGAGTCACATTTACTACAATAGTGGATACCTCCAGAGGAGTTACCTCCATAAGTGAGTCACATCCAGATGTCGTGTCACAGACAGCTTTTGGTTACCCATACTATTCAAGGACTATGGAATGAATAGATCAACAATTATTTCATTATGGAGTTATTTTTTACCAAGTCGTTAGGATATATCCAAATACCGATAAAATTATTTTGGATATGATGGTACTATATATGTTTAATATATCTCTCCTTTGTTATAGTTTATAAAAAAAGTAAAATAACTTATGAATATGATGTAATAAGGCTATAAACACTACTTCAGTGAATAAATCAATGAATTCTCACCAGGTTACTGATTCATGTTGTGGGAATACCAAAAAACACAAAATTAAATAATTCTTCACCATTATTGATTTAAATGATGATAGAGATCAACTAAAACATTCTTTCATATTTTATATGATCCTTTATCTACTCACAATTTTCTGAACAAAGAATGAATTCCCCACGAGTGTTGATCTGTGGACTACAAACATTCAGACCATATTATATTTTTCATTTATATTATTTATTGTTCTATATGTTTTACATTGAGTAGTCTTTTTATACTCTTTTATCAAACACATCGTGTCTCTAGAACCTACTGGGAGAATACTAGTTATTCTCTTCTTTCACTACATATATTTTCCCACTATGTTTGTGGAAGAAGTCCCTACTAGACCTGTTCTTTTCTTGATTATAATGAAAACATTTGGAGGATGATTTTTATCCTATACATCATCTTGATGTATATTTTTGACCAGATATAGGTTGTGGGTTTATTTGATTATAATTAAAATCTTCTTGTAAGTAGGTGATTTACTTGGGGAGGCGTTTAAGTCTGAACTTGAGAGAAAACTTCTTCTTTATTTCTTTGTGTCATTGTTTTTTTACATCTTATTTTACATTAATTTTTATCTATACAAATCATTATATTGATAATTAATCTTAACTTTTGTTTATAATTTATTTTCAGTTACATTTATTTCAATAGTTAAAGTTTTTCGTAACAATATTTTAATTGACACTTAATCACTCATTAAGAAATATTTTTAAAGGAAATATCTTATATCAAGCTTCTTTTTTGATTTATTATACAATAGTGATTATTATGTGGTTTTTATTCTATCCTAATATATAATAGAAATATTTATTGGGGTCTCAATTCACACAGTCTTGAGTTACTCACTCCAACCAATAGATATTAATCCTTGGATCTTGATATTCGTAGCATACTCCAGGTATTATATTTCTCATTGGTTCATGATTATGTGGGGTTTAATGGGACTTTTCCCATGGCTAAAGATTTTTTTTGTTTATTAGTGTAATTGTTCTATTGACATCCACCTTGGACCCCAAACAAAATCTTACAGAGTTCCTATTAAGATACACTTGTGACTCGATGAGGATATATTTGTCCAAAATACGTTTGATGCACCCTCATGGGTTCTATAACTTCTTCTTATACTCCTAAAACCATGTAAATGTTACATGCTTGATTATATGGTGTGTTCATGGTTGATATTAAATTATAGGTTATACAGTTTGTCCATTGATTATATGATATGATTTTTATATGACATGGTAGTGGTTTTTAATACCTTTTGTTTTAATACTTCTTTATTATAGTATCTTGAACCATGATTATAGGGGGAATTATATGGTCCTATAGTATAACTTATTTGGTTACTTCTTCCTTAGTAACATTACTTATAGTACTTTTTTCAATTCATATTTTCACTCTGATGTTGCTCGTATTGCACAGTTTGGATTGTTATAGACGACATGGGTGGTTACTTGTTGGGATTTTACCTCACACCCTATTCAAGATGCCATTGCGTAATATGACAGACTATTTGGATTCAACTATGTATCATGGAAATTCTCACATTTCAATGTTTGACATTATGCCATTCTTAGGAGTAGAGTAGGGAGAAACTGTGTTGGGGATCATGATGCTAGCTGGGATATAAAGTTTTGGCCTTTTTTATATATTCATACATGTATTTTATTAATGAATGTATACTTATGTTTCAGGATCTATAGAAACATGAAATTATCATCATTTTTTATGATATTACGTGAGTAACGTATTCTATATACATTTGTAGATTTTATTCTTCTTCCATAAGAATAGGTTATAAATCTTGAGGTCTTAGTGTATATCCATGTTGTTTATCTAATTTTATACAGCTTCTTTTATTTTATTTTTATTTTTTTTAGGTCCACCAGTTCAAATACCATGAGAGTGTTGGTGAATCAGGGTATGAAAAGTTAAAATATTATCCTATTCAGATCATATTTCGTATTTAGAAAAAACCCAATTATCTCTTCCCCCCGTAACAATATACAAACATATATGAAATCATTCACAAGATACATCAATTTTTACCTGTTTCTCCCTCACTAGGATTCATCCTAGGAGTATATAACAGTGATGTGTCGATGTACCAAATTTACTAAGGCACACAACCAATAATGAGTACAATGTTTGGGCCGGATTAGCTATGCCCATTCTCACTGCCTTTAAAATTTTTGGGGTCTGATCACTACATTCCCAAGGGTCACTACCTATGCCACTTTCTCTAGATCACTACAATTGGAAAGGGTCATCGTCTTCATGTTCCTTCGATCACTACTCTTGTAAAGGAATCCACTCACAGTTTAAGGACTTCTAGGTCAAACCTAGTTTATGGACATGTAGGTCCCCTAAATTACATTAATTCATGCATCCCTAACTATAGGTAGAGGCTCTATTGAAGTTTCTTTTTCACCAGAAGATGACGCCCCCCTTCAAAAGTATTACTAGGTACCATGAAATTCTTTTTCTAATTGATTTGAAGCTTTCAGGAGCTTCGTTTGAAAATCATGAACCACCTGCTCCTCTCTGTACTGATTACCGAGTATGGTACGCAGACCGCCTACTCTACGTACAGCGAACCTCCTCTATCTGTGGACTGACTCTACCATCGGTGTCTCGTACCTCTTCCACATACCGGCTTGACAATCATCTTCGGCGAACTACCCTTTATCCATGAACTATTATCTATTCACAGACTGCCTTTGCGAACTGCTATCGTTTATTGCGCCTTCTTCATCTACATACCATGTCCTTTGCAGGTTATATTAATTGGAAAAAAAGTTTGACCAAATATCATCCATGCAAACCACTTTACCTTTCATGTAATTCATCCTCGCAAACCACCTTCTGTATTTTCCAAAAACCCAGATCCAAAATATTTTCGAATTGTATTCAATCTCAATAGTAATTAGTGGGATTAGAAATTCTTATATAGGAAATGTTATCCTAAAAAACTACTAATTCAAGATTCACCAAATCATTAATTCATCCTCCACCTCATACCGATCATTCTTCCATCATGAACCATAGGCCACTTGCGAACCATTTTTCCTATGCAGTCCACCTACTAAATTTTCTCTTACTTGGTAGATCTCCTATGTTAATGAGACACCATCTGCATACCGCATCACCTTCCACCGCGAACCATTTTTAGTTTTGTGAATTGCCCTGGCATACAAATCCCACTACTCCAAGTATTGTTCCCATTTCTCCATATATTGTTCAAATAACATGGTATGTGAACCATTAATTTTGGTACGAAATTCTCATCCTTTGCTAATTATCTTCAACGTTCCCCATACCATTCACTCATATGAATAATTCCTTCCTTTTCCAACATCAAACTCCAAATTTTGAGGTCCAAAAATTTGGCAAACATTGGGAAACTGCACCACCTTAAAAACCTTTCTTCTGAAAACACCTACCATTCTCATTTGTGATCATCTGGCTTTGTCAACAAACACAATCACACCCAAAACATTCGAAGGGGATATCCTGTGAAATTTTTTCCCAACAATCTCCCCCTTTGGGATTTTTTACAACACATCTTAAAACAATCGTTTTCATTTTAATATCTCGTTAATTATCTTTCCATCTTCAACCATAATTTTCTTCATGCGATTAAGATAGTGATCTACGATTTACACAACACATACTCTAAGCCCACATGATACAATATCAGTGTGAGAAACAAGAGTATAATGAAAAGTTATTCAATGAAACATTTCATTTCTAAACACCAATTGTTGATACTATACTGATTGATACATGGATACCAATGAATAACTTTCATTACGAACATCATACATTGTGATATCTAATCACTGATCGATCACATCTAGAATCATCAAATTTAGTGATCCCCCTATCTCATAGCTCTTACAAACAATATTATCTCATATTCAACTCTCCCTATCTTGTTTCTCCACATAACAACTTCTCCCCATGTCTTTTCTCCCTAGGAATAGTCACACATTATCTCCCTTTATCAACAAACACGAAGGGAACAACATGGTTGTCTACAATAGGGTAAAGAACACATATAAGAATATTTGGGGAACACACATCAATCCTCGTGGAGAGGGTGTACCAAATCCACACTTTTTCATGTGTAGGTAATCGACTGGACTCCCATAATAAATCTATACCTTTGAAAATATTCTTTGGGTAAGGCCATTATAAGAATATCTCTAACTTGTTGTTATGTAGGAACATAATCCAATATCACAAGCCCTTACTCCACCTTCTAATTGAGAAAATGATATTTTATTTCACTGTTATTGGTCCTTGAGTGATGGAATGGATTTTTTCATTGATTTATAGCTCTTGAATTATCAAAATGAATTCTGATCAGAGATTTCACATCAATTACCAAAACATCAAGATGTTGCTTCATCCACAAAAGTTTCTTGTATGATTGAGTAGCCGTAATATATTCAGCTTCTGCAGTGCTCAAGGAAGTGAAATCTCGTCTTTTACTCAATCTAGAAATACACAATCCTCTAAGAAAAATGGATCCTTTTGATGTTGATTTATTATCATCGGTTGAACCAACCCAATCCATAACTATATATCCCAATAACTCAGGCTGAGATTTTTCATTTTACATTAGGCCAAATCCATTATGAAATTGATATAATGAAGAATTTTTTTACTGTAATCAGGTGTTTATCATTGAGATTTCATTAATACCTCGCGGCTTCACATGTGGAAAATACCATATCCAGCCTTGTCATTGTCAGATACAACAAACATCCAATGATTTTCTTGTACTCTGTGATATTAAATTTCTAGCCTTCATTATCTCATGAAAATTTCAAAAGGCAAGAAATTGGTGACTTAACCTATTTTGAATGATCAATTAAAAACTTTCTGAAAACCATTTTGGAATATTTATATTTAGAAATAAAATTTCCCTTTCTACCTTGTGTCACCTATAACGCTTGGAAAAATTTCAGCTCACCAATCATCAATATTTCAAACAGAATTTTCCGGATTTTAGAAAATTGTCTAGATTGTGCTTCATCTAATCCACCAAAGATTATGTCATTTACATTAACCTGCATGATAATCATTTGACTATTTCCATTTATTAAATACAGATTGTAATCAATTACACCATGTTGAAAATAAATCTTCTTTAGAAATTGATCCGGCTTTGGATACCATGCTCATGGTGCTTGAATCAAACCATATAATGCCTTCTTCAGCTAAACATCCATATTCTCATCTTCATGGTTGATAAAACCATCTATTTTCTCACTATAATCTTTATCTTCTAGAACTCAATTCTTAAATGCTATCTTGAAATCCCTCTAAAAACCTCAAAATTTATTTTCACTGTTATGGACAAGAATAATATGATTGTCTCTAGCCTTGAAACATGTGAAAAGGTCTTATCAACATCATTACCCTCTATCTAGGAGTAACCTTTTCACACCAGTCATGATTTTTTTTGGATAAAATCACCATATGAATTCATTTTGTTGTAAAAGACCCATTTTGTTCCGATGAAATTCTTGTTTGCTGGTCTGGAAAAAATTTCCCATGTCTGATTATTTTCAATTTGGTCATTCATTTCATTCATTAACCAAACTCAATTCTCAACTATAGCTGCTTCATAAAATCATTTAGGCTCTACCTGTGATAAGTATTATGCTTTCTGTAGAGACTCCATCCCCTTTTTCTGCACTGGTGTTGTCAGATTACCCATTATATTATTCATATCAATTTCATCTCTTCTCACTAGTCTTTGAGAAAAACTAATTTGTTTTCATCATTTGAGCCTTCTTTTTAATGTATCTCTATATCTGGAGTATCTCCTGACCTTCTCATATCTTCAACATTATCCTCTTGTGTATGACCATATATTTTTTGAATATTCTTCTCATCCCCCACTATTCTCACATCATGACTTTCACTATCTTCCCCAACCACTTTCTGAATAATTTATGTTCTTTTATTTTATTTCAGATGCCAAGAAATATGCTTTCATCTCCATGGGATTCAAAATTCCATTGATTCTCCAAATAGATAAATAAAAATTTACTTATGAAGACACAAATGCACTAAAAATATGGTTTTTTTACACACCATAAATCGTATGGAGTCGTCTCCTCTTTTAGAAAAAGTTATTCTTTGATTGAAGTGTATACTGCTCTCATTATTTCTTCTTTCCAAAATTTCACCATAATGTCTCTTTTTAATTGAGCATTGTTAGGGATATATTGTTGAACATCTGATTTGTTATCTCAACTACTCTATTATGTTATAGAGTTCATACTATTGAAACATGACGCCTTATCCCATGTTTTTTAGATAATCTTCCACCTTGTTATTTTTGAACATTTTCCCATTATCTGCATGAATCATCCAGATTTTAGGACCAAGAATCTTTTCACATTACCATCGATATATTGTAATGAAACTAAACCCTTCATATCTGTGGGTGATTTTTGAAACCCATTCCATTCTGCAATAGTCGTCAATGAAGAGAACGTAATATCTCATACCATCAATATCCCACAGCGAAATTGGACCACATACATCAATATGACCCAAATCATGAAATCTTGTTGACTTTTTCTCCTTTTGATTATATGTATTTTGAATGATCTTCCATTATTGACAAGAATTTCACATGAGTACGATCACATGATAGTCTAGGGAGATTTCGAGCTGCATTATATTTCACCAAATCTTCCAAGGAACCTTGGCCTATGTGGCCAAGATATTTATTCCACAACCAGTATTCTTCATCCTTGGACATGAAACACATATCTTCTTCTCCACTCATGAGGTAGATATTCCCTTTAATACAATTTATTTTCAACACAACAGTACCATCCTTTTCTTTAATGATAGGTAATTTCTTGGAAAATATTATAGAATTTACTATGTTACACAATTGACAAACCCTGAATAGGTTGTGACTAATACTATCAACAGACATGGCATCTACTCATATCATGTCTTTTCCTACAAACATGTATTTTCCTGAAACAATAGTATTTAGGCCCTCATCATTAATGAATCTTATAGTACCTTCTTTATCGTATTGGATTCTGGTCACAAGATCCTTATTTCACGTCATGTGGGATGTGATCCACTGTTAATGATCCATATCACAGTGTGATCTGATGCCTTAAAAGTAGTATCTTCAATCACCGCTTGTTCAACCCTTTTCTTTTTACCCAAGTCATTTAATTAATACCCATCATAGAATGAAAATATTGATTTTCCCCAACACATGATGGACCTTCATCATCTGATAGATCTAAAAATTAATATTAAATAATCATATATCTTGAAGATACATTTGGATTCTTCTTATGAATGAAATAATTTTGCCTCGGTGCATTCATCTACATTGATAATGTGAAATATCATTTATATGTCTGAGTCCTTTACATCATAAACAATGACCATCAAATAATTACCTAGAATTTTGAGCTCTGTACATCCAACTCTGATGTTCGTGTTGCCTTTGGTACCTATTTTTTATGGAACATACATTTTGAGATTATCACATCTTACCAAAATAATAGAATATTATGTGAGGTACATTCTTATATGAAAATGATATATCATTAGTTGTGACTTGGTTTCTATGAATCTTTTGATTCATCTTAATACCAAAATAATTCATTATTATTTTAGTGGATGCTTTTGGTCGTACTTGAACCATATCTACTTTCTATCTTATATCTAGCCTCATACTAGACAGATCATTTATAGTTGGTTGTTTCTCATGTTCTTTAAAAATTCGTTGTAGACTGATGAATTCCACATCTAGTTCGTTGATATGTTTGATTTTATAATTTCCTTTTTCAATCAAGCTTTTTATTTCCATTTAATGTTCTTTAGTTTTGATTTTGTACTCAACCACTTATTCTGATATTTCTGGGATTAAATACCTCATTTTTTCAATTTCTATATTCATCTCATAATTTTCTTCTTCATGCTACTATATGCAGAGTTTGGAATAAACAAACATCTTAGATATATTTATTTTATTTGGCTCTCAAAATATCTATCTCATCAAGAGAAACTTCTAATTCATCCTTATGATAAAATCTTTCTTCAATTTCTCCTTCTACTCTATTTCTCAGTTGATGAATACTTCTTTCGGGTAATTTCATCATTTTTTAAATTTTCATCATCGAACATCTTAGGACACTTTGGGGAATAATTACCAATCATTTCTCATTGAAAGCAAGCAAATGACACATTACCTTGGAGATTCCCTTTTACCCTTTCTAGATTGGAGGATAGAAATGAAATGAAATCATCCATTTTGCCCTCCTCAAGACTATCTTCAATAGAGAGATTCTTCATGGACATGAATGAAACATCTTTATAATTCCCATTATCCACTGCATAATTATCATTGTTTCATAGTTCATATGCTACAATGGTACTATTTATGTTTTCTAATGTCAACTCTTCCGGGTCTTTGTCTTCCAATAATAAAACATTTGGATTGAGTTGTGGTGAATGTTTCCTCAAGATTTATTTCTAAAACTTTATATCTTCAATGACTTCTCCAAGACCCAATAGGTCATCCATAATAATTTTTATCCTATTTAATAATGCATCAATAGTCTCTATAGGATTAATTCTAAGATCCTCAAACCTATTCCATAGAACATACAACTTTGCTTCACTGACTTTTGTGTCACCCTCATAAATGTTTACAATTTTTCCTACATTGAATATGTTGTTTTACTGGACATCAACGTAACATAAATTTAATTTTATAGGGATCCACATAAATCATTGAACCCTATAGAATCGGAATCTAATTCCCCTCATTCATCTTCTGATAGAGCACCACTATTAATGTCAGATGATACTCCACGCATATCTGCTTTGAAGAAATCTATCCCTACTGATCAAATGTAGTGCTGCATCTGATTTTCCATAGTTCAAAATTATTTCTGTCAAATATTGTTATTCCTTTATGATTGACCATATCCATTTATTTTTCTTGATATAGAATCTCTGACTTTTAACCACCCTTTGATACCAATTTTTATGTAAACATTGTCGAATACCATGAGGGGGTGGGGAATCATGGTATGACAGATTAAAAAATTCTCCCATTCGGATCTTATTTCATTGATAGGAAAAACCAATTCTCTCTTCCTCCTATAGAAATATATGAACGTATATGAAATCTTGTACAATAAATAGTGATTTTTACTTGGTTCACCCTCAGTAGGCTATGTCCATGGATAATATAAGGATGTTGTGTCGATGGACCCAATTCACTAAGGCTCCCTTCCAATAATGAGTATAATGTTTGGGAAATATCTTGTATGCCCAGGATCACTACCTTTATAATGTTTACGTTATACTCAGTGCATTACCAATGTTCACTCCCTATACTACTTTCTCTACCTCACTACCAGTGGAAAGGGTCAACATCTTCTTTTTTTTACGTTGTTTACTGCTCTTGGAAAAGAATCCATTCACAATTTATAGACTTGTTTGAAAAACAATGTTTATGGACATGTATGTCCCTTCACGAACATGAATTCCTATATCCTTAAATATAGGTAGATTGTTTGTTGAAGATCTCTTTTCACCCGCAGATGAATTCCACCATCTCGAGTAATTTTAGGTACTGAAACATTATTTCTCGAACTGATTTGAAGCTTTCACAAGAATCCTTGTGCAAATTTATAACCACTTTCTCCTCCGCGTACTATGTACTAGGTATGGTACGCAGACCATATGAACTTTGTATTGATAGCACTTCTGTGAACCTCCTCTATCCATGAACTGCATCTACCTTCTCTATTTCATACCACTTCCATGTACTGACTCCACAAATCTCCATGGATAAATTCCCTCAATCTATGAACTATTCCATGTTCGCGGACTACCTTCTCAAATCGCTATTGTGTACCCCACCTTCTTCTTCCATGTACCACATTATTTTCGGGTTACAATTCTCTAAAATAACCTAAGTTGGAATTTCTTCCTCATGAACTAATTTAGAATTTGCAGAATTCTTCCTCACGAACAACAATAAGACTTTTCCAAAAAAACCAGATCGAAATGATATTAAAATGGTATTTGATCTCAATAATAATCGGTGGGATTATCAATTCTTATAGAGGCAAATATATCTGCAGAAACTGATAATTCATGATCCACCAAAAATTCATTTCCTCATCCACCACATAACAATCCTTCAACTTCTAGGAAATGCAAGCCACTCGTAAACTGTTTTTCATATACGGTTTGTGTACTACCTTTTCTCCTACATGATTTACCTCCACCATTAATGACACTCCATCTGTGTACCATATCACCTTCTGTCGTGAACTATTTTTTGGGTTTGCAAACTGCTCTGGTGTAATGTTCTCACCGCTCCACATATTGTTCCCACTGCTACATGTACTGTTCCTAGAAGATGGTACACGAACCATTAAATATTTTATGTGGTTCTCATCCTTTTCCAATTTTCTTCAATTTTCTTCATACCGATCATTCCTATGAAGGTATCCTTCCATTTCCAACATCAATCACCCAATTTTGAGGCCCAAAAATATGTAAAACACATGAAAATTATGCCACTATTAAAAAATTTCTTTGTAAAACACCATCTATTCTCGTTTGGGATCATCTGGTTTTGTCAAAAAACATAGTCACCCCAATAAATTCTGAGGGGCAAACATGAGTGGGGTTTTTCCATCAATTATCCTTCTTTTGGTTTATACTATGATTGAGGTAATAGTATCTCCACCGACACTCCCTATGCCCTCATTACTAGTCAAAAACCAATGGAATTTAGAGATATGTGCTTGAATCTATGTAGACAATAAGTCTTGGGGCACCATTCAGTGGTTTTTGGATCTAGGGCGTCAAAATGTTATATCAAACAAGTTTATTTTTCTACTTTGTCACTCTGAGACAATATATAGTGGATTAGAAATAATTGGAATTTGGAAATTAGCTATTTCAATGAGTATCTTACCCATGTATGGGAAAAATCTGAATTTACTTGAATGGAAATTATTATGTTTGGGATTTTGACAATTATAGTTGATTTAATTCCACTATTAGTGGATGCACATGGATTGTGGTGTGATCATTGATATGAATGTTGGTTTTATTGTTATGAAACCTGATGAGATGATAGTTTTTCATATCATTTATCATTATAGGAACCTGTTTGGATTTCAATTTCCTTCATTATTCAATTACCTATATGGTGCAATGCTTAACAACCCGACATTGTTATATGTTCCTTGTGTGATATAAAAGATCTGTGATAAATTATTTTTTAAATGGAATGAGAAACATTATTACATGTCTGAGTTCCTACCATAACATAAGAAATGTTTTCTTGATTAGGACACATACGAAACCCTAAGGATCCAACTGTGTAACATTGACTCATAGACCATTGTTCACGTGGAGTGTAACCTGTTATGTAATAAATTATGTGGACACCATAATTTGGTTCTTGAGGTGTATGGGACCTTATTGATTGGATTTGATGAATAATTTAGTCCACACATTTAAAATATAAATATGAAATGACTATGAATTCAAGTGTAAATTAAAATGGGAAATATAGAACTCACCCTTGACCCAACTTTTAAGTGGGAAGGAGGTAGTGTCTATAGTGACCTTTATAGCTATTTCATTTTCCCATTCCTCTATTTAAGAGAAATATATATTGCAGGAATTATTTATATGATGGTTTTGACATTTCCTATGATTTTTTTCTATAAAAATTACTATCAATGGTTTCTATGGAATGGGTGGAAAATTTTAGATACATTCTAACTTAAAGAGATCCATTAGTACTATAGGAGGGGGGCGGTGACCATGCTATAGATGTGGTGGGGAATGGGATACTAGTGGATCCTCCAGCAGTGGAAGCTATGACACTATGTATTTAACTGGAGACTATTTTTGAGGTATAGTTCTCTAAGGATATTATACACTATATTAAGACATTTTAGGTTGCACTCCATCCTCCCATATCTATGGCCAAGCTGAAACATGTGTTATATTATTTTCATACTCTAATGTTTTCTAGTGATAGAGGTCCACAAGATATTGAGTTTTATATTGTTACTACTTTTTCAACATTTGATAAACAAGAGACCCCTCATAATAGTGGGTTGAAGTTCATGGACGAAATTATTTGTTTATAAGTAAATCACAAGTGGGGTGTTTTGATCTAGGCTGATGGGATCCTAAATATAGTTTAGGCTAATTTCCAAAATAGGTTCTACAAGTACAGTTAACATGAGAATATAAAAAATATTGGGGTAGTGATTCATTTCATATGAAGTCGGATTTATAAAGGAAATGGATTATTCGTCATGATTTATATAGATACAGTGTTTCGTACGAATATTACTTGATGATGAGATTTCATAGGTGAGACCCTTAGAGGAAGGTCATTAATTTATAGTTTGATTCCAAGTCAATGTTTTCATGTTGATGATGATTAATAATATAGTAAATATGGATCTAATTCTATATGAAATTTAATAGAGTATAGGGGTTCATCGTAGAGTAATATAGTCTCTCGGCCATGTATTTTTTCCTCAAGTAGTAGAAAGATACATTTTGAGGATTCTCAAGAGATGAGTACTACCTATTCCATGAGTACTGGTATATTATTTTTCTATCATTAGTGCGGAATATGGGGAAACATGAAGAATCAGTGTGATAGTGACCCGGTCAAGTGCCCATCTTAATGTACGATGGTCCATTTTTTACATTTTTAGGACAATCCCACCATAAGTTAGTGGAAGGGGGTAATATCATACATCAATATTGTGATCATGTTTTATATCTCCATGATTGGTATGGAGCTAGAGAAGTACTAGATTTCCAGGATGAGATGGTATTGGTCAGGGATGAGGAATCCAGACCTCAGTTGTAGCTAGAATTTTGTGTCGGTGTACTCTTGGTTGTGATGTTGTGTCACAAGGTTATGGTTCAGGCCAAATATATTTTGTATACAGTACACATAAAGATAAAGGATTCATACCTTCAATGGTGATGGGTTTGATCTTAGTTGACTATACTCTCGTATGTATTCATTTTGATAAAAGTGAATCACATATTTTCCTATCATTACCTATGATGGAAATCCATGGACTTCTTGTACAATTTTCTGAGGTTGTTATAGAACTCAACACTCTGTTGGGGATAAGAATGGTCTGTGTCAAATAGTGCAAGGTGTTCCCCCTTGACATTGGTGGGTTCCATTTATTATTGATCCTTTTTGTACTAAATATTATTGTGTTTGATTACATTCTTTATATGGGTTTTATAGTGGATTATAATACCTATAAAGATTACTATCTCTAGATAATGAACTTTACATCCCTAGAGGATGAATTATTTATTTAGAAAGGTGAATGTGATTTCCATAAGAGCTGAGAAGGACAACAAAATCATGTGTTGGGTTGGATTATAGCCTATATTTCTTTTTTTTATATAGATTATTAGGGATCATGTCAGGTGTAATTCAATCCTATGTTGATAGTTTTAGGTATTTTTCCCATAATAATATTTTGGTATACCTCTTGAGAGAGGGGTTGAGTTCAACATAAATCTAGTTTAAGGAGAAGTAATAGCATCCATTCCACATTATAGGATGACTATAAAGGATGTTATGATCTCAATAGTTAGATAGAGGATTTGGGGGAAAAAGGTTTATTTTAAAAAGTATTCTCTTGGGGGAACATTCGTCCTTTATTTCAAAAAGGGAGATAATAATATCAGTCTATATGAGGATTATCAGAAATTTAACTAGTTTTTTGTAATGAATGGGTATCCATTCTATGGATAATTTTTCATTTTTACCATATTTGAGGATCTCTATTGTTCATGAAAATTGATTTGAGATCATGAAATCATCAGGTATGTGTTTGACCTATTAAAATACCTAATATTACTTTCCATATAAGGTATGGTCTAAATGAGTATTTGGTTAGGCCATTTGGTACCATTAATACACTATCTTTTTTCATGGCACTGATGAACCAATTTTTACATCTTTATCTAGATGGATTTGTGGTTGATTTTTTGGGAGATATATTGGTGTATTATCACAATTGACAAGATAATTCCAAACAACTTGTGATCATTGTTGATAAACTGAGATAATATCATTTAGGGGATAATCTCAAAATTTTCAACATTGGGATTGATATGATTCAATTAATGTGTCATATTATCTTAGATCTAGGAGTAACAGTTGATCCATAGAAGGTGAGAGTTGTAGTTCCTTGGAAACATCCAACATAAAATTTTTTATACATATTTTTATAGGGATAGGTGGATATTAAAGGTATTTCCTAATAGAAATATTAGAACACTCAAATCCACAGACAGGATTGACTAAAAAGGGTGTGAAGTAAGTATGGGGAGAAACCTATGAGATAGACATTGACGTAGTGAAAGGGATATAGAGTTCAACACCAATCCAGATTCCTCTAGAGTAAGGCAGAAGACATAATACATGTTGTGACATATCAGTTATCTGGCATGGATTAATTTGGATGTAGAGGGATAGTGTCACAACATAGGGGTCTTAATGGTTGAGGTCACAAGAGATGAATTTCTATTTTAAAGATCTATTTTTTTTCTTTGTGCTATTGGAGTCATTGTTTATAGGGAAAGTTCTTTGTGGTGTATACAACCATAAATTACATGCATACAAATTTGTATAATGTGATCTGAATATGAGGTATTGAAGGATGAATAAGATACTATAATATTATAACATAGATCATTCCTATATATCCATAATTGGAAATTATTTAACTGATTAACTGAGGTGGGGGACTCATATATAAGTAGTTTTGGAAGATATTAGCAAGTGTAAGCACATGAGTTTTTTTCGAAGATGCACATAGAGGTGCAGGAGACCAGTGCCCATATTTTTCTATAATCCTTATATATCAACACTAACCTTCTGAATAGAGTATGGTTAATGAATTTTGTAAACATTGAGGTCCTATTACTACAAGGTAGTCTGGCTGGTGAGGACCCAAATTTTTGTTTTGCTGAAGGAGAGCATGATATCCTATGTATCCATGGATTTTTTGTTTTTTGATTGACATAGATTAGGAGATAATGCAGGAGTTCCATGCCTTTGTTTAGAAGGGATCCTCTTATTTATAAATATGTATCATGATTTATTCCACCAATACTAGTGGATAGATATGAAATGATATGTAGATGGTTTTTTTAAAAGGTTATCCACCTGTCAGTTGGTGAAGGCAGAATGTCAGTGACCAGCTACACATTTACAGTAGTTACCCATTCCTGAGAGTAAATTGGATTATTTCATGAGAGATTTCATGAAATGATTTCTAATGATTCCTTGAGGTAGACATGATTTATGTGTTGTTGTTGATATGCTCACAAAGGTGGATCATTTACTTCTGATTAAAGAGGCCTTTAGTGTAAATGAGCTCAGAAGGATATATATCCTTAAGTTAGTATGAAATCACATGGTCCCTTATACTATCATTTCCGATTTGGATTCCTAGTTTACAAGAAATGTTTATAGAGGGTGATGGGTGCACATGCGCTTCTAAGCAAAACATACCACCCTCGGACTGATGTCTAGTCAGAATGTCCTATATTGTTTCTTGAGAACATGTTCCAAGAATGTACCTTTGTTTTTGGGGTCTCATGCGAGAGTCTTATTCCCCTCATTTAGTTTTCACAAAAAAATTGCTATCGTGTCAATATACATATGGATCCTTAGGTTTATTTGTATGGTAAGACACGCTGATCACCCGTGTGTTATTTAGAGGTAGGCGAGGTAGCTTTAATGTGACTACATCTTATGCATTATGATTTTGAGAATTCCTAGTTGATCAGTAAGTGGGTTTCTAACACACAGTTACAACATTTATATTTCAGTGATCTCCATAAATAACCTCTGCAGTTCCTGGTCGACGATCAGAACTTTCTATATATCTCATCAAGGCGGGGACACATAGATTTAGGAGATAGGGTAATCTTTCACCACGATATGGTGGTCCATATGAGATTCTAGAGATATTTGGATCAGTATCCTTTCAGATATAGTTATCTCATCGGCACCGGTACTTCCACGACATCTTCCACATTTCTCTGTTGTGAAATTATCCCTGATAACCATCTCAACCTCTATTGGAGGATGAGGTGGATATATTGGTAGATAAATTCTTTGATGAGCATCTATTTAGTATCATTGATAAGGCCCTGTAAGTTCTCCAAGGCCTTTTATTTTCTATAGTATGGGTGATGTTGAAGCAAGTGATTTTACTAGATTAGGCTTGGGAGAGGTTGGACGATGTACATGATCAATGAAAATATTAATTTTGTGTTGATTATTGACCACCCATTATAATGAAATTCAATAATGAATTGTTTTGTGGGGGGATATTGAAATTAATCATGTTTTCCAAGGAGGTATAGATCCATTTAATATCATTATAAATTATATTTTATGGTCTAATGTTAAACAAAATCGATTTCAACGGGGTATCATGTGTTTATTGGGATTGTTATGAGCCTAGAACCAATTTTTTTGTAATATTAAATAGGACACACAGTTAGTAGAAACCATATTTGATAGGCCACATTGTATGAATATCTATGTAGACCTAGGTAGAGTGTAAGAGGAGTGTTCAATATTTAAGGAAATCATGTGGATGGAGTTTCACTCTCTTATAGGGACCCTAATGTTGTTATCATATCCAAATTTCATGGTTTTTGCATAGTTAGTGAAACCATGCACAATTTCTATGTGGCCTCTCCCTTAGCACATAAGAGGGTATGTGGTTGGAAAACTTTTTGGCCAACTATGTAGTAAAAACTATGAGACATATATTTTTGGGAAAAATGAACCAAATTTCCTTATTATTTTCTATAACCTAATTTTTTTCCATTTTCCATTGTTGGAATGAAGAACATATTGATACCTCCTCTTGAAACATTAATCATAGGATTTGGTGCGGTTAATCCATTCGTACTAGGAATCAAGCACCTTTGGTCTTGTTTAACTCACCCAGGTGAGTACTTAATTATTTTTGATTCATTATTTTTTCTTTATTGTATTGATATATTTTTTAGAGTGAATTAATTTTATCTATATTTAGATTCTTTAGCTGTTATTATTTTTATTCTAATTTAAATCAAATCATAAGTTGATACTGGATGAGAAATATACTACCAACATACAATAGGTGTTATATACTTTTATCAAGTGGTTTTATTCTTTATAGAGATAGTCATCATAGTATGGAACATTTGAAAATCAGACATCACCCATAATATGAATTGAATATTTAAATTGAATGTATTAGAACATATTAGGGTTGACCATTAGTTAATTTATAATTGTTGGTGGTTTTCCCCATATGAGGTCACCCATGGGTGGTACCATTGATATTTCCTTTTTTTATACCTCCCACGGGGTGTGCTAATTATTTCCTACGTAGAGGAAGCCCATTTATAATTTAAATTACATTAATTGAATTTTAGTGATTTTCTTTAAGAAAATTTCCCTCCTTTTCCATGTTATACATGATTTTAATTATTACATGAGTCAGTAAAAACATGAAATATAATTTAATGGGAATTATTTTATGAGTGGGTAAAATCATGGAATTTAATTGTTGTGAATTTAAAAATTGACTGAATGATAAATGATTCTATATGATTCTTTTGATGTTACTCCTTGGATCTTCATAATTTTAGAATATTCCTAGGCAAGGATTATTCCATGGACGATGATTCGATGGGATGACTTGGCACTTTCAATCCCATGGATCCAAATTGTTTGATATTCGAAAGGAAATAGTCTTTTTACATGATCTTTTGACTCCAAACCAAGTATAAATGAGTATCCATCTAAATTATCTAGGGACTTGATGTCGATTCCTTGATCCACTATACCTTGGATCTGTCCCCATGGTGTCCCACACTTTGATTATATAGCTCAGATGTGGTAAATGTGACATGCTTGATTATGGCATGGACGTGTTTGATATGGAATTATAGATTATATTGAATGGTCCTGTATAATATTAGATAATGTTTATAAGGTAGGTCCATGGTGTTTATTTAATTTTAATTTAATTTTGTATTGTTAATCGATATTCAGAGTTTATTGAAGTGACCATTGTATGGTTGTATAGTATCACTAGTTTGGATACTTTTTCAGGTGAACAATACTTATAGTACTTCCATAACTATTTTATCTTTCACTACACTATAGCTTCTATTGTATATCCTGGATTGTTATAGACCATGTGGGTGGAGACCTAGTGGGATTGTACCTTACACCATGTTCGGGCCATAGTTTTATAACTAGATAGACTATTTGGAAGAAGGTATAGATCTGGGAAAATGCTCATATTTTAATTATTTAATTTATTCCATTATAAAGGACAGGGAATTACAGGGCCTAGTAGAGGCTCATGATGCCAGGTGGGATACATCATTGTTGTCTTTTTGATATTTTGATACATTTATTGGTTTGATTATAATAAATCTATTTGGAAGATTTTATAGAAACCTCACATGATCATCATTTTGTGTGAGATTACATATGGTGAAATTTAAATTTTCTTATTTACATATTATTTTTCTTCCACTATGGTGGGTTACTGGTATAGAGGTATTAATATTTCTTCCTACTATTTTTCCATTTTAATGTTACTTCCATTATTTTAACGTTATTATCATTATGTTTTTTATACTTATACATGATGGAATAATTTCCCCATAGACACATTATATTACCTCACTTCTAGACAGTACCGTCTGATGTTCGGGGAGATGTAATTGAGGCCATATGTCCAATCAGGCTCGGGGAACCATTCAATGGTATCATTTTTTGAGAAATTGAATCATAAAATATATTATGATACATATTAAAAAATATCTCCCTTCATATTATCTATCTATAAGTAGTTTGTTATGTATTATAACATCATGTGTTATACCATTATTGTCCTTTAGTTTTGGGTTCAATTCATTCATCCTTACTGGATGTGATAGGTTGTCACCCAACAAACTTGTTATCATTTTTCCAAGAACATATTCATATAATTCCAAAGTTGCGATAAATGATATTTCCATCATCATCAATAATACGATAATCCTTAACGTTTACCATCACATTTTATCATATCCCAAAAATTTAAATCCATTTTCCCACACAAAAAATCCACTTAAATAAATAATAAACTATATGGTTTTTTTGCTATAAATAACTTCCATAATCTCTTTTATATTATTGGGAAATAATTACAGAAAACCTAAAATTGGTTTCTAAGACATTAAAGACATGATCAACCATAAAATTATAATCCCATAATGGTATCCATAACTATTATGATAATCATAGATGGAGACATTCAATAACAAAATTAACAAAATCCATAGAGGTTTTATAATTATTATGACCAAAACACCATTGCTAAAATAGATCAAAAAAATAATTAATGATTAAAAATATAGGAATAAGTGAACACATTATTACTTAATTAATGTATTATCATATATGAAAAAATTTCCATTCAAATATTTTATTTATCCCTGAACTGATAGAACATCATATCTGATTTCGTCATTCCAAAAACAATGTATAATCAGATAATTAATTTTCAAAATCAACACCAATTTAACTAAATATAGAACAATAAGTTTTTCATAGGGATTTTCATATAAAATTATTCATGAAATTACCATTAAAGGCATGTAATATAAGTACCACATAATTATTATTATTTACTCTGTTTTTTAAGATTTTATAAACATTCCATTCTTCCTTTTTTTCAGATGTTTTTATTGATTATCATACTAATTTGAAAATTAATTTGGGAATTTTTTTCTCATGATAAAAATTTTACTTGTTCTAGTGATGTGTGTATGGTGAATTCCATAGATATTTCTATATATTTATATCATAGGTTACCTTTTTCACATCACATTGGCATCCAATTTCCCGCTTACCTTCCATTCTACACTTTAAACTTTTACAATCTACCATAAGGAAATTTTTCCCATGGTCCCTTACACACATCGAGCATGAAGGAAAGATCATCGGATTATATCAATGGTTTATTGTGTTTCCCATGAACTATATATTTCTTTTCATATTAAATCCTAGATATTTATTAGTAACGACGATGTCCATTACCTATTTGAGATCACATCAAATGATTTATTAATACCTTCCAATGTGTTTTATGGTTAATGCCCTTTAGAGACTTGTTTTCCATCAACTGTATAATTTATCAACTATATATTAAGGATGGATGATAGTTCTAGAGGCATAATTAAAATCATTAAATATTTTTTCTCATAGGTACAAATAGACTCATCCCACGTCTACATTGAATTATGGAATTATTTCTCCGTTTAAAACCCAGAATTTGAGGAATGTGCTTATTGGAAAATGGTATCTAAAACTCATCCAACTCATTAGAGTAAATTTCAACATGTTTTTCTCTATAAGTTTTTAGATTCCAATATTTATCAACATTTATTTATATATGATAGATACCTAAATTGAAATTTCCATGTTCCAAACATCGTATAATAGATAATATTATATAATCAGTACTAATCCATGTCTCCATAACTATGGGATGATGAGAACTACTAAATGTTTGTGGTTGTCTCCTCATAAAGTACTCAATGAAACATTTACCCACCTTTTATAGTCAATAAGCTAATGATGATTCATATCATGGGAATATTGTGTTCGTATATAAATAATATTTCTCATTGAATATCTCATAACATTTCATTTATCAGGATAAATAACTTTTCATTCTCAATTTCATTTAGCATTAAAAAACTCCCTTCAGGTTCCATCCAATTAATAATGCCAAAAATAATGTATGAGTAACAATAATTATTATGGGAAATAACATAATCATGAATAATCACTTATATAATGTCCGAATCATGAAAAATTATTTATAATCTATAGAAGGTTATTATTAACCTAAGTCATTCATGTTCATTATATAAATCATTCAACAATGTTTGTAAATATTTTATGGATATCCCAACCATAACCCTCAAGAGTTTCAAAAATATATATAGTAAAGCTTGTTGTATAATTGGTAATGCTCAAGCCATGCCTGATATTCCTTTCTCATAGATTTATCATAATGTACATATATTCTAGAACCATATCCATTTTCAGTATCTAGACATAGATACATTTTAAGGCAACCAGTTTCTCTACCCTCCACAAATATTTTGGGATATTGTAGACTAGTCAGGTTTATGCATAAAAATATCATTAGAAATATACATAGGCATCTCACTAATGTTTCCTCATCCATGATTCCAAAGGACAACTAAACATATATTTTGATACCATCTATAGAAACCCATGTTTTTCATACATTGATATTTCATTTTTTTATGAATATTCAATAAATTAAAAAACACATTCCTATCGATAGAAAAATTATAATTCCAATAGAATCATAGAAACAAAACTATTGTTTCATAAGACTTCTATATCATCTACAACATAGTTACTCATAAATTGATGCCTTCATAGACATATCCCATGAAACACCTATCAACATAACATGGGGAAGTGAATCACAAGAAAGGATATGATTATACGCTTAGTAAGGGTTAAAAAGTGAGATACCTAAACCTAATGTGATTATAAGGGAGAAAATATTTAAATAACAAATGAAAACCATAACTAACATTTAAAAGGAAAATTCATAAGCCAATGAATAATGATTGTCAGTTTATATGATGTCTGTCATAAGGGAATAAAAAATCATGACTCATTAAATAATTAAAATGGAATAAAAAAACAAACTTTGGATTACAAAAAATAATAGAAAAGAATATATACTATTGTCAAGTATAATTTCTAAAAAAATCATAGTGGAATTGGTACACTCCTCATACCATCATAGTAGTCATGGATTACTCCCAATACCATTACAATGCTCAAGGAAATCAGTTTAACCCTAATATTAGACATATTTACCTCATGATACATCAATCATTACCTAATGAATTGGAAGGAGATATAGGTCGTACCCATTACACAATGATAATGACACAAACATGTAACATGGTATCAAAAAATGTTCATCATATTAGAAAAAAAATGAAATATGTTTCATAAATAGTTATTTATAGAATTATATATATATATATGAAGTAGGCATCATAATCATTTCATCATTTCTACATAGAATAACCAATGGAAAATGAAGAGAGTTTCACAAGCATCATGTGATCATAAAGATAAAATATTAAGATAATGAAAAATAATGGTATCCTTGGACCATATACCAAAAAAGTACATTTAACCTAAATGGATACCATCTTAGGTGGAAAATTTTTATGAATGTTAACATGGAATAGTTCTTGATGAAAATTAAAAATTCAGGTCCTAGAAGAGAGTAAGCTGTGTAATGGGTTAGTGGGTCACATTTCCTCTATAGAGCCTCCCCATATGCTAGAGGTGGTCGACATGTTGTGAGGGACCATGGTGGTAAAGTGGGTTGAATATACCCTAATAACAAGAGTAGTACAATAATGTAACAATGGAAACATTTGGTGAGGAATAAGATTTATCAAAATATGAATGTAAATAATCCATATAAAATAAATATTAACCAATAGAAATATCCAGTACCATATAAAAAATGATACAATATCATGTATCTAAACAAAAGGAACAGAAAAAATGGCAGTATGTTCAGAAATGTATAGGTATATCAAAATAACCAATAAACTGATAGACTATCACCAGATAGAATCTTGATCCATTTCATGATCCTTTTCTCAGTGCTCCCTTGTAATAATGAAATAATGAATTGATGACTAGGATCTTCCCCTATCCCTATTGCATAACTAAAGTATATCTGGGTACCAAAAAACAGCCTAAATAGGGAGTGAGATATACCCACTAAGACTCTACAAAATATGTCTATAGGTATCTATTAATTTTATATAATATGAGAAGTTTTACCATATAATAATCGTAAAATATTATAGTAAATCATAAGGGGAAGAATTTGGATCTTTAATGACAAAAAGATACAATTACATGATTCTCCCCATGCTAGGAAAACCTATAAATATATTTTGTCATGAACATATACATATAAGTGTATATTAATGTTTGTATATATTTTATCTATATATGAAGAAATATTTATAACATTATATATATATATATATCGTGTTAGGACAATATTTATAACTCAAGAATCCATGTGTAGTCACTAGATTGTCATAAAGATATATGGGATACCATGGATTAGTATCAAATGTAATAATTGTCTCCATGCCCAAGAATCAGTGATATATTGGATGCCATGCCAATATATCAAAAGTGTAACCGATTCCATGCTTGTGTATCATCATTATAATGATTCCATGATCGATTATCACCTATATATGTTACTCCATGCCTAAGTATCATAATTTTTAGGGTAACCTTACCAATTTATTATAAATATAATGAACTTCATACACATATATCACATGATTAAGGGACACCATGACTGAGTATGAAATGAATAAGGGATTCCATTCATCAGTGTCTTATATATAATGGAATCCATGCATGTGTATCAAAAACCATAATGATATCCATACCTAGTAATTATAGTAGTAATACATAATCAATAGATTTATTAAAATATAATAGATGGTTTATAGTTCATTAGAATTATCTTGTAACTAGGTTGTAAACATTATTCTATTTAAACATGTGACATGGTCATTCCACTCAGTTTAAATTTAATTCATTGTATCCATATCAACAAAATATCAATAAAACCTACTTTGGTGGTGGTTTTTCATGTAATAATTTTTAATATCAAGGGATGTTCAATTAAAAGACATCAAGTGAGTGGTAACAGATGATTGGGTCACACTCCAATAAGAATAATGTTTAAAGAGTTAATTTAAATGAATTATATTTAGTAATTTAATGAAAAAGGATATTTTAATGGAAATGAATGAGTATTCCATTGTACAGTAACATGACACACAATATAAGGCAACAAAACATTAGGGATTATTACTAGAGAACCAATATTATTACATTAGTGGAGAACTCTTCTATTATCCGCCTTTGGATTTATCGAAATAATAGAATAACTGAAAAATAGACAAACACCATAAAAATAGGGTTATGATATCACACCAAATTAACGTTTTTGGTAGGAATAAGAATTAAAAATTGATGTAAAGGAGTTGAGAGCCAACAAGTGGTGATCTAACATGAAAAATAGATCTTGCATCCGAGTTCAAATAGAAGCACGAGATCAAATCATAGGTTTATTCATGGGAGTGCTAACATAATTTATAGGTTATTAAACTCTATCTGCTAGAAAAATAGAGAAAGATTGTTAGACTCTTGAAAACAAGTACAGGAAAATGGGGTTTTCAACGAAAGATTAAAAGTGTCTTGATTTGTCAATAAATTTCAATAAAAAATGAACCAATAAGGCACCCACATCTATCCCAAGACACCTCGTCCATGTTTTGAAATGCACTATTATAAAATCATAGAATAGCCCATGTGAACCCTCTCCCTCATCCTCACATTGTTGTGTATCCATGTTTTATGGTTTTATAAACCTGAGTGACACACTACGAGTGAATATGATCACCTCATATGATTTCTCCTATTCATGAGGGACTTACCTGCATAGCTATTATGAACCACATGGCCTAGTTTATCTCTCAAAAGTCATTCTATTTTCTCCGAGCTAACAAAAAACACACCCATTTTCTCTAAAATCTCATTTTTAATTTCAATTATGTCACTATAAAGGAATAAAAATTGAAAAAATTGTTCCATATCTAAATGAAATGTCTGGATCCTATAGTATCTCCCTTATGTATACTCATCCATCAGTTTCCCTTCCATGTGGGAAAAAATTATTTTTAGAACAAATATTTCCATTAAGAACATAATCTAGGCTCTCTTTCTAATGATTAATATTTTATA
The DNA here is from genome assembly GCA_963277665.1 of Viscum album. Taxonomy (NCBI): domain Eukaryota; kingdom Viridiplantae; phylum Streptophyta; class Magnoliopsida; order Santalales; family Viscaceae; genus Viscum; species Viscum album. Next base: position 2,020,998,483 of record OY728121.1, on the reverse strand, counting down.
TTATCATAAATTTATAACACCCACTATAGACAAAGACATCTTCCTCTAAGAGACTTTATGAACTAATCCAAAATTTAGATATGATACTATTTAAAGGACGCATCTAACCCCTAATCATCTTTATTAGGATGAAGAATATGAGATAGATCTTAATTCTATCTGTGAAATTGAGATATTTTGAAGATATCATTCTTTGATTTTTCCCTCTAAGGATTTTAAAAATTATTGGATACTGATCAAATAATATTCAAAATTTCTTTGTAACAAACATATTAAGGAGATAACTTCCCTTTTTTCTGAATGTAACTATTCCCAAATCTAGGTGAGTCACATAAGAAAACCCTACTCCCAACGTCATCACCTAGTGGTAGACTGTGAAAATCCGCATATGATGTATAAATATTCTGAGTTATGTAAATATTATTCCTAAAAATTAGAACAAACAATAAATTCTCCTAAACAATATGAGGTCCCAGTAGCACTACCTCTCTTACCTCTAGCTAAAATATGGGTGAATGGAGCAATATACTCTATATGGACTGATAGGATTTATCTATGTGGTTTCATAAAATATATTTTCAAGATAATTCAAAGAGATATTTCTATTTATCATAATGAACCCTAAATTTAGTGACTCATTACAGGATTATTTTTTATAAAACCTATATCATACACTTAAACTAACTATGGGTATGTAGGTGAGAGGCTATACCTAGAAAGTACCTGTGAACCCAATGGCATATAAAATCCCTCCTATAATATTTGTGTCAAATGAGAATATATATCTAATAATATAGAACATGTAACCCCTTTAGTTGTATTATCTCATTAATTTAGAGCCTCTAAAGAATATCATCTAAAAAGGACTTCCAAATAGTCAATAAATGAGAGAACTATGTAAATCTATCTATTATCACCTGTAAAATGTCACTCCCCCAAGGAGGTCTTGGAAATCCCTTAACTAAATACATGGTGATATAATTTAACTTTAACTCAATAATTGACAATAATTATGAAATATAAAATGGTCACTATTGTACCATCAACACCTTCTGATAGGTGGAACACCGACTAAGAAACTCAACTACATTCTTTAACATCATTTGCCATCAGTATTGGTTGTGTGTGTCATGATACATCTTGGTCATACTATGAGTTACTTATTATATATGGGTAGGAAACTCTCATATCAACTCATATCAGATGACTATATGTTCCCAAATTCATTCTGGAATGTGAAATATCACATTATAATAAATGACCTAATGAGGATGTGGGTCATCACCAATGATTCATTCCCATAGGACTGAGCTTTTAGAATATGATAGATACATAAAACTCACTGTCTATATAAGTGAATGGGTCACTAATAAAATTTCAAGTACACTCATTACATAATATTCCTGAACATCCATGTTCATATCTAAAAATAAGGCCATAATATACCACTTGCTACTAGCTTCTAGAGCTTCCATTCTCTGATTCTTCTTTCTCGTAGCTTAAAAAACTTCATTTCCATTTCAAGGTGTATAATAAAGATATCAGATGAATTAATAAAGGTAAACAACCCACATTTCATTCCTAAGATTAAATTCAATTTTTGTATATAGGTACATGGGGGTTTTTTGGTCCATAAACCCGATAAATTGATCTCCTAGAAAAAATGTCTCTAATAGTGAAAGGTATGAAAAATATTAATTAACTCAAGATCGTGTGTCAGCTAGTTCACATCTTTGTGGAATCAACTGAGAATTATGTCACAACATGAATCACTCCTTCTGGATCAGAAATACCCCCATACTGATTCCAGATATGTAAGAATTGATATTTTAATTTCTTCTAAGGTAATAAATAATCAAGATCTATATCGATGTCAATTTTCCTTCTTGATTCTAAAATTAAATCTCATTAGATTCTGAAAATATAATCATTACAAACTTTTATTCAATCCCGTAGGATTTCATTTTGGAATGAAAATTCATATATTAAGTGCCTACAAAAACAATATATCCCCATGAAACTATGTATATAAAATATTCTCATGTGATACAATCATGAAAATACTTCTCAATATTCTCATGGACAACTGATACACCTTTCAACGAGATAATATGACCATGATGTGAAATATATTCATATTATAGAAGATATTTGTGTGATTATAATAAAAATTATTATATCATCATGTATGAAATATAATTCCATGATATTCAACATGGTCATGTTGAGAGTGAGAATACACCAAGATATAATCAATGACTACCACTAGAAAAAAATCTATATATGGATAGAAATCTATTTTCATTAGGGATTTGAATTTTTTTGGCATGTTCCAGAGAAGGAATGTCATTAAAAAATAATCATACCAGCCATACCTATTATATAATGTTATACATTATCTATCATATGGTCTAGCATTAACCTGGTGATATCCTAACATCAAATCGTTTTTATACAATACCCATGCTCCTTGGAGATAGTAGAAGAGAAATATATATGGGGAAATGGTTTCCATTTACTTTCCTTGTATAGGTCTAACTGAATGAAATCCTTGACAATCTAGAGGTTATTATCCACCTATATAGATAAATGATTTGGTGAAACCCAAGATGAAGTGTTGGGCCATATAAACCCCTTACCCTTAAAATCATATAGAATCCTCTTGATTTTCCTAGTACATAATACAATCTATCTTGTAAGGTGGAATTCATATCAGTGCAGATCCTAGAACTAGATGATAATAAAATTCACCTCTCTCTTAGGAGGAAACCTATATAATCAATTAAGAATGAAATCTATGAAGTGATCAAATACTAAAGGGAAATCATCTTTTTGTACAACATGATCATCTAGAAAAATGGATAGATATATGGACTATCACTCTGCTCAATACATGATGATTTGGTATATCATGACTCCAATGTAAATCCCATTCACCATTATGTATATATCTAATAACCTCTGGTGATTAATGGACACTATCATGTGATATAAATATACATTTCAATGGTAACGAACCAACCATTATATCCCAAAAAGTTATAATGAAATTGATAATCTCGATGATGAATTTTTTCCATTGGAAATTATATCTCCCTGTCTCAAGGGGTAACCACTCACACTAGATCATACATTATGAATTTATACCTAAAAGAGTATCAAGGGTCATCACACCACTAATGTACCAAATTTCATGTTGGAGACATTGCACAAAAATCATAGATATAAACAAAATGGAAGCACCATTTTTGAATAATGATAAAACTAAATTATATGATACTATTACAATACCTAAAAATGTAGATGGACCCAAGATTAGATCCTTTGGAAAAGGCTTAATTATAATGTTATATCACGATCTGTAGCTCTGAGAAGAAAGCAGACTACCCTGAGATGACCTTCTCTGGTATAGTAATATATTTGATGTATGTATACCTTGAGCAGGACCTCCTTCTATTCAACAACAGATAGTAGTACTCTATCCACATTCATCATGTGGTGATATAGACCCTACTCTTGAAATTGGAGATAACATAAACCCTCTCCTAGAAGGAATAATTTTTATGGTCTAGAAAAAATGATAAAAATTCCCCAATATTACCCAACCTCTTCACTCAACATATCCTTTTGGGATACCATGTATTCTTTTTATTTTACTTTCCATAGACGTGAAAAACTATGTCACTGTTGGTGGGTGCCACCTGGCTACCACCGCACCCATGTGAATTATAAAAAGTTATTTTTTCCCACTAGTCAGACTACTTTACAATCTCAAATATGTACATCCCTAGAAAACACTGCCAATATCCCTAAGGTTACCCTCAATGATTAGGGTCTGGAGTACTATTTCCAAAATATATTTCTAGAAAAAACATTCATCTGTGTTCAGATGGTGTATGTTAACCCATACTCAAAATTTCTATCTTTCTATAATGTGTCATTGACAAGAAATGGTGGAAATCACAAGAGCACTATGAATATAGAAGTATTTTCCATCATAGACAAAGTACCCTATTATGGATACATAAACATTGTACATTAGTCTGATCATAGTCTATGGAAAAATAATTAGTCATAAAATAAATCCCAAAATTGATCCCAGACCAAACCATGGTGACCATATTCCAGGGTGATAACATCCCACCATGTCATGGAATGATTTTGATGAAATTACATGGATAAACACACTATAATATCAAGAGGTGTCTCAAGATTCTATATGATTGTAATAATGGCCTCCAGCCATGACTTTTCATCCTTAGGACTTCCATTCCCTGAAAACATTGGTGGCTACTACTACCTAAATTCCTGCATCGACACTCATGTAGAAGGGATAGGTCATGGCGAACCTAGTATGGTCTTCATAAGATATATGAATACCTATATAAATTGCGAATTATTTCCAATATTGAGATAAACAAGAGGTTTCACATGTGGAAATACTTGATATAACATTGGTGGATTATGGCCCAGCACCACTGAAGAAAGGAAATCTAAAACCACTTAGAACATGACCCAAGGAAGTTGTAATAGAAAACACATAAAATTCTAGGAACATGCCTAATATAGTATTTTATAACAAAATAAGACACAAGTTTTAGAAAATAATATAAACAAATCCTTTGTATTTAACGTCACTCTCCTATGTATGCTATTAAATTTAGGTATGGGAGACATAAAGATCATAATAACGCAAGATATATTTCTTACTAACCACTAATATGGTTGGGTCAGTATCATTTTCACTATGATATTTCTTGTGTCTCAATATACAGTGATCGAATTGAAATTTATATTGAAAATTCCATTAAAATTTAAATTGAAATGTCTATTTTATAGTGAATTTTTATTTTCCAATTTAAATCCATTGGTTTTAATATTTATTTATATAAAAACTCATCAAAATGGAATAACCATATATATCACACCACATAATTTATAAAGCTCTATAAAATTTAAAAAATGAAATAAAATGCCCATTTAATCACAACCAAAAATAAGTTCCAGACCATGCAGCTGATAGTCCCTAGCTTAATGAGCCATAATTGTCTTATTAAGATGTCTGAATTAATATATATAGGAATACAAAATTATGTTTATAAAGTAACAATAAGAAACCAATTATGATACTCAATAACTCACAAGAAAATTTCCATAATTTTATTAATATCAATAAAGGAACCTATATAAATAAAAAGAAATACATGTAATGAGATTATTTTATATGGCCTTGTATAATGCATCACATGTGAATCTCTATGTGAACATGATGATGCTTGATCCAGAAAGTAATTTCCATAATAGGGCACGGGTAAAATGGAATACTCAATCATAATAGTAATAATGATTCCCACATATCATCTTCTTTAAAAAATAATGGAATTAAATCAACCATAATAACCAGAATAAAAAACAAAAATTCCCACCACTGGTAATTTGGAATTTCACTACACATTGTTTCACAACTCCTTCGATTAGTCTCAAAAAAAAATTCCAACACATCCTAGTATCCTTTCAACCATTCAAATATATTAAATAAAATTAAATAAAATAACCCAGTGATAAAAAATTTTAATGACTTGAGAATAAATCGACTAAGAAGTGCCCTAATGTAGTTGGTGAGATGGTCTCCAGACCACCTCCCTATATGGAAAAGGTTGAAGGCTTGTATCTAGAGCCCATAATGGTATATTAGGTTGACAATACCCTTTTAATCAGAGCACATCATCAGTTTAATAACTAAATATAGCTAAATGATAATATAAATCAACAGCTAAAGGTAAATCATCCAATTAAAATTAATACTCATCATTAGTAATATATAGTACCATAAACAAAAAATTGAAATTTCATTTCTCTATACAAAAGGAACACACAAACATGGTAGCAAGAACAAATATGTATATGTATAACAAATGAACAATGAATTCCCTAAGACTATATTTAGATTTCATTAAGGGACATATCTCAGTCATATACTCCCCACTCCCATACAATAATCAAATCAAACATTTCTAATTGGGATCCTTCCCCTTTTCAAACATATGACCATTAATTCTATCCACTTTATAAATGGTTTCCCATGTAGGTTATGACATATAATCTGTATCCCAACACCAATGATGTATATATTTATGTAGTCAGTGCTTATAATATGGTCTATTAGTTGATATTACAATTGTTATAGAATTATGTTAATTGTAAATAGTTTTCTATATTTTCTAAAGGAAACTACGTGGACACAGCATGCATCGGCCGGTTCCATGAAAACCTCTGAACAGATGTCATCATGAACATATATGAATAATAATGAATTAATGTATGCATATATTTTTTTCAATACATTTTGTTACATTAATATACATATGTATACATATGTAGTGTTATCCAAGACCTGAGGTGTAACTCAGAACCCCAGACTTTTCAAAAGAGTCTAATTAGGTAATACATAACACCATACCCTGGTTTAATAAAACATAAGCGTCAACATTACAAAGGATCATATGTGTGTGGGAATCCATGTCTGACTATAAAAAGTGTATGGGACCCCATAAGTGACTATCACAAGTATAATTGAATACATGACAGAGTATCACAAGTTTATGGGTTTTCAATCAATAGCATCACATGAATAATGGACTCTATTCCCTATTATTTCAAGTATAATGAACTCCATCCATATGTATCCCAAGACTATGGGAAGAAATGACCGTGTATCCGAATTATAAAGGATTCTAAGCCTAAGTATCACATGTATATGGTATTCTATAACTGTGTGTCATAGAACAAAGGGTTATACATGAAAAAAAAATTAAAAGTAATACGTGGTCAAAATTATAAGTATGATCTAACAAATTGTTTATTGTTCGTTAACATTCTCCTTTAGTAATGGATAATACATTTTTCTGTTTAAACACTTTACGTGGTCATACCACACCTTTTGCATTTAATTTGTTATTATCATTTCAACTAAATATCATTCCAAAACCACCTAGGATGAGGTTTTGTACCTTATGAATTTATAATATCAACGTAAGTTTAAATGACACCCCTCAAGGGGGTTTAAATAAATTATGGTGATCCACTACAATAATAATAAGTAGTCATGAATTCATCTATTATTTCAATTTATTTATTTAATAAAAAAATTATTTGGAGGGAAATACATGGAGAATGTAGAATATGGATACCCTATACATAATAATAGTAAAAACCAAAATGTCTAAGTACTATACAACAAACCTTATTCTGGTATAAGAGCACTCATCTAGTATCGACCTTCGGTTTGGATTAGTTTAGATGAAAAAAATTTGAAAATTCCCAAAAAATATGGCATATGATATGTCATTAAAATGACTTTGTAAATAGAAAGAAGAGTGAACAAATGAGCTAATTGACTAGTTAGCATACCTTATAAGAGCCAACATTATATAAAGATATGGAATTATAGTTTAGATGAAAGTACATGATCAATTATTATTTTTATACTTGACATTGATACCAATGTAAAGGAAGGAGGGGTTTTGTATACAAGAAAAAAATGTAGAAAGAGGGATATCTAATTTAATACGATGGAGGGAAATAGGAATTTTTACCTGAAAAAAAATTCACATTGTCTGGTCATATGGATGGCCAAGCAGTACAGGAACCATGCACCCAACTCAGTATGAATATGCCCATTTTATAGTTTGCAGGGCACAGTTAAAAAAACTTATGCATCCCATTTTCACCCCTTTAACTTATCTCTGATTGGTCAGGTGGTCCAATAAATGGTTTTATCAAATCCCGCAATCCCTTGATAATTCATAGGATCACCCTACATAGTATATCCAAACCATGCGGCCTAGTTGGTTCTTCCAAAAGTAAGGACTCGTTGATCTGAACAATAATCGAACCCCCTCATTTCCTCCGAAAAATCATTATAAATTCTCATTAATATAGAATTAATTAATAAAACCAAAATTAAAAGGCCTTTTACCTCAATAAAAATCACGGATCTTATAAAAATATCCATTCAAATTTAAAAAACACTTTTTAAAACATAAAACATATTATAAATAACATTATTTCCAAATAAACTAGGAATATTATGAAGAATGATTTAACCATAATTTAAATAATTTCATGAAGAAAATATCATTTCCACTATTATAAAAAATATTAAAAAAATAAAAAAAACATTATCCTTTTGTTTTAAAATAAATATGGAATCTCATTAATGATTCTTTATGAAACATTAAAAACATTAATGAGGAAAATAATCTTTCATTTTAAAAAACAATTTCAAAATTAAAAATTCATTATATAATATAGAGATCCATTTATTTGAAAATAATCATGATAAATTATTAATATATCATTAATGAAAATAATATTTATATCCATTAGAAACTCTGTTCTTTCCATACACATTAAAAAATATTTCTTTCACATTATTGTTAAAATCAAATTTGGAATTATTTTCAAAAGGACATGAATTTTCATTTTATAACACACTGTACAAAGTTAAACCCACAGTATAAATTTATTTAATTATTTTTTTTATAATTCTCATAAATTTTTGAAAACCATTTTAGAAAACATAGATATGGACAAAAAATTTAACCATAGAGAGAAATACATACAATTTCTCTTAAAAACATTCTATTAAAAATATGACTATACCAAGTGAGTAAAATGAAGGGAAATGTGTAATCAAATGAAATAACCAAAGGGTAATAAAATTTATTTGTTTCCTTATATATGGATAATAATATTTCTTCATCAGATGTTAAAACTTGTAAAATATTGATAAATTGTGGAATTGTATAGTAAAACCATTAACACTTTGGTAACATTGAATCATAAACCCCATGAATTAAAAAAATAAAATAAAAGTCATATATCTATAGAATAAATATATTAAAAATTATTCATGTAACATTTTCTCTATATACTCATCATAAATTAAGAAAATTATATAACATTACATATGTCTAAAATAATTAAAATTTAAGGAAAACCCCCTTATCATATGTTTTATCTTCAATCATACAAATTTCATTCTCCATTATAGAAAATAGAATATTATTTTAAATATATTAATGAAAAATAACATGTTTATGAAACCATGTGTGATTTAATTATGAATATTTATTAACAGTTTATTTTTAATACCTTGTTAAAATCAAATTCTGGGTAACAATTTCTTTTTTTCATGTAGGTTTGGATTTATTATTTTGTCCTTTAATTTTTATATTTTTTCAATAATTTATTGAGTGAAAAAAATGATACAAATATCATATATATTTATTAATTTTAATCCATATAATGTAGTAATAGAAAATGAAATACACAGTCCATGGAGACGTTAGGTTGTACGTATGCATGAACATTATTTCCCTTTTATTGATAGATCAAAAAGGATGGTAGATAATATATATATACAAAAAAGTAAAAATTAATTCATATCAATCATGAAAATTTATTAAAATTATCATTTTTTATTTCTATGAAAATTTTTAGTTATAAAAAATCACATAACATTGTAAGGTTCTAGTCAGCCATAAACAGTTGCAATGTCATCAAATCCCTGTGGAATATAATGTATAAATTCATATATGATATCCAAATTAGATAAGAATAATAATATAATAAATTTAATATCTATATAATAAATATATCATTATATGTAATCATAATATGTGGTGATGGAATACAAATAACATCAAATCATTAGACAATAGTTCACCGTACACACGATCGATATTTTCATTTCCAATTTCCCAGGATAGGATAAGGATATAGGTCATGAAATTAACATTATATAATCTTATTATAAAAAAATTATTGTTCCTATTATATTTTCATGGCCTATAAAATGTTCAATGTGATGGATGAAGATATGGAATCCATACAAAAGATAATGAATTTTATCTCTTCCTCAGAGTGTATTGATAGTTTTTTATGTAAATATGTCATAGGAAGGATTGATTGTCAAAATAAGGCCTCATAAATATAGTAAGGGAAGTATTTAATAAATTTATGAATAGTTTCTCATATAAAAAAATTATTTTCATTTGTGACATTCATTGAAGTGTGGGTCGCCATTTACAGGTAGGGGAGAAGTTACAAATTGATTTTTTGAATTAGTATTGTGTACCAACATTTTCAACATGCCACAAAGATCCAAAATGGTAAATTATCAAACCTACATAGTCATAAGTTCTATAATTTAAGTAATTTTGGTGATGTAGTATTTTATAGGTTATTATACCAATAATCACATTATATTAACTCCACGATAAACCAGCTTTAACCTTAACCACTGTAATTGTATTTTATAATGTTTCTTTTAGAATTGAAAAAAAATCATAGAGGCCATGTTATTTAATATAAAAAGTTTTGATTCAAAATAAATATTAAATTTTTTATATTTACATTAATATAGATGGAAAATTTTATTTTAAAAATAAAACCACAAACATGATGGGAAATAGGTTTTCCAAATAAAAAATATTTTAATGTTTAATATGTTTTTATACCTATATTTTATATGATATTCACTATAATGACATAAATATTATTAAAAATTATTTATGATTGAACATATTTTAATTTAGAAACCATATAAAAAATATCTTTTATATTATATTAATGAAAACGTGGTTTTCATTAATATAAATTGTTTTAGTTATTCACTAAAAAATTACCTTTTCTGAAAATTCTCAAAAATTAACTCGATGATAATTTTTAAATTTATCGATAAAAAATGAATTACTTATTTTCAAATAAATTTTAGAAAAGTGTAAAATTATGGTTTCAAAATAAGTGTATAAAAGTTGTCAAAATTACATTTTAGAAAAGTATACTTTTAATTGTAAATTTTCATCTATTCTTATATAATGAATAAAAAACACATATAATGATTTTAAAACATTTTATTGAATATATAAAAATAAAATATCATTAATATTAATTAAAACCAAAGATATTTGTAATCCATTAATGTAAAACACCTTTTTGAATAAAAAATTTTCAGAATAGTATTTTTATTATTTACAAATTGTTGTTATTTTCAATCTATATTTTTTTCTAATTGAATAATTAATTATATATATGTGTCTGTGTATGAAATATATTTTTATAATTTAGTAAATAGTATTTATATCCTATATTCTAAAAACTATGAAATAAATATCATATTAAATAATACTATATCAATAGTATTTCATTTTTCATTAATACTCGATTTCATGTTGAATGAAATATATTAATGAAATTTAATTTATAAAAAATATAATTAAATAAAATACCATTTTACTTAAATTATGAAGTCTATATATAAATAGGATATGATCTATTGGATTTCATTTCCTCATACCCTTACATGTGGTGGAAATTTTCAACATAAATGTAATGAATTAAAAAAAAATTAAGGATATGTAGCTTTAGCCAACAAATTTTATATATTAACATCTTTTTTTAATGAAAAAAATGTCCAAAATTCCTATTTTATGGTGAACTTTGTAAACATACATGGTATTAACCAATAATCATTGATTTTATTTCATATATTACACTCATGGATTATATAAATCCTTTTCCCATTTTAATTTTCATTGGGATTTTATAATATATATTTTTAGTAGTTGAAGAGGATTTTTGGTGGATTGAAGAAAAATATACTAAATATTATGATTAAAAAAGTGATAATAAATTTCTATTATAATGATTGTTTTAGTAATTTAATTCATCAATTTGTAATATGTGACCAAGGATACCACTTTTTCAATAACAATATAAAGGTACACATGGTGAAATTTGGATTACATCATGAAGAAGTTTCTACCTACCACCCAAAGGTTAATTTACTAGGTAAGCTTTCAAATAGATAATAAAAATGAGTTTGTGAAAAAATAGTGCTACCCAATAATAAGGGAATGAGTAATTAATTGGAGTAAGTATTGTGGGAATATGAAAAATTAATGAAACACCCAATGGTGTGTCTCCTAAAATAATTAATTATGGTAAACACTTTCAATTTCCTCCTAAGCCATACAAAATACCTACTAGGATAAGAAAAAACTGATTCTCATGTTTATAATGGTTGGAAAACATATGAAGTTGTATACAGTGGAACTTACATTGATGATATTAGAAGATTATAAGAAATAACTATTTTTCAAATTTACAGGTAACTCTATTCATAATAAAATTAACCAAAAAAGTAATTTCAGGGTGGAGACAATGCGATGTTATTTTTGTATTTGATAATTCTCTTCCTAGGTAATCATACATATAATTTTACCAGGCAAGACTAACAAATTAATACGATTCCTTTTGGTCCACTTTCGATTCAATGAAATGGTTCATTGAATACATTAAAAGAAACTACACAAAAATTTAATAATTTCAATGATGAAATGTAGAATGGAACCTTAGAGGTATCCAAAACACTTCCCCAACTACTATTAAATAATTTTCATTATCAAGTTGTAACATTAACTCATATTTTTATAGATACCTATATTTTTTGGATGTATTTTTCTTGAAATATTTTTTTGGAAATACATTGGAAGTGTATTTAAACTATTTATCAGGGGATGTGATAGAGTAGTTTAGGATTTAAATATATAATAATTAAATTAAGAATAAATGGAGGTTTTATAGCCACTTATAATTTTATTTTTTTATTTCATATTGAAAATATTATAGTATTTTTATGATGGGAAAATTTATCTTCAAATATTTAATACATAATTAAAGATTTAGTATATTTGATATGATACATTATCTCTAATTAATGAATCTATATGATTATTAAGAGAATAGAACCGTATAATTATGGAAAGTCAGTTTCAAGACTATAGAAATAATGTGTAAATTAATAATATATTTTTTGAATCATATTTATATCATGTGGTAATTAGAATTTTCATATCCAAATAAAATAACCTAATATTGTTTATTTAATATCACCTCATGGACTCTCATAAGTGAAATTCATATTGCACCTTTGAAAATAAACAAAAATAAAAAATTGGTTTCCCACATTGAATCTGTATGACAATGGTACTAGGAATTTGTGTAAAATCCCTCTATACATATTCAATAAGTGAATTTTCATAGTTACATTAACAGAAATTGCTAATTAAAATAAATATTTAATTTTTTTTTAAATACTTATTTTTTAAACACCAATTCATTTCCATGATGGGTATGTTGATAATATAAATAGAAGGGGGGAATTTATATAAAAATTTTATTTATGAATTATCAAGGAAGGGTGAAAAAACAATATTGGTTTTAAAACATAGTAATGATGGACAGATGAATTTTTTTACATTTTAAAATATTACATTAACTTGTATATATAGTATTCACTCATGGAAATGGAATTGTATGTTAATATAAGTAAAAAAATGTTTAAACGTCTCATAGGAAGCATGGACATTTAAGGGAGGAATTGTTTTATATTCTCAAATACTGGATGTGTATTTAATTTTAAACCCAAAAATCAAATTCTATGGAATTAAATTATGAAATTTACCAATAGTTGTATTTTTTCTATTTTGGGGAGTGATGTGAACATAAAATTAAAAAAATCAACTATTCATTGATAATAAAATATAATTTAATTAAAATTTATGTTAATTTTTTTTCATTTTTTAATGACATTATAAATTCTACACATCATTTTTAATTCAATGAAATTATTTGTTTTAATGATATATTTATTTTTAATTATATTTTTAGGTGATTTATTTTATATAATTTGTAATTTTAGTTGATTAAATTTAAATATTGAACGAATATTTTTAGATGGATTAATTTGACTTTAAAATATTTTAATAAATTTTTTTAAAATAATTTTAAAAAATCTATGACTAAAAAAGTAGAATGTTTCTAATATTAGAGTGGAAACATTATTCTACCACATATCCTCCATAACCATATTACTATTGGAAGTCCACTACTACCACTGGAATCCTATAGCCAGATGAAATACTCAATAATTATAATGTGAACTACCATGAATGAGAAAATCAATGTCATCATTATTGAAAATTATTGATATCATAAGAGGTAAATGTCTTCTATCATCAAGCCTTTTCTGAAATTACTCAGTTCTACATCCACCTTTCTACTAATACTATTTATTACTAGATGAAATACAATATATTCATTGTGAATATAGTATCCATAATATATCTGCTTCTACCAATTCCTATACTATAAATAGTAAGAAAAATTACTATCATTAGATGAAGAGGTCTTATACAATATGATTTTTTAAAAATAATTTTCTCTTCTTATCTACACATTCCCTCAGTAATTTACCTCTATCCTACTCTAATCCCTAATTCCACATTCTACAATATATATTTCCTTTCATTTACCACAACAACAATTTTACGATGCCCCCTTCTCTCTCCAATGATAGCAAGCACCTACATATTAGTTGAGGATATGAATCTAGAAAATACTAAATCTTGAAGAAGATAAATGAAAAACCAAATAAAATATTTTATTTTGATGAATTATGATCTCAATAAGATCCAATGTAGTAAATCCTATGAAATATTGTATCACAAATTCATGTTTTAACACACATTCACATCAGAGAAGAAACAGAAGTACGAGTTGTCTTGCGGGGCCTCTCGAGATCGAGTGGTATTAAAATTGATGAATCTAATAAATGTAGGAGATGAATACATCAATGGAAAAGAATATTGAAGAAGATAAACCAGTAACTAATTCTAAATAAGTGTTCTAGAAAATATGTTTTCTTTCATGTATGATTTCATCCATTATCAGGATATAGTTTCTATAATATTTTTAAGACCTTAATCAATATTGAGCACAATATGTAGATAGGTAAAATGAAGTTATGTAAGGGTATCAGACTCATGTACCTACCCATTTAAGGGTAGATATAGAACTGTGTAATTATTTATCACCAAAATCATTTATAAAAAAAGGTACACCAGTTCCCCGTGTAAAGTTAAGGCCTCTAAAACTCTTCCCAAATATGGTTCCACTCAAGATCATGTTATATTTGACCACACATCACTATGGCTATGTAGCAGTACAGTGATAAAAATGAAACAACTAAATCCCTGAAATAAAAAATAAGCATCCATATTCTTCCAAATGGGAATAATTTACAATATATGGTAAATTGAAAGGACAATCTCTAACTGAATGGTCAGGACCCTTGATAATGGTAATTTGTTGATTATCCAACAAATGAAAAATCCCTACTCAATGAATAAAAATATAATATTCCATAACTCATCCAATGAATGTGAGGACACATATTCTACTCATGTGTTGAATATTTTACTGAAACCACAGATTACTATAAATTATCCGTTAAATAGTTAACTATTCAATCTAATGGGGATAATAAAGTGAAACCCTCTCTCACTAATTCAAAAATTATAAATTGTATCCCGCATTAAAAAATGTTATTTATTTCATAATTTTTTTCTTTCTTGGTCCATGTAATAAAATTTTATGTTATATTAGTGGATCTACAAAATTATGTGGAGATAAATGAATTTCATATAATAAAACATAAAATAGAATATGTTATTTATTTGATTATATGAATTCAATCACATTGTTGTGAAAAATTTCTCATGATTCTAAAATCCATTTACCATATTGACATATATGGGAGTAATTTTTTCCTAAAAGGATTATTTTTATGACAAAATCAAAAGATTTTATTAAGTTATTTTTCAGTATACATATAAATACAATAAATTATAGTGGAGAGGGTTTTTAATAAATATTTATGCTTAAAAAATGGGAGTGGGATTTTTCTTTATTAAAAAATTAAAAGGTGACATCTAATGAGTCTGGAAAATTAAATAAACAAATTAAAAATTACCATAAATTTCATCTAGAGATAGAAATACTAATTTTTTCATTGAACATTTGTAGAAATTTTCTTTATGGTAAAAGTTTTAATATTTATACATATTATAATAAATTAAAATAAATATTCAAAAAAATGAGTTGAATATGAAACAAAATATATAAGTAAATTTTATTGGAAAATATGATTCCAAAATACATTACCATCATGGGACGTAAAATATGGTAGTTGATTCCTTTAATATGGAGGATCATGATACCTTATCCATGATGAAGATAACATTATACCAAATACTGAAGGATATTAAAATGATGTAATATGAAATCAAAAGGGAATAAATGAAATCATGAATTTCCAAAATGAATATTCATCAAATATATCTATATACAAATTAAAGTGGTTGATATAGAAAATATAGAGATATAGAAGAATTTTTGGTATAATCTATATTTTATCATTGATATTTACATAATTTTATGATTTATCAATCAAAATGTTTCCTTAAATAAATGAATTGAAGAAGGTGATATTTGATTATACCCAAATCTGATTATTCTCTTTACATCCTTGAAACACAATGTTTTATAAAAACCTCATAGAGAATTTATTATGTAAAACATGTTGATGGATATTAAACTCTACATTTAATAATCCATGGTTTGATAGAAAATTACAATTTAATAGAAAATATATATGGGGATAATGAAATAATTACCCACAATAATATGAAATTTAGTTTAAATAAATATGAATATTGTTGATTGTCTTCCAAAGACTTATAGGGCCATAAATCCATTTTTTATAGTTGGACTCCTTTCAAATTCACAACATTTCATTTATCTCCAATATTTTTTCTTTCTCCCTAAATTCTTAAATATTAACAAAAAATTGTTAATCCAACATGATGAAGAAATTTCCATTTTATTATACCATGATCAATGGTTCACCTAATGTTTATGAAATGTCTTTACCATTCATTGGATACATATTTTTTATTTCAAACTTCATAGAATCCTCTATAATAATCTCAATATTAGAGGAAAATTGAGACTATAATATATAGTTTTACATATTATTAAATGGAATCAAAATGAGGTTTGGATCAATATCATATATTGTTTGAGTTCTCATATAATATAATCTTCCACTCTAGAATCCAAATAGAATGATAAGAGGTTTTATATAGAAAGATATGATTAACACATCGTGATGGGATGATATTCGAGAGTGGATGATTAAATGATCAAATATTTATTATGAATTAATCGAAAAAGATTGAACAATTCAATGAAATATTAATACTGAATAATGTTAAAAAAATATATGTTGATTATCATACGCGAGACATGCCAGATCAGTTCCAATTTGTCTTGTCTTGGTTATTACCTTTAAGACATACAGGTCATGTCATTCTATCTAAGCCTTCATGCCCTGTAAGGGTTTCAGCTCAACCCTTGAAAGGTGGATTATCAAAAATAATAAAAAATGAAGGCCTTCAGGCCATTCCCACCAATCACTATGGAAGAGGGTTATATGTTTTTGTATAAAGGGATAGATGTGACACTGAAACATTAGTCCCTTATTAATTCTTAATAATTTAGGGTCTATGGATTATCTAATAGATCATCCAATAAATATATAATAGATTAATTATGTGTTTCATGTGTTACTATTTAAGAAGTAAATATTATATATATCACATATAGAAAACTCAATAGTAGAATAATTAGAAACTGATCAATATAATGATTAATAAATGTATAAAATCATAGATATTAGTTACAATGATCAATGATACATGACCACAATCATTGTTAATGTTTTCTAGAGGAATCATAAATTTGAGGATTCAACATGAAAATGTAAGAGGTGATGAGGTATGAGTATCCATAGTGTATTGTTTGAGAAACTAAATTTTATGTATTACATTATATTTATTATGGTAGAATATCAAACCCCAAGTTATTGATTCATTTTAGATTAATCATGTGTGATGAGAAGATGTGATACTTAGAAAAAATAAGAAATCTGAAAAACTAATAATTATAAATAATGGAAGATAGTAAATTATAAATAGATGAAACATAATGATAAAGATAATTTATTTTTAATATATTTAAAATTTAATAACAAACTATAGGAAATAATGTTGATTCTTATGAGATATTATTTTGAATTATGTAAATTTGATAAATTAGTTATATTTAAATAATTGAATAAATTAAATTTATTGGTATGATTCAATATGTTATCATCAAAATAGATTTGTGCCATCCAAAAAAATTATTTTGTGACAATGAGTTTTATAAATTAAATTAATCATGGTAATAAAAAATTCCTTAAAAAAGTTATTATATATTAATATTTATTATCTAAAAGTCATATTTATAATATTTTAATATGTAATTCAGTTAAATATATTTTTTTATTAATAAAATTAATATAAATTCATGAATTTAAAATATGTTAGATGTTGACATAAATATAAAAAATTAATATTGTTAATAATATTTTTTTAAATATTGATTGTTTCCAATATTGATTTTATCTATGTGTTTTGTACTTTATTTTAATGGAATAAAGTTATATATATTATACTTTTATTTATGAAAAATAATTGTTTATAAATATATTTTTTTTTTAAATTTTACAAATCATATAATTATTATTAGTTGGAAATAAATAAAAATAAACACATTTACCATTTTAAAAGTACATTTTTATAAAAATTATTTTCGTTATATTACATGTACTCATAGTAAAATTAACTTTTATCAACATTATAAAATGATTTAAATATATTTTTTCACATTAAGAATCCATGTTTCGAAATTAGCTTATAAGGAATATTTTATTTTTTGTAATTATAATATTTTTCTGAGGTAAATGTTAGACATAATTTAGATTGATAAAATTAAGTGAATGAAAAACATTATATGATAAAATAAAAAAATATCACAAAAAAATAGAAATAAATTACTAGATGATGTAATCATTTGAAGAACAAAATATCTTCCCCATGTATTACAACTTTGGATCCATAATCCAAAAAATAAAATTCCTTTTTTATTATAGAATTATTATTTACAAAAATGATACCACTTATTATATATAAAATGAAACATCCTCTATAGACATTAGCTCACAAAATTTCTACCATTTTATATTTAATTACTTCTAAAATTATACATATAGAAATCCAAAATTAGTTTTTGAATATTTATATCACAAAATGAATCCACAAATCCCTCATTTCCAAGAGGATCCATAAGAAAATATTTTAGTATTCGACAACAGTGTTTTAAATTCCATAATAATTATGTATAAGATTATTTATATACCTTTTATAATGTATTATTTAAAAGTTTTTAATATGTTTTTAACACTTTTTTTGAATGTGAATTTATTATTATGAAATAACATTTTCTTACTCGTCATGTGGTTACAAAATGTTCATATATAAGTAATTTTTACAACATACATGAATGATGTAATAAATTATAACTAATTAATGGATAATAAATCCAAAATAATATAAATTTTATTTAATAATTATTAATTTAAAATGTTTTTATAACTCTATGGTGGTAATATTCCAATATATAGATACAAAAAAATTAATTCGTTTCTTATTTCAATAAACGTTGAAGTATGATATTTTTAATGCATTCTTTACGAACCAACAACATAATTTATATAAAAATAACATTTGAATATAATATTTTAACAGATGAAATGATACACAATAAATAATTTCTATAGTGATGAAACTTTTAACAATGAGTAAGGACCGAAATTTCCCAACTGATGCATGCATGTAACAAAAAACAATTGACACTGAGATATTAATTTTATCAATAAAAATTAAATATTTGGGTAATATAAAATGGTAAATTAATGGTACTAATATAAATAAATACCCACTTGGTTATTATGTATATGATTATTCCTCATATAATTATTATATCGAGAACCAGATCATGTCTGATCATGTAGAAGTAAGAAGAATGGTTTTTAATCTAAATTTTCATTTACTGGGATATAAACTGTATCCATAACTTGCCTCCAATTTATTTTTTTATATAAATTCAATGGATGAATTTATATCAAAATTATAATTAATGTTAATGGATTTTAAAATCCAACTCAATGATTATATTTCATGGTGATTTTATTCAAATGTTATCAAAGATGTAAGGGGTTTTATCAATCACACTTTGAAATATATATTTTATACATTTAAAATCATAATCTTTGATATATTATGTTCTTTCAAAAAAATATATTTATTTCCTCTATTCAAATTTCTTGGATTCTCAACTCTTATTATGAATTCACCTGACAGTAGATGAAAACACTACTAAAGGGATTTCAATAAGTGGATTTGACGATATATAATATTTTTTGGTTGAGAATCATTCCCCTAAAAGTGATATTATTCAAATTTTTATGGATTTATTCCAATACACTCACATGAATTCATAATTTTGTTTTCCTTTTTAATTGAGAATCATTTTACTTTTAAAAACAAAATATTATTATTTTGCAATTTTTACATGATACATTTTGTACTTCCTTTTTGATTCATTATAAATTTTCACTAAATATTATTATATTACCCATATGAATCTTTTATAACATATTTTCATTCATTTATAATATAATTTAACTTTTTTTATAAAATTTAACTATTTAGTTTTATTAAAAACATAATGATAAATTATTGTTATTTTTAAAATTACATAAGTGATTTTAATATTCATCAAAATAATTTAGAATTCTTTTTTCTTCATTTGAGATATTATGTAAAGATATAATAAAATATATTTATCAGGACTTATTTTGATCATCTATTCCGCAAATCATTATGAATCTCATTGATTTCTAATAGTATAGTTAATCTCTAATAGGGTTAGGTATGTATTCAAGTTCATGTGGACCATATTTTTAAAGTTTATCATTATGTGATCGATGGGTATGATATAGACATTGATTAATTGAGATTATTTATAAATCTAATGAGATTATTATCTTACAACAGTAGTGATAATGAATATATAATGGGATCAATGTTGTAATTCATGATCCAAAATATAATGGGACACTGATAGTGATGCATAATGAACTGTGTTATGATAGACCTAGTGGATTATCATTACAAAATTTATGATTTTCTATGATTTTTTCTATATTCATATGTTACAATAAATACATATGACTTTTTCAGGACTCATGAATATTTAATCATTTTATACACACATTTGTCCGAAGTATTTTTTTATTCCAAAAATAATATTTCAGGGTTCAACATTTCTGATCTGAAATTATTGTTTATTATATCCTTATATTATTTTCATGTAAATTTATTACAACTTAATACACACATTCTCATCCAATGATGAAGTAATATCTTCTATTTATATCCTTTTATGTACACCGCTTACTATGATTTTGGTCCCATTCATTATTTTTCCACTTTCTAATGTTCTGAGTAATAGTAGTATATTGGATATGACCATATAGGTATCATGTGTGAATAATATTTTAAGAATATGTTGAATAGTTCTTGAAATTTATTTTTTTAATATCTTTTATATACATAAAATAGAATTATAAGTTATTTTTTGTATTGAATTGGGAGATTTATTTCATAATGATGTAAAATTAGGTAATTTGTGTAAATATGATTATTAAGTTGTTTTAATTCATGTTATGATTTATCAGGTATTTTATAATTCGATTTTAATGGGATACAATACATTGATTTTTTTCCTTATGAGTTCCAACATAAAAATTGACTACTCCATTGTCAATGTATTATAATGATGTGGTGGAGGTTAGATCTACATCCAAAATAGTGAGTTTTTTTGTATGTTGATGATTTTATATCAGATTACATTATATTAAAATTATGAATGCCTCTCCAAAACTAGCTATCTGAATCCATACATATTATGATGGGATGACTTGTATTATTATAACATTAATTATGAAAACATATCACTATGGATATATCGTTTATAATTAAAATTTATTTTCATAACATTATATTTGGAATATTCTTATGGATAAAATTACATATCGAATTTATGGGAAATTATAGATCCTAAATGTGGAAAATCTTGTAATTTTCATTTCAATGTATAACAATATATCATTAAAAATGGTCAAAAAACACCATTCCCAATGAACTTATGTCATAGTATTTGAATTTATAATCATACTATAAAAAATAAGATTGTGTTCCATATGATATGTAATATAAGATCATAGAGATTTATCTTGTTGAAGTAAGAAGGTTATAATTCAAAAACATTAAGAAATTTCTCACATTTTTTGTTTTTGAATGATAATTTATTACTTGAATTGGTAGTGCTATTTTTATGTATGTTAGATGTGTGGGTTCTCTTCTACTGTATAGAGTGTATATTATAAAGGTTACAATGTTCACTATGAAATTATGTTAAATAAGTATAATTATTGGTGAATTTTTTAATATATTAATATTTCTTCTTTTTATACACCTCTGATTTATTAAAGTGTGAGTGAAATAAAAAAAGTTTACAGGCCTTTCATTATTTTCATAATTGGTTCTACATTTTCATTATGAGGAATAGAGTTGTGATTCTGAAAACCAAAAAAATATTTATTAAAAGGATATTTTGATAGCAAAAATATATGGTATATCCCATACCAATATATCATTATTATGTGTGATGAACATGTGTTTTAGAGAATAAGTATCAAATTTATGAATTATTATATATTTTGATGACACTTAATCTGTTTTGTATCGCATATGAATTCTATAAAAAAAGTGAAATAAATTTAAACTATCGAGTAAATGAATAAATTAAAAAATTTGGTCATTGGGAATGGGTGAGTATTATTTATTATTTCATGTAATTAGGGTCAACATATAACAAAATGATTTGATAGAATTAGATCACAAACAATTGGATACTATTATTAATGGAATTAATTCATTAGGGGAGACAATTCAATGAAATTTACAAGAAGGTGGTGTTGTGGAATTAATAAGACATAATTTCATAAATGTTTCTCAAAAGATATGATGTCTTACCAAAGGTGAAAAAGATATGTTATTGATTACATGGAACATGTATGAGAACTTGATGATGGAGACATGTATGTTACTTGTTTAATTATATTATCAGGTGAATATGATTGGGGAGGACATGTGTGGACTCAGAGAAGCCCTAAATTACCTCGTGATTATAAATATAATATTGAAAATATTTCCCCCTCAATTCAATTTTATTATTTTAGTTCTCTAGGATAGGGATCCAATATTGGTCACTCTAAGAAATCTTCATAGAACACTTAATGTATATGTGATTTGGAATAATGAAATTGAGATTGTGTAAAAGGAAAAATCTAATGAAAAAGCATTTATTTTTTGGAATAATCTCTCTATATAAGATTCCACTAATGAAAAGTAGATGTATTATGTTATCATATTCCATTCCTAAAATATAAAAATGAGTCCCAGAATTTACAAAATATATATGCCACTCATATGTTTTTTAGTGATGAAAATTTAGAAACCTCATTTAAATGATACTTATGAAGTTTTATGATGATAATTAAAATTTGGTTATAATCAATATATTATATAATTATATTATATTCATGTCAAGTTGACAAAAAATTCTCCAAGAAGAAGATATTTTTTAAGAATTGTATATTGTATTTGATGATACCAGTGAAGAAATTTAGGAAGTTCTTTTGAAATTGAAAAATGAATAAAATTAATTAGATCCATGTGATTGTGTGGATGATTATGTTGACAGAATAGATGAAATTAATGTGTATTGAGATTATTATCTTAATGAAATAGATGTTTGAATGGATGAAACAGATAAATCTTTTGATGTGGTTTGTTATTAGAATCACTAAATATAGTAATAATTTAATAATAGAGAAATATGAGGTAATATAGGATATTTAAAAGATAATATTTTGAAATTTAAAAAACTCATAGTAGGTTATTCATTACAAATATAATTTTGAATATAATCCCTTGAATATCTATAGATTGAGACAAAAAATAATTAATCGAGTCAAATGTGTTGCTTAATTCTAAAAAATAATCATTGGTCCATTTCTAAATATCGAAGAGAAAAAAAATCTTGAAACATTGTATGATATGGGAAATTTTAAATATATTTTATATAAAAATAATAATGGGATGTCATATAGACCCATTGAGAAAATTGGTGATCATTCATCGCCTGCAAATTGATAAAAAATTAATGTCTTCTTTTAGTATTGTTCACAAAAAAATGTTTACTTGGTAAATGATAATCTTTAAAAACTCACTCCACATAGGAAAAATCATTTCTGTAACACTCATGAGAGCCAAAATTCCATTAGAGTATTAATAAATAAATATAAAAATACACAAAAAAATATGGTGTTAATGTTTTGGAAATATAGGGTATTCAAAATATTCATTTCTATATAGATATTTAGAACATCATATAACATTATGATCTAATATATATAATTATAATTTCATATATTTTTTTTATTGATATTATTTTTTTTGGATTAAAATGAAGAAAAAAATCTTGTATTTCCATTTACAGATTCAAAGAAGAATGCAAAGGTGGTCTCAATGTTGATAATAAAAAAACAAAATTGGAATCACAATGAAAACTAAAAAATAAAATTTAAATTAATTTTTTAAAAAATTTATTCATTGTAACATGAATATAGAAAAATATAATACGCCTATATGTATTGTATAATACATGTAAAGGGATACTATTTAAACATTCATAGTGATAAAATTCTAAACAAGTGACCAAATTAATTTTTGAATCATGATAGTGGTCGAATATATCATATGATTGATAATAGGGTTGTTATCATGGGAATCATATATTAATAAACCACTTCACAACTATCCATGTGTTCTACCAATTTAAAAATAATTAACCACATGAGACATATCATTACATCATAATGTTTCAAATATACCATTATACCATCAACCATAAAACAATAATTCCATATCAAAAATTAGATAACATAAGGATTTTATTATATGGATGACCCCGTGGACACCCCCTAGAGCATCCCTAACCAAATTTTCTCCCAATATCATGTATCTCTACCAATCCACCCACTCATACACATTAAAAAAATCATAAAAAATTAATAATTATTTTATATAACCATCTAATGGTTACTTATTAACAATATCAACAAGTTGATCGAATTCCTCGACCTAATCCAACCCTAAAAGGATGAAATGACATAATCAATGAAAATGACTTAAAATAGAAATTTCATTGATACTAAATGATGTCAAGGAATAGCCAAAATTTTATTATAATAGACATTTTTCCATATTTTAATAGAAAAATAGAAGTAATTTGTCATGAATAATTGAGGAAAATGAATATTCCACTATAAGGGTAGTGAAAATGAATAAAGGGGAGAGGGAGAAAACTCCTTAATCCTAGAGTCGAATGATGGTTCACATAACCTATATTTTTTTTATAAAATATAATTATTTAAATAAATAATCATAAAAATCATAAAATAACCTGTAAAAACACTAGTGAGTACCATGTCACCTAACCAATGGTACTTTTGGTCCACTAGTTACCTTCACATGGTACATCAGGTTAATGGTTGTCCACGCAGGGCCACCTACTCCCCTTCTACAACCATTAAGAACCTGTTACGAGAAAACCAAGTACATGATTCCCTATATCATCATCTGATAGATCTCAAAACTGAGGGGAACATCAAAAAATATTCCATTAATCATTATCTGACCACTTGGAAACCTCTTATACTCTTCATTACATGATGTTAGGAAACTCTCATAATTAGGCTATCTCACCCATAACACCATCATATTATATTTTCAGCAATTTTATTGAAGATATCTATATCTTAGTTGATGAGGTAAGGTAAATATTTTTTAGGTAACTAATAATCTCTGTTGAAATCTATAAATTAAAAAATTGATAATAAAATTATTGAAAAAACGTGGGGAATGAGGTAACTATCTAAAACATAGACCTCACCATAGTTAGATATAAAAAGTTTAATAGAGGCTACTAAGGATGAGAGTTACACTAGAATAACTCATTAAAGGCATGTATGAATCATGAAATTGAATACAATGTAATTTATTTCTACCATATGAAAATAATTTTATACAGAAAAGATTATTTTATCATAAAAAATTTGATAATTAAGGAATGTAAATTTGAAACATGGAAAAATTATAGGTAATGACCATTTTAAAATTAAATGAATGGATGTGGATGATACCGTTTCTCATACACATAGGTTGTAGATAATTCATGTATATATTTATATATTGGAAATTATGATATTAAATGTGTTACAAATGGATGTATAACTATAATAAAAAAAATTCCTTATGGAGGTGATGGACAGTGAAGAAATTAATGGTTTTCCAATTTATGATGTTGAATACATATTTCTAGTTATAGAAAGAGTTGTATAAAATGTCGAAATAAGTATTTTTTTATATCTAGGATTCATCAAAACATGAGAAATTTTTTATTACAATGTGAGGGATTTGATCATAATCACATTGTAAAAAAGGAGACAAAAAAGTAAAATTTTTCCCATTTATGTTGGGGAGATAATCATTATTTATTTAATGAATCTTAATGCATAATGTATTTATAATTCATACACTGTGATTTTTAATTTTCAATGATTGGTATGTTAATGTTTTTATATAATTTTCTATTGATAGAATGAAGACATAAAATATTTATTACTCAATCAACATACAACATGTTTGTAATGATAATTGTTATAATGGTTAATTCTAAGGATATTAAAAAAGGGAAGCTACCCAGATGATGTTACAATGAAATGAAAATTTAAAAGAGGTCAATCATTTTTAATATAAGAAAATGTTGACTATACTATTATAATTAACACCTATAAGACAATATATAATTTTTTTTTATTTTTATGATTTAAGGAACCAATGATATAGAATGAAAATAAACTTCCAAAAAGTGAAAATAATATTAAGATATATTAAATGCATGACTTATTTCATTTTTTTATAGTGAAAAATAAACATACGAGTTACTAAAACTTATGGATCTTGATTGTTCTTGTTCAAAGGATGATAGGACTTCAATAATTAAAGGTTCGTTATTTCATGTATATTTGTGTATATCATGGGTAAGAGATGTGAATGGTTATATATAATCATCCTCAATCTATGTTGGACAAAATGTAATATCTACATTATGTAATCATCTTTTATAGATGATCCAATAACAAGAAGATACTCATGATGAAGTGAAATCATTTATTGTATTCTAGTTTGATTATTAATGTGATGTTAATATTATAATTGTTTTTTCCATCAGTAATGGAGGATTCTCATTAAAATCTAATATCATTAACATATGTTTATGGTTAATTAAGTGTTAGTGAATTTTGATAATGTTTCAATACAATATAATATAGAGGACATTATGATAAAGGCTATACTATTATTATTATATGAGAAAAATCAATTTCCAATCTGATTAGAATAATATCTATCATCCTAGATGGTATTTAGAAGGGTCCACAACTCACATAAGTTATTAATAATTAATATTTGTGTTGAGAAAACGAAATTATTAACTAGTTTATATTGTAAATGAATGATATCTCTCATGGAATAATTTTTTGATTTAGTAGTCTTCTCTTTTCATATATTAAATAAGTGATATTTGGTTTAATATAAATGTTTGATATATAATTACTCTAATTGGAGGGATATATTTCTCATGGAAGTATTCTGTGATTAATCCCATTTCTTATTGTCCAATGGAGAGAATTCCCTTTTCTTCTAATTATACGAATAAGTTATTTTACAATGTCATTAGATAGGAATACAAAATTTAATTTTTATAGGGGATGATATCAGTATAACTGATTTATATAGGATCCATGATCAATAGGATATGTCAACTGATTTAAAGATGTTTTTTATTTCTTATGTACAAAAGGTTTCTAAGAGAATGTATTGTAGCTATGAGTTTTAATTAGAACACCCAATACAGTTTAATTCTCATGTATAATATAACTCATGGGTTAAAATAGATTACTATTAATGAGTAATTTGGTGCACTATCGACAGATTCATTTTAGATCTTATCAATATTTTTTGAATATGGTTTTTTAGTTGATGGTGTGTAGAAGTTCTGTAAAAAATGATAAAGGGGATATTGTTAGAAAAAAATTATTTTTATGAATTGTTTGGTCAAATTTGTTGAAATTTATATTGTACAATCTCTAAATGAATGTTTATATCATTAAAGAAAGACCAATTTGTGTTTTATTATAATATTTTAATAATAGAATAAGGGTTATTTGGGATATTTAATAGTGTTTATATATATTGTAACATCTCATGCTAAGTGACACGCACTGGCACCCCATGTCAGATTGCCATATGACCTCAAATGTTCCTCCCCATATAGTAGAGGCTGCCAACTAGCATTGATGATATTATATAATTCATGGGGAGACTATACCCTCTTTTTTAGAGTAATAAACCTATGTAAAAATAAATTTATAATTAAAATATATAACATAATTAGAATAATGTCATTATCACAAGATGACCCAAAACTTGAATGAAAATATCATAAATAAATCATAGATATCTCAAGATAAACATCATTTCATGTGTCAATAAGAACAAGCCAAAATAAATAATGACTCTGAAAATTACTCTAATAGGGTACCAACACTAATTCTAGTTCTATCCTCATGCTCCATCCCAACCATCACTCACGAAAATGAAATTTTTTATTATCCTATCAAGAAATCATATAGTTATTTTGGTTATCGATCAAACAACCCAAATTGGGTGTGAGTACAACTCAGTAGGCCACCACCAATGACAGCTCAAACAACATCTAGTCAAATAATAGTGCATGTAGTTGTATAATAAAGGAATTCCAATGCATAAGTAAAAAATTATCACATTTTCAATTAATCTTTATTTAAACACATAAACCTCTCGGTTTAACAAGATTTCCATACCTTAATACCTCCAATGGTCAATGATGAAACCCAAATTATTTTTGATTTGATACCATATCTCAATACCTACTTCATCTAATGCTATATCCCTAAGTATTCCTAGGTTATATCATATCTAAATTCATGCTTCATCTCATGGAGAGCCTAATGTATTCCCAAGTCATATCATTATTCAATATTCCATTTTTATAATTCTTTAGTTCATACATGAATTCCCATGTCACAATTCATTCTTCACACAATAGAATGTATAGGTTACCATTTATTACACATAATTGAATGACCATGTTCTCATTCATACTTCATACTTTATAATGAGAATGTTCCCATTCAAAACCTCACAATCGAATGACCATTTTACTATTCATAACCTAACAATTGAATGACCATGATACCATCTATAAGATCATAATAGAATGAACATGTTATAATTCATCAACTCATAATTAATTTAAAAATTAATTTTCCATATAAATTCAATCACTAACTCCACAATTAGTTAAACACAAAAATTCTATTAGTTACTTCAATAATTAACTAATCACATCACTAACAATAATTAATTCAATCATTAATTAATCATAAAATTCTTTTAGTTAATTAAATAATTAAATAAACATATCCATAATAATAGTCATCCAAAAAATTAATTAATCACAAAAATTCATTTAGTAAATTAAAAAATTAACATATAAAATTAATAACATTAATTAAATCAATAAATAATTAATCACAAAATTATTTTTGTCAATTCAATAATTAACTAATGACATAAATACATTAATTAAGGTAAAAATTAATTAATCAAAACACTAATTTAGTGAATATAGTAATTAAATAAAAAACATTAATTAATTCAAAAATTAATTAATCACAACAATACAATATGTTAAGTCAACGATTAACAAATAACATCAATAACATTAATTAATTCAACAATTAATTAATCACACATTTACTTTAGTTAAATAAAAAATTATCTAAACACACAAATTACATCAATTGATTCAAAAATTAATTAATCACATCAAAAAATTAATTAATTTGACATATAGTTAATCCAATCAAACCCATTATTTAATTAATCTCATCCATCCCATTATTTAATTTATCAATTAAATTATCACAATATTTCCATAAAAAATTTATTAATATTTTCAACCATATTATTTAATATATTTATTAATTTAACATCAAAATCTATTTAATAATAATAACAACCTCAAATAATTAATTCCATAATTAATTGTCACAATTCAATAAAATTAATATAAGGAAATATTATTTATCATTTAATTATTCAACTTCAACAATCAGAATCTCTCCATAATAAATTCAAAAATATACTATTCTAAAATCACAATTTCATAATACAAACAATTAACATTTGATAATTCTAAAAATAATTAATAATGTTTAAAAATCTCAACAACTCTCTAATTAATTCGTGAAATAATTATCTCAATTCAAATATTCAATAACTCTATAATTAATTCAACAATTAATTATCTTGGTCAAATAATTCAATAAGTCTAAAATTAGTTAAATAAACAAATAAATTTTATTCAAAAAAAATATCTCTATAATTAATTAAATAATTAATTACCTAACGTCAAAATTAAAAATAAAATTTTTAATTGAATAATTAATTATACAACATCACAAAATTATTTCAAAAATTAATCATTTAACATCACAATTAAACATCACATAATTAATTCAATAATTAATTATTCTACTTCTTATCATAATATCACCTAACTAATTCCAAAATTAATTATTCAACATCACAATACGATATCACATAATTAATTAAACAATTTATTATTCCCCAAATCCCAAAAATTCAATCCTTCAATAAATAAGTTAGAAAATAAATTATTTAATCCACAATTTAATAATGTATACAATTATCATAAATTAATCCAACAATTAATTTATACAATTCACAATCACTAAAATAAATACTTCTATAAATTAAATAATTTAATTTGGAAATTCAATCGGTAAACAAACTGCAGCTATTCAACTATAACATACCTATAATTGAATTCATTAATATAGTATTTGAATAATAGATTAGATACCTCAATTAGTTGATGAACCACCGCCCAAAGGAAATCTAAAAATTTAGAGGGGATTCTAGTGTATAATGATATCTCGATTCAATACCTAGATCCATGATTTTATGGAATAAATATCTAATATATATAAATCTAGATAAAATAGTGGATATGAATCCTTATTTCATTCAAGAATATGAGTGGGAGAGAAAGAGATATCTAAATGGTACGAAACCACTTACATGGGAGGTGAAAGTCTTCAATATGTCATTTGATTTTCCCGGAACTATGGATAGGGGGAATGAAGTCCATCCTAGTGCATTTTGATTAGAGATAAATCAATTTGGGGTGAGTTGGATTCAAATAGGAGTTAAAAATAGGGGTGTGGGGAAATGAAAATCTAATTTTGGGGTTAATTAAAATAGCATGAATGATTTGATGATCGAGGTGAACGGTTTACCCTAACCATACATCTTAACCATGGACCTATTCTAGGGATATGGGGGATGGGGATCACATTATATCCTTTTATGGAACATGATTTTCCAAATCATGTGTCATCCATTCAAATACCCTTTTCCTAAGTTTACACTGTTATCAGTGATGTGGCACATGGTTTTGGAAAACCGTGCATCCACCGTGCACTGTTAATATTTCTTCCTAAATTCAAATTTCCCAACCAAGAGTACCCGAAGTTATAAACAAAACAAAAAGTAATCATCTAGGGAAAAACAATACCTAAAAATATCCAAATACTTCTTCACTAAAATTCAAGATCTTAAAATATCCCCTTCTTTAAATATCTCATCCTTGATCTATAATCCAAAGAATCCCTAATATTATGAGTGATAAAATAGGGACACTATTCACACTTATCCACCTCAATCTCCCATTTTTTTCTCATTAAACCATCCATATTTTGAAAAATCCTGAACTATCAACACAGAACATCACCGCAACATTTCCACATTGTGATCCAACACATGTATCTAATTCTCTTAAAAGGATGCATCCGTCCCAATCTCAACTTCCACAACATACCTGATAAATTTCCAAAATCACTATTCCCATCAACCACATGAACATAATCCCTCATTGTCCCAAATACAAACCATCAAAAACGTCCTTGAATGGGTTTACACACACAATATCCAATGCTCTCATGGTATTTTTCCTAGGGAATTTAAAGATGCACCTTATAATTTACTCATTTTAATTCCAATTCCACCATTTTAATCTGAGGACATGCTCCATGAAATTAATAATTAAACATCACTCCCCAAATTTAGATCGTCATTAAAAACTCTTTTATGATTCTAAACCACCTAGTATTCATCAACATCTTGTCTATCCAGATAACCTCATATGTAAACTCTTCATGGAATTCCTCAATCCATCCAGCTTCACATGTATATAGCTTCATTAACATTAATAGCAAGGGTGTTTGTTTCAAAAAATTACACATTCATCTTTATAGGCGTAATGATAGATCTTTCTTAGTGTATCTGGGATTATTCCCTTATATGGGACAAGTAAAGACCCGGAAATTACCTTGGAATTTTTTTTAATACATGGAATTTTACGAGTCTGTAGTTGCTGATGGCACTTGATTGCAAGACCCAGTGTGCCCGAAATCAATTTATGATGTTTTGTTCAAGTACGTTCAGTAAATGTACATGTGGGATTTTATACCGTTTGAACCGGTGCTTGAAATTGAAATTCGAGGACACTGTTGAACTCACAGTTCTGATATTCACTTAAAGAGACCTTTACCGCAGTTCCGTTTTATCGAGGATGGAAGTTATTTTTTTGGGTTTCTAAAAAAAATAAAATAAATATATGTGAGGAATATTTTTATTTGATTGGTGGTTAAAAACACCAGGTGGAGGTTAGCGGTGGATCCCACCACACCCTGACCTCCCTTGGGAGGATGTTATAAGGTGGGGCCTACATGAGCATCAAACCCCCTTAACCCCCCTTTAACCCTTGGAACTCCCAATTTATTGTAGATCCTCTTCACCTTGTCCATAATGGTGCCAACACACGTACCATTTAATTAATGACCACAATTAATTATTTTTTTGAATTGATTTTAATTGTTTTGAATCCATTATGCCAAAAATAAAATAAGAGATCATATTCTTTTATTTTGGGAGTTGTCATAATCCTTGGTGGAGCTTTGAAGAATCTTTGAGAGAATAATCCTTCCAGTGAAGAATGCTCCACATCTCCGAAGAATGAAGAACATCATCCTCGATCTTCGACCAAGCCAAAAGAGAAGGAGCCGCCCGAAATGAACGCTGACGGAAATTCTTCCACAGTTTCCTACCCTGGACATTTTCCGACGTCACCTTTATGCAACTTCGTCAACGAATTGACGTATGTTCTTCTTTTCGACAATGTCAATGTATGACAAATACGAGGTAGGGGTTTGTATTGATTAAATTAAATCCTCCTTCCTCATCATTTATTATGGTTCAACGTTGACCAATTTTTATCACCTAATGCGGAGAGAGAGGGATGAACAAACATAGTCTGACGTCCCTCAGTTGGTTATTGTTTGTTTGATGTTGGAGGTGGAGTTGGGAGGGCGTGGTGACGTCGCACCACACCACATAATAACCGCGGCCAGGAGGGCCGCGACAAACGAAAGATGTTCAACACTGTCGCACCATTCCATACCATAGGTGTGCAATTGTGGCCAGGGAAGGCTGTGGAAAAGGGTTGTGGGGCCATCGCACCGCACTGGGGAGGAACCGCGACAGTGGGGGCCGTGGCGGATGAAGAAGCGCAGCGCCATCGCGTCGTGCGTTGGAGCCGAAGGCCGCGGCTAGGTCGGGCCGCGGCGGTGGTGGAGCGGCGTCATCGCAACGCGTGGAGGACAAGAGGACCGTGGCGCCATCACACCACGGTGGAAGAGCGGTGGCGGCCAGCCGGGTCTCCCCCCATGGATTCGGTCAAGCAGGACCACCTGGGTCTCGTGGTTCCAGAAGCGACCAAATGTGCCGGTTCCATTCAGAAAACCGAGGTGACGGGGGGGAACCCCCTGCCCACACGTGGCCAGTTGGACCGCCACGGTCCGGGCTGCCGCGGCCGGGCCGCCCTTCAGCCAGGCCGCCCTTTGGTCGGGCCGCCTTCAGGTAGGGCCGAGCCGCGCTTTCGGGTCAGGCCGCCCCTTCGGACCTGGCCGCTCCCTTGGTTCGGGCTGCCCACTCGGGCTGGGCCAACCACTTGGGCCAGGCTGACCACTCCGGTCGGGCCGCACCGGTGGATAGGGTCAGACCCTGGTTTGCACCGGGTCAAGCCGGGTCGGTCCGACTGGGTCAGACCGAACCCGGACCCGCTATGGCCATTTACACCGTTTAGCTCATATATTATGCTACGGTTGTCCAATTGATGAACCATATGAGGTGATGGAATTTTTATAGATAGGAGATTATTTTGGAATACTCCACATGAGGTTAGAGCATAGTTGGGGTACGGTCGGGTTGGTATGAGCCTAAAAACCAACTAGGCCCCACGAATGGAAACACGAATAACTCACAGACTCGGTGTTTGATTGATGCGCCATCAGTCGCGTTGGGATCCTTTTGATGTGAGGAAACTAAGGTATAAATAAAATTGAGACTTATTGGTAGTTTATGTATCAATACATGGATTCAGGAGCGGACCCTCCCAGAATCAAGCGTGTTGTGTGCGGGAACCCTATGGCTGGCTGCGACTGAGATGACAAGATCCTCTGTGGGTTTGACAGTGATGATACTATACCAGAATCCTTATTGGGTTCAACAGTAATGAATTATATATGGAGATCCTTCGTGGGTTAGATAGCGGTGACTTCTGTACCAGGATCCTCTGTGGGTTCGACAATGATGATTTCATTACCAGGATCCTCCGTGTGTTTGACAGCGCTGATATTGTTCCTAGATCCTACATCGGTTCGTAAGTGGAAATGATTCAGAGGATACATCTAATCATCTCTACCCCTATTAATATGTTGTATACCTATGTTAGATGAGTGTTTTCTTTCAATCATTATCATCGAGGTGATTGAATTTACTTCCTTGGGGACTTGGTTGTGCCTGGGCTCGAGAGTTGGAGTCGGACTGTGACTGGTAACTTAGGTATATGTATGGGTATATACCTAAGTAGGGTTGGTTGATACTTCTTGATTGTATCTATCTTATGCGGTTTATCATTAGTGGATTCTGGGAGACCTTCTATGGTCTCGGGATCCCCTACTGAGTATTGTTATACTAACCCCTGCACGGGCTTCCCCCGCACCTTGTTGTGTTGTGTGCAGACAACAGTGAGCAGTGATCGAGGCTGAGGGTGACAGATGGGAGGCTTCTCGGAGCTGGACTGGACGTGACGTACCTCAGGGACGAGTTTTTTGAGATCTGTACTTACCCATCATTTATGATTCCCTGGTGGACGATCCAGGAGCTGTTTCCCCATTTTACTTGTACTTGTACTTGTTGTTCAGTTTTTTTTGTATACTGCCCCACTTACTTTCATCACACCATTATTTTCTATTTTAGTACTTTTTGCTTCTACTTCTTGTGTTCAGACTGTGTGAGATACATGTTTAAAGGAAATTCCTTCTCTTTTTATCAAGGATTCAACATTAGTGCTAGTCGCAAGCCCCTGGTCTATGGAAGGTGGGCTTGGGGTAGTCACAACACGGGCCCTGAGGACGGGTCATGACAAATTGGTATTAGAGGAGTCGGTTATACCACATAAATTTGACTCTGATTCTTTTAATTGGAAATATTGTTAAGTTTTTTGGGTGTGGTTATCAGTTTAGGGAAACTGGGGTTGGTGTGGTGGCTGACGTATCCATACACTAGGACTCTGACTTCTGATTTCCGACTCAGTGCAGGAAAAACATTGATTGCGTGTGTGTTTCTTTTGAAAGGTATTCTTCATGATTACAGTGAGTCATCTCACCAGGTATACAGTTTTAACCGTGGTGCACCTATTTCTTTTCCGGATGGCCCCATGGAGGCAGCCAGCTAGGGTTCCGAGTTTCGTACAAGATGGTAGCACACCGAGCGACGAGGCCTCGGTGCAGGGCCCCATCACAGCGGAGGTACCAGCGGTAACACCACCTGCTGGGCCACCGATAACACCAGCTCCAGTAGTAGAGAGTGAACACCGTCTGAGTGAGTTGCATGAGTTACTATGCTAGTGGCCACCCAGGTTCTGGGGAGAGATGAACCCACAGGAATCTTAGGATTGGCTACAGGATGTCGTAAGAGTTTTCAGATTCGTAGGGACACCAGCCGACCTCATGGTGATCATTAACGCGATTCTTCTATATGCATAAGTAGGAAGATGGTGCAGCCTAATGGTCCATGTGCATGAATAGGCATCATTACTCTAGGAAGACATTGAGAGTCTCTTCCGGTCAGAGTTTTTTCTAGCCACCCTTCGTGCGGTGCAGATTCAGGAGTTACTTTATCTGCAGCAGGGCATCAGGACAGTAGCTCAGTACTCAGTGAGGTTCACCGACCTCTCGCGCTACTCCACAGATATCATGCGAGACCCATTCACCAGGGCCCGAACCATCGATCAAGGACTCAAGAAAGAGATCAAGGATTTGATGATCTCCCTCAACATCCTGACACAAGCGGGGGTGCTGGAGCGAGCCCTTATTGTGGAGTGTTTTCTTGCTGAGCAGAAACAAGCAGCGAGAGACACTACAGGGCGACACGTAGAAGAGTCCTCCGCAGCCCGTAGTAGACAGATGTAACAAAGGTATAAGTGGACCAGGCCATCATGTGGGTGACCCCATGATACAGGTTCAGTTGTGCAGGGAACACGAGACAGAGCCAGCCATACAGTGAGCAGGCAGTGCTATGCATGTGGTGGGAATAGTCAGATGGCTCCTGACTTCCCGACCCGCCATGCAGATGAGCACTAGACAGTAGAGGGACCTATCAGGAAGAGGTAGAGGTTTGACCGTGGAGGTCTACCGGGAGTAGGAAGGCGGTGTAGAGGAGCTGGCCGAGCAGTAGGTGGTGAATGACATTTCGAGGCCCTACCAACAACACCACAAGGAGGTTCGCCCCGTCCACAGGGAGCTGGAAGACAGGGGAGGGGTCATCTCCAGCTAGTCGAGGCCTACGACCACGACACACCTGATAAGATTCGAGGTATTATCTGTGTCTTTTCCACCCTTGCTGCAGTACTTATAGACATAGGTGTGAGTAATTATTTTATTGTCGCTACCCTCGTTCAGAGCTCTGAGATTCTGATAGATTCGTCAGCTCGATCCGTATGACTAGAGAATCCTACTAGAGCTAACTCGATGATTACGCACTGTTTCTGGAAGTGTGAGCTTACACTTGGAGGTGAGAGCTTCGACTGGGATCTCCTCGTAACGCTTTCATGGCCTTACGACGTCATCTTGGGTATGGATTGGTTATCCACAGTTCATTCTTAGATTTACTGTATTAGGCGGAAAGTGTGGTGTGTCCGTGAGGATGAGATGAGGTTTACCTTCACCGGTGTGAAGGGAGCCTTTGCAGCATAGGATGGACTTACCCAAGGGAGGGGGAAACTGATCACACATCAGTTGGCTAGTCTTATCCTCAGAGCGGTTGATGTGCAGAGTCTGAGTCTTCCTGTTGTGGTGGATCAGTACGTGGATGATTTTCTTGACGATGTTCTAGGAATACCTCCTCACAGAGAGGTGGACTTTTACACTGACCTGTACCCTGAGATGGCACCGATATCTACACCAACATATCAGATGGATCCCGTCAAGCTTCATGAGCTGCGGGTATAGCTGGAGGACTTATCGGGGAAAGGATTTATCAAGCCCAGTGATTCACCATGGGCATCCTTGATTTTTTTTTCAAGAATGTGGATGGGAGCTTGCATCTGTGTGTTGATTATCGGTGCCGGAATTTGGTGACCGTGAAGAATAAGTACCATCTCTGGAGGATTGAGAACCTCTATGATTAGTTGAAGGGTGTATGATGGTTCTCGAAGATACACCATAGGTCAGGCTATTACCATCTCATACATCTAGATGAGGATGGGTTGAAGACGACCATCATGTGTCGGTATGGCCACTACTAGTTCTTGGGTTTTCTCTTCGGTGTAACCAATGCTCCAGTAGTGTTCATGAGTCTCATTAATAGGATCATTCAGACATACCACGATCTCTTTTTCATAGTCTTCATCGATGACATAATGATATACTCGACTACTGAGGAGGATCATGCCTACCATTTTCAGGTAGTACTGGACTCACTCCGAGAGCACCGGCTTTATGGTAATCTTTTGAAGTTCCAGTTTTGGATTCAAGAAGATCACTTCATGAGACAAATCATCTTGAACGCTGGATTTGCAGTGGATACAGTGATGATTGAGGAAGTACTGGCATGGTAGCCACCGAAGATTTGATGGTGGTATGGAGTTTTCTGGGACTGGCTGGGTACTATCAGAGATTTGTGATAGATTTATCTAGAGTTGAATCAGTGCATTCAGCATTGATGAAGAAGGGGAAACCCTTCATGTGGTCACAGAGATTCCAATAGAGCATTCAAGATCTGAGGTAGAAGTTGAATAGTGCGCCCATCTTGATGCTACTGGAGGAGGGCGTTGGGTTAGTAGTTTACTGCGATGCATCAGGGACCAGACTTGGGTGTATCTTGATGCAGGAGCGAGAAGTGATCATGTATGGATCTCGGCAGTTGAGACTGCATGAGCAGAACTACGCTACACATGACTTGGAGTTAGCAGCAGTGGTCTTCGCCTTGAAGATGTGGCAGCACTATCTTATGGGTGAAATCTTTACAGTCTACTCTGACCACTAGAGTCTCAGGTATATCTTCTCATAGAAGGATCTGAACCTGAGACAACAGCGATTTCTTGAGTTCCTTCTAGAATATGACTTTGAGATAGTCTATACTTCTGGGATGAGGAACATTGTAGTAGATGCTCTCAGAAGGAGATCAGACATTCAACTACTATGAGAGGTGACAGAGTAGCTGGCTGCGTTGCAGATATCCTTTGTGAATAGAGATGGATCAGCCTTTCTGCAGTCTCTCATAGTCACTCCTCTACTTCTTCAGCGAGTCAGGGAGGCATAGTGTGGGGACGTTAACTGTGAGACGTGACGTTCTTAGATATCCATAGGGAAATCACCTGATGGATTTTCTGAAGGGGTAGATCACTTCATTCTCTTCAGAGTAAGTACCATGGTACCTGTTTCACTTCAGGGAGATGTGTTGTGGGAGTTCCACACATCTCCTTTAATGGTACATCTAGGAGTGGTGAAGATGTATTAGGACCTCCGACGACAGCACTGGTGGCTAGGTATGAAGAAGGCAGTAGCAGAGTTTTTTTCACGATGCCTCACTGGTCAGCAATTGAAGGCGGATCACCAGGTTCTTATAGGATTAGTTCAGCCCTTAGAAGTCCCAGAGTGGAAGTGGGATGAGATATCCATGGATTTAGTGATGAGACTTCCACGTACATCCAGAGGACACGACTCTATTTGGGTGATCGTAGACCGACTCACCATGTCGGCCCACTTCATAAAGATTAGAGAGTGGGGTTCAGTAGAGAGCCTCAGACGCCTCTATGTATGGTAGATCATATGACTTCATGGGGTTCCAATTACGATCATCTTCGATCGAGATGCTTGTTTCACTTATCGGCTATCGAAGGGGTTGTAGGAGGATTTCGGGATGCAACTTCTCTTGAGCACCACCTTCCATCCTCCGAAAGATGGTCAGACTAAGAGGACTATTCAGACTCTCGAGTACATGCTCTGTGCATGCGTCCTCGACTTTGGTCCCATCTGGAAGGATCACTTACCCTTTTTAGAGTTTTCGTATAACAACAGCTACCACTCCACCATTGGGATGCCACATTATGAGGAATTGTACGACCGACCTTGCAGATCGCCTCTATGCTGGACTGAACTAAGGGAGTCAGTACTTGTATGAACAGAGATGGTGGAGGCTACGACGGAGAAGGTGCAGATCATCCAGGAGCAGATGAAGACTGCACAGAGTAGTCAGAAGTCCTATGCTTATAATAGACGAAGACCACTAGAGTTCGAGGATGGTGACCACGTCTTTCTACGAGTCTCACCCCGACAAGGTATACAGATATTGGGTCGAGGCGACAAGTTATATCCATGATTAATCCGCCCTTTCCAGGTCCTTAGCAGGGTAGGTGAGGTGGCTTACTACTGGGATATTCCACCTCAGTTTCACTGGGTTCATTACGTCTTCCACGTATCTCAGCTGAGGAGATACATGTATGACACTTATCACATCATCGACCATGGGGAGATGGACATTGATGACGAGGTGAAATTCAAGGAGGTTCCAGGGGAGACTGAGGATTGACAGGAGTGGTTCCAAAGTGGATGGTTGATTCCACTGGTGCGCATTCTCTGGCAGCACAATAATCTCTAGCAGAGAAGATGGGAGTGAGAGGCTCAAATGCGTGCTCAGTACCATCATTTGTTTCCTTAGTGTGAGTTGTATCATATGGGTATGTAAAGCCCTGAGGTGAGAAGAATGTAATGACTCAAAAATTTATGTGGATTTTTATAATACATGTGAATTTTATGAGTCCACAGTTTTTTACGGCGCTTGATTAGGAGACCCAGTGTGCCCGGAATCAATTTCGGAAGTTTTGTTTGGGAATGTTCAGTAAACGTACATGTGTGATTTTAGAACATTTGAACCGGTGCTCATAATTGAAATATGAGGACACAGTTGAACTCACAGCACTGGTA
Organism: Viscum album; assembly: GCA_963277665.1. NCBI lineage: Eukaryota > Viridiplantae > Streptophyta > Magnoliopsida > Santalales > Viscaceae > Viscum > Viscum album. The sequence continues at coordinate 2,020,957,703 of OY728121.1, read as the reverse complement.
TTCACTTAAAGATACATTTACCACAATTGTGTTTTATCGAGGTTGGATGTTAATTTTTTGGGTTTCTAAAAAAATTATATAAAAATATGTGAAGCATATTTTTATTTGATTGCTGGTTAAAACCACCAAGTGGAGGTTAGTTGTGGGGCCCACCACAAACTATCCTCCATTTGGAGGATGTTATAAGGTGGGTTCCACATGAGCATCAAACCCCCTTAACCCCCCTTTAACCCTTGGAACTCCCAATTTATTATGGAGCCTATTCACCTTCTCCAAAATGGTGCCAACACACCTAATGTTTAATTAATGACTAAAATTAATTATATTTTTGATGTGATTCTAATTCATTTGAATCAATTATTCCAGCATTAAAATAAGAGATCATATTCTTTTATTTTGGGGGTTGGCATAATCCATGGTGGAGCTTTGGAGAATCATTGAGAAAATCATCCTCCCAACAAAGAACACTCCACATCCCTGAAGAACGACGACCATCGTCCTCGGTCTTCAACCAAGCCAAAAGAGAAGGAGATACCTGTGAAGAACATCGACGATGCTTCTTCCACATTTTCCTACCACGAACGTTTTCCGACATCACCTATCTGTGGCTTCGTCAATGAATCGACATCCGCTCTTCATTCCGACAACATCAATGGTTGGGAAATATGAGGTAGGGGTTTTTTTTTAAATTAAATCCTCATTCCTTGTCATTTATTATGGTTCGACATTGACCAATTTTTATCACCTAATGCGGAGGGCGCGGGCTGAACAAAAATGACCTGAGGTCCCTCCGTTGGTTCTTGTTTGGTTGACGTCGGAGGCGGAGCAGGAAGGGCATGGTGTCTTCGCACTGTGATGGAGAAGAACAGCGGCCAGGAGGGTCGTGACAAAGGGGTGCAGTGCCGTCGCGCCGCACCGGAGAGGAACCGTGGCTGGGAGGGCCGCGGTGGATGAAGAAGTGTGGAGCAGTCACGCCGCGCGGTGGAGCCGACATCCGCGGCCAGGTCAGGCCACATCGGAGGTGGCGCGACACCGGCGCGCGGTGCAGAGGGCATGAGGACCGCAGTGCAGTCGCGCCGCGGTGGAGGAGCGGTGGCGGCCGACCATGCTGGCTGCCGCGGAGCTGGTGAAGCGGGCCCCCCCGGGTCCCATGGCTCCTAAACCGGCGCAATGTGCGAGTTCCGTTCGACAAACCGTGGGGGTGGGGGGGGGTGGCACCCCCCTCCCATGCAAGGTCGGCCTTGCCGTCACGGGCTGGGCCACCATGTCTGGGCCATCCTTTGGTCCCGTCCACTTCTCTGGGTTGGGCCGCCCCTTTGGGCCAAGCCCCTCTCTTGCTTCGGGCCGCCCACTCAGGTCGAGACGACCACTTGGGTAGGGCTGCACCCGCGGACCAGGTCAGACCCCGGTTCGGACTGGGTCTGGCCGGGTCGATCTAACGGGGTTAGACCAGACCTGGACCCGCTATGTCCATTTACACCTTTGAGCTTGCATCATGGGCTACGTGTGTCCGATCGAAGAACCGTCTACTGTGATGGAATTTTTTGGAGCGAGATGATTCTTTTGGCATACTCCACTTGAGGTTCGGGCACAGTTTGGGGTACGGTTGGGTTGGATTGAGCCTAAAAATCAACTGGGCCCCTAGAATGGAAATGATAATACCTCACAGAAAAGGTGTACGATTGACGCGCCACCAGTCGCATTGGGATCCTTTGGATGAGACGGAACTACGGGATGCATCAACTTGAGACTTCATGGTAGTTAATGTATCGACACTTGGCTCGAGGAGCGGACCCACCCAGAATCAAGCGTGTTGTGTGCAGGAACTGTATGGTTGGCTGCAACTGAGATGACATGATACTCTGTGGGTTCGACAATGATGATAACATACCAGGATCATCCATGTGTTCGATAATGATGAATTTTGTACCAGGATCCTCACTGGGTTTGACATTGATGACTTCTGTATCGGGATCCTCCATGGGTTCGATAGTGATGTCTTCTGTACCAAGATCCTCCGTTGGTTCGACGTCACTGATATTGTTCCAGGATCCTACGTGGGTTTGACATAGGAGATGATTCAGAGGCTACATCTAATCATATCTACCCCTCGTCTTGTGTTTTATACTTATGTGAGCTGATTCTTGTCTTTAAATCATTATCATCCAGGTCATTGACTTTACTTCCTTATGGACTGGGTTGTGCGTGGGCTCGAGAGATGGAGCGAGACTGTGACTGGTAACTTAGGTATATGTATGGGCATATACATAAGTAGGGTTGGTTGATACTTCTTGATTGTAGCTTTCTTATATGGTTTATCCATAGTATATTTTGGGATACCTTCAGGGGTCTCGGGGTCCCCTACAAAGTATTGTTATACTCACCCCTGCACGGGCTTCGCCCGCACCTTGTTGTGTTATGTGCAGACGACAGTCAAAAGAGATCGAGGATGAGGGTGATAGATTGGAGGCTTCTCGGAACTGGAATAGACGGTATGTACCTCACGGGTGATTTGTTCAAGAACTGTACCTACCCTTCATGTAGGATTCCTCGGTGGACAATCCAGGAGTTGTTTTTCTTTTTTACTTATAATTGTACTTTTTGTTTAGTTGGGTTTGTATTCTGGCCCACTTACATTCAACACACCTTTCTTTTCTATTTTAGTACTTGTTTCATCTAGTGCTTGTGTTCAGAATCTATGAGTTACAATTTTAAAGGTAGTTCCTTCCCTTTTTAGCATGGATTCACATTTTGTACTAGTTGCCAGTCCCTGGCCTATGGAAGGCGGGCTTGGGGTAGTCACAACACGGGCCCTGAGGACTGATCGTGATAGGACATTATCTTCACTAATTGAAATTATAATAGTAATTCATCGATGAACACCAACACAAATATTCAACTACAGATATTACCTCCCAACACAAAAACACCTTAACCTATTGAATGTCTTGGTCTTCTCTACCCACTAAAATATCACCGCATCGATCCAAAACCAGTTGGTCCTTCACACAACATAAAACTGAGTTCCTAAACTTAGTAATTATTACTATAAAGACTACCGACATTAAGGTTTTAATAGGAAAAACTTCTTAACATAAAACAATGACAGTGTTAACAATAGGGATTTCCACAAAACCATATCAAGAATTTCCCCCGTTTTAGAACCACACAGTACAAAACTGACGTACGATCTCTACCCTTAACCACCATAGAATTAGGTTATGGTTAACAAGGGTAATCACATTCTTGTTATTCCAGTTTCTAATATAGACTCCAATTTATTCTTAACTGCCATCATTTTATGAACATTCAAGAATTCATGTTAGGTACATTTTTCAATTTCACTTCTACAAGAAAGGAAAAACATTCCATGTTAATCAACGTACCAAAAACCCATTTTCTATGAATTCCTAATATGATACATGTTATAATAACTCTGTGTTCCTATAATGATTCATGAAACTCAATTGTCAGGACATACCGGGCCAAAGATAAATTCTCAGAAAAAATTTCCCTCAATAATAATATCACTCATAAAGTGTGTAACCCATAGTGAAATAATATTCAATTGTACCAAAAGACATCAATAAAATAAATTACCAGCCTAGATACATGGTTTATCCCTTGTACCTAGGGTAGATACACCGATGAACAAGATCATAACCATGCCTTGACTCTTCTTAGTAGCTTATATAACTCTCCCAAACAGTAAGAAAAAATAATGAAAATAAAACCTCATTTGATATTGCTTTGAAATGTCCTAGCTCAGGTTCCACACACGGATTCCCCGATCTGGACTGCCACATGACCTCTATCGTGCCTATCCATATGCTAGAGGCTGCTGACTAGTACGGAATGTATAATATCGATCATGGGGAGACTATAAAATATTATTTTTATTAATGAACTAGTAGATAAAATAAATCAATAACAGAAATGATATAACATAAAAAAATAATATCATCATCCCATGATGACCCAAGATTAGAAAAAAAATATCAAAACTAAATAGTGGATATGAAATGCTAATTTAAATTCCATTGGTCAATATGAAAAACCCAAAATAAATATAGGTGGTGAAAATTCCTCCAAGGTGGTCCCAACAGAAATTATGGTTCCCTCATCATGCTCTATCCCAGTCAGCCCTCTTATAGAGGACCTCTTCCCTTAAAAAGTGCTTCAATCATAAAATGTATTAGGTTACCTATCAGGCAGCCTAATTTGGGTCTGAGTACAACTCAGTATTCCACCAGTAAAAATGTATAAATTTATATCGACTCAAATAATAAGGTATGAAGTTGTATAAATAAACAATTATAATGCATAAGTAAAAAAGTAATCACATTATTAATTAATCTATATTAAACCACATAAACCTCAGAGTTCCCCAAGACACCAGTACCTCAATACCCACTTCGACTCATGTCATAGCCAGATGTATGTCCACAGTGATTTCATATCACAATACCTACATTGGCTCATGTTGGAGCTTGATCTGTTCCTTAGTGATATCATATCTTAATTCTGGCTTCCTCTCATCCTGAAGCCCGATGTATTCCAATGTGATATCATTTCTCAAAATTCCCTTGTTATAATTAATTAAATCATACTTGAATTCCCTTGTCACCGTCAATAAAGAACATAATAGAATGTCCATGTTCCCATTCAATACACACGATTGAATGACCATGTTCCCATTTGGACTTTACACATTAGAATGACCATTTTCACATTCTTTATTTCACAATATAATGACCATGTTACCATTAATAACATCCAAATAGAAGGACCATGTAAAAATTCATAGCCTGACTATCGAATGACCAGGTTAATAATCATTAACACATAATTAATTCAATAATTAATTATTCACACCAATTCTATTACTAACTCAACAATTAGTTAAACACAATAATTGCATTATTTAATTCAATAATTGACTAATTACATCAAAAAATTTAATTATTTTAACAATTAATCAATCACAAAATTCTTTTAGTAAATTAAACTATTGGTTAAAAACATCAATTAAATTAATTAATTCATCAATTAATTAATTAATTATAATAATTAACCAATTTACTTCAAAAATTAAATATTCACATCAATTATATTAATTTATTCCAAAAGTAATTAATCACACAATTATTTTAATTAATTCAAAAATTAACTAAACACATAAATGAATTAATTAATTCAAAAATTCATTAATCATAATAATTAATTTTGATAATTCGATAATTCATGAGCCAAATTAATAAAATTAATTAATTCAATAATTAATTAATCATGGAAATTCATTTAGCTAACCTAGAAATTATATAAGCACTTCAATATTATTATCTAATTCAAAAATTAATAGATCACACAATTCCTTTAGTTACATGAACATTTATCTAAACACATCAATAAAATTAATCAATTAAAATATTAATTAAGATCCAAAAGTTTTTTTTATAATTAATAGTTAATTAATCCCATAAATTCAATTATTTAGTTAAATAATAAAATAATAAAATTTATCCCATTAATTAATTCAACGACTAATTAATCCCATTGATCTGAGTATTTGATTCAAAAAACAATTAATTACTTTCCATCAATTAATTAATTCATCAGTTAATTAATCCAATTAATCCCATTATTTAGTTTAATGATTAAATGATCACATTATTTCCACAAATTAATTCAAAAATTATGTAATCAACTCAATTATATTAAATAATTGAAAAATAAATTAATCGTCTCAATCAATTTAATAATCATAATATCCTTAAAATTTCTATTATATAATTTATTCTATTAATTATACAACATTCATATAAAAATATCTTGTTCAACAATTAATTATTTATTTTAAAAAATATCAATCTCTTCATAATTAATTCAATAATTAACAATTATAAATATAAATTTTATAATCCAATCCATTCCCATTTATTAATTCTATAATTAATTAATCAGGTTCAAAAATATCAACAACTCCATGATTAATTTAACAATATATTATATAAATTGGATAATTCATTAACTCTATAATTATTTCAACATTTTATTATCATAGCCAAATAATTCATCAAATCAATAATTATTTGAACAATCAACTATCTCAAGTGAAATAATTCAAATTTTTTATAATTAATTCCAAAATTAATTATTCAACATCACAATTCAATATCCCATAATCAATACAACAATTAATTATTCGACTTCACAATTCCACACTACATAATTCATTCAACAATTATTTTATCAACTTCATAATTAATTATCAGATAATTAATTCAACAATTAATTATTCATTTTCACAATTTATTATCACACAATTAATTAAACAATTAATTATTCAAAATCACCATTAATTTTCACATAATTAATTCAATAATTTATTATTTCCCAAATCCAATAATTTTAATAATTCATAAATTGATTTTGAAGATAATTATTCATTCCAAAATTTTAAAATATCTATAATTTTCACAAATTTAACTTATAAATAATTTATAAAATTCATGTTCTCTTAAATAATTACTTCACGAAATTAATTAATTCATTTTAAAATTAAATTGTGAATATAACTATATCAATTATATAGTTACAATCACATAAATGAAATCCTGACTAAGAGATTTGAATAATGACCACTAACCTGAATTCATTGATTAACGATCACCCAATGCAAATTGGAAAAATTTTAGCGGCATGATGGCATAGAATTAGATATTGGTTCAATTCATATATCCATGATTGAAATTAATCTATATCAGAAAAAATATAGATCTAAATATATATAAAATAGTGGATAGACATCTCCCATTAAATAGGGAAGAGGAGCTGGAGAGAAGGAAAGATATAAATAGAAATAAACCACTCACCTGGTAGGTAGAGATTTGCAATCCACCCATCGATTCACCAAAACTATAGGACATGAGGGTAGGGAATCCATATAGGATCCTCTAGATTCAACAAATTTAAATTTTGGTTGATATAGGATTTAATAGGGTTTAAAATTTGTGATTCTGGAAGTTAAAATCCATTTTTTAGTTTTTTAATGATACATGTATGGTTTCCTGCTCAGGGCACAAGGTTACCCTTACTGTGCACATTAACCATCCACCTCTTCAAGGGTGTGGCGAGGGTGCACAGTTTCCCCTATTAGGTTTCACAGTTTTTCCAAAATATGTACCATCAATGCCAAACCACTATTCGTAGGTTCACAAGATTAGAAGGGCTATGGCGCAAGATTTTGTCAAACCATGCACAAATTGTTCACATCCTATATTTTTCTTAAAAAAATTCCAATATTGAACCAAACAAACCTCAAGTTATATCCCAATCCAAAAGTACACAACCAAGGATAAAATATTACTCAAAAAATATCCTGATACATCTTCAGAAAATGTCAAATTCTTACATAAATATTATGTTGTAATACTGGAAATGGAATGAATGTCATAATGTTTTATGAAAATTGATAGAGTATTTTTGTTTTCCTCATAGTGATTACACATTTATAAAAATAATTATATTAATTAAACTATATTCGGGTTGAGGAATATTTATCATTGAAAATTTAAGGTAAATTCATATTGTATTGTTGTGGTAATTATTGATGATTCCTAGGCTCTAGTAAAAAAGTTACAGGATGTTTAAATGGGTGGTTTAAGTAAGTTTGGAATCATTATAAATCATTGTCAGATATGAGAATCCTAAAACCAACATTTTTAAATCAACTATAGATAGACATATAATTTATTAAATTGGCTGTTGAAATACAGAATACAATTGGTTTCCAAATATATGATCAATTATTTCAATGATGAACTAAAAATATAGAACATGAGTTAGTCATGGAATATCCCAATTCATATTGATCATCTATTATTTGATAATTTTTCAACAATAAAAAAATTCCATGATTTTTTTTATTTTACATGAATTTTCACTTGAAAATAAATTATATAGTGGTTGGAGTTGTTATATGTTCATGTGGAGTCTATATCCATGATTTTAAACTATAAGACATGTGGAATGTTTAATATATTAAGTCAGTATATCTTGGTGTGAAAATTTTATTTTGACTCCAAATCAAGATCTTTTAAGAAAAAATTGACCTAGTGGAATGGAACATAAAAAATATCATCAATTTGTGATTACAATAACTATGGATAGATAATATAACTCAATTTTATTATATTTGATTCAATTTTGAAAGATGAATATGGGTGATATTTTAAAGCATCATTGAGGAACATTTAAGATAATATATATGGGAAACATTGTTATTTTATTCAAAATTGAATTTGTATTTCATTAAAAAAATGTGGGAAAAAGATCATGGTCACTAAAAAGGAGAGAAATAAATTTATTTCAAGATATTTGTGGAATATAAAAAATTAGACATTGCATCTTTAACAACTCGGTTGTTCATGGAGATTCTTTTTTTTATTAAAGTGGAGAAAATTTTATATCATTGTGTTGTAACTAAAATTTGGGGCATTAAGATTATTGAGGAATCACATTGTGGAGGGTTGAGATTTATTTTCTAGTGATATAATTGTGTTATATACAATTTCATATATTTTAAATCAAGAGGATCAGTGAGTGTGCATAGAAATTGTAAGTAAATAGTTTTGTGATTGTTATAATTTTGAATATTCATATGATAATGTCACGACCCCCTTCCACCAATGATGCCCCTCTTAATTTGGGAATGGTGAAAGGGAGATAATGACCCCCGATTCCTGCCTCCAGTAGGCCTCAGAGTGGAGACTATCACCAAGGGTATGATTTTTCACAAATATTGGAGGCATTGCCCTTTTTATTATAAATGAATGGGAAATAGGACGAGTAAAACACCAAAAGAAAAAGGAGAAAGTAAATGAAAATAATCCCAAACCCAAACCCATATGCATTTTTTATATAATACTGAAACAAAAGTACAATTAAAAGAAAATATCCAATGTTCAATACCAAAAAAAAGAATGAAAAAACTGAAACCATCAAAACTCCAACGCCCAACTTGCAAGGTCCTACACAGTCCCTAGTGTCATCCTGAAAACCTAAAAGTAAACGTATGGGGGGAATACAATTATACACATTAGGAAAACCTAAATCTCGCGTGCATAGGTGGGGAGACATCATAATGCCTCATGAGAAAATAGAAGGAACCAAAGCCTGGTAAGGGATCGATCCACCCAACCTTACAAGCCACACTCACCAAATACCACAAGTAAATAGATTAGTATAGTAATATTATCAAAGTATGGGTACCCCGCACCACGTTCCCACTAAATACTGCTCAACCCCTCACACCCAACGCTTTGATGCTTCCCCCTCATCCTGATCTAGTGCCGCAACCCGGCCATATGAAGGTCGACCTAGTTCCATAACCTGGCCATACGAAGCTCATAGTATCCCATCGACACTCAATCGTCAACCATAACCACATATCATCCCGAAGACACATGGGAACCACATCACATATCATCCCAGAGACACCTGGGAACATATCACATCCTCATCCTGAAGAATCTTGGGAAACATCTGTCGTAACCTGCCCGAAGGATCTTTGACTATATAACCTAGAAGTGGGAGCACAGGCAAGAACAATAACCATCCATCCTTTATATGTTTGAGAATCACACCACCCGTCCTAGGGGTGTTCGGAACATAGTAATCAACATGGGTGGGGTTCATAAAGAAACATAAAACATACAGATTTATATAATTATATCAACCACTTAGCCCATCCAAAGGCTTTTACACAAAATATCTGAGCACATGCCTTAGCACTACTACCTCGAAAGTATGCACACAATAAACAACCCCAAACCCCATTAATATTTTCATGTTTCAATTGTTTCAGTTTATCAGTTCCTTAGCAACCGAGCAACTAACAACAACCTAACCAGATCAATCATTCATAAAACATATCCCTATCAACAAAAAATAATGTTAGGGAATACACAAGCATCACAATACCATTTAATTCAATCAGCCAATCAATTCCATTGATTTTCCGTATTTAATCAACTACCATGCCATACAATTCATATGTTACTCTTACAATTTTATTCATATGCACAACCCATCCCTTCAGCCCTTCTTCCAACCACCATAACCACAAACACATAGAAAACAATACTCGTACCAAAACAACACACAAATCACCCATTCATATAATTAAACCCCAACAAGAACCAATAAAAATTCATTCTTTCATTTACTTTAATTGGGTTGATCAAACAAGGGTTCCATGTATTTATCTAATCAGCCAATTTACATGATTAATCAATTTAAAAATTCTATGAAATTCCATCCACAAAACAATCTAGAAAAATAGGGAAACATTTAATTTTGCAAGAAAAGGCCCCCAACGACCGTGATTTTCATTAGGCATAAGCCTATTCAATTCGAAACATAATCCAAGTATAAGAATTGACGGAAATAAAACAACAATATCAAAAAACTTTCCCCAAAACCATTATTTAACCAGTTATTATCATTTTTTACTGGTTGAACCGTATCTCACAAAAACAAGAGGATACCCACCACGCATGATGCAAAAAAGAGAGAGAGACGAAGGTAATATCCCTACCTGAATAGGTTTTGATGTCCTTCTGCGAGAAAAACCACCATGAAGATTTCGATCACTCTTCCCAATGACTACACCCTCCTGTGGACACTGCGGCACAGCCATACTAACAACCAAGAGAGACTCAAATAAGGTTAAAGGTGTCACCTGTCATAGCATGGAAAGTGGGAATAGAAATAGGAGATTGAGGAAGGAATAAGAACGTGTTAGAAAGTACCATTAATATAACGCTCGTCTAAGAGCATTATTCCCATCAAATATCATCAATCTCCTTGGTGGGAAACTGTGAATAGGAAGTCGAAGAAGAGAGAATGTAATGAGGTGCCTCATGTTCACCTCGTCAACACGATCCTGCAGCCACCGACAGATCGACGATCGGTGTCCGGATGAAGAATATAAGAGAAAGGCTTTTGGGTCATCTGTGAGCGTCACTGTGCGGAGAATAGGAGGGGTTCATAAATAACATGTGACCCTCTATTATATAGACAATAAAAATGTTAAATGATATAAATCGTGTATTAATGAATACATGACGTGACTGTACAACTGTTACGTTGTTTAACTGGTCAACACACGAGACGTCACATGGTTTCCATGCATTTAATGATAATAATAACATAAATTAATAATAGGTGGTATATTGACCTAATACATGAGTCATAAAAAGGTATTCATCATTTGTCTTAAAATGACATTCATAATTTCAGGGTAACGCTGCCACCGACGCTTCGTAAAACTGAGGTCGCATGAAGCATTTTTAGTGAAAACAATATTCTATCATCAAAATTAATATTAACAATATTTTATTATTATTATTAATTACTTGTTTATTTATTTTTCTAACTCCAAAATCAATCACAATTTGGACTCCCTTTCATTCTATAATTCTTCACCAAATATCCTATTTATCATTAATTTCTCATTTAATTTTATTCCCAATATTACCTTATAATTCTTCCCTCTCTCCAATCTCATTATCTCTTCCACAATTCCCTCATGCTCCGATAAAAATGGTGCCTCCTCTTGATTGAATCCCCTTTTTAATAGATTTATTTTCTTTTAACATTATTGTTAATAATATCATATGATTATTAAAAGTGAATAAAAGTTCCATCTCTCTCACACCACGCTATTTCCAAGCCACATCCTTCCCCCATGAACTACTTCCATTTCATTATTTTATAATTTATTAAATGCACCTCATTTATTATAATTTATTCTGTTATAATTTATTCCATAATCCTCCCATTATATTCCCATTAAACACATAATTTATTATTTGTTAAAATGAAAATAAATCAAAAATAAATCATGCACCTCCCCTTATTGAATTAAATTCATTCAATTTTATTTCTTTTATTTCACAGTGGTTAAATTAAAACCATTTAATCTAATTAACACCAAATATTTTCATGCCACCCTTATCAATTATTATTATAAAAAATTATTATGATAACACGCATCTTGTTTGACCACATCAAATGTTTACAATGTAAGGGACCAGAGAGGTCTGGGCCATTACATCAAATACCTCTCAAAACATTCTCATCCTCGAGAATTAAAATCCAACCCATAAAAAAGGGAAAGGTCCAAACAACCACCTCAAAAGATACCTCTCAGGGATCTCGTCATAACAGGAATCCAACCACTATCCTAATTATATGAATCATAGAATTCCTTCCCCCATGTCGAGATATTATCCATTTTAGGCAGCACAGACTCGCCTTCACGAGTTTAATCGCATCAACATTAATACGTCATGATTAGGGATTAGGTCCTCCCACCCCCATAATTTAGGATTTCTAATACACACAGTGCCCCCAACACTGCACAAAACAAGCAACACACATCCCCAACACATGGATTGGGGAATTACTTCTCCCATGTCAAGATACTATCTAATTTTGGTGGAACTGACTCACCAGAATGGGTTTAATCGCATCCACATTAACGTGCCTTGATTAGGGATCAAGTCCTCCTCTCCCCACAAGTTAGGACTCTTAACACACATTTAACAGAAAGAGGGAAACATCTTAGCATTATAGACTCATGAAAAACAATGTCCATGCCCAAAAAAATTAGTTTCAACAAAGTAGTGTGATGCTCCTGAATTTAAACAAAACAAAAATGACAGAATTTAAGTAAAACTGAAAACATCTCTCTCGATCTATGTCCTTGCTAGGATTTCCTCTTCTGTTGTGTGAAACTATCCTTGTACCACTCCTCTGCCTTAATTATGACGTCCACCTCCTTGACCACGTCCAAGATGGGGTCCTTGAGGAACTCCATGTGGTTAGCCACCACCTGCTCCAGCTCCCCTTGGAGGGACTGGAGCATGTTGCTGCTGGAAGGGTCAGGCTAGGAACTACAGCTGGGGCTAGGGCTAAACATGTCCAGTCCCTCCATACTATGTCTGAAAAGGGAAATTTCTTCCAAGACACCCATGATTCCCAAATGAAAATCACCTTGGTCCCTGGCCCATAGAAAACGAGAAGAAATCATGAGATTGGTATGGGACCTGCTGAAGTCTTCTCCCTGTCAGTCAAAACTTGGAAGGTCTTGTTGCTGGGGATCTACTGTTGACTGCCTCCTTCTTAGATGAACTTGGGTGACTCCTCTCTCTCGGTGGACCTACATTCTAGGGAATCCTCTCAATTATCTCCACCTTCTTCAGTAAATCCAGGTATGTTGGTAAGGTGAAATGGGTCATCGCGCATCGAATAGAGGGGTGAAGTGCCTCCTCCAAATGTCTGGCTCGGGAATCCTCATCTAGAAAGAGATTCGGGGAAAAACAGAGGAGATCCTCGAACTTGACCCCTAGTTCCCGCACTGACATGATTCCTTTTTTGAGAGACAAAAACTTCTACCTCTTCTCGGCCTTCCTCATCGAGGAAAGAAATTCCTCATAGAACTCCCTCTCTATGTTGTCCCATAGAACCTATGTCTCCTTCCCCTCCCCAAGGTAAAGCATCCACCACCGATGTGCTGCTCCTCGTAGCTGGATTACTGCTAGAGTAAAACAGTACTCTGATGGAGCCCTGATCAGCCAAAATGTTATATCAAGTTCCTCCAACCAACTCTCTAATTTTTTATTCGAAGTACTGCCTTCATAATTATTCAAACTCTGTCGCTGGAAATCACGAAATGTGCGCTGCCAGACGTTGTCTTCCTCCTCTCGGTCAATCTTCAGCTAATCGACTGTTTGAATCTGCTGGTCCTTGACTGCCCAAGTCATCTGGGAATGGCGTCCAGGTGCCATAGCAGTACGGTAAACAAATAATGCCTAATCCCAAGTAGAAAGGAAATTTTCTCAAGGTTTCATTTTATTATTTTATTTCTATTTCTTTCCCAGAACACCCAAATCATGTAAAACACAAATAATGATAATGCATGTACCTTTCCTGGGGTCTCTACCCTGCAATCAATGTAGTATAACTTGGTCGTTCGGTAAGCTCTGAGTCCTTGCATCGGATCACAGGGGGATCTAAAATCCCATGTCCTAGCCGGTTATCCCTGTCCTATGTCACCCACTAAGATCAGCCAACATTGTTTCCCTGCCATCCCATGCAATCCTCACTGTGCCAAAATTCAGATTCAATCCTATCTCTCAACCATGACCTCTAATACCATTCTGTCACGACCCCCCCCCCCCGCCAATGATGTCCCTCTTGAGCTGGAAATGGTGAAAGGGGGATAATAACCCCTGAGTCCTTCCTCTAGTAGGAACCGGAGTGGCGAATATCACCAAGGGTATGAGTTTTTATAAATATGGGAGGCATTGCCATTTTTATTGTTTAAGACCGGGAAAAAGGATGAGTAAAACACCAAAATAAAAAGGAAAAGTAAATTAAAATAAACCCAAAACCAAACCCATATGTATGTTTTATACATTTCTAAAACAAAATTACAAGTACAAAAAAAGATCCAAAGTTAGATACCAAAAAAACGAATGCAAAAACTGCAACCAGAAAAACTCCAACGCCCAACTAGAAAGGTCCCTCATGGTCCCTGAATTCTTCCTGAAAACCTAAAAGTAAATTTAGGCTGAAAATACAAATATACTCAGTACGAAAACCTAAATCTCTCGTGAATAGGTTGCGAGACATCCTACGGCCTCGTGAGAAAATAGAAGGAACCAAAGCCTAGTAAGGAATATATCAACCAACCGTACAAGCCACACTCACCAAATAATGAAATTCAATAGAGTAGTATAGTAATATTATCAATGTATGGGTACCTCACACCACATTCCCACAGAATACTGCTCAAGCACTCACACCTAACGCTCTAATTCTTCCCCCTCTTCCTGAGCTAGTGCCACAACCTGGCCATACGAATCTTGATCTAGAGCCGCAACCTGGCCAAAAGAAGCTTATAATATCCTCCCAGCACTCAATCCTCCGCCATAACCACATCTCATCCTGAAGACACATGGGAACCACAACACATCTCACCCCAAAGATTCATGGGAACATATCACATCCTCATCCCAAATACTATTGGGGAACATTTGTCGTAACATACCTAAAGGATATTGGGATTTAGAACCTAGAAGAGGGATCACAGGGAAGAACAATAACCATCCATCCTTCTGATGGTTGATAATCTTACCCCCATCCCACGGGTGTTCTACACGCAGTTCTCAACATGGGTGGGGTGCGTAAAGAAACATAAAACATACAGATTTATGTAATTATATCAACCAATCAGCTCATCCTAAGACTTATACACAAAATATCTTAGCACATGCCTCGGCACTGCTACCTCGAAAGTATGCACACAATAAACTTCCCCAAACCACATTATGCTTTTCATGTTACAAAAGTTTTAGTTTATCATTTCCTTAATTACCGAGAAACTAACAACCAAACCAGATAAATCATTCGTAAAACATATCCCTACCAACCACAAATAACGTTAGAAAAAAACAAGCATCAAGATACCATTTTTTCAGCCAATCAATTCCATTGATTTTCATTATTTAATAAACTACCATGCCTCACAATTCCTTAGTTAACTCTTCGAGTTTTATTCATATTCACAACCCATCCCTGCAGCCCTGCTACCAACCACAATAACCACAAACACATCGGAAACCATACTCGTACCACAAAAACCCACGAAACACCCCTTTACATAATTAAACCCCATCCAGCACGCACAAAAAATTTATTCTTTCATTTAGTATAACCGGGGTGATCATACAAGGGTTCTAGGTATTAATTTAATCATCCAACTTTACATGATTAACCAATTTCCACATTCAATTAAATTCCATCCACAAAACAATCTAGAAAAATAGGGTAACATTTAATTACGCAAGAAAAGGCCCCCATCGATCGTGATTTTCAGTAGGCATCATCCTATTCCATTCACAACATAATCAAAGGATAATAATTGATGGAAATAAAACAACAATATCTACAAACTGTCCCCAACCCTATTCTTTAACCAGTTATTATCAATATTTACTGGTTCAACTGTATATCATGAAAACAAGAGGATACCCACCCCGTATGATGCAAAAAAGAGAGAGAGAGGAAGGTAAGATCTCTACCTGAACTAGTTTTGATGTCCTTCTACGAGAACAACCACCACAGGGATTTTGATCACTCCTCTAGACGACTACGCCTTCCCGTGGACGCTACTAAACAACCGTACTAACAACCAAGAGAGACTCAAAAACGTTTTAAGGTGTCACGTGTCATAGCATGGCAAGGAGGAACAGAAAGATGAGATCAAGGAAGAAATAAGAACGGGGTAGAACGTACCATTAAGATGACATTTGTCGAAGAGCGTCATTCCAATCAAATATCATCAATATCCTTGGTAGAAAACTATGAAGAGGACGTTGAATAATAGGGAAAGGAATGAGGTGCAAGATATTCGCCTTGTCAGCATGGTCCCGCAGCCACCGACAGATCGATGATCAGAGTCCAGATGAAGAAGATATAAGGAAGGCTTATGGGTCATCTGGAAGTGTCGTTGTGTGTAGAAGAAGAGGGGTCTATAAATAACACGTGACCCTCTCTTATATAGGAAAAGAAAAGGTAAAATAGTATACGGTTTGTATTAATAAATACACAATGTGACCGTAAAACTATTAAACTATTTGACTGGTCAACACATGACACATCACGCAGTTTCCATGCGTTTAATGATAATAATAACTTCAATTAATAATAGTTTTTTTATTGACCCAATACATGAGTCATAAAAAGGTATTAATCATTGGCCTTAAAATGACCATCATAATTTCAGGGTCACACAACTGCTGACGGCTCGCAAAAATGTGGTCGCACGAAGAATTTATAGTGAAAACAATGTTTTATCTTCGAAATTAATATTAACAAAATTTTATTATTATTATTAATTACTTATTTATTTATTTTTCTAACTCTGAAAGAAATCACTATTTTTACTCCCTTTCACGATATAATTCTTCACCAAATCTCTTATTTATCATATATTTCTCATTTAATTTTATTCCCACTATTACCATATAATTCTTCCCTCTCTCCAATCTCATTCTCTGTTCCACAATTCCGTCACGCTCCAACAAAAGTGGCGCCTCCCCTTGATTAACTCCACTATTTAGCTTATTTATTTTATTTTAAAATTATTTTCATTTATATCATATGATTATAAAAAGTGAATAAAAGTTCAATCACTCACAGACAACTCTTTTTCCACGCCTCCACCTTCCCACCAAGCACTAATTGTATTTCATTCCATTGTAATTTATTACATTCACCTCATTTATTATTAATTATTCCTTTATAATTTATTCCATGCACCTCCCATTAGATGCCTATCACAGAAAAAATTTAGTATGCATTAAAATTTAAGAAAATCAAAAAGAAACCATGCACATTATAAGGCCCTGGCCTTAAACCTTACTTAATATTGAATTAAATGAATAATTCACATTGAGGATCTTTTCAGGTTTAGAGTTTTAGAGAATTAGAACATAACTATTACATCTCGAAATATTACAAAGTAGACACTTCTACTAAGTTTCCATAATAAAAAAAACTCTTTAAAAGATACATGTCTAGTTCCATGTTTTATATAGCATGACATTCCCTTGATCCCATCCTTGACCTTATTCCACATTAAGTCCTGTAAAAAACATTTCAAAAAAACTTGGGGTGAGCATAAAAAGCTCAGTAAGGGATACACAAAGAATGTAAACTGTTAGTTTTTCAAACATCAAGTAAACCATGTATACTCTATCAAAGTAATACCTTCACCTTCATGAAGTATTGAAAACTCTTCACTGAATAAAGTATCATTACATACCTTTTTGTAACCAAAGGATTACCATAAAACCCATATAAAGAACACATAACATATATAAAGGTAACTTGGGACATAAACATACTTATGTGGAATAACCATACGGTCGACTTCCACACATATCACTTAATGGAATAGCCATACGGCCAATTTCCATACATACTTAATGGAATAGCCATACGGCCAACTTCCATACCCAATGCATTGGAGGTTATAACGTAACCACCCGTCCTAGTATTCATGGCACCACATGTCATATGGTTTATCACGTAACCACCCGTCAAATGTCCAAGTACCAATATAAAATCATAAAACATAAAAACAATATAAAGGAATGATAACATTTACACATTTCAATAACAATATATCATTATAGAATCCTTTATCAAAACCATTTTCAATAAAAAAATACATAAAAGAGTATATGGTATTTATTTTATTTTAAAAACATTACGGCTTGTTGAGGAAGCCAAAGACTAAATAATACTCGCCGCGGCGGAAAAGTCGTTGTCACCGCGTACGTTAAAAAAACATTCCTTTTTGTAGTTTAGTAAAACGCTTCGTAGAAAAATATTCCTTTTGTATAAAATTAAAAGTCAAAGGGTTTTATACAACGTATAAAAGAATGTTGTGTATAAAACGAAATATGCATCAATGAAAGGAGATTGAGACGAAGTCCCTTACCTCGGGTCCAACTTGACTCGATCGTTCTTTAAAGTCCTAAATAGTAAACTTGAGTTAATTTCTACTTGATTAAGAACCTTTTTAAAGTTCATTATTCCTTTTATATCACTTATTTCCTTGTTATAAACATTATGTAACCATTTATGTTAATAATGATTGTTTTGTCGATATTTGTTCCTTAAGTCGAAAGTGGACTTCTTACAATTACATGTTGTTCATGTGGTCAAAGGTTCTTTATATCCAGAATTACATTCCTGATTTTGATATCATATATATCATATATATCCAGAATATACATGTATTTATAATATTACATAATCATTTAGAGGTAATAAATTAAATGCACTGTTCATGGAGACGGTAAGTCGTACGTACGCATGAACGCTACTTTCATTTCATTGTCATATTAATGGAATTAAAACTAAATGAGAGGTATGTATATTTTAATTCCAGAATTATATTCATCATTTAGATATATAATTCATTATATATATCCATTATATAAATGTACTTTTAATAGTACATTACATTTGGGGATAAGAAATGAAATGCACCGTTCATGGAGACGGTAAGCCGTACGTACGCATGAACGCTACTTTCATTTCTATCTCATATGTTAATGGAAAGAAATAATAATGATACATAGGTATATTATAATTCCAGTATAAAATAATATATAATAACTTTAAATCCATCCTCTACACGTCCCACATATGGCATTAATGAATCACATCACTTTGAGGGGGCGGTAGTCCGCACTTCCTTAAATGAAGATATCGTGTTTACCCATAATGGAAACCATAAAGGTATGCCCAAAATTAAAAATAAAGAATCTTAAGGAAAAAAATAAACATATTATATATCATATATAAATATAGTGTCATCTTAATTTCCACCTTCGAAGGGGTTAAAAGAATGTTGAACAATCATCGTTTCGGGAGGCAGAAATTCGCCATCCACGGAAACAGTATGTTCCTTAACCATTAGATGTAGGTGTGTGTAAGTGTAGCTCTAATACTTCCTATAACAACATCCTAGTATATTTAGGATACTGGAGTTGTTACAAAAGAAAATAATAAAAAGATTTTATGTGGTTGGAGAAGCAAAATAAAACAAAAGGACTCAAAAGAAGACATTACCTTAAAATCGGGTAACTCCACTTGGTTTGAGCTCAAAGGCTTCCTTGGGAAGATTTATGCCCAAAGTGAGGCTTCAAGGAGTAAGAGAGGGATGTGGAGAGCCAAAATGAGAAGAGGTTTTCCGAGCCAAAGGCTTTGGGTGTGTGGGTAAGGAGGTAGAGGTGGGGGCCTTTTATAAGAGGAGAGGAGGGGCACTCTTGGAAAGTAAAGAAAAGTGACTTTATTTTAAAATGGTATTCGGATTTATGAGGTCCCAAATTGATGTATTTAGAGGATAATGTGATAAGGGGTCGAAATCCACTCATCCAATAGGTTTTGGACATGTGTAGGTCTTATATATTACATTATCTTTCCATTTTATTTAAATCGTTAAATAATGAGGTCATCGCTTCATCATCATGATGTCATAAATAATTTAATTTATTTAATGTCTAAAAATTATAAAGAAAACACTATGATGTAAGAAATCTTTTTATCTTTCCAATGACTGTTTATAGTAAAAAATCTGACTTGTATAACCCCATGTAATAATTGTTTTAGTAAAACATCTCATGTGTGTTTCATTTTTTACTTTAACATTAAATAAAAAGTTATTTATGTCATTTCCCGACCAATGTGGCTCCATGGGGTCCCCAAGTTGACTCATTGCTTGTCTTGGTCGGCCAGGAAACATACAATAAGGGTATTACATGTTTCAAGCTCATCTCATATTATTAAAATATTATTTTTACCTTAAACTAAACTAATTACCTCTAATCGCGATTAAAAACTTAATAAGTTACTATTCACCAAACAATTATTTTAATATCATTGAACCACATTTTACTTCTTAATGACAACCATGTATGTCGGATTTTTGAAATTCAAAACACAGAAGTGGTAAAATTTCATTTAAACGAAAAATCAGTTTTTATAAGTACCACTTAGTGGTTTCACTATTCATCAAAAATTGAAGTTTTTCAGAAAAATACCAAAAATTCACCCTAAGATATATTTGATATTCAGAATTAAAAAATGAAGTCAATTTTACAAAATTCAAAACATATAAGTTTCATTAATTAATTTAATAATTAATTCCCGCTGTCAGAGCAAATAGCGTGTTTTTATGAAACAATAAGTATCAAAAGATTGACACTAGTTTATGTCCGATTTCAAAGTGAAATTAATTACAAAGACCACTATTGGATTTAATGGTAAAAATATTTTCTAATTTCAATTTAAATCCAATTCAAATGATAATCTAATCATATAAATAAATTATATTAAAAATAATTTTTGAATTAAAATACAACATTTTACACTATTCATTAAAAGAATGAACTTTATCGGAAAGATACCAAAAATTTATACAAAGTAAATTATGATGTCCGGATTATAATGAAGAGTTATTTTTGGTCAAATAGAATTTATAAGATTGATCAAAACTATATTTAATGACGGTTCTCCGTCAAAAGGTGATAAATGAACCCATAGTGAAAATTAGGGTATAAATGCCTAAAATTGAATTCTTTCCGTGTTTTAAGTCTTTATCTTTTATTGGGTAAATGTAAAAACATTTAAAAAACATATATAATCATATTTTAGTTATTTATATCCATTCCCGCCAGTACAACGGCTACGTGTTAACTAACATTTAAAATAATATTATTTTATTACTGGTGTGCAACGTAAGATTTCAAAGAAACTCATTGTTGCGTATCAAGTACGCTATCGAACGTAGAAACCCCTATTAATTAAAATTAATATTTAATTCGTAAATATTAATAAATATGAAAATTCTTTATTCTTTATTTACCTGGGATGTTACATCCTTCCCCCCTTTTGGGAATTGCGTCCTCACAATTTTATTCACTTATCAAAATAAGTGGGGGTATTTATCCCTCATAGCATTTTCAGATTCCCACGTTGCCTCTTCAATCACATGGTTTTCCACAAAACCTTTACCTGATGAATCACCATATTCAGTAACACCTGCTCCTTGTGGTCAAGAATCTGGACTGGTTGTTCTTCATAAGATAGGTTCTCCTCCAACTGAACTACCTCTGGACTCAAAACATGATATAGATCTGGCATATACTTCCTCAACATCAAAACATGAAAAACATTGTGTACCTGAGATAAACTCGGAGGTAAAGCCACTCAGTAAGAAATTGATCCAACTTTCTCCAGAATTTGATATGGTCCAATAAACTTTGGACTCAGCTTTCCTTTCTTACCAAATCTCATCACACTTTTCCAAGGAGAAACCTAGAGAAAAACATGATCACCTTCATCGAAATATAGATCCTTCCTCCGGTTATCAGCATAACTCTTCTACCTGCTCTGAGCTGTTCTCATGTGCTTTTGAATCAACTGAACTTTTTCTGCCATCTCATCTACCAATTCTGGTCCCATCAGCTTCCTTTCACCCACTTCATCCCAAAATGCTGGAGTTCGACATAGCTTCCCATATAATGCCTCAAATGGTGGCATTTGCATACTGGAATGAAAGCTGTTATTATAAGAAAACTCAACCAAAGAAAGATATTGGTCCCAACTTCCCTGACAATCCATCGACAAGCTTGTAGCATATCCTCCAAGGTCTGAATTGTTCGTTCTGACTTCCCATCTGATTGCGGATGAAAAGAAGTACTAAAATTTAATTCAGTACTCAACGACTTCTGATGGCCTTTCCAAAAGTTAGAGGTAATCCTAGGATCACGTTCAGATACAATGGAGAGAGGAAATCCATGTAACCTGACTATCTCTTTAAGATACAAACAGGAAAGTTGATCTAGAGAAAAATTATCTCGTATAGGAAGGAAATGAGCAGATTTAGTAAAGCGATCAACAATAACTCAGATTGCATTATTACCTCGAGATGTCCTCTGTAATCCCACAACAAAGTCCATGAATATGTTTTCCCATTTCCACTCGGGCACTAGTAAAGGCTGAAGCGTCCCTTTAGGTAACTTCCGATCTGATTTAACCTGCTGACAAGTCAAACACTTCACAGCAAAATCAACAATATCTCTTTTCATTCCATCCCACCAGTAATACTCCCGTAGATCTCTGTACATCTTAGTACTTCCAGGATGAACAGAAAACGGGGAACTATGAGCCTCACATAACAACTCATTCTTCAACTGGGAATCACAAGGCACACATAATCTCTTCCCAAACCTCAAAACACAATCATTATCAGTGTTGAATTTAGGCAACTTACCTTTCTGAACCAGCTCTACCTTTTTCTCCAACTCGCTGTCTTGCTTCTGTACTTGCTTGATTCTGTCTGATAGAGAAGATTTCACTGATACCTGAAACAAAATAGAAGGACTTCCTGCACCAACAACTTCTATGCCAAAGTTCATCAAATCAAAAACCAAAGGATCTCGTTCCAAATTTAGCATGGTTAATGAAGTATTACATTTTCGACTCAAACCATCGACCACTTTTTTTTGCTTTTCCCGGATGGTAGTGAATTGTACAATCATAATCCTTGATTAATTCCAGCCATCTCCTCTGTCTCAATTTCAATTCATTCTAAGTAAATATATACTTTAAACTTTTGTGATCAGTATATATTTCACACTTTACTCCATACAAATGATGCCTCCAAATTTTTAAAGCAAATACAATAGCAGCTAATTCCAAATCATATGTAGGGTAATTTACCTCATGAGTTTTCAACTGTCGTGAAGCATAAGAAATTACCTGATCATTCTGCATAAGGACACAACCAAGTCCCTTCAACGAAGCATCACTGTATATAACAAACTCACCATTCCTGGAAGGAAGTTCCAAAACTGGAGCATTCACCAATCTTCTTTTCAACTACTGAAAACAATCATCACATTCTTTTATCCAGATAAACTTAACACCCTTCCGAGTTAGCTTAGTCATTGGACTAGATAACCGTGAAAAAATTTCAACAACCCTTCGGTAGTAACCTGCCAAACCAAGAAAACTACGAATCTCTGTTACATTTGTGGGACTTTTCCATTCTTCAACAACCTTTGTTTTTGCAGGATCAATGGTTATCCCATCTTTAGAAACAATGTGACCAAGGAAAGAAATTTTTTGCAACCCAAACTCACACTTTCTGAATTTTCCATATAGTTTCTTTTCTTTTACATTCTTCAAAATAACCCTTAAATGACTTTCATGCTCCTCTTTACTTTTAAAAAACACCAAAATATCATTGTTGAAAACAACCACAAACTTATCCAAGAACTCATGGAAAATTCTATTCATAAGGTCCATGAATACAACAGGTGCATTGGTTAACCCAAAAGGCATAACTACAAATTCATAATGGCCATATCTAGTACAGAACGCAGTCTTCGGAATGTCTGCTTCTTTTACTTTCAACTGATGGTACCCCGACCCCAAGTCAATCTTTGAAAAATACTGAGCTCCCTGGATCTGATCAAACAAATCATCGATATGAGGCAATGGATACTTGTTCTTAATAGTAATATTATTCAAGGCTCTATAATCAATGCAAAGTCTCATTGATCCATCTTTCTTTTTAACAAACAAGACAGGAGCACCCCATGGTGATGTGCTAGGTCGAATGAAACCTTTATCTAATAACACCTGTAATTGTTTATTTAACTCTAAAAGTTCAACTTGAGCCATTCGATAAGGGGGTTTTGATATTGGCTTAGAATCAGGAACTAAGTCAACAATAAATTCAACTTCCCGATCATGAATAATACTAGGCAACTCATCACGAAAAACATCAAGATACTCATTTACCACTGGCACATCATTAATCTGAACAGTTCCTTTATTTTCAACAATATGTGCAAGGTAACATTCATTTCCATCTTTTACTATTTTCTCAACTTCCTGATATGTTATCAAAATCAAGGGTTCATTCTTGTACGCAAACTGAAAATCATTTTGAAATGAAACCATTTTAGCTGTACAGTCAATCTTTGCATGATAAACAGAAATCCAATCCATTCCCAAAATAACATCAAACTATACTAGAGGGAAAACAATAAGGTTTTCTGGTAGATTCTTTCCACACACAATGATAGGAAGGTTCTTATAATTCCTTTTTGTCTCAACATTCCCTTCGGGTGTTTTTACCATAAGTTCAGGGTTCATATCTTGAGATGGAATTTCCAATTTACTAGAAAACTTCTCAGAAATGAAAGAATGTGTAGACCCTGAATCAAACAACACATTGGAATAATCTGAACAAACAAACAGTGTACCTAATAATACTTCATTCGATGTCCCAACATCTGTTGAAGTTGTTTCAAAGGAGTTCACCACCCCTTTCTGCTTGTAGTCTGGCTGGTTTCCCCCAGTTGAGTTCTTCGTTGGACACTCGTTTGCATAATGACCCATTTCATTACACTTAAATCATCTTACCGTTGGCTTTTCATTGCCTGCTTGATCATCTTCCTTACAGTTACGAGAAATATGAACAGACTTACCACACCGAAAGCACTTACCAGACATGGATAAACATTCTCCAGGATGCATTTTACCACACTTCTCACAGGATGGATATTTGGTTTTCTTACCTCCTTGCTTCTTTGATGAATTCTTCCCCTTTGCCTGCCAACTAGACCTTTTATTCTGTTGTTTGTCATAGAACACCTGATCATCGGTAAACTCCATTTCCACCTTCTCCGCACATAGAACAAGTTTTTCATAACTTTTGAACTCACGAGAAGCTAAATCCCTTTGATACTTTGGCTCTAACCCTGAGTAAAAATGGTTTATTTTACAATCAAGATCTCGTATGAAGTTTGGAGCATACCTTGCCAATCGAGTGAACTTTGCTTCATAAGCAGCCACTGAATCATCCTCCTGCCTCAACTCTAGGAACTATTTTTCCATCCAAGACGAACCACCTTAGGAAAATATTTCTCAAGAAACATACCTTTGAATTCCTCCCAGTGAAGATCCTCAATCTCATCACTAACCCTGATATTTTTCACCATCGACCACCACTGATCAGCTTCACCTTCAAAACGGTAAACAGAAAGACTAACCTTTTGATGTTCTAAACACCCCATGACATCATAAATCTTCTCCAGTGCTTTAATACACCCTTCAGCTTGCACAGGGTCAGATGATCCTCTGAATGATGGGGGATGTTTCCCCATGAAATGTTCCACCACTGACATGTTCCTCTGCGGTTGATCTGGCTGATCTCGTGCATGGATACCACCACCATTTATAGCCTGAGTCAACTGTGTCATCACTGCAACAAACTATTCACTTCCGATTCTGACCATCTCAGGTTGCTGATTAGGAAGGTTTTCTTCCTCCTGATGTCATCCCAACATAGCTGCTTTGTGTCCTCTGCGGAAAACCGTTCTGAACACAGAAATATCTTAGGCGAAGCAACATGGTAATCTGTAAATTCTATATCATTTCAATCATATTATAATTTAACACTTTTCTAACTCCTAAAGTTGTCTAAACCGACCTTTGATACCAACTATAAGGCCCCGGCCTTAAACCTTACTTAATATTGAATTAAATGAATAATTTACATTGAGGATCTTTTCAGGTTTAGAGTTTTAGAGAATTAGAACATAACTATTACATCTCAAAAGATTACAAAGTAGACACTTCTACTATGTTTCCATAATAAAAAAAACTCTTAAAAAGAAACATGTCTAGTTCCATGTTTTATATAGCATGACATTCCCTTGATCCCATACTTGACCTTATTACACATTAAGTCATGTGAAAAACATTTCAAAAAAACTTGGGGTGAGCATAAAAAGGTCAGTAAGGGATACACAAAGAATGAAAACTGTTATTTTTTTAAACATCAAGTAAACCATGTATACTATATCAAAGTAATACCTTCACCTTCATGAAGTAGTAAAAACTCTTCACTGAATAAAGTATCATTACTTACCTTTTTGTAACCAAAGGATTACCATAAAACCCATATAAAGAACACATAACATATATAAATGTAACTTGGGAAATAAACATACTTAAGTGGAATAACCATACGGTCGACTTCCACACATATCCCTTAATGGAATAGCCATACGGCCAATTTCCATACAGACTTAATGGAATAGCCATACGGCCGACTCCCATACCCAATGCATTGGAGGTTATATCGTAACCACCCGTCCTGGTATTCACGGCACCACCCGTCATATGGTTTATCATGTAACCACCCGTCAAATGTCCAAGTACCAATATAAAATCATAAAACATAAAACCAATATAAAGGAATGATAACATTTCCACATTTCAATCAAAATATATCATAATAGAATCCTTTATCAAAACCATTTTCAATACCAAAATATATAAAAGAGTATATGGTATTTATTTAATTTTAAAAACATTACGGCTTGTTGAGGAATCCAAAGACCAAATAATACTCGAGGCGGCGGAAAAGGTCGTTGTCACCGTGTACGTTAAAAAAACATTCCTTTTTGTCGTTTAGTAAAATGCTTGGTAGAAAAAGATTCATTTTGTATAAAAGTAAAATTCAAAGGGTTTTACACACCGTATAAAAGAAAGTTGTCTATAAAAAGAAATATTCCTCATTGAAATGAGATTGAGATGAAGTCCCTTACCTCGGGTCCGACTTGACTCGATCGTTCTTTAAAGTCCTGAATAATAAATTTGAGTTAATTTATACTTGATTAAGAACCTTTTTATAGTCCATTATTCCTTTTATATCACTTATTTCCATGTTATAAATATTATGTAACCATTTAAGTTAACAATGTTTGTTTTGTCGATATTTGGTTCTTAAGTCGAAAGTAGACTTCTTACAATTACATGTTGGTCGTGTGGTCAAAGGTTCATTATATCCAGAATGACATTCCTAATTTGGATATCATATATATCCATCATATACACGTATCTATAATATTACATAATCATTTAGAGTTAAGAAATGAAATGCACCGTTCATGGAGACGGTAAGCCGTACGTACGCATGAACGCTACTTTCATTTCTTTGTCATATTAATGGAATTAAAACTAAACGAGGTATGTATATTTTAATTCTAGAATTATATTCATCATTTAGATATATCATTCATTATATATATAAATTATATAAATGTACTTTTAATAGTACATTACATTTGGGGATAAGAAATGAAATGCACCGTTCATGGAGACGGTAAGTCGTATGTACGCATGAACGCTACTTTCATTTCTATCTCATAATTTAATGGAAAGAAATAATAATGATATATAGGTATATAATAATTCCAGTATAACATCATATATAATAACTTTAAATCCATCCTTTACACGTCCCACATATGGCATTAACGAATCACATCACTTTGAGGGGTGGTAGTCTGCACTTCCTTAAATGAAGATATCGTGTTTACCCATAATGGAAACCATAAAGGTATGCCCAAAATGAAAAATAAAGAAGCTTAAGGAAAAAAATAAACATATTATATATCATATATAAATATAGTGTCATCTTAATGGCCACCTTTGAAGGTGTTAAAAGAATGTTGAACAATCGTCGTTTCGGGAGGCAGAAATTCGCCATCCACGGAAACAGTATGTTCTTTAACCATTAGATGTAGGTGTGTGTAAGTGTAGCTCGAATCCTTCTTATAAAAACATCCTAGAATATTGATGATACTGTAGTTGTTACAAAAGAAAATAATAAAAAGAGTTTAGGGGGTTGGAGAAGCAAAATAAAACAAAATGACTCAAAAGAAGACATTACCTTAAAATCAGGTAACTCCCCTTAGTTTGAGCTCAAAGGCTTCCTTGGGAAGACTTCTGCCCAAAGTGATGCTTCAAGGAGTAATAGAGGGATGTGGAGATCCAAAATGGGCAGGGGTTTTCCGAGCCAAAGGCTTTGGGAGTGTGGGTAAGGAGGTAGAGGTGGGGGCCTTTTATAAGAGGAGAGGAGGGGCACTCTTGGAATGTAAAGAAAAGTCACTTTATTTTAAAATGGTATTCGGATTTAAGAGGTCCCACATTGATTTATTTAGAGGATAAGGTGATAATGGTTCGAAATCCACTCATCCAAGAAGTTTTGTACATGTGTAGGTCTTATAAATTACATTATCTTTCCATTTTATTTAAATCTTTAAATAATGAGGTCATCGCTGCATCATCATAATGTCATAAAGAACTTAATATATTTAATGTCTAAAAATTATAAAACAAATAATATGATGTAGGAAATTTTTTTATCTTTCCAATGACTATTTATAGTCAAATATCTGACTTTTATAACCCCATGTAAATTTTTTTTTAGTAAAACATTTCATGTGTGTGTCATTTTTACTTTAACATTAAATAAAAAGTTATTTATGTCATTTCCCAACCAAACTGGCTCTATGGGGTCGCCAATTTGACCCATGGCTTTTCATGGTCGGCCATGACACATCCAATAAGGGTAGAACATGTGTCAAGCTCATATCATATTATTAAAACATTATTTTTACCTTAAACTACACTAATTACCTCTAATCGCGATTAAAAACTTAATAAGTTACTATTCACCAAAAATTATTTTAATCTCATTGAACCACATTTTACTTCTTAATTACAACCATGTATGTCGGATTTTTGAAATTCAAAACATAGAAGTGGTAAATTTTCATTTAAACGAAAAATCAGTTTTTATAAGTACCACTTAGTGGTTTCACTATTCATCAAAAATTGAAGTTTTTCAGAAAAATACCAAAAATTCACCCTAAGCTATATTTGATATTCTGAATTCAAAAATGAATTCCATTTTAAAAAATTCACAACATATAATTTGAATTAATTAATTTAATAATTAATTCCCGCTGTCAGAGCAAATAGCGTGTTTTTATGAAACAATAAGTATCAAAAGATTGACACTAGTTTAAGTCCTATTTAAAAGTGAAATTAATTACAACGACCACTATTGGATTTAATGGTAAAAATATTTTCTAATTTCACTTCAAAACCAATTCAAATGATAATCTAATTATATAAATAAATTAGATTAAAAAGAAGTTTTGAATTAAAATACATCATTTTACACTATTCATTAAAAAAATGAACTTTGTCGGAAAGATACCAAAAATTTACACAAAGTAAATTTTGATGTCCCAATTATAAAGAAGAGTTATTTTTGGTCTAATAGAATTTATAATATTGATCAAAACTATATTTAATTACGGTTCTCCGTCAAAAGGTGATAAGTGAACCCTTAGTGAAAATTAGGGTATAAATGCCAAAAATTGAATTCTTTCCGTATTTTAAGCCTTTATCTTTTATTGGGTAAATGTAAAAACATTTAAAAACATATATAATCATATTTTAGTTATTTCTATCTATTCCCGCCAGTAAAACGGCTACGTGTTAACAAACATTTAAAATAATATTATTTTATTACTAGTGTGCAACGTAAGTTTTCAAAGAAACTCATCGTTGCGTATCGAGTACGCTATCGAACGTAGAAACCCCTTTTAATTAAAATTAATATTTATTTCGTAAATATTAATAAATATGAAAATTCATTATTCTTTATTTACCTGGGATGTTACACACATCCCCTTATTTAATTAAATAAATTCAATTTTATTTCTTTTATTTCATAATGAATAAATTAAAACCATATAATCTAATTAACACCAAATACTTCCATGCCAACCTTATCAATTATTATTATCAAAAATTATTATTATAACACGCGTCATGTTTGACCACATCAAATTTTTACAATGTAATAGACCGAAGAGGTCTGTGCCATTATAGATAATGTCATATTTTCCCTAAATACTTCCCTTTAATGGTGATATAAGAAATCCTATATTGTGTCTCTGTTTATTTTTATTTTTGCTTCTACATATTTATTTAGGGATATAATTCTCAAATAACAATAAAAAAATAGACTTGTTGGATGAGTGGTTTTGTAATTAATTTTCCATTATTCATCCTTCACACTGAAGGTAATTTTTCTATGCGGAGCAAAAAAAATATTTGGTTTTTCCATTATGTCTAACTAATGACCAAAGTTTTATTATATAATTTGGAAACCAAATTTAAAATAGGTATATATATTATTCCCTTGTTTCGTTTTTTATGATATTTTATCCTAATACAACTTAATATGGGAATGTAAATATAATTTGGTTAACTTTTTCACATAACTTGATCAATATATCTATGGATGATATTCCAGTTCCATTTATGTAAGAAATAGTAAAAATTTATGGGAAACTTGATTATATAAAATTATTTTTTCATTAATCAAAAAACATTACATTTTCAATATGTAAGGAAATTTTGAACCATTATTTTGAAATTCAAAATATCATTGGATCATATTTCAATTACATTTAATTAATTCTTAATGAATAATTAATTCATTCTCCCATATTTTATTAAACTCAAAATTGTGTTAATTTTAAATAGAATAGGATATATAATTAATTGTTTCTAGAGTGAAGTGATAGATTCACCATAATATTATAATACATATTAAATTTTTTGGGTGATTAAGATAATTATCAATATGATGAATCTATGAGACAAATGAGATATTAGTTAATGAAATTTAATAATTTAGGGTTTTTTGTTGAGACACTAATTAAAACTTGAATTAAATTTCACTACTCTGAATCACTACTTGAAAAGGGATGTGTTAATTTAAATGTTAGTGAAAATAGTTATTTAATAAAACAATTTATCTATAATCCTTATAAAACCATGATGAATATTTTCTAGCACCATAAACTGGAAGCCACCAAACATATTTCTCAATCTACTGATCCACATGTTCTGAATAACCCCCCCCCCCCAATAAGTCAAAGGATACCATCAAGAAACATTGATCCATAGTTGTTCGGTGTAGAGACTATAACCTATTCATTGATTCCCACATAATTTAAATAAGGAAAAACCTAAAACATTTCAACCACATAAAGTAAAAAAATTTAAATAAAAAATAACAACACATGAGATATCATAGTAATGATATATTAATAAAAACAATAATAGATATATGTCAAGATAAGTAAAGCATCTCATTAGAGTAACTAATTTGGAATAATGAAAATACATTAAAAACTATGATATTTTATGAGAACACATCATCCATATCTAGAACAAGACATAAACTCAACAATCTGCCATTGGCTATTTGAACATGTCATGACTTGCATCACTAATATCTGGTAAGGTGCGAAATATTGTTCTAAAATTGTTGGGAGTACTTCTGAGTTGGCCACCGCAAATGGTGTCTAATATAAAATTATTATATATATAAAAATCATAATGTTGTGAAATATATAATTTATTAATATGTATAATAAAAATATTCACAAATAAATGAAACCAATATGAGCCCCATTTCGTGAGCCAGAAACATGGGATGACCCCACCTACATCACACATTGATGTTCCATAAATATAATAGAGGTATGATAGACCAATATGGTTCTAAGTATTGTTAATTAGGAAACCAGAATCAAATAATAAAAATAATCCATGTTGTATAACATTTAATTCTCTTCAATAAATTCCATATATTGTCATTTTTTGGGTATGAAATCAAGGGAAAATCCTTGATATTTAGATGGATTCTTATAATGGAATCAAAGTAACACAATTGAGGATTTCCACACCAATAGAAAAAAAACTGAATCTATGGATCCCATCTCTCTATATTAAATAAACACAAACCTGAATAATACAAGACTTTAGTCAGGTGTATTTACCCATGTAGAAATTACCTAAATAAGGGATGAAGAATCCCCAAGGTAATTATGGTGATGAAAATAAGGATTATATACTAGTTTGATCAATTAATTACATATAATTTTACTTTATTTCCTCTTAGGGTGTCCTCGGGTCTGGACATATACATGTGTCCTATAATAAAATCATAGGATCATCTAGTGGATTCTAGGGATATACAAATCAAGAGGATTCTATGTAGTTTTTCCAATAAATTCCATACTAATAATAATTAAAATGTATTTTAATAATTTTTTAAATTTAAAATTCATTTAAAAAAGAGTTGGATAATTTCATCCATATTCCCCACTAATTACAATATAAATTTCCACTTATACACTAAATTCTAATGGTAACCAATTTAGTCATGGAGGTAATTATTTTCATCCCACTTCCCATAATAAATTTATTTCACTAAGGAAATACAAAAACTACCCTATTAGATCACTCAAAATCTTGTATAAATGAAACAATATCATCTTTAATATCTCTAATATGGTTCTACAAAACCTAATATAGTTATATATATATATATATATATGGGATCTCCTAATAGAATAATTGTTCCTTAAATAAATTTATCTTCATTTTTTTTCATTCATCTAAAGAGTCAATAGGACCACATAATCAAAATATTAAATATAATGGAATGACATTAAATGAAAATCCCAATACCACATACTTTATGATAGAAATGTTTCACCTGTCAAATATTGGCCAATGAATTTAGTAAAAATGGATGATATTTTAAATCTATTTAAAAACATAAAAAACGGATCTTAGGATACACATGTATGTAGATATCAACATAAAATATAAACGTGAGAAATAAATATAAGGAAATATAATCCTTTTCATGTGTACACTGATGCAAAAAAAAGATAAGAAATTAGAGGTGAGATGAGTGATATCCACCTAATAATTTATGGCGTGGAGAATATCTTTTCCACATGATACAAATGAGAAAAATGATGAAAATTCATATTATAAAGAAAATGGGGATCAAGTGTTAAAATAATTTTATGACTGTTTTTACCAAAATGTATCAAAACCACACTAGCAATCTAGTGGGTCCCATCAGCTAGCCATTGGGATCCAAGTGTCGTTCTATACCAATTGTAAGTACATCGTCTATTAGGTTGTCCAAAAAATGCCATTGGAGACACTGGAACCTTTAATATTCCTTCCCCGACCACCTCTAGTGCCTCCTAGACACCACCAAGATACCCTCAAATACACATGAAAAAAATTTAAGTGGAAAACATCTAGTTTTGATGAAATTGAAAAAATTTGTGATTTAAAAGAAGGTGTGATTATTATAATCTATCCTCCTCCCGAGAACTCATCGCTTGTATATAACCCCAACCATTGATCATTATTTCCCAAAACAGTTCCTACCCACTAGACTAAAATGTAGAACTCCCATTCCATCATTTCCTTCAACACATGTTTTTTTCATATAACCCCCGCTAGATGAAAGGAAAATATTCAATGTATCTTTTCAATATGATCACAAATTTCAACTCTATTACCAAAAAGAATTCATTGATCTCAATATTGATATCATCAACATCATGAGTATCAAATTGATTATGTAAGTACAACTGAATATGATATATATGAATGATTTCATATGAAGAAATAATTATATTGGATGTTCTCATATGTATACCACTTGGTGGTCCCTCTATAAAATTTCATATGGACCCACATAAAATGGATCTATCAACCCCTACCTCCTTTTATGATAGTGTCACAACATATGCAACCCATTTAAAAAGAACCAGTTAACAATATCAACCTCCAATGGTTGATGACATTAGTCTTTATGTGATTTATGTCTACACTATGATGTATCCATCATCATGAATATTAACTATAAATTCTTTGTAGTTTACGGAATGAGACTCAGTTCAACCATAACTGCCTCACTATCCTCGACCTACAAAACGATGAACAACATGGCCTCTAAAACAAAACCTAAAAAACATCTATCAAAACCTTAATGGAAATATAATTTTTGGGATAATTACATTACATATAGATAGTACTCTAATTAACATCTGAAATCTATGACACATGTCATCGATATATCTTCCATAACCTGAACATTAAGCTCGTATTGTATAATAGTATGTAGGTATTATTATGTACTAAAAAGAAAAATAGTTCCCCATGATTTATGAAATCCCTTCCATATCCATCGTATGAACTAAAAATATCTATTGGAAATGATTCATTTGGGGGAACTTATGTAACTATAATATTCTTCTGATATACTACCTTCTCAGATGATCCAATATATTGGTCTTTAATATTGTAGATAATGGGTGACATTTATCACCAGATCCATTATAATACATAGAAAATCCTTACCCTTAGGTGTCCCTAGTAAACTATTAATGATGTTTGTGGTTGAATTAACAAGATTATTATGTAGAATAGATAGGGTCTAAATGAGGCTATGGGGCCCCTGATTCTCTTCCATCACCAGATGATAGGTGGATAAAAATAAAATGATCCATATAATATTTCTTTTCATTCCCAAACCCAGATTACAATGATGGAGATCATGTTTAATCTTCAGAAATCATAGTTGAACCACACATATGGTAATATGAGACTTTATTTTTAACTCCTTTTGCATGTTAGTTGGCACTAAAACTTGCGTTTGATAATTGGTTATCTCATCCTCATAAATAATTTGTGGTGGATATATATCCCCACCAACACAGTTTTCTCTTTGTGAGATACACAATTAATCAGAAAGCTACTTTTTGTTGATGTAATTCATAATCGAAAAGCCAATGAAAAAGTAGATAAAACCAATTAATCCAAATCCTCTTAGACATCTAGAATCACATCCACAGAAATACCCTTCACCATACACTCATTTCACGACTCTTTTATAACCTATGGTTTTATCTTATAAGTCATAGAATTTTCATCAATATTTCTCTTACCTAATGTATATGAAATATCAATGTAAAATAACATATTTTAGTTGAAACAAATTCATTTTAGATGGCTCTAGTCCCACCGAGTAAAATCTCACCTCAAACTATTAAGGAACACAAATAACAAGATCATATAATCCAAGATATGATATAACCATGACATCATGTTATGAATGAAAAATGATAAATCATGGTCATAAATATGGTAATTACATTTATTTTTCCAAAAATTAGGTGACACGTGAACTATAGAAACCCCTAAATCATAACTACACAAATCCCAATACATTTTCCCTCATAATATAGAACGTACTCCCCACAAGGATTTGGAAATGTTAGGATATGATCATATAACAATATCCCACATGACTAGTTGATGGAATTATTGAAAACTTATGGCAAGACAAAACATATCCCATTCATGGTTATCCTTATTAAAGGAACTTAAAGAAGAGAAAAGTCTTTTATAAAGCATAGATATCACCGTTCTAAACCAATGAAAATTTTAAAATCTAATTAATTCATTGGACACTTCCAATAAATTACAAATATTTCCTTTTAAGAGTCAACATTCATGCTCAATTATAACATAATATTCCAAAATTAGCTAACCTAGTTGATCTAAACATGATAATGATAGAATCTACCATAAATCCGTTTCTCCTTAAATGTATCAAGAAGGATATCTTTATTTTTTTCATTCTCATATTTCATCTATGAATATATATGGGTATAGTTCATAATAGACACTAAGAAATTATCAATATATGGATGTAAAACACTATTAGTGAAGTTTTTAAACACTATTGGTTCATTATTCATGATGATCATCATCAGAATTTACTCATTTATGTTGTATCACCATTTTAATGATATAAATTGTATATTATAGGATGTAACATTACCCTTGTAATAAAATAATTTCAATTTGATCATATAGAATATTCGAAGAACTCTAGGTTTTTTAAAAATATCATCAATGTGTAGTGGATGTCAATTCATAATAAAAACCAAATACAACTATCAATAACCATCACAATATCATAATGTACAATTATCCATTCATAAAATATAATAGGTTAATCCTAATGGGGTGTAAAAAGGAATATAAACCCCTTGGACACTATGTCTTCCATCTAGTTCATCAACTCATAATGCTCTATTAGAGCCATCCGATATGGAAGAATTGAAATTGATTTAGTTCCCTACCTTAGATTTTTGATGAACTCCAGATGACTCTCATGTGTTAATCTTGATAGTTCATCATGGGAAATACATCCAAAAAAATAGTCCAACATAGGAGAATAAAAAATTAAACCTCCCCTCTATCTTATAGTATAAATCATATTAACTTGGTTTAAATAAGACCAAAATTTTTTAGACTAGGACCTAATCAACCAGCCTACTAGTCCCACGATACTCCTTGATGATAATTGACATCTATGGGAGAAAAAACTAAATCCATCAATGATTTAAATTTATCTATTTTTTAAAGGTAACTAACCTATCCATACTATAAATATGGTCAACCCTAGTCATATCCTAATTTAAAAGGTCCTACAAAAATAGGTAACCTCATGTATCCTGTGAACACTCTCTATAGAGATAGATACTTATAGAAAGCACTCTAAAAATGTTTTAATATATGTAATCCCATATTAATAACTGACATCCAACCCCAGTCCTTCCATAAACTGACTAGACATGAAATAATGGGATAACCCAATGATATGAAGTCAATGCCACCCAAATTGAACCTCTCATAGTTGGAAGAAAACCATAAATATTAGTAGAAGTTTTTTGGACTCCTGTAAAGGCCCTAAAACTCATCCCTTTATCCTAACCTAACTGCCTAGTGATTTAGTACCAACGTGGAATGAGAAAATTAGAAAATACCAATCATACAACTACCTAAACCCACAAGACCAGTCAAACACTAACTACCCTCAAACCATGAAGTATATAATCCATCTATGATAGAAATAATTAAACCAAATCCCCTATCATAGGGTTCCTATAATGATCTCATTCTTTACCACTATATACTTCCCATAATCCACTAAAATCAACACTGGACTGTTATGATATTATAGATCCATTGGTATTGGGAATTCATACCGCAATAATAATATAGATAACATAGTAACCCTTGTTTCACTCCCCTCGACTACATTTTTGGGAACAATTAACACATATCTTCCTATCACCATAAAATCTACAATCATTTGGTGCTTCCCACCATGGTCTACCAGACTCTATACTATTCATCACAGAAATTGACTGCAAATATAAACTCTCAAATATTTTGGTTAGACGTAATATGATAAAATTCCCATTTATCTAGAGGTGAAGTTAATACATATAGAATCATTTCATCAATAACTAATCTCAACCCATGGATATGTTAAAAAACAATAACATAGTATATTGAGCAACAAAATCTATGATATATACGAAGAAATTCTATAGTTTCATGAATTTTGCAGCCCTGTCAGATACCATAGTATCAGAAAAATATTTTTCAAAGAATATAGTATTGAAATCATCATTGAATATAACACCATTATGGTTATCCTATATCACAACATCCCATCATGACCTAGACTTTCCATGTAACATATATGTGAAAAATCATAACCAACTTATTACTAGTTATCTCTAAATTATATATTGTAGTTTTCATAGCTTCTAGACATGTATCACCCACCGAGGGAACACTCATAGTATAAAGTATACATATGAATCAAATAAAAATCCTAGATTGACATCAACATAATAAAGGAAAATTGAGGTGTGACTCTCTCTAGGTATAGTATATGATGATCCAGTCTCTCTATTAGATGAGTTTCCCTACATGTACCATATGTCTCAGGTGTCTCGGGCCTCTACACTATATAGACATTCTCCCCAGTTCTTTTTGGTGTTTCATCTAATTGTTGGATATGACATATTTATCTCAAATTGAAAAAGAAAACATTATAATATATTATTCACATAGTCTCTAAAATTAATATTTATGGAAATAAAAAACATGCATAGTCTCTTAATATCATAACATAGTGATTTTAATTATCCCAAACTACACAATCTATGATCTAGAATCACATGTAGCGGATCCCCACATATATAGTATTCATTATATAAAATTTTACTCACATGGTATAAGGGAAAAACATAATAAGCTATAATCCTAGACATCATTTTACCCAAAAATCAATTATTACATTATATTTATACCATACATCATATTCATTTATATTAAAATCATTTTACAATTCCTCTATGTTTTCAATACTATCACTTTAGTTAAGTTATAAGATGTTTCAACAAAATAATATACATGAAGAGCCTCTTTATGTTTCTCTTAGAACCCCATTTTACTACCAGAAATTTAAATTCCAATTAAATGGTGACAATTTCATATATTGATTCATTTATATATATGACAGGTAGAATAAAACCATTAAGGTATATATGAAAATAGTTTTTGGGTTAATGATTTTACATTACATTAAAAAATCATCACAATGTTGAAAATTAAAAATAACTAATATTGAAAGAATGGAAATAGAATGAAAACACTTATGCACCTAATAATATTCTTTCCTAAATATCCATATAGAATACATTTAGAAGAGTGTAACCCCAATAAATTGTAATATCATAAAACAATTTCTAACTAAATATGATATAGATCAACTGTAATAACATATTCCAGGAAAAGAAAATCCATCCCATGGATGCGTGGAGTTTACCTCCTATTTTGTTGGACACTCTGTGGGAAAATCTCATTTCCATGTCCTAAAACATTCTCCATCATGTATTCTGACAAAAAAAATAAAAAGGCATCTGATACTGATTTCTCAATGCCATAATCTGGATTATATAAAACCAATTCCATGATCAAGTGAACTACATGGACTCATTAACACATCCTTGTATTCCAGATCAACCTGATAAGAAGTGATTGTCCGTAGGTAGTAAATTTGGGATATCATACCCTCTGTTAAGATTCCCACACAATATAAATAACAAAACTCAAAAAACGAAATATCTAGAAAAAATAAACAATTACTATATACAATGTCACAAACTCATGAAATATTATAGTAATGTCATATAGTAAACAATTAGGAATACATATAAATCATAATAAAGAAAAAAAAACCTAGGAGTATAATAATGATAAAAAGGCCAAAAGTTTTAAAATATCAGAAGTCTCATTTTATTAAATGACTCCTAGTTCACAAATCCAAACCAAGTCATAACCTTAAGAATTAGTAGTAGGGTTATTTTTATTATCCAGTCCAGTAACTAAAATTAAATCCAAGAATTTTATGTTGGCCCAAATATAGTGTGATCCCAAATTAGTAAACCACCACCAATGGGGTCTATATAAAATATTATATATGGATGAAAAATATAATTTTTTTTAAATAAATATTTGAGTCATTAGAATAATAATATTCCATGAAAATAAAAAACCTCATCGAGACTTATTTCCGGACGGGACATTCTAAGATTAACCCTCTTTCTTTACCTCTTATAGATCCCTAATTTTTCAAGAGGTATCATGAAAAAGTATAGATACAAGGTGAATAATCAAGGAAACCAATACATTATTCAATAAGGAATCTATGATTATCAACTTTTAATTCCATTCTATCCTTTAGAAATATTTTCAATTTTTCATATTTTAAATAATGTGAGATCCCAGGAGATTCAGATTCATCGCTCGGATGGAGTCCATTTCCCTCACATGAGGAATTAAACAAAAACATAAATAATGATAAATATTAAGAGATCATACTAAAAATTTCAAAATAAATTACCCTGTAACACCCTGAAACAAGTTACCCAGAGTTAGTGCATTTTTTTAATACATTGGCATGATTACAAAGAATCACGTCCTGAAGGACCAATCAGTTTTACAGTCTTAGAAAATATTTTTCAAATGTGAATGTTAGATTACACTTTCTAACAAACATAAAAACATGAATAATCCTTTTATAATGCCATTATTCCCTTAGTATAATCCTGTATATTTATGAAAATACACTTCTTGGAATTATGGGATAATAAAACATAATAAATGGGTGATCTCAGATGCTCAGTAAGGGAAAATAATTTAGCGGAATCTATAATATTTTATGTAATGATGTGTAATAAAAAAAGATGTTTTTTAACATAAAAATGAACATAATATGTGAAAAATAAATAAAAATTACAATATAAACATTCACATGGATATTATAATAGTTGAATAATCACATGTAATAACTAATTATATTATAAAGGAATTCATAAAGTCGGACATCATAACCACATAGTCAAGGCCTTGTTCCAAGACTACAAATATAAATTTTGTCAACGACTTGTGACAAGACAATAGTTTGTCTCATGAGACCTATTGATGCATCGAGAAGATATAGCGGTCTCCACCCATAACTTACTAAGTCCAATTAATTCATCATATGAAAAAGTTGAAACATAACATAAACATTCTTATGAAAACTAGAATACGGAATGTCAATACATTAACCATAATCCATGAATGGTTAAAAAAATAACACATCCATATTCAAACATATCATAGCTCATTCGATATAATATGTAAGATTGTATTATAAAAAGTCAACCCCAACCAAAAATAATACCCAGTAATGGATTTTGGCATAGTAGAAAAAGACCAGTAAAACTCTTCTAGAGAATTATCCCATTTTTGGAAATCATTTAAAAGACACACATTTATAAAGGAAGTCATTTAAAATATATTTTTTAATCATGTTTCACATACCACGTAGAAAATTTTGAATGTAACTGTCATTTTAAAACAATCATTTCTATATAAATAAAGCATTTAAATAAATTTTAAAACATGGACATTAATTAAAAGGATTTAGAAAAAAACCATCAAAAAATATAAAATGATGATCTTGATAATGAGTCCCTTATAGAAAACCTTTAAATATTCATTTTGATTTTTTTTGAACCATGGATTGGATCATAAAAATGCCCCAGTAAATAGATACACATAAACAATATCGGATAATAATGAGATTGACGAATTAACCCTTACCTTGTATTTTTCTCTTATTGAGGGTACATTTAACATCTTGTATAATGACCATAGTATGTTATTAATTTAAAATAGAACCATATTCATATTTATTATATCATAATTGATTCATTTGTTGCTTTATACAACCCATTTAATAATAATTTCAATGTTAAGATAACATTTTGGGTAATAATCACTTTCCTCATCATACTTCTTTTAAATTTTTACTCTTGATTGTATATACTTATATCATTATTTAATTTATTCCAGAATATAAAACATTATTTATGTATCATATATATTCAGAATATTATAATTTATAATAGATTTATATATGAAATTGAAAACTCTGTTTATGGAGACGGTAGGTCGTACATACGCGTATTCATCGTTTCGGTTTTCATATCATATTGAACAGAAGTAAGTGAATGAGATATA
Source organism: Viscum album (assembly GCA_963277665.1). NCBI lineage: Eukaryota > Viridiplantae > Streptophyta > Magnoliopsida > Santalales > Viscaceae > Viscum > Viscum album. The sequence goes on along the minus strand of OY728121.1, from coordinate 2,020,915,844 downwards.
TGAATATGTATATATATATACAATAAAATTATTATGTCATATATTAAATAAATATTAAAAATATATATATATATTTATAATCATCATTTAATGGTGAACGTGGAAATGAATCTCATCGCGTTGTAGAGTTGATAAGTTGTACAAACGATGAGTGATGATATCATTTTATTGATGGTGAAATAGTATGTAATTGGATGGTATATTATATATAAATTATCATTAAAATTTTATATTTATTATTTAAATCAATTATACTCATTATTATACCCATCCAAATAATGAAGTGTTGAATAACAAACTACACCATGTTGTGGAGATGGTAAACCGTACATACACACGTACATCAACTTTGTCATTCATAGGATGTATAGAATAATAAATATTGAAGTACTAGATTAATAATAACATAAAAATATGTAGAAGGTACTGGATTTATTATTTTGGTATGTAAACAAAGAAAGTTTAAGTGGAAGAAGAAAATAACCATGAAAGAGGTGATGAAATTATCATCTCTTCTTCAGGTGCTTCCTTTTGATCTTATAAAAAGGGCTCCTTAAGAAGGATTTATAATCAAATTAATGGATATAGGTGGAATTTATGGTAGTTGAGATGATATTTGAATAGGGATTGGCCCAGTCAAATGGCTTTGGAGGTGTTATTATGAGAGAATGGGAAGTACACTTTTAAAAGAGAGGTGATTTTCACTTAAGGAAAAGCTTGAAATATTATTTTATTATAAACTAATTTTAGGTATTAATTGCTCAAAATGGATTTATTAAAAGGATAAGGTGGGGATGGGTCGAAATCCTCTAACCCAATAGGTTTTAAACAAGTTTAGCTCACCATATTAGCCTCATATTTTAGATTTAACTCATAGTTAAATATTTTAACTTTTACAATGTGTTCATGTATTTTTATAATACATGTTTAATAACATTACAATAAAATGCCAAGAGAACCCAAATTGGTTCATTAATGACGTATTTATCATTATATATTCCCTTTGGAAAAACCATAGATTTTTTGGAATATTATATAATTTAATAATATAGTATTTGTTTAGAAACTCATTTATATCAATTTTGAAATTATTTAGTATTTGGTTTTTGTAAAAGTCCTAAAAAAATTATCACCTAGAAAAAAAAATCATTTAATAAACCATAACATGTCATATTGACATTTAAAATTAGTGGAGTGAATCTAAAGTATCAATTTACATTTATTTTTTTTAATTATAAAATCAATTATTTTATTCATTCATTAATAAGGTAATCACTACATCATCATTGTGTCATAAATATATTTAATTATTTAATGTTTAAAAATTATAAAAAAACCATTATGTAGGAAATATTTTTAGATTTATAATGAATGTTTATAGTTCAATTTATATTATGTATAACCCTATATTAAAAATGTTTTAGTTAATAAAAAGTGAATTTAAAACTTTTAACTCTAAATTAAATAAAATGATAATAAATATCCTAATCTAATCCACATGGAGCCAACAGGATCGTATTTAATTCATATTGTTGATTTTGGTCGAAATACACTTATCTACTAGAATTAGGACATGTTTTAGGGTAATTATAATATCATTTTTACCTTTAATTCCCCCTTTTAACTTTTAACTATGGTAAATAAAATCCTAAAATTACTATTCACAAAAAAATTATTTTCATCCTGTTGATCCAAATTTTACATACTGATATTAACCGTGTCTATCGGATTTTTGAAATTCAATTAACAAATGTGGTAAAATTATGTTTCATGAAAATTTGCAAATGTGCTTGGAAGGTGGGTAAAAGACATTAAAAGTAAAATAAAATTTTATACAACAAATATTATTATAAAATGAATCTAAAGAATTAAATTGAACTAATATTTGTAATATGTAACTAATTTTATTTAAAATTTATTTAAATAATATTTATAATTATTTTAATAAAAATCGATTTTAAACAATAACGTAGTGTTTTTCACTATTCATAAAAAATAGAATGTTTTCAGAAAAATACCAACAAATACGTCTAATAAAAATTTTATATTAATAATTAAAAAATGGAATCTATTTTACCAAATTCAAAACATATAATATTCATTAATTATTTTAAAATTAATTCATGTTGTCAAAACTAAAAAGTGGCTTTTTTGCGAAGTAAAAAGCTATCAAAATATAGAAATGTTTTTATGTTTAATATAAATTTAATTATAATTAAAAACCATTCAAATTTATAATTTAACCCTATATATTATTTTTATTAAAGAATTTGTTTTAAATTAAAATTTAGTATTTTTCACTATTCATCCAAATGTTAAAGTTATCAGAAAAATCCCCAAAATTTATCAAAACTAAATTTTTATGTTCCTCTTTGAAAGAAGAAATTTATTTTCTCAAATTGAATATATAAAAGTGTCAAAAATTGGATTTGAAAAGTTTTCTCCATTAAAAGGAATTAAAATTTCATTTTCTGATAAATACTTCCTTTATTTGAAAAAATTGAATTCATTCTTATATTTTGTGTAAAATGCATGTCTTATGTATATTAAAATTAAATGGAATATATAAAATTCGAAATTCAGTTAATACTATTCATAAATGCTTTTTGAATAGCTTGTTTGGTATGTCATGGTGCGCTCAAACTCTGTGTTTCGTTTATATTAAGCTATTAAATTACTTTAAAGAGATAAATTACTATTAAATACTAGGGTGTTACATTCTCCAGTCCATTAATAAATTGAATCCTCACAACTTGAAATTGTTGTTTGATAATAAAACTTTAAAAATATAAAATACGTTTGTGGAAAACCGAGATCGAAAATAGCGTTAACAAAATTTAGTCTTAATAATGGGGGAAAGGGTGTTGAAAATGTCACCACCAAATTAGGATTTAGAATAAGAGAACATTGGTGTAAGTTTGAGACACATAATTTTAGGGAAATGGAAAATATTTATAGGGAGTGACTGAGGTCATCAATCACAAACTAGTGAAAAATAAATTATATATTTAGGGCCTCAAATCCCCAAATCTATGATGATTTAAATATTATCAATTCAATAAAAACATAAGGTATTATGATAACCAATTTTTGTTTTTAGTATCCCATCACTAAATTTTAACAATTAATTTTTTCATAGAATACTAGGTAAAAATACATGACAAGTAGTGCTCCATCATTCAACTAACTTCTACCAAAATCTCATTTTTCACTTCAAAAGATAATAGAATTATAATATATTATATTTATCCTAATCATATAGGCTTCCAATAAAAATGAATTTATAATTCATCATTCATAGAATAAAAAACTACATTACCAAAACCATGACATCACATTGTCCAGTGGTAGGTGATGCGCCCTTGCCTCCATATGGTTGGAGGTTCATGTCCTGTGGCCTTGTCAGACACGACGTGTTGTTGCCCGACCTCCAATTTTCCATTTTAATAAAAATACAAAAATAATATTAAGAAATGTTTTAACCATAAAAAATAGTACCCAATGTCCAACATATTTCAATCCAACCTTTAGACTTATCCAAAATACTTTTTTTCAAACTCACAATCCAAAATTTATAAGGAAGGAAAACATAATGTAGATATCATTTTCCCATGTAATAACATGTGAATACCTTCATCATATATTCCCTTAAAACACAGTAACACCCTAAATTACAATAAATCCTTATTAAATATGTTTATGCTCCCCTATTCATTATTTAATTCCAGATATACTCTTTAGATCCCAAATTGTTGTAAACTCCAACAATGATGGAATAAACAAACAACTAATCAGTTCAAAGTTAGTCAAGAATATCCAATATAATTTATCCAAATAAAGAATCACTTATTCCAAAATTACAACATGAGTATCAAGAGCATATTAAAGATAATCTTTCCATCTACCATGTATTTTGCATAAAAGTGTAACTTGTTGTTGACTCAATTTTCTTAGAATCATATAATCTCAAATACTCAATGAAATAGTACTCCAATGCAATCTTAATTTATTTCTATAATTAATATAACCAGTACATCGTTGATACAAAACTCAAATAGAATAATTCATTTATAAAAATTTAAGAATACTAATTATTCCACTTCATCAATGGTTGAATAATAACTTGATTATTATCCGGTAGCATCAGTTGGGTTATAATCTAATGATTTGAACATTGACTCGCGTAGTGTCCCAACTCCTTGCAGATGAAGCATTGTACATTTGAAAAAAATTTCTTACCCTTTCAATCACGTACTTGGTGTCTTATTTCCCAGTACATATAAAAAACTCACATTCCCTTAAATAATTTACCAAAGTGATTCTTTCCACAGTTATCACATTTGGTAAAATGCATCTTTCCCTTATTTCCTTTATCTATCTTTCTCTATATCATTATCTTTCTCTATGGTTTCCCTTAAAATCCATAATCTTATTAAAACATGATACTGTTTTTTCTCATGATGAGAATATGCGGGAGAATATTTTCTTCAAAATGATGTCTTAAGACCATGAAAGATATGATTCTTCTTACTCTATGGATCATGAATATTACTGGACTTCTCATTCCTTCTACTGGGAACCATTTCTAAACAACGGAATACACAATGATAGTTTATTAAAAACAATTCATAATTCCAAACATGTAAATACGAAACATAAATTTAAAATTTTATGCATATAATAAATATTCATAAAAATGTTTTCTCTGATAATTATTTACACATAATTATTTAATAATGATTTTTAATGAAAATGTTAATTTTCCTAAGCATATCCCCTAGGAGTGTCATAACTAAGAGTGAAGTAAGGCCCGTTGTTTTGTAGTAGGATACCATGAGTTAAGCTCAAAACTCATTGTTGGAGTTTTCACTTCTAGGTACATCCCTACCAGATCTGTCTCTACAACCTCGTATCTAGACAGGTATGTATTTCTTGGAAAACCCACCTAATATTTACACTACTAAAATTATTGGATATTCTACTATACTAATCCTCAAATTTTATCTTAGAGCAATGTTCTATAATAATATTTTTTTCTTAATATAGCTTCCAAGGATTGTACTAAACATCCATCGATAGAAACTGTAATTCCTAAACCCATGTAACCTAGATTAGATACATTATTTTAATACATTTTCATGATTACAAGGAATCAAGTCTCGAAGGACAGATCAATTTAGCAGTCTCATAAAATATATTACAAACATGAATGTTACATTACAAATTCAACCATAAAACACAACCTAAATAATCCATTGATAATTCCATTATTCCCTTATCATAACCCTATATATTAATCATAATACACATCTAGTAATCCTTGGAAAATAAAATATAAAAAGCGGTGAGCTCAGATGCTTAGTAAGGGTAAATAATTTAGTAAAAGCACTATACTTTTAAATCAATATGTGTAATAAAAAAAGTTAATTTTAAAAATAAAAATGAACATAATATAGGGAAAAATAAAACATTACAATATAAACATGCACATTGATATTCTATTTTTTGAATAATCGCATGTAATAACTAATTTCATAATGGGGGTATGCATATTTTTGGACATCATAACCACATAGTCAAGACCTCGTGTCGAGAATAAATATAAAAAAAAATTAATGGCTTTGTGCCAAGACACTATTTTGTCTAATGAGACCTACTGATGCATCGATGCGATATAACAGGGTCCACCCATCACTTACTATGTCCAATGCATTCCTAAAATGAAAATGTTGAAACATAACATAGACATTTGAATTAAAACTAGAATACGAAAATTCAATACTTCAACCATAAACCTTGATTGGTATAAAAATATCACATTCATAGTCAAACATATCACTACTCATTCAATATAATATGGATGATTGTATTATAATAAATCAACATCAATCAATAATAATATCTAGTAAAGGATGTTTATATAGTTAAAAATGATTAGTAAAACTCTTTGAGATAAATATACCTTTTTTGAAATAATTTAAAAGTTTCAAATTATAATGAAAGTCATTAAAAAGATATTTTATCAAGTATCCCATAAAACATTGAATCTTTTTAATGGAATTAACATTTTAAAACAATCATGTCTATTTAAATAAATCCCTAAAATCATTTTTAAAACATGGAAATTAATTAAAAATATTTAGAAAAATAAATCATAAAAACATTTAAAATGATAATATAGATAAACTGTCCCTTCCACAAAACCATGAAATATTAATATTGAAAAAAATTTCGGAAACATGGACATGGATGATAAAAATTTCCCAGTAAATACTTACACATAAACAATCTCAAATAATAATGAGATTGAGGAATTTACCCTTATATTGTACTTTACTTTGGTCGAGCGTGCGTTTAACTTCATGTATATTGACCATAGTATGTAATTAAATTATAAAAGATCCATATTATTTTTTATGATATCATACATGATTAATTTATGGCTTGATAACACTCAATTAATAAGAATTTAAATGTTAAAATAACATTTCGGGAATAATCTTTTTCTTCATCATACAGGTTGTAACATGTTATTATTGATTGTATAACTTAGATCATGATTTATTTGATTCCATAAAATAAAACATTATATATGTATAATATATATTCAGAATATAAATATGTATAACATATTGATATATGAAATTGAAAAAACCATTTATGGAGACTGTAGGTTATACATACGCATAAATGCCATTTTTGTTTTCATATCGTATTGAACGGAAGTATGTGAGTGAGATATATGTAAATACATAAATACACACATATATAAATATATATATATATGTATGTATTTATTTATAGAAGAATTATTATGTCGTATATTTCATTTTTATTAATAATATATAAATTTATAATCATCATTTAATGGTGAACGTGGAAATGAATCTCATCACGTTGTGGAGACGGTAAGCCTTACATACGCACAAGCGATGATATCATTGTATTGATGGTGAGATATTATGTAATTAGATGGAATAATATATATAAAGTATAAGTAACATGTTATATTTATTATTTACACAATTATAATCATTATTATACCCATCCAAATAATGAAGTGTTGAATAACAGACTACACCACAATGTGGAGACGGTAAGTCGTACATACGCATGTATTGTGAATTTTTCACTCATAAGATGGATTGAATAATGAATATGGTTTTACTATATTTATAATAAAATCATGATATTTATAATGTAGTGGATTTATTATTTTTTATGGAATAAAAAATGAAAGAGGATGTGGAAGAAAAAAAGAACTTTGGAAGAGTTGATTAAATTATTACCTCTTCTTAGGGTGCTTCCTTTTGATTTGATCAAAAGGGATACTTAGGATAGATTTATAATTAAATTATGTCCTATATTGTGAATTTAGGGTATTTGTAAGGTTATTATAGTAGGGTTTGTCTAAGGCAAATGGATTTGTGGGTGTGATATTGAGACAAGGGGAAGTACCTTTTTATAAGAGAGGTGACGGTCACTTTTGGAAAATCTTAAAATATTATTTTATTATAAAAGAATTTTCAATATAAAATGGATCCAAAGGGATTTATTTCTAGGATAAGATGTGTATGGGTCAAAATAATCTCAAAAAATATGTTTTATACATGTTTAGGTCAGTATATTAACCATATCTTTTAGATTTAACTCTTAGTTAAACAGTTAAACTTTTACAATGTCTTATATGTTTTTATATTACATGGCTAATAAACTTAGTACAAAAATCCAAGAGAACCCCAAGTGATTAATTAATTACACATATATAATTATATATGTCCTTTGGGAGAAACATAGATTTTTATGAATATTAAATCATTTAATAATATTTTATTTTATTAAAAAACTCATTTATGTCAATTTTTACACTATTTAGAATATTGTTTTCGTGAAAGTCATAAAAACCTTATCACTTAGAACAAAATATATTTATTCAACCCTAACATGTAATATTAACCTATAAAATTATTCTAATGCATCATAAGTATCGATTTACATTTACAGTTATATTTATAATATCAATTATTTTATTATTTCATTAATAATGTAATTACTGTATCATCATTTTATAATAAATAAATTTAATTATTTAATGTCTAAAAATTATAAATAAAATACCATTATGTCAGAAATTTTTTTATCCACTATGGAATATTTATAGTCAAATTTATCTTATGTATAACCCTATATAAGAAATATTTTATTTATTAATATTTGAATTTAACACTTTTAACTCTTCTTTAAATAAAATAATAAAAAATTTCATAATCTAATCCATGTGGATCAAAGAGGATCATATATTATTCCTATGTATTATTTTTTTGAAATAAACTTATCCAATATAATTAAGACATGTTTTAGTGTAATTATAATATCATTTTTAACTATAATTACTGTATTTACTTTTACTCATCGTAAATAAAATTCAAAATTTATTATTCACAAAAAATTATTTTCATCCTATTAAACCACATTTCAATTAATCATATCAACCGTGTCTTTTGGATTTTTGAAAATCAATTCACATAAGCAGTAAAATTACGTTTTATGAAAATGTGCAAATGTGCCTAGAAGGTGGGAAAAAGAAGTTAAAAGATCAATAATATTTTATACATCCAACATTATTATAAAATTACCCAAATGAATTAAATTTAACTAATATATGTATTATGTATCTATTTTGACATAAAATATATTTAAATAAAAGAATTAATTTTTTAAATAAAAAATTGGTTTTAAACAATAACACATTATTTGTCACCATTCACTAAAAATTGAGTTTTTTTAGAAAAATACGAAAAAATTCGACATAAGATATTATTGATATTCAGAATTTAAATATGATGCAAATATTACAAAATTACAAACCTAAATGTTGAATTAATTAATTTAAAATTAATTCCTGTAGTCAAAATCTGAAACCAGGTTTTTGATATGTAAAAACTATCAAAAGATTGAGATGTTTTTATGCCCTATATAAATATAAAATTACACCCAATGACCTAAATTGGAATAAATGATAAAAATATAATCTAAATATACATCAAAACCATTGAAATTTATAATTTAAAACTATAAATTGTTTTGATTAAAAATGTTTTTTTTTCAATTAAATTTTAGTATTTCTCACTATTCATGAAAATATAAAAGTTGTCATAAAAACACCAATGATTTATCAAAAAATTATTTTAATGTCATGGTTATAAATAAGAAAAAAAAATTGTCAAATTTTACACATAAAAGTGTCAAATATTGGATTTAAAAATTGTTTCCCATTACATGACAGTAAAATTTCATTTTTTGAAAAATACTTCATTTATTTGTGAAAAATTGAATTAATTCTTATATTATGTCTAAGAAACACATAATATGGATTTTACAATTATATGTAGTATATAAAATTCAAAATTTTGTTAATACTATTCATAACCTCTTTTTGAATAGTTAGTTTGGTAAGTTGCGGTGCGCTCGAACTCAGTATTGTGTATAGCGCAAGCTATTGAATTACATTAAAGAGATAAAGTATAATTGAATCCTGGGGTGTTACATCCCCTTATGTATCCCTAGAAATTATTCATTGTTATTTAGTATGTTTAGAAATTATCCAAATTTTTATGGGAACTATCCCATGTAATTTTATGTAAAGAATTAATGAAAAATCCACAGGTTTCTCAATGCATTCAATAGCATTAGACATCATTGAATCCAATAGTTTCCTTACACCATTAAATAAACATTAATCCTCTCATTGAATTTTAGTCTAGTATAGGTTATACCATATTAATAAAAATAATTTATAATTTAGGAATTTCATAAAAGGCATTCCATAATAATTATTATTAAATTTTTTATTAATCTAAAATTTATATAACAACCCATTTAAAAATTCGACACAAGTTCAACAATATTTCCAATTTACATTTACATATAGAAATAACATTAAAATACACCACAAGGTGTGTCAGAGGTCATCCTAGCCATCCCATATTTCATAATAAATCACTATGTCTCTATGAGAAGCCCAAAAAGCACTATTAATTTATTAGAATTCATGGAATAATGTAAAAAATGAATTTTATAAATTTTCCAACAAGGATCTGCCAAAACCAACCCACTATCCTAATTTGGTGGGAGAACATAAGACAGTCACAATCTACTAGAATGATATTTACTATTTTTTGTTGAGATGTATGAGGAGTGATCACATATTCTCTTACATGTGATACTTTTCACCCAAAATCCATTAACAAAAAATCATGATGCCACCAATAATAGTATAGAAGGAAAATAATAATTGGACATTTTCATATGATTTGAGAAAATATGAATGACATTGAGACATAGAAATAATCCCAACAATACAGAATTTATATTATTCCTTCATGGTGGTGCTTAAAAAGAAATTTTAAACAAATATATGAGGCTAATGGAGTGTTATCCTTACCCTAGTCCATCTATCATGATAAGAAAATGTGGAATTAGAGGTGGAATAAAGGATATCTACTAAAGAACACTATTGGAGGAGGATAGTCTTCCCAGGTTCATGTAATTAAAAAAAATAATGGAAAAAATTATGTATAAATTAAAAGGGGGATGGAGAGGTTAAATTAGTTTTACCCCTTTAAAAACATTTTTAGTTTTCATAGGGTCGCTAATTGGCCTCACCAACCATCTAGTGGGCTTCCTTGAGTTTTAAAATCATAAAAGAATCCCAAAAACTACTCAGTGTTCCTCAAATAGATAGTCGGTGGGAAACCTAACATAAAGCTATATATCCCAACCACATGTTGTGACTCTCAAACACCTCTATAACCCCTTGAATCCACGTTAAACCATAATTAAAGATAAAAAGAAGCATTTTTTGAAAATATATAAGGAGTCCATACATAATATCAAGACTTAGGCCTCACATATTATTTAATATAATGATCCTAATATGAGAAAACGGTGGTTGGTTGAATATATTTAAACATTATTTTTTGATATATTAGTGTCTAATGTAATGAGTTTGAAATTAGAGGCCCATGTAGTTAAAAATGTAATGAATTAGTGGAAACACTTGTGTCTCAACATAGATTTAATTTGTAGGTAAATGCATAAATGAAATTTTTATATTTTTTTTAATTTAATATTAAAATTTATGTATTAAATATTTTAGAAGATTCATATATAGATAATATATATTATAAATGAAAAAAATTATTAAACACAAATCAATCATTAAAAAAACTAAACAAAACACAAAACCTAATCATATTTCAAATTGAATATTGAATTTTTAATAGAAACTAGTTATTAATTTAATAGCTTGTAGACTTAATTACCATGTTGAGGAATAATTTGTTAAAAATCTAGATTTTATAAAAATTAATTTTTTAAATATTAATATTTTAGAAATTTTAAAAAATATAAATATCATATAAGGTTCATGTTATAAATGTATCTTGACATTAAATAAACTGAAACACACACACATACACACATATATATATATATATTTGTGTGTTTTGAGAAATAATATAGTATTACATAACTATATAAAAATTCAAAATGAAAACAATTACCAAACATTATGATAATCCATTAATCTCTCAAACCAATATTGGCCTCACACATCTAACCTCTTAGTGGATCACTGAACCAGTAAAACGATACCATACTAGTCTAAATAATATCCACAAATATATCATTTAAAAAAATCTGAAACAAACCATTCCATATTGGAATCTCAAAATGAATCGATATTCAAATGATGTTTGTGAGTAGTAAGACACAGTAGGAACCCCTGGGAATCCTCAAATACCATTTGTGAATAATCTTGTGTATTTATAATTGGGTTTTTTGAAATTTAAAATTAATATGTGTTTATAAATATATCATTCTCAAAAGATAGAATGAATCTAATCAACAATATTTATATCATTGATCATAAATCATTGAACAAAATTTGATAAATGACACAACACCTAGAGTATATGTAATGACATTAAGACTAATTTCATAATATATGAAGAAATGGAAATAACATCATTGGATAAACCATAAGTGAAAAGGGTGATATATATATATATATATAATATCACAACATTGGATGGAAAATATTCCATGTATTATAACATCAATATAATGGGAAAAACATCTCAAATACAATGGTATATTTTTTAGAGTATATCCTCAATCAGAAGGAACACCAATATGAATATACATGTCATATTATTCTAATAGATATTAAATATTCTAAATTAAATAAATAATATACTAAAATACATAAAAATCTCAAGGATTTACACTAATTTTACTAGAGTTATGACAACAACATGGTATGATAAAAATAGGCTCGCATAGTCAAATAGAAATAACTAAAACTCTTATAAAATGAATAGTTAAAACAATAAGATGTAAGACTATGACACATATAAAAATATTTATAATCTATAATAGGGGAAAAAATTTGTTTGATAAGTTTCATTTGAAAAATAAATATTAATTATTTTGTTAGTGGAATAAATTTTTTTAAAAAAATTTATTGTTCTAATGTAATGAATAAATAAACTATACTTCTCAATAATACAATCAGTCAACTAATTAATAACATTATTCATATATAAAAACATAACTAAGAAACTATAAATTAAAAAAAAAATCACTATACCTAAATGACCTATTGAATCGCTATGGTTTGTACAACTATCTCATAATTAGCACATCATCCTACAACCTCTATATATTTTTAATTAATGAAAAAAATTCATGAATAAATAATTGTATTCTATTAAAAATGATTTACTACAAATCCACAATAAAATTTTATTATTTTTTCTTAACAAATAATGGATAATAGATGAAAATTTATATCATTATTCTAATATTGATGTGTTCTTGAATATATTCCGAAAAATGATTCCTAACTATAATATGAATAATACAAGAGGAAGATAACACATGAAATAGAATAAAAATATTCAGAGAATTAAAAATCAGAGGTATTATTTAATAGACTTGTTTTCCATTAATTAATATTAATAAAGAGTATATATGGATGTTACATTCCCATTTTTCATTATGAAAATTATGAATTTGTATTGCTAGTAATATAGAAATTATAAATTGATTGATAGATTATATATATATATATATTATGGGTAATAAAATTGTTCTATTTCATGTTTAAGGTAGAAAAAAATTCCTCAACTACTGGGAAAATAAATTATGAATATCATTTGTTAAACATAAGTATATATCTATTATTATTGTTTTTATCCCTTGACCATGGCCAACAAAATCATCTATAATTGAGGTTTATGTGGAATTTCAAGCAAGAGAAGTTCATATTAGATGAAATCACAACCACGTCAATGTGTATTGAACAAACCCATTAGACCACTTGTCTAAAGGGATTAGACTAATTTGATGTTTGGTTATATTTCTTTGGCTTAACACATATTAAATAATAAATTCTTCATAAAATGAATATGTAACTACCCTGATGCCTCATTTTTTTTAAAACATAATAGTTATTTAAATTTTGACATGTAATTAGATAAAAGAATAATTCTAAACTATAAGGTATCATATTTTCAATGTAATGTGTTTAATTACATGTAATTATTTTGAGACTGTTCAATTTGACGACACGTTATTCTAAGGTCGGGTGATCCTGCAACTAAATTTTCAACATTATTTTAAGTTCACACAAGTGAACATTCGAGTAGATTTTCCATCTTTTTAACTAGTGATTGGATAAAAAATTATACGGTACCATTGAACTCGTTGCACAAGAATTCTCTTAGGTGAATCTTAACATTAACAAATAAGGTTCGGACAGAAATGTTAATTTTCATACTATTTTTAAAAATAATAATATTAATTTTCTATGATATTTTAACATTTCAGAAACTGTTCGGTGGAGACACTGTGGTGTAGAGGGACAAATTATTGATGTTATTTAAATTGTTCATTGTTTTAAAAATAACCACAATGGAATTAATTAAATTGTTCACTTAATGAGGTTCATTAATGAGAATTTTTAATGATGGAACATCGCAGCATAAAAAAAAATTTGTGATATTTTTCACTTAAAATTATTCTAATCTATTATTGATAGGTGGAGGAATATTTGGGAAATCATTGAATAACCGCCGACAGTTACCCTCTCCAAACAGGAACGAAGAACGAAGAGAGAGACTTTGGAGGATCGGATCCGAACGTTGATAAGTGGAGATGAACGCCAACGATCACATATCAATGATGAAGTGAATTAAATATTTCCTGATTATAAGATCAAATGAATCTAGGATTGGGTCATTGATTTCATGAATATTCATTCTCATTCTTATGTTTCACAATGAACGCGGGTCAAACGTCCGATGGGTTGATCAGAGATTCGATGGTTCGTTTGGGTGGATCCAATGTGGGGATTTGAATTAAGGATTTATTCAGGATTTTTGATGATTATTGTATTTTTTCAAGGTTGGACTCTAATGAAGAGGGTGTGGGCAAACTCTAACAGGGCCCAGTCCCACTTCTATAGTTGTTTTTTGTGCGAACTTCGAGGCTGGATGATCAACACGTTAGCCACACATTTCCCTCCGCAATGTAGTGAAGGCAACATTCAATGGAGCCCGTACACACAAATTTTTCGAGAAACAGACCACCCATATGACTATGGTGGCTCATCGAAGGTAACAATGGTGCCGAGGTTCTAGCGGTGGCCGATGGTGATGGTCACAATAGGAGGGAGGCAGCATGCCCATCGGCGTGCCGTGACGGCGTGGAGGTGCGGTGCCGACCAGTGCCATGTGGAGTTGGAAGCTTGTGTTAGGGCCGCCAGGGTGAACGAACGAGGCAGTGGTTGCTCGACCATGGCACTGGAGATCTACGATGCTATGTTGACTAGGTCAAACCCATGGTCTTGGTCTGTGGGTGATGTGGAGGACGTGACCGATACAAATGGTTGTGTGTAATGCGGAATGGACGCTATTGTGCAGCGTTCAGATGGGTTAGCCATCCCGCTATGGCGAGCTGAACCTGAGGACCAACGGGCCAAACCCATGGCCCAAAGGGTCGAACCCACATCCCAATAGGCCTAAAAGGATAGACCGGGTTAGTTATAGTTAGTCCGACTGGGTGTCTGGTTGACCTTAAGTCAGTGGAGTTGGGACCCTTGTGACAAATAAGTACTTCTAAGATAATCTACATGTGTTTTGAATAATTTTGGCATATGTCAAGTTTGGATCAGACTCAAATCCAATCAGGTTTTTTAATAAATTGGTTATATCTTACTAATCATGTATACATTCGAAATGACGTCTACTGCATTGGGACCCTTATGATAAGATGTTTCGTTTATGTTAATCTATGTTGGACTTCATAGAGGTTGATTTATGAACAATCTCTTGAGTATTAGACCCTCCAAAATTCAATATTTCTAAGTGAGGGAATGCAGTGGCTAGCTATAAGGTGAAAAATGAATAGCGATATTGTCTGGGTCAGCACATAGCGATCATGTGTGGGTTAGCAACTAAAGATCCAATGTGGGTCAGCACCTAAATCTCATGTGTGGTTCAGTAGCTAGCAAAACCCTATGGGTCAGCACCTAGTGACCTTGTGTGGATCAACATCAGTGCCTCTCACCAAAATAAGATAATCTAGCTTTGCAACTAATCATCTTCACTTATGTACATACGTCATACCTCGTGTGTGTTACATTATTTATTTGAGATATGTGTTTGAGATCATCCATGGTGGTATTACATCTATGGTATTTTCTTTTGGTGTTTTACATTGTGGATTACTGAGTGGTCGTCAGGGGTCTCGGGTTCCCTACTGAGTATTATTATACTCACCCATGCTTCGACATCGCCCACACTGGTTGTGTCTTGTGAAGACAGCGGACATATTTGACTGGGAATTTCTGGAGCCAAGACTAGAAAGTGCCTGGAAGTAGATTGATATACATGGTGTGCTTTAGTGAAATTTGACGGAGAGTTGTACCTACCCTTCAGGTAGAATCCTTGGTGGACGACCTTCGATGCATGAACTTCTTTTGTTGTACATTCCATTTATTTGGGATTTTATTTTATCCCCTTTACATTCAATTTACACACATTACTCTCTTTGGTGGTACTTTATTTTGGTTGTATTACTTTATATTTCTTCTTAGTTAGAATTGTTCAGTTTTCCCTATCTGTGTGTAGAGGATTAGAATACATTCTTTCCCTTATTGGGATATTCCTTTCATGTTCTAGTCACAATTCCCTATCCTAAAGAATGCGAGAATTGGTTAGTCATGAAATGGTCCCTAGGGGGTGGTTCATGAAAAAGTGGTATTAAAGGGTGGCCAGTTCTATTAGAAGTACTAAGAGTCATTTCATTCAGTGGGGGTAATTGTTTTATGATTCTTGAGATAGGCTTTCAGTCTAGGGAGTCCAGTATTGGTGTGGTGGTTGACATATCCATAGAAAATGACCCAGAATTATTTTTTCTGAATCAGTACACAAAAACACTAGTTTCAGCTGTTTTGGAAATGTTTTTCAATTGATCACTTTTTAGTAAGCTATCCATGTATAAAATATTGATTGTGTCACATATATTTCCCTACCGGATTCCTCCATGAAAACGACCGGCCATGATTTCAGTGATAGATCATGACGATGGTCCACCGAGCAATGAGGCGTTAGTGTAGGGACCACCTACCTCAATATCACATTCAGGTTGTGTGCCAGTAGCACCACCACCCAAATAGAAGCAGTTGCTACTAGCCCCACCAACAGATTGTACATGTCCAATGATCATGATGCATGTGTTCTGGAGAAAAAGGCATATAAGGGTTTAAGGAATGAAAGATCATCAGCCGTCTGAGGATTGGCTGGAGGCAGTTAATCGGTATTTCTGCCTATTGGAGTCACCTATACACTATAAGGTGGTTCTAGCCACTAGCCTTTATCAGGTAAAGACAGGGAGATGGTAGAGCTCTATGCTTTAGACAAATGAGGATGCAACCCTTTTCTGTTCAGACCTCAAGATACTCTTCAAGGAGATATTCGTACTAGAGGAACTATGCACTATGTGTATTGAAGAGTTACTATATTGAAAGAATAGTAGCCTGATTGTAGCCTAGTTCTCAGCGAGGTTTTAAAACCACTCACACCACTCCACCGACATGGTACATGACCCTTTTTTCTGGGCCTAGACCATTGAGCAGGGGATCCAACATGATATTAGGGTGTCGATGAGATTATCATCCCAACGAAAGCTTGAGTGCAAGAGAGATCCCTACTGGTGGAGATATTCCTAGTCAAGTATCCAACGATGGTGAGAGCCACCACTTGATGACATGTGGCCAAGTTGTCTACACCAAGCAGTAGGAGTACAACGTAGAAGACCAAATCAGCCAATCCTTTTGGGGGATGAGCCCAGCAAACATGGTCGGAGGTTCAGAGCTCTTGAGGCAGTGGTGGAAATCTAAGGGATAGAGTTTGTTACTATTGTGGTGGATAGGAAACGTGGATTATAATCATCTGAACCACCACACAGATGACCATCCAGCATTCGAGGGATCACTAAGATAGCGAAAAAGGTTGAGTGAGGAGGTCTTCATGGTGGAAAACATTTCATGGGAGTTGGATAAGATGCAAGCGGTTCATGATGGTTCAAGATACTACCCCCTAAAACCCCAAGAGGTCCACCACAAGCATAGAGAGCATGTGGATAGGGGAAAGGCCAGCATTAGGAAATGGAGGAATGGAACCATGGTGCTTTTGAGATGATTAGAGGAATGATTTTTGTCTACTCCATTGTAGATACAGTTCTTATAGACATTGTTTAAAATCACTCATTTCTTTCCATGGACCTTATTCGAGGGTCAGAGATTTCGGTGGATCTTTTGTCTCGTTCATTATCATTAGAGACTCCTACAGAAGGCGATTCAATGATTACATACTGTTGCCACCAATATGGGAATTCTCTAGGAGGTGAGATCGTCTACTATGATCTTTTAGTAGTAGCGTCGATTCCTTATGATTTCGTCTTGGGTATGGACTGGTTATCCACAATCAATGCTTAGATTGACTATTTTAGGCAAAAAGTGCAGTGTGTATGTGGGGATGGGACTAGGTTTTTCTTCACTAGTGAGAATGAAACCTTTGCAGCACATAATAGACTATCAAAGAGAATGTTGCAACCGATCACTCACCAGTTGTCTAGCCTCACCCTCGGTATGGCGGATTAATGGAGTCTGAGCATTCTTATAGTGTTGAATGAGTATGAGGATGTATTTTATGAAGATTTCCATAGACAGGATATTCAAAGAGAGGATGTCTTATGCGTTGAATTATACCAGGGATGACACTGATATATACACCTACAAATTAAATGGCTCTCACGGAGCTTCGTTAGTAGAGGGTACAGTTGGAGGACCTGTAGAGGAATGGGGTTGTAATCCCCAATGTTTCTACATAGGTATCCATGGGTTGTTTTCCAAAAATGAAGACGGGGGCTTGAGGCTTTGCGCAGACTTCTAGGACCTGAACCAGGCGATCATTAAGAACAAGTATTCTCTATCGAGGACTGATGACCTCTTCGACCTGCTATATGGATCGAGGTGGTCCTTGAAGATTTAACTCATATCAGGATATCATCAGCTTTAGGTACGAGTTAATGAAATACCGAAGACAACCTTTAGAAATCGGTATTACCACTAGGAGTTTTTGGTGATGCCTTTCTTCATGAACAACGCCCCAATAGTATTCATGGGACTCTTGAACATGATATTCTAGCATTACCTCGATCATTTCATTGTAGTCTTTATTGATGACATCTTGGTGTACTTGGTTTCAGAAGAAGAGGACGCTACAAACCTCAAGATAGTCTTAGATGAACTTCAAGAGGACCACATTTATGGTAATCTCTCTATGAGATAGTTCTAGATTTGAAAGTTCCACCTTATGGGACACTCAATCTTAGAGGCTGGAGTTGGAGTGGATCTGGAGAATATAGAGGTAATGCTTTATTGGGAGCCACCCAGAAGCATGATCGAGGTGGAGAGTTTCTTGGGGTTGGCTAGGTACTACCATAGGTTCATACCTAAATTTTCCAGAACTGAGGTAGATAATGATGACTGACCCCATTTTGGTACTTCTGGAAGACGGAGTAGGGTATGTAGTCTATTGTGATGAATCAAGTACTAGTGTTGGTTGTTTCCAAATGAAAGAGTGATCAATGATCACCTGTAGCTCACATACATTGAGGCAGGTTGAGAAGTTATACACGACCCATGTCCTAGAGTTAGCAGTACTGGTATTTGACTTGATGATGTTACCACACTACTTGATGGGTGATCAATTTACCATCTACTCAGACCACAAGAGCCTCAGGTATATATTCACATAGAATGAACTGAAATTGAGACTACGGTGATGGCTAGAGTTCATCTTGGACTATGATGTTGAGAAGATCTACACTCTTGGGAAGGGGAATGTGGTGGCAGATGCACTCAGCAGGAGGTCTAGTTTGTAGCTGCTGAGTGAGGTAACGAAGAAGCTAGAAGTGCTACATATATCCTTCTTGGATTGTTATGGAGTAGCTTAACTCCATTATATGACTGTCACTCCCCCACTCTTACGGTGAGTTAGGGAGGCACAACTTGTGGATGTTGACTGTGAGGCCCGACGTTCTCAGATATAATCAGGACATGATTTTGATAAATTTTAAATAGGTTAAGATAAAATCATCTTGTTCAAAGGAAGAACATTAGTAACAGTGAAATTGTAGGAGGAGGTGTTGATAAAGTTCTATACATCCTTTTGGTGGTATATACTGGGGGTGAAAATATTTACTAGGACCTCCAATGACAATACTTGTTGCTAGGGATGAAGAAAGCAATGGGAGAGTTCGTTACTCGATGCCTCACTTGTATGCAAGTGAATGATGAGGATCAGGTTCCAGAAGTCTTGAAACATCATGTTGAGGTATCAGAGTGTAAGTGGGATGGTATATCCATGAACTTTGTGAAGGGGTTACCACAAACGTCCAAGGTCCATGAATCTATTTGGGTGGTCATTGACTGACTCACCATGTCAACTTACATCCAACCCATCTAAAAGTATGGATTGGTAGAGGGCATGGGATTCCCTTATGTCCAAGAAAAAATTTGGAATCACAGGGTGAATTCAAAGATCATCTTGGTATGTGATGCGCTCTTTACATCCCAATTAATCAAGTGGTTCCATGAGGCGTTTGGGACTCTGCTGTATTTGAGAACAACATTAAACCCCTATATGGATGGTCATATGGAGTGGGTAATAAAAACCTTGGAGGAAATGTTTCATGCTTATGTCCAATATTTTGGTCATTTTTGGGAGGACCACCTTCTATAGGTGGAGTGTTCATACACCAATAGCTATCACAACACCATTGGCATGACACCATTTTAGGCCTTATATGGGTGGCCATGCAAATCACCTTTATGCTGGACATACCTAAGGGAGTTATCACATATGGGTTCAGTGATGTAATGAGATTCAACATGGAGGGTGAAGATCATCCAAGAGTAGATGTGGAATTCACTTAGTAGGAAGAAGTATTATTCCAATATAAGACAAAGACACCTTGAGTTTGAGGAGGGAGAACATGTCTTCCTAGGGGTCTCACCTTGACGGAGATTGCAACGATTTGGCAGGGGTGGAATGTTAACACTGAGGTTCATCGGACCATTCATGATTTTAGCACAGTTGGTGAGGTGTAATACCACCAAGCCCTTCACCCATAGATACACCAAGTGCCAGATGATTTCACATGTCACAATTGAGGAGGTACATGCATGATCCATCGCACGTCATCAACATGGGCAATCTGGACATTGAAGTTGGGTTGAAACTTGCTAAGTTAATAGTGGAGATAGAGGATCAACAAGACCGGGTCTTTTATGGATGGTTGATTCCTCTGGTGTGTTTTTGGTGGCACCATGGGAACCTCGAGTGGAGAACATGGGAGAAAGAGGCTCTGATTGGTGCTCAGTACCCCCACATGATTGATTAGCCCCTGTTTTGACTTTCGAGGACGTAAATCCCTAAAGTGGGGAATATATAATGTATTGTAATTTCAGTATAATTTTTTTAATTACATGGAAATATTTCAGGACAGTGTGATTCAACGGCATGTGATTTTGAGGCCTAATGAGCCCACAATATAATATTGAACATTATTTTAAGTTCACTTATGTGAATGTGAAAGCGAGTATTCTATATTTTAAACTATTGCTCAGATCAGAAATTTGAGGGCACCATTGAACTCGCATCATCGGGATTCTCTTAGGAAAAGGATTGCATAAATCGAAAAGGTTTGTATAGAGAAGTTATTTTACAAGAATTTCTGAAAAATAATAAAATAACTTTTATATTTTATTTTAATTTTTCATAAAATGTTATGCAATGACATTGTAGTTCAACAATATTCTTTAATGAAGGTATTTTAATGGTTTTCTTTTAAAATGTAACCACTACATCTTTAAATAAATTGTTCTACTTAATGGGGGCCATTAATGACCGTCATTAATGACGCAACATCACTGGGTAACTAAAACATTGGAACGTGTTTATTTTAATAGTAATCTAATCCATTGTGGAGAGGAGGAGGAAAAGCTAGGAAATATTTGACAAACCTCTGTAGATTCCCTCTCCAATGAAGAATGAATAATAAATATACAGACTTTGGAGGATCTGATCTGAAGTTGATAGGCAGCGATGAACACCATTGATCGCAGATCGATGATGACACAAATCACATCCTTTTTTATCATTGAATCAAACAAATCTATGTAGAGTTCTATGATTTCATGGGTTTTCTTTCCCTTTCATAATATTAACATGGAACACTTCACTCATCTATGTGTGTGGTTCTAATAAAGGGATTTCAATTAGGGTTTTATTCAAGCATTGTGATTATTATTGTGTTTTCCCCATGATTATAATATATAGAGGAAGGTGTGGGCTGACAAGAAAAAATCATGGTCCATACTCCGTAGTTTTTCATTGTGCATTCTTCAAGGATGGATGATCAACATGCCAGCAAAGCGTTTCCCAGGACATCGTAGGGATAATTGCAACCTACAAAGCCCGTAGATTCCAAAGGATGGAAAAATAGACCACTAGAGAAAATATGGTGGCCCATAAAATGTACCCCCACTGATGGACGTTTTGGGAGGTGGGAGGCGGCTTGTCATTTAGAGTGTAGTGGCAGTAGAGAGCCTCTCCCAGCCGACTGCAGTGGTGTGAAGGTGTGGCACTAACAGGCACTGTGTGGAGACGACGGCCTGCATCCAGGCCTCCCGGGAGAATGGAGGAGGCTGTTGTCACTCAACAGCGGTGCTGGAGAACCGCTGTTCTCTGATGGTATTGTGTTTACTGGGTCAAACCCATAGACTCTGTCCGCTTGTGACATAGAGGGTGTGGACTGTAAAACTACCTGCGTGTGATGATGATCGGACGCGGTTGTGTTGCGTCCGAATGGGTGGTAATACCAGCTAAAGTGGGACAAATATGACATACTGGGATAGAACCATTACACAATTGGACAAGAAACATAGGGTGGGTTGCGTAGGGTCGGTCTGATCAGGTCGGACCAGACCGGGACCCGATAGGCCCACATTTCAGTAATATGCATGTATATCTCAAACCGGGTTTCAGATTGATGTGCCAACAGTGGAATTGGGACCATTGTGATAGGATGTTCCTTCTAAGATACTCAACATGAGTTTTGGTGGCAGTTGGCAGACAGACAGGTTGGATCAAACTCAATTCCAACTATGACCATTTTACAAAATGCACATATCTTCCAAATCGGGTGTCTATTCAACGTGCTTTTAATTTCATCCAGACCCTTACGATGAGATGGTCATTTAGAGTTACTCAATGTGGGACTTTGTGGTTGTTTATGTGTGACCAATGGAATGAGGATTTGACCCTCTATATTTCAATTGTGTTAAATTCTAGAATCCAGTGGCTTGTTGTGATGTAAAAAATGAATAGCGATCTTGTGTGGGTCAGCACAAAACGATCATGTGTGGGTCAGAACCTAGTGATCCTATGTGGATACACACCTAGTGATCCTCTGGGGGTAAACACGTAGTGATCCTTTCTGGGTCAGCACCTAATAATCCTATGTGGGTCAGCACCTAGCGACCCAATGTGGATCAGAAGTAGAGCCTCTCAACAGAATAAGATGATCTAGATTTATGAATAGTCATCATTACTTATGTGCTTAAGTTATACCTAGTATGAGCTGCGTCATTTACTTTGTTCCATATGTCTGAGATCTTTCTTGGTGATATTTCCACTATGCTATTTCCATTGTGGTTTTTTTCTTCATGTATTACTGTGATTCCTTCAGGGGTCTCAGGGTCGATACTGAGTATTGTTATACTCACCATAGCATAGGATTCACTTACACTGGTTTTTTCCTTTGAAGACGAAGGGAAACATTTATTGGGACTTTGGGGAGCCATGACTAGATTTTTCATGGAGGTGAATCGATAGATGTGGAGTGATGTAGTGACCTCAGATGGAGATATGTAGCTACCATTCTAGTGGATCCTTCACAAACGACCTCCATAGCTTGTCATATTCTTCTATACCTTCCTTCCTGTGGGGATATTATTCCAACCCCATTAATTTTAGTTTACACACACTACACTTAGTAGTGGTAATTTGTGTGGTTTGTATTACTTTTCATTCCTTCGTGGTCACCTTTTTTCATTTTTTCTACATTGTGTGTGTACTGGTTTAATGAAAATGACATCGATTTTTGGGATAATACTTTTTTGGCTAGTCACCAGCCTCTGGACTATAAAATGCAGTCTTTGGTAGTCAAGACACATGACTTATTGGACAAGTCATGACATAAAGAAAATTACAAAATGATTATAAAAATAAATAATTTTTTTAAAAGGGGACAAATTTGGAATTTTATGGCCAAATAGTAAAATATTGTTCAAATAGTTTTATACCTTAAATTGGACATATTATATGTATAATAGCATATCAACATATAAATTTTAGTGATATTTAACTAATTTAACAACATGAAATTACATTATATAACTATTAGAGGAAATGAGGCAATATTTATAGTAGTGTAGCTAAAAATATAATAGAATATTTCAATAATCCATAATTTATTCCACAATATTCCACTAAACACACATATAAATACCCATCACCCCTTATAATTTATCTAACATAAAATCTTATTTTCACCTTCATAATACTATCAACGAATATTTCCTACTTATCTCTCAAAAATTATTGTGGGCTTAGTTTGTTCTAAAATATGCCTATACACTAAGATGATCTAGAGTTGTTGTAGTCTTTTTTCACCACATTTTTAAGTACCATATAAATTTCCATATAATATTATGTTCTAATATAAAATTTATAATTCCAAAATTTTCTTGATATGCAAATATTTATTATTATTATTATAAATTATCCAGGTCTGTCCCCATTTAACTCTAATTATGCATTATTCAAATGTGATCACCATGTTTAAAAACTTTCATATCCATTCAATCCACTATAAATATATCAATTAAACACATGTTTTTTTGTATTATATATGAATTATTTATAATAGTTTGGTTTTTCAAGGGAATGATTATAGGTATGTAGAGGGTAGGGCCTTTTTTGGGTCCCCAGTGAAATAAAGTCTATTTTGGGACATGTTTATCATTTCATTCATTGCATTCCCACAATAAAGTATTTCCTTAAAGAAACATTATATCCAAAATAGAGTCAATTATATGAGATCACATAATTTTTATTTTTTACGTTAATTATCAATAGAATCTTTGTTCTCCTATTATTTTAAAATACTATGTACAATTTTCTAAACTCGTTGATCATAATAGTCATTAATATCGCTCAATATTTTTTTATTCATATATACTTCATTATATAAGTGTTCATATTTGAACCTTATAAATACCTAATTATCATGAATATTTCTTTAAGTGAATTCATGTTCAAAAACATATTAATTAATTGATTAGGCAATTTTATTCATTCATTTATCATCCACAGTTCTAAATGAATAATTCTTATAAGATAAAATTCATCATGAAATTATTAAAACGTATTTCCATTATATTAATGCTTGAACATTGATACATTTATTTACACTTATTTGTATTAAATGGCTGATTGAATTAGATTTTTTCATTATTGTTGAGGGAAAAATGATATATCCCACTAAATCACCACATGGTCTCATTAAAAATCTATGATATTTTAATTTTAATATCATTACCCTTGATATATGTTGTAATGGAATGAGGCCACAAAAATTTGATTATGATTTCTAACATTATGTATAACTATAATTTTAATTATTAAGTGAACATTAGAATATTTTTCAGGTGACTATATATTTCCCTTTTTAAAAATCAATTATGTCATTCATTTATATGAATTTATATGACATAATGTTTTATCCATTCCATTTATATTTCTTTTTCCTAGTTAATTGTCACTATACATTATCCCTAAAATAGCATCTAAGATAACCCTTTTCAAATGATTCATATTTCCCTAGGTCATGAAGATGAATACAATGTATGATTACATATATAGATATCATTGAGGAATAATTATTTATACATAAATGATGTAAAATTTTTGTTCTGTAATGATATATATATATATATCTATTATTATAAGGACCACCAAAACAACATAATGGGTATATATTATTTTTTTAACTTGATTAACATGTAATAAATAACCCACTATCTAATAATGACTGGAATTTTGGTGGCCAATATTTGTAACATACAAACTTATAGAATAAACCACGGGAACTATATTGATAATAACATAAACATAGAACACATATTTTACCATTATATAATTATTAAGTATTACTGTACAATTGTATCGATAGTATCCTTATGTGTAAGGCCAAATTATAATAAAAAATTGTCAATAATTCATGTTTCGTAGTTGGGTTTTGGCTTAGTGGTAACCACCCCGTAATACTAAATCATGTTTTGGGTTACAAAACCCATTGGGAACAGGTATTGTAGTAGAACTATAGTAGTGACAATACTATAGAACCAGCGGCACTGTAGTAGTAGTTGAAACTATTGTAGGTATTTTAGCGGTGGTGTCACTGTAGAAGGTATTGTAGTTGCCAGAGTACTATAGTAAAACTATTCACCGGTTGGCCATTGGGTCAAAATTTGGGTTGTCAAGGCTATATATAGATCTTTCATGCCTGGTTGGCCTATGATCCATGAAATGGGCTTCATGCCCACTGGTCCTATGAGCCTTGTAATAAATAATATAGGTTCGATGGGTACACATTCCTATTTGGGGGGTGGGGCTATATCGTGCCTTTTCGACTAGTATGAGTGGGGTCTGTGATGTTTATATGTAATTGTTCCACCAAGCAACTAATATATATAAGTCATGATTTATAAATTAGGATAATGTTTCATTACTAATGAATATTTACTATTTATTAGATGATGGTGGAATCCTAAAAAATTAATTCTATCCAATCCTTTACCATGAAGAATGTGGCTACTATTTGAATGGTCGTGATAATGGAATAAATATTGGTCCTCAAAAAGTTTTACAATTCTCTAGAAATTAACTCATACTATGATAAATAATATTTTCTATATGGATAAATCTATTTCCCCATACTAAGTATCAACTTATTAAGATTATTTTATGTGGAATGAACATCCATTATTTCACGGGGACACATATATATTGGTTGTAAATATTTGGATACATTATCAATAGATGTACATTTTGGAGTTCAATTTTACATGGAAAGAAAAAATTAATTAGGTCTTTGTATTTTAAAAAGGCTAGATTTCAAAAAATTGGGGTTTGTGAATCTGGAAATTATGAGGGTATGTGACATATAAAATTATGATTTCAATTGATTGGTTTTGTTTTTTTATTGAAAATATTTCACTTTGGATAAATGTGTGGATATGGAATGAATGATTTTAATTTTATGATAAAAGGAATAATTGTCAATTGATGATTATGAGGAATATTTTATAAATTATGAATGATGTGATTTAGATTATAAACACAACTCAGAAAAAAATATATAACAATTAATTGATGGTTTAAATGAATGTCATTTAATATACTTATTAACATAACATTTATAAAAAGATAAAGAGATAATTATGGTTGATATCAAGACCTAGTATGTGTATTCAAAATTATTAGTTAATAAAAAACCATTAAAAGAAGAGGATGACTGATTACCATGGGTAAAAACAATCATAATGGAAAATAAGGTAACATTCTTGTTTTATATATATAATAAATGTGTGAAGAATCACCATGGTGTTTATTATAGGGATTTTGAGTATAATTTAAATGATTGTTTAAATATTATCAATCCCATGAGTGATTTTTTGGAGAAAAGAAGCAAATGTACAATGTTTCAACTATATATAGTTGGTGAAATAGTATAATCAATTTACCATATTCCATGGAAAATTAATCTAGATGGATCATATAGTTAGAAATTAAATTATAAATAAAATTTAGTAGAGTTGAATATAAAATTATTGTAATGGAATATACATTAATTTTATACACAATGATAGAAAATAAAATTTGAATATGGATCTATGAATTAATTTAATCCATTAATAATTTTAATGAATATTCAGTCACCCCAAGATATATAATAAGATGATTTCTTATTATCAACACTATATGGTAATTTTATTAATAAAAAAATAGACATGGTAGTACAAATTTTAATCCATCTGTCTTAACATGTTCCAAATATTATCATAGACATTTTAATGGATTTTGATGAAATATTTGGGATCGATTACATCTTCAATTGTAATGAATGGTTTTATTATTAAGGGAAAAATATAGAATTGTAAAGGAATGTCTGGAATCAATTATTTATTTAGGAGATAGATTTAATTACGGGAATGTTTATTGAGAATCACAGCTAGTATCACATCATAATGAAATCAAGCAGGATAAATTGTAATAAATTCATATTGTGGAGGTTTTTTTAGTATTATAATAGAATTTATTCCCATTGTATAAAAATATAATACTGAAATTCATAATTAATCACTTTGATATCCCTTTAATCCAGAATTTTTATTCACTTTTGATCGTATCCCTATTTCAAAAAACACATATATTAAATTAAATATAATTTATAATTTGGATTTAGTTAAGCTAAAAATCTATTATGGGACTTATTTGATAAGAAGTAAATTCAATTAATTTTAAACATTGAGACACAATGTTTTATCTGTTAAGAAGAAATATAGTTCTTGGAGGTTATGATTTAATTATAGGTTGTTTATTGTAAGTTCTGTGAATAATTTTTTTTAAAACATATTTATAACCTATTTTACCTAATTGAAGGGGATTAGTACCTCTCAAAGGTTGTTCTTCATTATACTTATCATCAGTTAAAAGATAAAAAGGGGTATCTCAAAAAATATGTTTTTCACATGGTATGGTCATTATGAGTCCATATTTATACCTTTTAAGTTGACATGTACAACATATATCTTTACCGATTTGATGAATATAGTATTAAAGGATTATATTTATATGTTATTTATTTTATTTATTAATAATTTTATTACATACTCAAAAAATTATGAGGATAATGATTATTATTTTAGCATTTTTCATGTGGTTCTTAGGAAAAATTTGTTATCTGAAAAATTCATTATAACAAAATTTTGGTTTCTCTGGGCCTGTTTATTTGGTAATTTTGATTAAAAGATGATGAATTTTCTAATAGTTAAAAAAAATTATTCCTAAGGAATGACCTAGAAACAACCAAATAAATGAAATATGCTTCTTCCATATAATGAATGGATACAATTGGTTGTATGTTGAAAAATTTCTTTAGTTACATAATAATTTATGAATGGTCATAGGAAAGGGGTCCAAGTTCACATTTCTGAAGGAATGTGATGGTATTATTATATAATTAAAGAGGTTATTACTAATGTAACCATTCTTAAATATTTTATATAGTATGGATGGGTATTTATTTACTATGATAAAAAATGAATGGACATGGTTGTATTCAATCAAAAAAATTATAGAGTACTATCTTATTCATCTAAATAGTTGGAAACCTATGATATTCAATATAAAAATTATTATTTAGTGTTTTTAGTGGTGATAATTTCACTATAGAAATGGATACATTATATCTATGGAGAAAAAATGTGACATGTACCCCTATTACATGAGTTCGAATTATATCATTACACAAAAAGATATTCATATGTGGAAAATTATATATTCATAACTAATAAAATATTATGATTTAGATATATAGTACCATCATTAGAGAGTAATAATATATAATATATATTGAGTAGAAGATTGCATTGGATGGAAGAACTACCTAACCTTATTTCTCTACAAGGGGGGACACCTTACCCTTCTTTAATTGCTATTAAAACCAAACATTTTCCTAGGATTTCACATGTACCCACCAACTCATTATGCTAATATATATTCTCATTAGTCCCCCAAATGATACCCATTTTGATCTATAATTATTTATGGTTTCTAATTTTAAAGGATTATCCCTTGTGGATCATTTTTGTTAAACTTTCTCAAAGCATGTTTTCATAGAGAGATTTAACAATAGTCAATAGCCTCCATTAAGGAATTATATCATTGGGTTTCTAAATCCCCATAACATTCTTATTTTATGTGATTATGTCAATAGAAACCACTATGATTTTTCCAAAGGATATCCTTCAAATGATGACCTTATGTTTTTATAATAAGATGAGACTATGATTTTCATATGATGTGTGATCCCCCATTAATGATGATTTGGGTTAGTTTTATATGTTTTACCCTCCATATAAAAAATCCCTAGGAATTATAAATTCTTGGTATCATTTCATGAACATTTTTTCAATTCTGGGATAGATCGGGGTTCCTTGTCACCCAATAGATCCATATATATATGTTGAACATGGTGTATTAATCACACCAATAAATAAATATTTAATTGAGGTTGGTAATGAAATAATTTAATAGAAATAATTAATTCTAAAGTCATATATTTATTATTTAACATTTTTCATTCAATTTTTACACCTAAATCATGAGTATCATCTTAATTAATAGAAAGGTGAATTGATAGATCAAGGCTTGGATGATAGTTTTAGAGAAAGGATAATGATATTAACATATCAAAAAAAAAACTTATTTCTATATTTAGTTTGGGAATATTACATCTACTTGTGTGAGCATCAATGTCCAAAGGGAGATGTCTTATCGTGTTGTCTCATGGAATGATAGTAATGGTAATGATTTGAGTGAAATAAAAATTAGTGATTTGTTTTATGAATCTGATTTTGTCATATATCCAAAACAGTGTCGTACCTTGATTTTTTTGCATGTTCTTTCAAGGTTTATAAAGATAAAGGAACTGGTACCCAAGTAGAATCCATATTGTTGCGATATTTTTCTATCCCACCAAGGAAAATATTTCCCAAGAGTTTCTTAATAAAATTATACAATGAGGTAATTGATGGAACATTTTCATCATCATGTGTCGATGTAATGTATGTGGAGATCCTATAAGTTATAATCTAATACATATTCCTGCATCCAATAGGGGACATACTAGGAAATACTGATGATGAAACATGGTTTACACATAATTATAAAGAAACAATTAAATCATAGTAGTGTGAAATGCACACATGAAGATCACACAGATCAGATCCAATCATACTAATGGAACTCATAGGAACCAACTATATCTTATGATCTCTATATGGTGTAATAGAGTATTATTGACTTTTACATGTGTTAATATTAGTCTAAAGATGTTAAAAACTTACATATAATAGAATAAGTATACTAATGATTGATTTCAATTTGGGTGGTACAATATTAGCGATGGTGGGTAAAAAGTTCTAAACAAGGATCACTCCTCCATAACCAAACAAATAAAAATAATAAAAACCCCCAAAAACATGCACCAAATATTTATAAACATTCCCAAAGAAAAATTGTGGGGGGATAATGAATTATGTTAAATAGGATGTGTGTCCCCAAAAACAAATATATGAAAATTTTAGTAATTAAATTAATATCATTATCAATAAGGATGGGACCAATTACACTAGTAATAATGACCAAATTTAAAGATGAATGGGAGGTTAAATTTGAGTGGATTTGTCTTGAGTTACAAAATACAATTGATGTATTATATTACACTATAAATAAATTACGGAAGTATAGGTTATAAAAATAAAGAAAACAATGGAGGAAGCTATTATATTTCAGGAATAAAAAAACCAGGATAATCTCGGTGATGAGAATTTTTTTTGAATCAATTCAATAGTTGAAATCCTAATTTGTCTCTTAATAATTGAATGAGTACTATAAAACTGTATATATCTTCCTTGATAAAAAATATTCTTTTAGAAAGTTTTTATAGATGAACTAGATATGATTGATATTAATATTTAGTGGAGTTTATATATGGAGTACAAAAATAATTTTTTTAATTATTCTAGATAAATGTGATTAGCTCATACTATGTACAATTTACATTATTTAATTTCCATATTTTGGGTTCTCAATAATCCCATATAATTGATTTATTCCTAAAAAATATTTATTGATTAATTATTAAATTAAAAATATCATGGAATATTATCAAGGGATTGTATAGAGAATGATCCAATTCTAAATGATTTAGTTTTAATGGAATTTTTTTATTAAAATTGAATGGAGACATCATTTTTTCAATATGTAACTACCAATATATATTTGTAGGAGAATATTATAAAGCCTCGATAGTATGATATGTGGAAATAAAAAAATATGGAATATACAGGGAATGGTAAATTATTATAGTTTAACATTGATGATATTGGATTTTTATTGTTTTTTAAGAATTTATTTCTTAAATCAACAATAGAGGTTATGGAATATATATATTTCATGTTGATAATTTCTAAAACAACTTTATAAATTGTGGTGGTATAAATATTTTTTGAAAAATCATATATTTTTTCTTATTTGAAAAAAATGAAGTGAGAGATTGTAGATTACACCATTAGATGGCTAGTTTTCCAATAAGTGATATCTAAAATACCACCACACAATGGATTTATTAAGCTATTATATATATTGGAGTTGAATGGGGATAATATTTCTATGGATTTTATCAGTGGGAAAACTGTGGCATCCATGGGTATATTCTAAAATAGTTCATTATAGAATATCATACAATGTTAGATCAATTACTAGTAATTTGATATGAATTTTCTCTAGATGATAATTATAGGTCATATATACATAATTATAAGAGTATTCATGAAACACACTTATCTAAATATTTTTATCCAAATATAATTTACACAAAAAAATTAAGGGATTACCTAAATGGATTTAAATTAAAATTTTAATATTATCAAATAGTATCACTCTCAAATGGAAGAACATTCTGAAAGGTCTATCCAATTATTTGAGGCAATATAATGGTCATTATAACATTACATACCTAGAATATAGGAATAAAATTTAACTCTAATAGAGGAATCAAAAAATACCAATGAAAATTGTTGAATACAAATGGAATCATATATGTCCATATTTTGAAAGATATTTCGTACTCTAAGATGATGGGATAATATTTATGAAAGGATGTTTTTGGCTCAAGAACATTTATTATATAAACTAGAGAATGTATAAATCAAGATGAATAATATCTAGGAATCTAAAAATGTATATATAAACTAAACTAATAACTAAAAGACATATCTTGAAATCCATGTAGAGGTCAATTCTATTTATTTCTACAGATATCTCATAGATAGATTTCATGATATTTTTAATGAAATAAATGATATATTCTAGTTAAACTGAACCATTTTAATTGATGATAAATAGATAAAATGTGTCAAATGATTAATCGACAACACACAGGCTATGATAAGGTTAAGAATTTTTCCATACAGAAATTATATGGAAGAATATTCCATTCCCATTCCATTTTAAAATGTTGCTTTATTTTTGTGGATCGTAACTTATCATATAATGAACATATAATTATGATTATTTATATAATAGAGAAAGGAATTTTTAATGGAATGAGTAAGTTGATAATGAATCTCTAGAAAAATAAACAAAAATGGAAGGGAATATGGTTTCTTAAACATGAAATGAAAATATATTATCCATAATTGTTGATGAATTTTATTATAATTTCATGGATAAAATTATTTAAAAGGTGGATGTTTGTCCTCGTGAAATTATAGAAATAAATAATCACATCTTATTGAATGTGAATTTATACAAATAAATGATACAACAATTTTATGACAACTATAACTATTGTTGCACAATGATATATATAATTAATTCATGTACGATGAAGATGTTTCTGAGATTATATTCCCTAATAATCATCATAGGTATAAAAATAACAATATAAAATAAAAATTATCCAATTCTCAAAACTTTTATATTTAATTAACTATAACAAGGTTGTATTATTTAAGGTTTTTTAATGAATTTATAGGAATTGTGAGTAAAAATAAATGTTATATGACCAATAGAAATTAAGTCCATTAGATATTTAAATAATTAGGCCACATGACCATATATAAAATATATCTTATATATATACAAACAAAATTAGTTAATATTAAGGTGAATGATGAATTATAATTGATATAGAAGGACCAAAACATAGAATCAATCTATAATAACATATCTTATGAATACCATTTATAAAATCTAGGGAATTTTGTTGCATCATTGGGGTTCTCCCTTGAAAAATACCAAGAATTACATAAATGATTAAGGGTCGAGTGGAATTTTCAATTGGAGATGTTCATGTTACTGGAATCCAATAACAGATTTATTTTAAATTAATTTTCTATTAAATGTACCACTATTCAGAAATTACAATTATGTATTATATTAGTGTGATATGGAGTTATGTATCAATGTATTATGTTATATTAAATTGCAATTTTCTTTATAAATCAAAATGATTTTACAATTATATTAATTTTTTATTAATCTAACCACCCAAACTAAATAGATAAAATGAATATAATCAGTGGATTAATTTTATAATTTGGTTTGGTTATTATTAATTATGATAAAATAAATAACTATGTTTTGGGATTTTTTAATTTTGATAAATAATTTCAAATAATTTAAACCTAGTTAAATATAGTAAATTTAATGTCATATATATTCCAAAATGACACAAATCTTTCAAGGAAGTATTATTTTCCTCATTATGGAATTGGAAATTATATTATAGGACAATTAGAGGAAATGGTGGACTATGGGAATTAGTTGATAACATTATACATTAGAGAAAATAAATTAATCAATACATTATTGAATTAAATTCCATATAACACACTTAAAATTCACACCCAATATTTAGATTTTCCCTATAAAAAAGTTAATGTTTTCCCTTCATATCTCTTTCAAAGAGTTTCTCCCATATCCATTTCTTCAATCTAGAATTGATTTCATGGTTTCAAGGTTCATCTCTGGGATATATAGCTCAAGATAGGTGATGATGCTTTTCTATCCATTTTAAATTCCTATTTACATTTCCCTTTTTGTATCCTTTTTAAATTTTCAAATTATTATTAAAATACTATGATAATTTGGTTTTATGTAATTACTATAAAATATAATTTCCATGTGATCACCTATTCAACTCAAATTAAACTCCATTATAATTATATTATTATTTTTAAACATTAAAATATCTATAAACTCAATTATTCAAAATACATATGTATTACATTTATTTATGGTTTAATGTACGTATAACTTGTATGAGGTTGAGTTTTTAAAAAAAAGAATAATAGTGATATATTTGATAGATAAACTATCATGTAACATGTTTTCTAAACTTGATTTTGGAACAAGGATACCATTTCTATTAATGTATGTTTATGTAGAAGACATTAAATAGTGAAATTTTATATCTGTAAGGTGTATCAAATATGTGTGATAAAAAAATTTAATTTTTTGATGTAATTTATCAAAAATTACAGTGGACTCCAACCATAAAAAATTGAAGTATAAAATTCACTAAACTCATAGAAAATTACTTCATTATTATAACCCCATAACTATAATTTAATATTCCTCACATTCAAAGTTAATTTATTTGATCATTGTGAAACCCAAATGATCACCAGAATATTATAGATTTATTCATGTATATTTCATTATTGACTAATTTTATAAGAATATATATTTTTATTAATATGTAACCCATTCATATATATATGTGAGAAAAGCTTATAAGATAATCATAACTGAGAAATTATATGATTTATTTCTATGTTTTTTATTCTTGAACATTATGCCTTGTATTTTCAATTAACTTTTAATTTATATTGGAATCTATTTGAAATTTATGTGGTTTGTGTGGATAATAATTATATATCCTCTTAATTAACTTGTAGGTGTCATGAGAAAACTATGATAGGGTATTTGAAAGTTCCTTACCCTTTAAATATGATTCTTTTCACTAAGGATTTAAGTATTTTTTACGATTTCCTATATTATGCATTCATATCATTTTAATGGTAACGAGATCATTTATTTTACCATGTGATTATTTATTTCCATTATCATCCAAGTATTATGTTATTATATTGTATCAATTTATTTTGAATAATGTTTTCATTTATTCCCATTATATTTCTTATACCATTATTAGTGCATGTTCACCTCTATTCTACATTATCCCTTTTTTAGAATATATGATCGCAGATACCTCAGTTTTTTCATTTTATTAGAAAATGGATAGTAATCATAATTACTATTTTTATTATATCTAATAATAATCAATAATAACATGTGTGTTAATGTTGTAACATATGGAAATAATTTTTTAATATGTATATTGTAGACATCAAAAACAAGTTTGTGGGAATGTTAT
Source organism: Viscum album (assembly GCA_963277665.1). NCBI lineage: Eukaryota > Viridiplantae > Streptophyta > Magnoliopsida > Santalales > Viscaceae > Viscum > Viscum album. The sequence goes on along the minus strand of OY728121.1, from coordinate 2,020,879,853 downwards.
CATACCATACATGTTTAAAATTTAGTATGTAACCTATCATCACTTATAGACCAGGGTTGTGGAAGTAAACCATTCTATGTCACTGAAACATTTTATCAAATACAATGATACCGCCATAATCATACAATAAATAATATGATCACACTAAAACTAACCGAGTAAAAAGGAGATCCTGAACCTTAAAAAATTATAGAATGGATTAGAAGGGATAGTAATGAATGATAAAATATTCTAAAACAATAATAATGGTCAATAATTCTTATAAATTAGATTTATTTTTTTATATCAGGTAAATTATAAGGAAATCATCGAACAATAAATATGGAATAGACAAAGGGAAATATCCCCACATCAAAATAATTATTGTACAATAGGGTTTTAATAAATTTTTTAATAGGATAACTACCTTGGATAATTTACAACTTATATGTTATAATACTAGTTTCCCACTTCGAATATAAAATTATATGTTTTTGATAAAAAATTAACTCATGCAATTAATTATTTTAAAAATTATATAGTTGATAAAATACATAATCATTCATCTCCCATGAATCCTAACACATAATAAATTTTCCATATATGATATTTCTATCCACAGATTATATGTGATTCATTAATTTACAAATCAATTTTTTCCAAAAACTAAATGACTAAAAAATTGAACCATAAAAACAACCAAAAAAATTCTTAAAAAAGAACTATATAAACTAATTATTATTCATTCATGAAAAAAAATTATTTAAAGAATAATAAAATTATAAAATTATTTAAAAGGTATCATAACCATAATTCAATAAATAAACAACAATTTCCAAATAATAGTATAAATCTAAAAATTTCATTTGATATAATGGGCATATAACATATTAGAAAACATTCTCATAGAATTAATCATTTATTTAATACAATTAAAAATATATAGAATGCATAAAATAAAGGATAACAATTTTAAGTTATTAAGTAACATATGTATAGAATAATTTATAAATTTATCATGTACAAATATCTCCCAAATTTTAAAATATTTGATAAAATTTATTCTTAAAATAATGATAATTGTTTAGAAACTAAATTAATGGATCATATTATATGAAAATGAAAAACAAACCCAGGAGGGGTGAAACCACATACCTCAACAGACTGATTGAAATAGAAATCAGCGTTTGTAATAACTAAGAACCATACAAATAATTAAAAATCACATTATACTGATAATTAAACCTAATCAAAACTTATTAATAACTAAAAAAATACAGAGACTAATTTAAAAGAAAATTGATATATTTTAACATAATTACAATACCACTATCCATAAAATTCATATATATAAATAACCTAATGAATAATTAAATTAAATTAAATTATAGTAAGGCTCAAAAAAATATATTATGAAATAATCCTATATCAAAATAATCATTAAATGTTTGTAATGGGTCATCCAAGATCTCTTATAACTATTAATATTTGGATCTAAATCAATTGGATGTGATTTTTACCATGCTGTGGTGGATTCAAATAAAAAATAACAGAAACAAAAAATCTAGATAAAATAATAATATTAATAAGTAAATTTAGAGAAGAATAATAACAGAATATATGTACCATGATTTGTTCCTCAAACCCCACACAAAAAGAACCGTTGATTAAATGTGGAAAATATATAATAATACAGAGGAGACGATTATATGACCCTAATATTAGAAAATTATAATGTAAAATAAATAAAAAATATGTCATAAAATTAATGATTAAATATGTCCATATTTCACCAATATTAAATGATATCTTTTCCTATGAATAACTAGGTACCTATTGGTACACCACATGATACTCAATGTCCCATTTAAGACTCGTTTGAAGCCCGCTGATATTTGAGTGGAAAGATAATTTTTATTTTCCACTTTTTTCTCATAGAGTATTCATGTGGAAATATTCTAGTTACATTGTGCATTATTAATAATAACCCCTTGTAATTTTCATTTGAAATAACCACAAATTTTCACACCTCAAATTACTATGTTTCCCAAAATCTCTAAACACAAATTTTAAAATCCATATAAAAAATAATTGTTCTCACTCTTTTAAAATAAAGGAATCTATAAATATAACACCATTAAACCTTAAAATCCACTGAGAAATATGAAATATAACTATTATAAAATTAATATGAAAATGGGTCCTCACAAACTCTTTAATAATACTTTTTATCAATGAAAATCTAATAAACATCTCCCTAGAAAACCAAAACCTCCTCCAATAACCAAAAATAAACTAACATATAAAATTCCTTCCAACCAAACAATCCATTATTCTAATAATCGAATCCTATAATAAAAAATACCATTATCTATAATATACACTCATAATGTCGAAATATATTCATCGAAATTTCCCTACATATACTCCACACCAAAAAATTAATTACTATGCCCTATTCATGACATACCAATCTATATCCAAACAAACTAGATATATATATTCATGAAATTATTTCCAAACATATACCTAAAGGTCACCCAAATAAGATCTATAGAAATATAATCCATTATTTTTAAATTTTTGTTCCAATAGATATTTGAAATTTAAATTTTCCTAAATCTATTAAAATATTAGAATTATTGTTTTTAAATAATTTCCACAATTTTAGTTTTTATATTATTATTTTAATTTTAATTTTTTAATTAAAAAACATGGGGAATAAGTTTTTTTCCTTCATTTTTGATAACAATAGTTTTCTCCTTTTAACTAATAATTTTAAATTCATATTTTTAGTATCTCAAAAACCTATTTAAAGAAAACGCATTGACAATAATTTAAGTCACTATAATAGAATAATTAGAATATTTTGTATTCATAAATGAAATTTTCCAAAATATAGACAATACATAAAATGTAATTTATTACATATAGAGCCATATAAGTCTCCCAGAATTCCAGCTTATTTTACATGATATATTACAACCAAATATTTATACATTTCTACGGATCCCATGATCAATATCTCAAAATACCGTGAAACCAATAATTTTCAAATGAATATTAAAAAAACTACAGTATTTCATATCACATACCAAACCATACATTCTCTTATATAAAAAATCCTAGGAAAACTAAACAGTAATGTCACATATTTCTAGGTATGTCCATCTTTCTGTTTTTTTCAACCACATTTAATTTTTTTCATTCAATTACACCTTTTGTGGATAGCTGTTTTTGGTTTTTATGACTCTTAAAGTGTTGAAAATAATGTGTAGGTTATTTATAGGAGGTGAACCTATTTATAATATTAATTCTCAATTCATAATGTGATCTATTTAAGGATAACTCCATGAATATTATTCATGGCCTGAATATTTCTCAGAAACCCTCATGAACATTATTCACTTAATATATTCAATTAAACCCATTAATTTAATTCACCCATCATTTCACACCATAAACATAATTGAACCCATGAATTTCATTTAAATATTAATAAAACACCATAAATTCATTTCAACCCATGAATTTATCTCACCCAAAGAACTAACCCCTTGAATTTCATTCAGAAAATAATAGTCCCCGTGAGATGGAAACTCATGTCATGAATCCATTACACAAGTTAAAATATATATTTTCAGTTTTCTAAAGGATAGATGAAATGTTTTTGGATATGTGATGGAATTAAGTATTTTACATCATGAATTTCCTATTCACGTCATGATATTGAAGCTACTGTCCCTATTTTAAACCATATAGTGGCCAACATTTTAGGAATTTTGTACCCTTATATACTGTATCCTTTATAGTAGTGATTTATAAAAATCCACATGGATCTAGATGTGAGATCATGATGGTCCATGGTTTTTCAAACCTAAAATCTTATGAAAAATCATTTGGTTCTTATTCCTCTTCATTATCATTTATTAATATTATTTTTTAGATCCCTTTTAATGGGATGTTGTAAGTTGATCACTTCTGTGTACATGTAGTTTTTTCATATCCTCATGTATTTTTGTGGTAGGTGGTCTTGAAAAATACTCAATAGAATATTTCAGTTATCAATGTATGTTAAATTACTATGATTAGAAAAGTTATTCCATGTGGACAACCTGTTTAATAATATAATTCATTAATGGATGTTGACCATTTGATAATACATCCCACTGTAACTCATTAGGTCCTTTGGTGCTAAGAATAGTTTTATTCCATCCACAGGGAGAGCATAACAATGATAATGATAATGATACTAATGTTTTGAATTGTGGGTTGGATTAACAATTTAAATTATTTTAATTTCATGATATTATGTGGAAACTAGGATTTTTTTATTGAGATATATTTTCATGGAATAAGATCACTTAATGGGAAAGTAAATTTATTTTGTATAATTTAAAAATCAATGGTAATTTTCTTAGATTAATAGTAATTATATTAATTATTCATTATGGTTTATGATTATATACTTTTTGGGTAGCCATGATTTTTAGATATAGTTGTATTTTATTAACACCTTGGGAAGGCATATAGGGATTTTTCATTGTTATGTCATAATGGTTATATGTCTTGGGTAGGTTGTGCTATAATGTAGAGAGGGATTTTCCTCATTATGTTGTAATACTTATTTGGATTTTCCTAGTCATGTTGTAATTTTTATAGTTATTTTCGTAATTAATATTTACTTTTTATAGATATTATCCTAATTATGCTTCAATGTTTATATAGATCATCCCAGTTATCATGTGATGATTTATGGGCTGCACACTATGAAAGTTATGGAATTAGGTGGCATGTTTTCATGAAATTATTTAAGGAATATGACACGATGATGAATTTGGTTTGTTTAACCCTAAGATTCATTCTAAGGATCAAGGGATATTGTAATATTTTATGCATTGTTATCATTGATTAATAAATTACTATTTGTCGATTTATTTCATGAACATAATATTAAAAAATTATTTTTATAGATATGATGGTGTTATCCCAATTGGTTTTAATCACTCCCTATGAAGGAATCCATTCGGTAAGGAGGAATATTTCTTTGATGTAGGATTGGAAAAGTGGTAGTAAAATTTTCATTGATTTATTTCAAGAAGGGTTGGATCTTAGAGATTGGACCGACATGGGGTTAAGTACTAGAATCTTTTGGATTACTTATTTAAGGATTTTTTTTATTCTATCCATTTTAATTTCATAACACTATTTATTTTCTTGTATCATATCAATATACATTCTTGATATTATGTGATTAATTTGTTTATACATTATTCATATATGGATGTTGGATTTATTTTTCATGTTTAATCTACTATTTCCAATACTTAGTTATTATTTTCGTTGTTATAGAAACTATTTTATATAGGATATATTCTCCCCAATATATTCCATACACTCCTGATATTAGTCATTACCATAAATCACATTGGTTTTCACACATGAGGTCATGTAATCCACCTCACGCGGTGACGTGAGTGAATTATAGGTCAAGGACATTAAAAAGTGGTATTTGAGATAGTTAATTTTTCATTTCTTTACTATTTGGGAATGGATTATAAGACACTACTATGTGATGGGGAATGGAAATGAGATCATCTATGGTAGTAGATAGCCCATGTGTAGGGGAAAATATGAGATTCCAAGGATGAGACTGTTTTTTATGTCATTTTCTTGTAACTCTTGATGTAATTTCATCTTTTGTGATTCACATATTTTGCGATGTTAATATTTTTTGAAATTTTACTTGTCTTCTAGTATGGAAAAAGATGAGTATTCATGTGTCACTATAGACACATGGGAATATATATACTGACATTATTTTTTAGGATAGAGTCAAAACTGTTTCATGTGATATATCTACCCCGATGAACAGTGATATTAAACCCATCATATTCATGATAAATGAAATGTAATAAATTATTTTTTATTCCTTTTCAATTGTTAAAACATGTTTCGATGGAAAATCAGTGAATCGTTCTCTATTATTATCAAATGTTGGGGTTGAACTTTCTCTATATCTAATATTCTAAAGAGTGCATTATTATTTGTAGTGAAAATGTCACCCATTAATCTTTCAATATATTGTTAGGATTTTGGAAGCTAGAATATTAATGAATTTTTTAGTAAATAACTATCTGGAGCACTAAAAAATTAGATGTATAAATATATATAATAAGACTTCCATAGGTTCATCAAATCTAGGATGAGAGTAACATTTTAGATGATAACATTCATTTATATATTGATAAGATAGTTCTGATTGTAGTATCTTCCTTTATTATCTTTATAGGAAGTCCCGTAGATTGCTAAACTTCAGATCTAGTCTCTCTATATAATCTTCAATAATTATGTGACATCCACATATAAGGGGTTTATGTTTGATTACCACATGATCTGTGGACCATCCAAGAATTATTCAAACATTATAGATTATGCCAAGTAACAATATGATTTTTCATAGATGGAAATTGAGAGTAATATCCCAAGACACTACTATCCATAGATGATGTGGGATAAGAAGTGTTGTTATTTCAGGAACATGTCATGGTGATCCATGTGAGTGATGTACTACCCTATACACTTCACTAACCAACAATTTTTTGATCCATCCTTAGTAGCTGATGATGTATCTTAGGAGATTCATTTTCCTAATGTGATTTATAATGAGATAAGGCCACAAGTGAACATATATTGGATGATTATCCACTCAAATGTGATGAATTTGGATATGATAAAAAAATGAGACGTAAAAGAGGTCCCAGGTAGCTGATAATTAGATTTAGTAGGGAAAACCTATATATATATTTTTATAATCAATAACATCCATTAGAAAGGTTATAGCCAGTGAAGTAGTGGGGATAACAGCCAAGGAAGTGGGATGTCATCTATAAATTGTGTTCGACTATAGTTCTTTCGGTGTATAAAATATTTCCAAAAGAACCATCTGTAGCCTTACCCAGTTCTGAAGTTTATTTTATATTGCGGGGTGGGTCATATATAGAAGTATTTTATATTCCCACAGAATAAAAATAGTAGTAGGGGAATAAGACATGAACTTGATTCATGGAGGGACTTTTCTCCCCCTCAAGAGATATGTAATTAAAGATCCACCAAATATTCAGGATGAGGTATGGGTTGTAATACACATTAATAAAACAAAAAATACCAGTTAGAGAGAACAAGTTAGGGGAGTTATAATAAATTCTAGGGAAGAGTGGAATGTAAAATTCATGCTATTATGTCATTTAAAACTAGTATTGATGTTGTACCTTCTAACATCAGAGGTGTGATTATTATTTTTATTAGTCCTTTCTTGTTTTTTTATATATTATCATTTTATTTCTTCTTATCACCTCATTTTTTTAATTTTTTGGTCTAATTTTAGATATCTTGGAAAATTTTATGACCAAAAATACACTTTTGGTAATGTTTTCAAAGCATATAGAACATTTTAACAAATATTCTATATAAATAGGTGGATACTACATTCATTGGGGGTGTTTATTCTGGAAATGGAATGATTCAATTCGATTATTAGTACGTATAGGGTATTTCTTACTGGTCTCATATCGACTACTATTTGAGGTCATTTTCTGTGTATCTCCATTAGGGGGAGCTAAATCCATTTTGGAGAGTGGGATTTTTTATTTTAGTCTTGGGGGGGGGAATTCAATGAAAATTAAACTATCTCATTGGTTAGGTATAAATCGTTTTTCTAGATGATGATTTAATATATTAGGATTCCTCAAATATAGTTTTATACCATTCTTAGGATGTACTTATAGAAGAATTATTTTTCTTACCAGCAATGAAATAGATCATGTTCATAATTGTGTTTTTGTAGAGAGATAAAAAAATTATATCCCACAGATAATAATGAAACCAATATAGCTTCATGAGTTGAAATTTTAGTTATATAACCTAAAATACAATGAATTCTCATGGACTAGTACATATCCTTTGGATTAACATATATTTTCGTCCTAAAAGGATGACAAGAAATAGTTCTTATACGTGTATTTCCATTGATTATTCGATATGGGGTTCTTGAACTAGTATCACATTCTATGTATTTATTATATCTTAAATTATCTAAGTGTATCCATATTTTCCAAGACTGACTTAATGTCATGTTAACATAAATTCAGACTGAAGCTATGTGACATATCTCAGACTAAATTTCATATAATTTTTGTATTTTATGAATTAATGGTGATTCCCTTTGGTTAGAGAATCAAACCATTGGTACTAAAGGATTTGATGAATCTTATCATTCCCTCCTTTATGGATATGTTTTTTGTAGTATTTGTTTCAAATTCTTGGTCTACTTATAATCAGAAAAAGATCATTCCCATCCTCTTGACATCTCCACGAGTGTATTGAGGGAGCATTGAGTTTATTACAATATATCTAAATTTAATTTTTTATTGATAGAGTGGAATTTATGGGACACAATATATTAGTTGTTGGAGTGGGAAAAAACTAGATTATTTTGGAACTATGGAATCCTAAGAGGGAGTGAGTAATAGATTAAATAATCAGATATTTTGGGGTCAAGTAGGTAATAATCAACATTTTAACTATGTAATATCCCATATTTCATCACCCATGTCTGGTATGAATAAAACATTAATGAGGTTGGACTCATCAGAATCATGTGAGAGATATTTTTATGAGCTGAATGGATGATTATCCTTAGCACTAATCTTCCCTATACCTCTATCGTGTATGGAAAAATTCATGTACTATGATGCATATGTATTTGGAAGTATAGATGTTTTGATTCTAGAGGAAATTTTTTTTATTAAAGCTCGTCATATCTAAGACATAATGAGTGGAATTAAATTTCTCATGATCTGGAGTTAGGCTTGTTAGTATAATCCCATAGATATACAAGACCATATCTGATGGGTGCAGTGTTTTTATGTATACACTAATCTGAAGATTCTCAGGTTTATATTTTCATAGTGGTAACGGAAAATTTGGAGAATGGGATGGGATATGTATCTAAAATCTATTGAGTTTGACTTTTCATATACATAGGGTTAACTAAATGTCATTTATAATTAATTGAGTAATAATATGATGAATGTGGAAGCATTGGAGTCTTGGGATGACTGGCAGTTGATGAAAATATTTACGAAAATAAATCTAGACATCTAAGAGTCCTATATATGAGTAGTTATGACTTCATAATCTATTATAAAAATTTATTTAAGATAAATTATAACTAACCAGTTATTTAATTTAGAGGGACTAGCACAGAGGGATGGATTATATAGTGGGGATACACTAGTAGGATGGTCGATTAGTAGTGGAAATGATATTATATTATGTGGATGTGTTTATATTCATATAGGTTTGTGTGAGGTGATGATGTGGTTGTTTCCTAATTCAACATGGGTGGTACATCATTTCTTGAAAAAGATGTATCATGACACCCATATGTAGTACTAGTTCTAGGAATGAAGAATGAAGTAGCATATTTTTCACTGAGATTCATCACATGTCATTAGTTTAAGGTTGGGTATGAGAGAATATCTAGGTAGTTGAAGCTTTTTCCCATTCCAAAATAATTGTGGAATGATGAAACAATGGATTTAAAGATATTATTACCGCAGAAACATTTTATATACTAGGTATTATGGGTGATCAGGTATTTAATGAAATAGGTATCTCAATTTTTTCCTATAAGGGATGCCTTCACCATTAATGATTTTAGTAGTATTTAAATTTGTGGGATAGTTCCAATACATAGTTTTAGGAGGTGTATAATTTCTTATCAAGACCCTAAATTCAAATTGGGTATTTTTTAGGGTCTTAAAAAGGCACTCAAGAAACAAGTCCTTCTGAGTATACTGTATCATCTAGATACATACATCAAAATATAATGGATGACTCGTATTTTGGAGGATAAGTTGGTTTTATGGGTTCTAGATTATAGTGGTTCTTGGGAGTATCACATATAAATATTTGATATTATGTATTATAAAAACAACCACGATATTATACAAATTTATCCTTTAAACAATTTTTATGGAATTAAACTATGTTATACACTTTCCAGGTAATAAATAGTTCTGTCACTTTATATTCTAACTAGTCTCATGCCAAATACAATAGAGAAAATTGAGTTGATCAAAAAAGTTCTTACCGAAAAAATATTGAATAAATAAATCCATACCCATCAAATAAATATTATATAGATTTTTTTTTGTTCATCATGTTTTTATATTGGGATTTCAATGACTTGGGAAACAAAATATCAGGATGTCATAGAATCAAGAACCCATGTTTTGTTGTTCATTATAGTGGGGAGTGTGTGACATGTGGTGTACTATTTTACCCATCCATTATTCTATAGTGACATGAATGTTGTGAATAACATATATAATATTATGAGATAACATCCAAACCTTTATCAAATTATATATTTTAATTATGTTGAGAATAATGTTGATGCATCCCTTGGGGAGCATGGGGACTATATATAGAAACGTAGTGAGAAGAATGTTTGGGGATTGAATGTGACATAATTTTGAGTCAAGTGGAAGAATGGGAATGAAAAATAATATATCGAGGAGAGGGAATATGATATATATAAATAGTGGTATTAAATTTCATAGATACCCCATATTAATTCTTAGAGCATCTCGTGGAAGAGATGTTACATGGTGAGAAGGTTGTATGGCCACATCTTTTGCCCAGGATTGTCCCACATTGAGTTTTTTGTAAAACCATTTTGATTTGGGTTTTTATTCTTATAAACCATGGTTTTAGAGCCTTGGAACAATTTGGTTAGAGTGATTAAGTGTGCGTAAGGAATAGTATATCACATTTAGCTGATGAATGAACTCACTCTTTGAATCCCAAATTCAAAACATGAATTTTTCTAGGTAAACACTATGAATCTCATTCATGACATTAATTGTTATGGGAAGACCCTTAGAATTTTATTCCCACTAAAAATTCAATTCACAACTCAATTTTCTCCATCTCATGAATTAAATTTTCCCTATAGTTTTCATTCACTTCCTGAATGAACCCAGTGAATTCAATTCACCATCTGAATTTCATTCATCCCCTAAATAGACCCAAGGAATATCATTGTGAACATTAATAGACCACAATAAATGAAAATTGACGACTTATATGCATTTAAAAATTTTAAATGAATTTTTTATGTTTTTTTAAAGCATGAGTTTTGGATTTTGTGAAATAAAATAGACTCAATGATTTTATGACATGACCAGCCTTTCCACGTAGTGAGTAATCCATGACAATAATTATGTCAAAAACCCCAAAAACAATGAATTATTATTTTTTTCATACCAATATTATTTTAACCCCTTCTCGAATTTTTTTTAAAAAACCAATAGTTCTGGAAGAGAGACCAAAATAGATCTATGAGTTATAAACATCGGGTTTTAAGGTATGTCTTAGGGTTATTATTCCACTTCATTGTCAATTTTTGAAAAATAATTTGGTTTTCATTAAAGGGAATAGGATTTAAGATCACTACCGTTGATGTGTAGTTTAGTTACCACCTTCTCTTCTTTTGAGGTGGGTGGTATAGAATGATTCCCTGATATATTTTTAAATGATCTTTATATGATCAATGACCTTGGTTTACACTATCACACAGTTTACATGACATGAATAATTGGATAATTCATTGATGGAAGAAAATAGTAGGATTAGACATCCCATTGGAACCAATTGAATTGTGGGCTGCCTTTTTGCCTCTCACGGTGTGATTCTACCAATTAAATTATTAATGATCAAGTAGTTGCTATTTGTAGTTTCTTTATAAAGTGAATTCTCAAATTTTCATGATATTATAACATGGAATGGAATGTAATTTTCGAGTTTTATTAAGTTGTATTAACATGGAATAAATTTTTTATTTGGTAGGTTAATGGATTTTAAATATTTTCTAAATGAAATAAAATTGGATAAATTTAATGGTAATAAGATAAATTAATCATTATGGATTATATTTATATTCATGGGGAATGGAAATGTGTTTTTCTTCTTGACATTACATAGATTGAAACTACAATAATTATTATATGGACCATCCTGGTTATATTTTAATGATCATAAGACATGTCCCAATTATGAAATAATGGTTATAAGGATTGGTGCAATTATATTATAATTATTATAGTTATCTTCAATGTAATGATGTAATGCTTATAGGATATCGACCTTTAAGTTTTAATCCATATATGGATTGTCCTGGTTATTCTATAATTATTATAGGGAATTAATAGGCTATCCTTGGATAATTTATGTGATATAACATAAGAGTGTTACGTAATTGTTTGATTATGTACTATGAAATTATAATAGATATTCAAAATTTCATTGAAGAATGTTTGGTTGACCCCAAGTATCAATCTAGTGCGTTATATTTATCAATTCATTTTATGATCTATATAAATTGATTAACTAGTGACCCTATTTTATCACTTTATTCCCTAGAATAATTATTCATAAAGCCTTTGTATAGATATGTTGGTTTCTACATACAATGTTTTACTCACACCCAATTCATACATTAATTTTTTTGATTGGAAGATTTCAATGATGTAGTTTTGGACAAGGCTAAAGGACATTGTTCTATATTACATTCTAGATAGGTAGCAGCTCAGAGATGGGCCCGATAAGTGTTTTGAGAACATGGTACTTTGGATTATTTATTTGAGTCTATTTAGTCTTTTATCTATAATAATTTTAACACGTAGTTTAGTTACACTTACCATGTAATTACATTATGGTAATATTATATTCGCATTTGATTTATCCTTTATGAGGATATGGAAGATTATTTGATTATTCATGTGATATTATCTATTTATAATCCTTTATTATTATATATTTTATGATATAAACTTTTTATAAATGTATATAACATCCCCCCTATATTTCTTAAACCATCGCTACTATTTGGCATCCTCTGCAATTTGGGGTGGCACATATGTAGTCATGTGAGGGTGTTTTGTGTTGAGGAAGTTACATAAAAACTATTGTGACTCCACATGATAATTATTTTTCCCAAGAAAATGAAATGATAACTCAAATATATTGAAACACATGCTCACCTTGTCATATGAAATGTTAACTAATCTTGATACAAAGGCATTTCTTGTTTCTTTCTAACTTGAAGGTGTGAATCAATAGCCTACAAATCTACTGGGATTTTTGGTTCCATGTGATGATATCTAAGAATCAAATTCATAAAAGATAGAAGACCAAGATCAGAGTCTACAAATAGATACAGTTTATGGTTTATGTGTAGGAACCCAAGTGTCTCATTGATAAATATTACATCTTTTTTAGGAAAATTCATCACACTAAAAAGTTAAATAACCAATGTCTGTATTAGTTTAGTGTTTTGAATTATAGATACACTACCATCATATTTCATCGATAACCTAAATTTTATCCCGCAAAGATCATCACCATACATACTATTCATAAACATATGATAGATACAATCATGATTCATAACATGGGGAATGGAATCATACAAAAGGGTGATATTAGATGCTCAATAATGGTAATTAATGGAAATAATAAACATAAAATGAGTATAAGGGTATGTAAAAATGGGAATAACATATGATATTTATACCTAGGAAATCAATGATCAAAATATTGTGGCTTATAATGAATGTTGGATGTTCATAAGACATGAATCCTAAATAAATAGAAAAATAATCCATGAGAACAGAATATGGGAATAATAAATATAACTATGGCATGCACATAAGTATATAAAATCAAATATGGAGTTGTAAAGGATCAATTCTAAAGATATAATAGTGGAATGGGATCTATACCAAAACCAAAATAGAAGTCATTGTTTAATCACATGACCATTATAATAGATAAATTCACTTATTGATCTAGATTCACTCTCTATTCATGCATTGTCTATCAAATGATATATTTATCATTACCCAATACAAATGAGGGGAATATTCTAACACCCCGAGATTTTATGAAAAATGTTCTTTTCAATTTCATTTATGTCTTGTGTTATACACTACACCAAAAGGAGCTTGCACTACAAGAATCCCTGACTTGGCTAGCATTACACGCAATCACGACCTTCCACGATAGCATATGTTGTACGCAATACAGAGTTTCACTAAACAATGATATGTTATATAAACTAGCCATTATGAATAGTAATACCCACTTTTTGAAATTTTATTTTTCAAAATGGATTTCATTTTTGGATTCGGAATATCGAAATTATCCTAGGTTGAATTTTTGATATTTTTCTGAAAACTTTCAATTTTTAATGAATAGTGAAAACACTGGGTTTCTATTTAAAAACCACCTTTTTATATAAATAATTATATATTTTATTTAAAATTATTTTAGGTCAAAATTGATACATAATAAGTATATAAGTTCAATGTAATTAATTGGAGTCATTTTATAAAAATTTTAGACATATAAAAATTTTATTGAAATTTTCACCGTCTTTTACCCACCTCCTAGGAAAATTTGAAAATTTACACAAAACATAATTTTATCACTTCTGTGAGTGTAATTTCAAAAATCCAAGAGACATGGTTAATATCAAGGAGTAAATATTGTTCAAAAAGATAAAAATAATTTTTGGTGAATAGTAACTTTTTACTTTTATATAGCACGGTTAAAAGTAAATAGGGTAGTTAATGTTAAAAATGATATTATTATTACCCTAAACATGTACTAATACTATTGGATAAGTTTAGTTCGACCGAAAACAATCTTAGGGATAAAATATTACCCTTTAGGTCAACTTGGATTAGATCAGGACATTTATTATTATTTTATTTAAAGAAGAACTAAAATTGTTAAAATCAATGTTTAATAACTAAATAATTTTTAATATAGGCTTATACATGAGATAAATTCAACTATAAATATTCATTAGAAAGATAAAAATATTTCCAACATAATGGTATTATATTTATAATTTTTAGGAATTAACTAATTTAATTTATTTATGACACAATGATGATACAGTAATTACCTTATTAATAAAATATTAACATAATCGATGTTATAAATACACAAATAAATGTAATTTTAGAGTTTTTATGAATTAAAAAAACTTTTTTAGGATAATAGGACAAGTTATTATTGATTTATATAACTTTTTTAGAACTAATAATGATGTTATGATTTTCAAAAAAATCAAGTACCAAATAGTTTCAAAATTGACATAATATAGTCTTTAAAACAAATATTATATTATTAATTGTTATTTTATTCCTAAAAATATAATTTTCGGACAAAGGTCTTATATAAGGTTATATATATTAATATATAACCACTTGGGGTTAGTTTGTATTATAATATTATGTTTATTAACCATATAGATTAAGAAAACCAAAAGACACGGTAAAAGGTAAATTATTTAACATAGAGTAAAGTCTAAATGATAAGGATAAAATAGTAACATAAACTTGTATAAAACCAATTGGGTGAGAGTATGTTGACCCATCCCAACCTTAGCTTAGAAATAAATAAATTTTGATCTATTAGAAACCGAATATGACTTTATTATAAAATAATATTTTATGTTTTCTTAAGGTGCCCCTCTCCTCCCTTATAAAAAGGGCACCCCTTCCCTCTTCTCTTAAAACCCTTTTGAGCCTTTAATCTTGGAAAAATCCTTCAAATTACTCTTCTCAACCTCTCTAGTTATATCATATAGTTTATTTTCTTCTCAAAAGTCCAACTCTAGTGCCCTAAGAAGAAGTTTAAAGGAGGTGCGTCGAAGAAGATGCAATCTCTTCTACCAATTCTTTCATGTTTCCTTCTTCTTGAACTTCTTCTTATTTAGATATTTCATTATAAAGTAATAACATAATAATTAATTATATACTGATCTGTTATTATAAATATTAAACAACCCTATTTCACCTTCTATCCATCCTATGGAAAATGAAATCACCGCGCGTGCATACGTACAGAATACCGTCTCCACGCCGTTGTGTAATCTATTTTTCCACCACCACCTTACTTGGATGGGTATAATGGTGTAAAGAATAACTATATATGGTTATTATAACATAATAATTATTTTAAGATATTATATCATCCACTCCAATTCCATTCAATAAATATGGGAATGATATCATTGCTCGTGCGTACGTACGGATTACCGTCTCGACGACGCGGTGAGATTCATTTCTCATATTAACAAAATCAAGAATGATTATAATGTATATATAATAAGTAATCATGAAATATATGGAATAATAATGCTAATGGATTTATGTATATATATATGTATGTAATCTACTTAATTTCATTTGATTCAATAAGGAAACGAAAATAGCGTTCATGCATACGTACGGCCTACCATCTCCATGAACAATGTATTTCATTTCATTTATATATCTATTATATATATATATACTGAATATATATGATATATACATAATTATTTAAATTCTGGATTTAATTAAATCATTATATAAGTAATAATAATATCAAGAACAAAAATTCCAAACACGTACGATAAATAAAACGATTTTACCCAAAACGATGCTTTAACATGGAATTTACAAAAGAACAGGTAATATAAAGTCATAAGTGAACCATATATGATATAATAACAATTAATACGATTATATAATAATTCAATGACATTATTTAAATCATTATACAGGAAGTTTGGATACGTACGAATCATATCAGACCTAAGGTAAATGATATCTTTTCCAATCTCGTTTTTACCCGAGATTGTTTATTCATAAGTATTTACTAGGGTTATATTTTTCGTCCATGTACATTAAAATGTTTTTCATAAAGTGTTTAATATTATTGCATGTATGTTTAATGTCATGTTTACCCCGATTTGACTTTTACTTTGTGTTATTTATGGAATCATTCTTTTGTTTACCATATGAGGTACTTTTTGACTTTTCCGGAAAAAGTACGAGAATACTGTTTTTTTATCTTATACAGCATGAATGGATTTTTATGGTTTTATAACGACTTATTTCAATGAATATTCCTCTACAAAATTCCATTATTATTTAAAAAATCATTTTCTTTTAAAATTTCATGGCATTTTGCGAACGGAAAATGATTTTGAAGAAGAAATGATATTTTCCTCAATAATTAATTTCAAGTGTTTTATCAAAACCATTTTCCATATAAGATAACCTTTTTCAATATGTGGATGTTTAAAGTATAATTTCTCTATGATTTACATGGTTACACTTTTGTTATGATGAAATGATATCCATTTGTTTTATATGGATTATGTTATGATGGGATGATGTTTATGAAACCCATTTTATTCTTTGGGTTATGATGAAAGATTTATGTTTATGTTGTGGCACAAGTAAGAATGATTCCCTTATGATATGGGTGGGACCTATATCTCCCTCCAATCCATTTGGTAAAGATTAATATCTCATGAGATAGACATGGAGTGAATGGTAGGTTAATCCAGTTAAGTGTTACAGGACTGAAATGAGGAGTGAACTCGATTCAGAAAGGGACTTTGTCCACTAAGATGGTCTTAGAAGCAATCCCTTGGCTACTATTGAAATCATATCATGTGCATAATGTTTTTCCACAATTACAAGTTTTATTTTCAAGCTACTTTATCAGGACTGATGTTCCATTTTGATATATTCCTTAAGTAATTCCAATATTTATGTCTTTTCTCAAGATTTTGATGTTTAGATTTTATGTTCAAGTTTTTGCATTAAAATGTTTATTGATGGTTTTGTGTTCTCTATTTTTATCCTTTCTGAGCATTTGAGCTCACCCTTTTTATGTTTTCTTTTCCCCAAGATATAACGAATGGTTTTAGGTATGAAAAAAAAGGAATGATCTTTATGGGAGATGTTGAAGATCTTTCACCACGATTAGAAGATTTTGTTCCGAGTTTCAATGACACTAAACTATTACGGTCCTTCGGTGTTTGTTTTCGTTATGTATTAATTATTCCCCCAAATTAATTTAATGTCCATGTACGTCAAGTTTGGGGTCTCTACAGTTGGTATTAGAGGTTCGGTGTAGTCAAACATTGGAAACTAGGATGTGAGAACATTAGCGAGATCCCTAGATATATTTCTATGGTATGTCTAGGGATGTCCCTAAGGTTAAGTATAATTATAGGTTATAGTTCTATAATTACGGTAACGATATTAGTGTTAATCCCGAGATGTTAAATATTGAATTTACTCCCCCTTGATTATGATTTTTGCATCTCACACTATTCTTTTTGGGTTTTATAAAATGCCTGGAAATAGGAAGATTCACGATAATGGAGGATATGATGGACAATGGAATGATATTATTCATGAGAAACCAAATGAAACAGGATTTGGAAGTCCAAACATCATTATAATGCCTAATCAGTAATCTCATAATATAATAAATAATCTCAACTTTGGTAAGTTTCCCGACTCACCTAATAAGATAATATGGAGTTTCATGATGGTCATAGAGGAATGAAATTTCAATTTTCCTCATGTAAATCATGTGGGAAGAGGCATGAGGGAGAATGTTTCAAAGGAACTGGAAGATGCTTTGGGTGTGGAAAAGAAGGACACAAAGCTAGTAATTGTAAAGGAAAAGGTTCAGTTAACACCATGGACAAGGATAATGGTATTTCTAAGACATCAACAATGCTTAAGTGTTTTAAATGTGGAATGTACAAGCATTATGCAAACCAACGCCCTAAGGTAAAATCTCATTGTCACAAACCAGCCTGGGTAGGGTCGACCCGAGCCGGTCCGCGGCAAGTCCCGAGGGGTGTTCCCGACCCCCACGAGATGGAAACAAGTGTTGGGCATCAAAATTTAACTATTGGGAACGATCTGGCCCAAGAGAAAAAGATAACCAGTCAAATAAAGACTGACAATATGAGAAAAGACTAGCAGCGGAAAGAAAATAAAAGTACATACCTCCTTATGAACTATTAGGTCACCACCCAAGTCAAGACCATGTTTCTCCAACATTGAGCAGCTGAACTAGGAACATGTACGAGAAACTGAACCTGCAACTAGAAATATATAATAGGTGTGAGCATCGAGATGCTCAGTATGGATTCCAAGAATAAACCACTGAATCCAACAATTCTTTTTTCCATAATAGTCCACTAACACATGTTGGAAATAAAGATATAAATGTATGGTTTTCACATTTTAAAATATGCAACATGTTTTTCTCATTTAAAAAAACCCAACACATTCTACACACCATTTCTGAAAAAAAAAATTACTCGCCATTTTATAAATGAAATCCAAAACAAAAAATACCAAACCTGGGCTAGAGTAAAACAAGTAAAAGTGTAACTGAAGATAAACCAATGAAATGAAAATTACTCAAGCAATGTATGTAATCCAGTAACCATGGGTGATACTAAACATCCCTAGAAGACCCCTGGGCGTACTCAGTTTCAGAACCACCTGCCGGTATTTGGTGAAGCTCTTAAGTCTATAATCAACTGGCCTCCCTAACTGACCAATCTAGTGGCAAAGACCACGTGGCCTAACAAAAAATCTAGGGGGTACCAACCCGTCTAATTGGGGTTGGTCAGCAACCATCACTTGATCATCTAAAACATTCCCAAGAACCCATCATGGTTATAATAATACTGTGTAAGTAGGAAGGCCCTTGCACACGTGACTCATCTCACCACACCTGCCTACCCCAAACACGGACGCTTCCTATATGTTCGTCCATGAATGGTTGCCCTAGATATGAGCACCCCATATACTTATATATATGCATACATGTCAAATATACAAAGTTCCAACCGGGCCGTCACATCACTAGATTATCAAAACCACTTTATCAAACACTTGAAGTTGTAAATTGGGCCTCTCGTTTTACATAATCAAATTCCTTTATGAAAACATTGCACAAGCTCTTCTAAAATGACTCTAGACACCACTTTTGTATTTAAAAAGCCAAATGGGCATATACTCGTGGATTTATTTTCAAACCAATTTAAAGAACCACACGTAGAGGCCCACATCATTTTGAAAAGAAGAACCGCTTATAAAACCAAGGATTCGAGAAAAATACCAATTTAAAGAGACGACAAAACATTTCTAAAAAAACACTAAGATCCACAAAACAAACCAAAAAAGGACAAAAAAGTTCCATAAAATGTTTCTACTAGAAAACACCACTCAATATGTCCAACAATACCATTTGCAGATAAAGGCAGTTAGTTCCAACCAAGTTGGCAAGGTATAAAAAAAATGCATAAATTAAGAATCATCCAAATATTCATTTTTGATCAAACCTTTCAACGGGAAAAACACAGTCATAAGTTAACTATAAGAAAATAGAGGTACGAAACATAATCTAAGATTTAATTAGGAGAACACAACATTAAATGGATTAAAACTGTGAGCAAGGGCATGGAAACACCTACACATAACTAAGGGACTATTTCATAGCAGTTTTTAACACTTTTAAATATCGAATAAACACTAAAATGAATAAACTATCATGATGATAAGGGTGAAAATAAAATCTATAAATCAAATGAAATCATGCAAGTGCCTTTGTAATGAATCGGAAATAGAGAAAATATGGAAATTCCTACCTCGAACAAATTTCACATCATGCTTTCTAACTCAAGCAGCAGCTCGTTCGCATGTGCACACTTCCATATATATATATATATATATATATATATCCTTACATTTGTGCATGTGTTCCCCACGCCATAAGGGAACATGCACACAGGAGATATATTTATCTATACATATCCATACCTGGAAATATGCATGCGCACCTTCGAAACCAACCGAAACTCCCTATGATAGATCCCCGAGACTCAAAAACACCACAAATCCCTAAAATAAAACTAATCCAAACAAAGCAATCTAGATAAAAATAAAACTCACCCTACAAAAAAACACAACGTTCACAAGTAAAACCCATGTCACACTTTAACATTTTTTTAAAAATAAAACTAAGGGAAACACCCCCAAAGTCACATCGATTTACATTAATATAAACATAATTAAAAAATCACACCAAAGACTAATTTTAACCACTTTCATCAATGCCAAAACATAACAAGAAAGACAATACAAGAATACCATAAGGACTTGAACTACATTTTAAAAATTATTAAAGAAATATTTGGAACATAAACAAGCATATAATTGTAGACGCATGAAGACGTAAACCAGAAACTAACTCAAAACATTTTTTTAACAACATCAAAAATATTTTAGAACACTATAGTATGATAATTAAGGGCATAACGAAGCTGTGAAACCAAACAATGAGCATAAAACTATACCTTGGATGTCCGCGGAGGACCGAAATTGATCCAATCCACTTCTCCTTTGGAGGAGGATGTTGGAACATTAAAGAACTAGACCCGAGGAGGTCATTGGGTGCCCTATTCAATAAATAACACAATAATCGCATGATATCCCAAACTTATGGTTCCGATTGGATCCAAATCGGGTACCAAAATAGAAACAAATCACCAACATGATGAAGGAGAAGGGGTCTAGGGACCATACCTTGCTGAATCCTTGCACCAACATGAAGAAATCGGAAGAAAGGTCACGGAATGAGGGAGATCCGAGGAAGGGTGTCATGCGCCATAGAAACTCAGTCAAGGGCCCATGCACGCCTAATGCAGGTCACCGTGAAGAGGAGGTTGCGACCTTGATAAGCTCCAGCCATGGGGTGCTGTAGGGAGGCCCGGCGGTAGAGACCTGTCATGCCAAAGGGGGGTCACGAGGGGTTGTGTGATGCTATAATTAGGTGGGAAATGTTAGAGGTGTGGAATTGGAATTGGGGGAGAGGATAGATATGTGGAGAAATAAAAAAAGAGAGGGGTAAAGTGATGAGTATTGGGGGGGAGAGGAGACGTGTGTGGGGATAAAAAAAGAAAAAAAATGTAGCATGAATGGAATAAGGGTGGGGGATGATGTGCATGAGGGAAGAAAAAAATGGGGGTAGCGTGATTGGTATGAGAGAGAAAAAAAAGTAGGTTAAAAATCTTACAAAAAATAATAATAACAAAAGTTTAAAATAAAATAAAAATAATGAGGATAATAATAATAATAATGGTAAATAAATAAACTAAAACCAAATAAAAAATAACAATATTAATTATTATTACAATCAAAACATTTATAATAATAAAACCATTTAAAAATATAAACACACAGATATATATATATATATATGTACATATATAGACATATATACCTATATATAAACATATATAAACACATATATATATATATATATCTCTACACATATAAACATATATACACATATAAACATATATATATATATATAAAGTTAAAACATAAACATATACACACATATTTATTTATTTATTTGTCCGCTCAACCAACTAATTTAATAACATTAATACTGGATGACTATGTGGTATTCGCGCACCGTATGGTACCCAAGCGGACTGCAAGTGGGCTTCACATACCCAATTGGAAAGCACGTTCCCAAGCAGACTGCGCATATTAAACGTATAGTTTTCGCGCACTATCCCAAACCATGAACTCATCCCAACATTAAAATTTTAAACCAGGACTCACCCGCACATACTCAAAATCACCCAACGCCAAGAGAAATAATATAAATAAAATGACTAAAAAATGGGTGTGACAGTTCTCTCCACCACAAACACTTTCTGCCCCCAGGAAGTCACCAAGCCAACAGTTAGCATTACTCAAGTCTATGCCCAGGTAGAACCAGAAGAAACTGAGAGGCTTGGGGTTACCATTACCAACCCAAGTCACACCCGGCCAACTCGAGTACAATCATTGTCCGAGGTTGAGGGGAGAACACTGGAGGGTTCTCCCCACCATATAAATTTACTAACACGGAGACCTTGAAACTCGAACACACCATCCCTGGGGGAAATGCGGGAACTCCCCAAACTTAACTCATCCCAACTTCTCAATGCTAACGGTACAACACCACCACTAGGATTAAAAATATTCTAGAAAAAACTGGCACACTGAGACACCGAGAGGGAGGAATTCCCTACAAAACTCAAACATAATAAATTAAAAGCCACAGAGAGGCATCCATCCTAATAAAGAGCCCCAAAACGACACCCATTAATTATGTAGAACCAAACATCCCCCTAAGGTACGTAGCTGAGACCATCCCCAATATAAAAACAAGTTCATTTAGTCACAAACCTGATGCCTTTCAAATAATATGAAAAATTTAGAAACTACACCAAGAGAAAATGAGGCCACTTGGATTGTAGTAGAACAAGCTTATCGCGCAACCTAAACAAGGATGAGCTCACAATGACAACAAGAATTGAACAAGAAAACATTGGATGTTTCTCTTAAGAAGGATGAATACATGGACCTCACCAAGGTTCCACACACTCTCGGCAATTCCTGACTGTGCGCGAGCTTCACCTCTAGACCTATGGTTGGGGATCCGATGGCTGAAGCATCTTATGCCTCACAGTCAGCCATTTGCATCCTCCAGTCCCCAACTTCTTATCCTCAATGATTCAAACACCCACGACAGTGGCACGTTTTCAAAGAGATGCAAGATGGTGGCTTAGAATGCCCAAATAAGCTACACTAGTGGCACATAAGAGAATAATTAGACAACATGGAAGTCGGCATCGACGAAGATACTGTCTTGGCGACAGGTTCCTCTGACATGCACTCCATTCCAGATGGGGAACCCTCACTAGAGAAAATTACCATCAAAAACACCCCAAACATAAATGAAGGTGATAAATTACATCTTTACTAGTCCAAAACTGGACCATCAAATAAACCTGAGATGGTACAAACCCTAACAACCCAGGGAGTTCCCAACAACCTGAAGACCCACTCTAATTCCACAACCACAGGACTGCCCCTCACGGGCTTTGATTACTTTGATCGATAGGCAACATGCAAAAAGAAATGAAAACTGGGAATGGATCATTAGCAAACTTAGCAACATTTATGGGCAACATACTCAAAACAACATGAAAAACACCACTGAAGTCGGCATCTAGCCAAAACTCAATCAAATTAATAGCCCGATCCAAGGGAAACAAACTCATATGCTAATCTTATACAAATATAAGTAAAAATTTATTTTCCCAAAACCATCATTTCTTTTAAATTTGAAAACTCACATATGCCCCCTTATGGACTATCAGATGTGTGTTCACCAAATCCCGACTACATCGCTCACGGACAAGTGCTCCCACACCCTCTCTGCACATATCGATGCACATGTGATCCTCCATAATGAATACCATGGTTCGAACACTTCTTTCCCTTATCGAATCCAAACAAGAAATAAAATTTTCCATATCGAAACACTCCCACTTTAAAAATTATGTTTTCCAATTTCAAAACAATTTAAAAGAATCAATTTTACATTTTAAAATCTCTTGAATTTTTAACACACACTGACATCAACCGAGATCAAAACGAAACACAATCAAAAAAAACCACCAGAATGAGGGACTAGTGCATATACCTAACCTGGAGACATGGTGGTGAGTGATGACCCATGTAAGGAATTACACTAAGAGGGCCTTAAACCGGGCACTTGGACTCCACATGGGTCACCAACCCAGGTGAGGCCGCAACGTGAACCAATTAACCCCCATTGTCATCCCTCAATCCCAAAACAACAAAGGACAAACGATTCAAATCCTGGACTACCCATGGTAACTCAGGTCTCTTTGCGAGCTGTGGTGATCAAGAACCAACCTGTAACTTGCCTCCTAAGTCCCGACAGTCCTAATCTCCTTCTACCAGACACCCCAAATTACAAAGGCCTCCTATGATACCATTTTGTCACGAACCAGCCTGGGTAGGGTCGACCCGAGCTGGTTCGCGACATGTCCTGAGGGGCATTCCTGATCCCCATGGGATAGCAAGAAGTGTCGGGCATCAAAATTTAACTATTGGGAAAGATTTATACCAAGTGAAAATGATAACCAATCAAATAAATATAGATGATATGATAAAAGACTAGAAGCAGAAAGAAAATAAAAGTACATACCTCCTTCTGACCTCTTAGGTCACCACCCAACTCATGACCACGCTGCTCCAACATTGAGTAGCTAAACCAGGAACATGTACGAGAAACAGAACCTGCAACTGGAAGGATATAATAGGCATGAGCACTGAGATTCTCTGTAGGGATTCCAAGAGTAAACCACTATATCCAACAATTTGCGTTTCCAAAATAGTCCACTAACAGAAGTTTGAAATACAGATATAAAAGTATGGTTTTAACATTTTAAAATATGAAACATGTTTTTCTCATTTTAAAAAAAACCCAACACATGCTACTCACCATTTCTGGAAAGAAAATCACTCGCCATTTTATAAATGAAATCCAAAACAGAAAATACCAAAACTGGGCTAGAGTAAAACAAGTAAAAGTGCAATTGAAGATAAACCAATGCAATGCAAAGTAAACAAGAAATGTAAGTAATCCAGTAACCATGGGTGATCCTAAACAGCCCTAGAAGACCACTGGGCGTACTCACTTTCAGAACCACCTGCCGGCATATGGTGAAGCTCTTAAGTCTTTAACCAACTGGCTGCCCTAACTTACCAGTCAAGTGGCAAAGCCCACCTGGCCTAACAACAAATCTAGGGGGTACCGACCTGTCTAATCGGGGTTGGTCAGAAACTATCACTTGATCATCTAAAATATGCCTAGGAACCCATGGTGGTTATAATAATACATTGTACGTAGGAAGGCCCTCACACGCATGACTTATCTCACCGCACTTGCCTACCCCAAACATGGACGCTTCCTATACGTTCGCCCATGAATGGTTACCCAAGATAGGAGTGCCCCATATAGTTATATATATATATATACATGTCAAATATACAAATTCCCAACCAGGACATCACATCACTTTATTATAAAAACCACTTTATCAAACACTTGAAGTTGTAAATTGGGCATCTCATTTTACATAATCAAATGCCTTTATGAAAACATTGCACAAGATCTTCTAAAACGACTCTAGACACCACTTTTTTATTTAAAAAGTCAAATGGGAATATACTCATGGATTTATTTTCAAACCAATTTAAAGAACCGTACACAGAGGCCCACATCATTTTGAAAAAAAAAGAACCAATTATAAAACCAAGTATTCGAGAAAAATACCAATTTAAAGAGATGTGAAAACATTTATACAAAAACACCAAGTTCCACAAAACTAACCAACACAGGACAAAAAAGTTCCATAAAATGTTTCTACTAGCAAACACTACTCAATAAGTCCAACAATACCATTTGCAGATAAAGGCAGTTAGTTCCAACCAAGTTGTTAAGGTAAAAAAATGCATAAATAAAGATGAATCCAAAAAATCATTTTTGATCAAACCATTCAATAGGAAAAACATAGTCATAAGTTAACTATAAACAAAATAGAGGTGCGAAACATAATCTTAGATTTAATTAAGATAACACAACATTAAATGGATTAAAACTGGGAGCAAGGGCATGGAAACACCTACACATAACTAAGGGACTATATCAATAAAGATTTTAACACTTTTAACCATAGAATAAACACTACAATGAATAAACTATCAGGATGAAAAGGGTGAAAATAACATCTATAAATCAAATGAAATCATGCAACTGCCTTTGGAAAGCTTCGAAAATAGAGAAAAGATGGAAATGCCTACCTCGAACAAATGTCACGTCAAGCTTTCTAACTCATATAGAATCTCGCTCCCATGTTCGCACTTCCATATATATATATATATATATATATATATATATCCTTACACTGATTCACATGCTCCCCGCCCCATGAGGTAACACGCAGACAGGAGATATATATATCTATACATATCCATACCTGGTAATATGTGTGTGCACCTTCGAATCCAACTGCAACTCCCTACGATAGATCCTCGAGACTCAAAAACACCACAAATACCAAACATAAAATTAATCCAAACAAAGCAATTAAGATATAAATCATACCCACCCTACAAAAAACACAATGTTCACAAGTAAAACACATTTCACACTTTAACATTTTTTTTCAAATAACACTAAGGGAAACACCCCAAAAATCACATCAATTTACATAAACATAAACATAATTAAACAATCACACCAAAGACTAATTTTAACCAATTTCATCAATAACAAAACATCACAAAAAAACTATACAAGGATACCATAAGGACTTGAATTACATTATAAAAATTATTAATGAAAGATGTGGAACATAAACAAGCATATCATCACAGATGCATGAAGACGTAAACCAGAAACTAACTCAAAACATATTTTTAACAACTTCAAAAATATTTAAGAACACTATAGTAGTAGAATTAAGGTCATAACAATGCTGTGAAACCAAACAGAGGGCATAAAACTATACCTTGGATGTCTGCGGCAGACCGAAATTGTTCCAATCCACTTCTCCTTTGGTAAAGGATGTTGGAACACACAAGAACTAGGCCCGATGAGTTCTTCGCATACCGTATTCAATAAAGAACACAAAAATCACATGATATCCCAAACTTATGGTTCTGATTGGATCAAAATCGGGTACCAAAATAGAAACAAATTGCCAACGCGATGAAGGAGAAGGTGTCTAGAGACCATACCTCGCTGAATCCTTGCACCACCACGAAGAAATAGGAAGAAAGGTCAAGTAATGAGGCAGATCTGAGGAAGTGTGTCGCGCGCCATAGAAACTCAGTCAAGGGACAGTGCGCGCCTACTGCAGGTCACCGTGAATAGGAGGTTGTGACCTTGATAAGCTCCGACCATGAAGCGCTGTAGGGTGGCCTGGATGTGGAGACCTGTCACGCCAAAGGGGGGTCATGAGGGGTTGTACGAAGTTGCAATTAGGGGAGAAATGTGAGAGATACGTGATTGGAATTGGGGGAGAGGATAGATGCGTGGAGAAATAAAAAAAAGAGAGGGGTATCATGATGAGTATTGGGGGGAGAGGAGAGGTGTGTGGGGATAAAAAAAAGAATAAAAACAAATGTAGCGTGAATGGAATAAGGGGGGGTGGGAGATGTGCGTGAGGGAAGAAAAAAATGTGTATTGTGTGATTGGTATGAGAGAGAAAAAATAGGTTAAAAATATCAAAAAAATAATAATAACAAAAGTTTAAAATAAAATAAAAATAATAAGGATAATAATATTAGTAATGGTAAATAAATAAACTAAAACCGAACCAATAATAATAATAATAATAATCAAAACATTTATAATAATAAAACCATTTAAAAATATAAACACACACACATATATATATATACATATATAGACATATATACCTATATATAAACATATATAAACACATATATATATATCTATACACATATAAACATATATACACATATAAATATATATATATATAACGTTAAAAAATAAAAATATATACACATATATTTATTTATTTATTTTTCTGCTCAACCAACTAATTTAATAACATTAAAACCGGATGACCGTGCGGTATTCGCGCACCGTACGGTACCCAAGCAGACTGCAAGCGGGCTGCACGTACCCAAGTGGAAAGCACGTGCCCAAGAGGACTATGTATCTTAAACGTAAAGTGTTCTCACACTATCCTAAACCATAAACTCATCCCAACATTAAAATTTTAACCCGGGAATCACCCGTACTTACGCAAAATCACCTGACGCCAAGAGAAATAAAATAAATAAAATGACTAAAAAAATTGGTGTGACACTCATAAAGAGAATCAACATGGTCATATGGGTAGTATTTATGTGGATGATGATGAAGAGACTACAAATGATATATGAGATGGAAGAAATGATGTAGCCCAGTCAGTGGTTTAAGAAGGTAGTGTAATGATTGTATGTTTTTCCAGAATAATGTATGGTACTATGGAATAAAGAAAAATATAAGGATTGTTAAACTGTTTACTTTGCTTGAGTTTTGAATGTATATGTTGAATGGTACCGGTAACCATGAATGGTTATTCAGATATTTTTTTAAAGAATATGATATGCGCATAATGAAGGGATAATGAGAACATGAAATGTCCTCATGACTGATATCATGGTTTGAGTATATAGAAATTTTTGGATTTTGGTATGTGGAAAGCGTTAACTTTAGACAGCATTCATGTTTTCACTAAGGTTCAATGGGTATTCATTTTTCAAGAGAATACATGATTAAGGTATTCACATCTTTAGAATGTGACCAACAAGATATGTCTTATGATATATGGGTGATAAATGATGGTATTCACGTGCTTGTTATGTGACCTTTCAAGTAATCATTTTTTCTTTATACTATGAGATTGGAGAGATGTATTTTGGATAAGCCTAAAGATTGGAATGGATTATGTGGGCCATCAAATAGTATTTTTTAAGGATAGAACGTTTTGTTATAATAGTATTGCTTTAGAAAAAGGTCAACCCATAGGACGGGCGACAACCCGTCACGTCGAACAAGGCTGTGGGAATCGAACCCACAACCGAAGTGCGATAGGCCTTTATTTCCTACCACTGGCCTACAAGAATGTCCTTGGTTAGTAGAAACTAGTTTTATTAAGCTGTATTATAGATGAAGTATATGTCCATTTTTGGAATCATATACTATTAACCTCACCATAGATGGACTTATGTATATTTGATAACTTTTGCTAACCTTTTGTTTGAGACATATAGAATGACCCATCATTCTATCACATGATTTTCTAACAGCTCACGAATGAAATATTCAACTTTATTTCTTTAAAAGATGAAGTGTAAATTGTTCAAAGAACTAACAACGGTGAGATTATACCTAAATAAATTAATTATTTCTTCTAATTCAAATTCTTCAACTTTAGGGAAATGATCTTGAAAACCAAAAATGTTGTCATAGTTCCCTTATATCTGATGAATCAGATGGTACGTTAGATGATCATAAATTTATGGATTTGTGATTGTTGGCTTTTTCATAGCCATGTTCTCTACCACTCTCCATCAGAACATGATGGTTAAATTTCTCTTCCATATCCATATTTTCACAAATGTTCTTCTACGTGGAAACCCAGTGATTAGTAAATTTGGGTAACCACTACGTTTCATAATTTAGTTTTTAAAGATAAGTTTTGGTATTCATTTTTACGATGTGGGTTTCTATTAAAACTTTCTAGTAGTAAACCATTTACAACCCCGATGAATTTTGAGGGTGAAATTCCTTTTATGGGGGGTAGAAAGTAACACCCAGAGATTTTATGAAAAATGTTCTTTTTAATTTCATTGATGTCTTGTGTTGTACACTACACAAAAAGGAGCTTTCACTACATGCATCCCTAACTTGGCTTGCATTACACGAAATCGTGACCTTCTACTATAGCATATGTTGTACGCAATACCAAGTTTCACTAAACAACGATATGTTATTTAAACTAGCCATTATGAATAGTAATACCCACTTTTTGAAATTTTATTTTTCAAAATGGACTTCATTTTTGGATTCGGAATATCGAAATTATCCTAGGGTGAATTTTTTGTATTTTTCTGAAAACTATCAATTTTTGATGAATAGTGAAAACACTAGGTTACTATTTAAAAAACGACTTTCTATATAAATAATTATTTATTTTTTTAAATTTATTTTAGGTAAAAATTGATACATAATACCTATATAAGTTCAATGTAATTCATTGGAGTCATTTTATAATAAGTTTAGACATATAAAAATTTTATTGAACTTTTCACCGTCTTTTACCCACCTTCTATGAGAATTTGAAAATTTACAAAAAACATAATTTTACCGCTTCTGTGAGTGGAATTTCAAAAATCCGAGAGACATGTTTAATATCAAGGAGTAAATTTTTTTTCAATAAGATAAAAATAGTTTTTGTGAATAGTAACGTTTTTACTTTTATTTACCACGGTTAAAATTAAATAGAGCAATTAAGGGTAAAAATGATATTATTACTACCCTAAACATGTCTTAATTATATTGGATAAGTGTATTTAGACCAAAAAAACCCTTAGGGATAAAATATTACCCTTTAGGTCCACTTATATTAGATTTGGGCATTTCTTATTATTTTATTTAAAGAAGAATTAAAATAGTTAAAATCAAAGTTTAATAACTAAACAATTATTAATATAGGGTTATAAATAAGCTAAATTCGACTATAAATATTAATTAGAAATCTAAATATATTTCCTACATAATGGTATTTTTTTTAATTTTTTTACATTAAATAATTTAATTTATTTAAGAAAAAATGATGATGTAGTAATTACTTTATTAATGAAATAATAACATAATTGTTGTTATAAATACCCAAATAAATGTAATATTAGACTTTTTATGAATTACACTACTTTAATAGGTTAATATGACATATTATAATTTATTTAATTAACTTTTTTTGAACAAATAATTTTGTTATGATTTTAAAAAAAATCATGTACCAAATAGTGTCAAAATTGACATAAAATAGTTTTCATAAAAAATATTATTTTATAAAATGTTATTTTATTCCAAAAAATCTAAGGTCCGGCCAAATGGCTTATATAAGGTTATATATATTAATAATAAACCACTTGGGGTTCATTTATCTTGTTATAGTATGTTTATTAACCATATAGTGTTAGAAAACAAAAAGACACGGTAAAAGTCAAATTATTGAACTTAGAGTTAAATCTAAATGATAAGGATAAAATAGTAACCTAAACATGTCTAAAACCTACCTTTTAGAGGTTTTCGCCCCATCCCCACCTTATCTTATAAATAAATCAATTTTGATCTATTAAAAAGAGAATATGAATTTATTACAAAATAATATTTTATGTTTTCCTAAGGTGCCCCTCTCCTCCCTTATAAAAAGGGCACCCCTTCCCTCTTATCTTCACATTATTTTTATCCTTGAAGCTCAGAAAACCCTGAAAATTACTCTTATAAACCTTTCTAGTTATATCATAGAGGTTCTGGGCTTCTCAAAAGACCAACTCTTATGCCCTAAGAAGCAGTTTATAGGAGGTGCGTCGAAAAGAGGTAATCTCTTCTATCGATTCTTTCAAGTTTCCTTCTTCTTCAACTTCTTCTTCTTTAGCTATTTAATTATAAAGTAATAACATAAGTATTAAATATATAATTATATGTTATTATAAATATGAAACATCCCTATTTCACCTTATATCCATCCTATGGAAAATGAAATCACTGCATGTGCGTACGTACGGAATACCATCTCCATGTCGTGGTGTTATCTGTTTTTCCACCACCACCTTAGTTGGATGCATGTAATGGTGTAAATAATGACTATATATGGTTATTATAACATCATAATGATTCAAAGATCTTATATCATCCATGAAAATTCCATTGAATAAATATGGGAACGATATCATCGCTGTTGCATACGTACGTATTACCGTCTTCACGACGCTATGAGATTCATTTTTCATTTCAGCAATTCAAGAATGATTATAAAGTATATATAATATATAATCATGAAATATATGGAATAATAATGATACTATATTTATTTATATATATATGTATTTCATCTACTTAATTTCATTCCATTCAATAAGGAAACAAAAACAGCGTTCATGCGTACGTACGGCCTATCGTCCCCATGAACGGTGTATTTGATTTCATTTATCTATATATTATATATATATACTGAATATATATGATATATACATAATTATTTTAAATTTTTATTTAATATAACCCTGATATAAGTAATAAAAATATCAATAACAACATGTCCAAACACGTACGATAAATAAAACGATTTTACCCAAAACGATGCTTTAACATGGAATTTACAAAATAACGGGTAATATAAAGTCATAAGTGAACCATATATGATATAATAACAATTAATATGATTCTATAATAAGTCAATGACATTATTTAAATCATTATCCAGATGTTTCGGATATGTACGAAGCATATCAGACCTATGGTAAGGGGTATCTTTTCCAATCTCATTTTTACCTAAGATTGTTTATTCGTAAGTATTTACTGGGGTTATATTTTTCATCCATGTCCACTAAAATGTTTTCCATAAAGTCTTTAATATTCTTCCATGAATTTTTAATTTCATGTTTACCCCGCTTTGACTTTTAATTTGCGTTATGTAAGGAATAATTCTTTTGTTTACCATACTAGGTACTTTTGGACTTTTCCGGAAAATGTATGAGAAGATTTTTTTTTAACTTATACGGTGTGAATGGATTTTTGAAGTTTTATAACGACTTATTTAAATGAATATTCCCCCAAAAAAATTCATGATTATGTTAAAATAAATACCTTTCTTTTAAAATTTCATGGTATTTTGAGAAAAGAAAATGATTTTGAAGAAGAAAGGTTATTTTCCTGAATAATTCATTTCAAGTGTTTTATCAAAACCATTTTCCATCTAAGATAACATTATTCCATATGTGAATGTTTCAACTATAATGTCTCTATGACATATATGGTTCCACTTTTCTTATGGTTAAATGATATCCTTTTTTTATATGGATTATGTTATGATGGGTTGATGTTTATGAAACCCATTTTTTTGGGTTATGATGAAAGATTTATGTTTATGTTGTGGAACAAGTAAAAATGATTTCATTATGAGATGTGTGGGACCTATATCTCCATCTAATTCATTGGGTAAGGATTTATATCTCATGATATAGACATAGATCGAAAGGTATGTTAATCCGGTTCAGTGTTACTAGACTGAAACAAGGAGTGAACTCGATTCAGAAAGGGACTTTGTCCACTAAGATGGTATTGGCAGCAATGTCTTGGCTCATATGAAAATCATATCATGTGATAAATGTTTTTCCACAATTAAATGTTTTATTTTAATTTTATTTTATTAGGATTGATGTTCCATTATGATATATGCCTTACGTACTTCCAAGATTTATGTCATTGCTCAAGATTTTGATGTTTAGATTTTATATTCATGTTTTTGCATTAAAATGTTTATACATTGTTTTATGATCTCTATTTTTACCCTTACTGAGCATTTGAGATCACCCATTTTATGTTATCTTTTCCCCGGGATAAAAAGAAAGGTTTTAGGTATGAAAAAATGTGATGATATTTGTGGGATATGTTGAATATCTTTCACCATGATTAGAAGATTCTGTTACGAGTTTCCAAAGACACTAAACTATTACCATCCTTCGGTGTTTGTTATTGTTATGTATTAATTATTCCGCCAAAGTAATGTAATGACCAGTACGTCATGTTTGGGGTCTCTAAATATATAATTATCAAAAAATCTCATAATGAAAATCATTCTTATGAGATCCATTTGATCATAAAAAAATTATCATTTCATAACCCATAAAATAAAATGGGATTCCTAAAAATTTCATCAAATCCTAACATGTGGAAAGAATATTGGATTCATATTCATTTCATTATATAATTTATGAAAACCCCATGAAAAGAATCAGTATTCAAATGGTTTTGTCATTTAATAACCTTTGGAAGAGAATATTATTTTAAAAACATCTTTGAATTATAAAAATAATTCATTTAGATAATGAAAATAAATATAATCCTTAGATTATCTCTCTAGTAAAACATAAATAGCATCAAAGGATGTAATCATAGAAATAAAATGATCTTTTAAATATCCAATGGATCATTTATCAAGGAAAATAAATTTTATTTAGAAATATAGAGACCTCGTCCCCAATAGCTCAGATTCAGTTGTTACGTTATTACATCAGAAGTAGATACAAGGAATCCCATATTAATAGACAAGAATAGTTTAGTGGTATTGTTAAAATAGATGAATACATTATTACAATATTAAATTGGAAATCCATAATTAAAACATATTCCTTTTTGTGAATAACAGTATTCCCTCGAGCATATCCTTTCATAAAAATCATTGTACACTTGATGGTTTCTTGAAAAAAAACATATGAAATTGGTGAGATCCAATGCTCAGTAAGGGTATGTGTACAATAAAAGATATCACAAATAAACAAGTAATAACAAATATTATGAGGTAAATAAATGTAACATATTCTATTTAATCAATTACATGATCATAATATGATAGGAAGAAATGATGATAAAATAATTCCATATAAAATATCACATTATCATGAAACATAAACATGGATATTATAACTCATCAAAGAAATAACATGCAATATAATTAATTAATTAATTATTATGGATTGAATAATGTTGTAAAGCTGAAAAATATAATCGGGAATCATTCTAATACATCGAAGACCATTGAGGCTTCATGCCGACATCTAATATTATATACATTGTTACATCATTTAATACCATTGACTTTGTGAAGATATCTTACATTATCGACTTCTTGGTGAGCTCTAATACCATATAAATTGTACTAAGAACTAATAACATCAACATGTTTTGACATTAATTACTATTGACTTCATTCTGACATCTCATATCATTGAATTTATGCTGAAATCTAATACTGTTGTCTTCGTGCTGACATCTAATAAAGATGACATTAAGATAAAATCATGTAAAGTGTTAATGTATCATCAAATACCATATCTAGTTTGTATCATGCAACCTAATGATGCATAGAGAGGATATATTGGTCCACTACAATAACTTACTTTGTAGAATTAAATCCTTATCTAGTTAAATAATACAATATAATCCACATTCCTTAATAAAATCAATAATTGTTTGAATGTGAATAACTAGTAATACTAAATATCAAAACCTTCCCATATAAAAGGGATCATAAATCGTCCAAATATTTTTCTTTAATCATATCATTAAATAATTTCCAAAAATTAAGATAAAAATAAATAGGATACTAACATAAATGAAAATAAATTAAATATATAACTAGAATATTTATTAACAAAAATTCCATTTTAAAAATGATTTATAAAAACTAAATCATAAAAATATTATAATGAAATAATTTTATATAAAAAGAACAATTTAAAATTGGAAAGGTGGATTCCAATAATTATGTTGTTATGATGATGGGAAATTTTTTCAAGGAATATATAATTAATAAATATTCCTTTCAAACATTAATAAGAAAAGTCATTAACTACATTGTTTGTAAAACTGTAATAATATTCCGTTTCATTTTTTTTAATATATTCAACGGGGTAAAATTTACTTTTAAAATTCATTTTATAATAGTGAAAATATTTTAAAAAATATATTTATAAATCTTTGACCTAGAAAATAAATATTTTTTAGCTGAGACTTAAAAATAATCCATCTCAGAAAATCATGAGATTGTGAAATAAACCCCTATAAGTTTAGTATCATCTAAAAATTAATCCCCATGGAATAAATAAATTAAAATAAATTTATAAATAACATTAATAGAAATATATTAATGATATCATATATAAAAAGATATTTATATTCCCTAAAAAATATAAATATGTGTTTCATATGGAATATATCCCATTGAATTAAATGTGATATGAGAAACCCTTGCAACTTTGTAATCAGTTGAATCGAATGAACTATGACTGAATGAAATTTTATAAAACAATAACTATATTTAAAAGAAATAAATTCATAATATTAAATTTCTATGGTAAATTAAATACACATTCTAATGGAATAGAGGTTCATAACAACAAAATATGCCTCAATAAAAGATAATTGACATGAAGTACCTTACCTCATGTTTGAATTTTATAAAACATGTTAAAAATAATGTATAATGGTTTTAAACAAATTAATAAATTTTTAAATAACCATATTCATATTTATGTAATCCTATATTATTCTTTTATAACATCTTACAAGCTATTTATTAATAATATTTTATTATTTTCACTATTTTGTGTGTTAATTGCTTTATTTTACCACACATGTTTTGTAATGGAAGTCCCCATACTCATTCATATGATATATAGACATGATATTTAGGATGATATTAATGCTATTAATATCATATTTATTCATTAGATACATTTTTTCAATCATTATTAAAAGGTTTGTATATGAAATGAATCGCATTGCTTCGTGGGGATGGTAAGTTCAATGTACACCTGAGAGATGATATCCTTTATAAATGGTTGAAATGATATGTTTGTGGATTATATAATAAAATTATAGATAGTAATTAATTTAATAGTTTTCATATATATAAATTATTTACATCATTATAACCATCCGCGTAATTTGGTGATGAAAAACGAATTGCATCGCTACATGGAGACAATAAGCCATACATGCACTCATGAGATGTATTATTTCCTAGTATGGTCAAAAGGATGAATATTCTTTTATTATAAACATTATAATATCTAACTATATATATTATACAATATATATTAATTTAGGATTAAAAAATATAGAGAGATATCATATAAGAAGAAATAAACTTGAAAGGGTAGGCAAAGAAGGTTACTTCTTCTTTAACAGTATTCCATTAGATCTCTAATTAGAATATTTTGGGTCATTATATATGAAATAAATTAACCTTTAAATCATGGAAAATGATTTAAATAATATAAAAGGAAATGTTTTATAATAGTAATATCAATTAATGTGGTGTAGATAAGTAAAGGAATAACTGACCTTTAATAATAAGGTTCAAAGTTACTTTGGGAATTTATCAATATATTAAAATATAATAAGTCTATAATAGATAAAAATGAATAAAAATGGCATATAAATTTACATTTGATTAAATTTTAAACTATATCTTATCCCCTCTATAATAATTTATGTTATTTATGATTTCTAAAATTTTTAATAAAATATTATATTCATAAAATATTATTATTGGAAATTATGACATTATTCATTTATTTAAAATTGAGAAAGTGAATATAAAAATATATCATCGAACCAAAATTTTTAATATATCCCTAATATGTCATATTAATCTATAAAATTCTTGGATAACTTAAATCAGCTCCAAATATATTAATTGTTACATATTCATTACATTTTTTCATTAATTGAATAATTATTACATCCTAGTTATGTAAGGATTCAAGGTGACTATTTTTCTCTAAAAATTAAAAATACATTACCATGAATTATATAAATCATTTATATTTCAAATTAATTTTCATATGAAATCATTTCCAATAGATTATCTAATATTAAAATTATTATAGTTATAAAAAAATGAATGTGACATATTTGATGTCATGAACCATCTCGGGATTCCATCCAATACAACCCTTATCCTGGTCTGAGACAAGGCCCAAATGATGTTCATGATCCCCATGAGATGGAAACAATTTCCAACCCTTAGAAAAACACATTGGTTATTATTTTTTCCCAATCCAACTTGGATACCTCAACCAAACATAACACATTGAAAAACTAATAACTGAACATCAATAAACATACAATATGATCCAAATACAAAAACCACAAAAAATATAGAACCAAATAAAAAACTAAGATCAAAACATGATGAAATGATCTCCATGTGACATATTTGTCACCACCTAAAATAATACCCACCTACTATAAAGGTGAAACAAAACTATAAACCTGAACCTAAAAAACACCTTGGGTCTACCGACATAGAGTGGAAGAATTGGAGTGGTAGCTAAAATAGATTTGTATATAATCACCATTGTGTCTATGGATTTTCATTCCAAAAATAGTCCAAAAACAATTGTTTAAAATATATTCTAAAAATATTATTTTAATAATTTTAAAATAAAAAAAAAAGATTTCCACAAGTTCCCTTTTCAATGTCACACAGAAGGCATTTTTTTCAAAATGGTTTCAGTTTCCAAAACCTTTTTCAAAATCCAAAGTCTAAAATGAAAATCCTAACAAGATAACCAAAAAGATATATTTTTAAAAGTAAAATTATCCAAATAGGATAGAACAACTTTAAAATCCAATAACCAACATGATGAAGAATTAAACAAAATAAAAAGATAATAGATCATGAGAAGTTCTTAAAAACCCCTATAGGAAATCCATGGATGTACTCAGTTTGGACTCACCTGTTGGCATATGTTGTAGCTCTATAGTCAATAATTAATTTCCTACATTAAAATAGAAAATTCAGGGGCACGTACCACCTATCCACATAATGTCATGGGGGTACCCTCCCATCTAATCATGGTTGATTAGAAACCATAACTAAACCCACTATATGAAACTGAATAATCCCCATGTAGTAACAATAGGTTATGGAAACAGATGTCATAGAAATCATAATCCACATCATCCACATTCACGATCCATTAGATGGGATCACATCTCAAGGACTAGTGGAATCAATACCAATGATGTTTTTGTACATGATCCACTAGAAGGGGACACATCAAAAGGTCTAGTGGCCTTAAAATGAAATCCATGAATCACAACATATACATGAAATAAAATTTCAATAAAAATAACTTTTATTTGATAATTGAAGCTCACACGGAACCCACATTTTCCATAAGTACAACCAATTTTCAAATCATTTTAAAAATACCAATTGGGCCTTCATGATACTCGAATTTTTAATACACTTTCCAAAACATAATAGGATTCCCACCGGGCCCATACATCACATGTGTTCAAAAAACAATTTCTAAAAACCTCACAATGTTCCAATCACATGTTCACATCACATCACACCAAAACCAAAATTTTAAGTGGAAAAAAAGTTCCAATAGCGCCTTTATCTTTTACAAAAAAAATATATTCACAAATTTATTTCCACACCATTATCCACCATCAACCGAAAATACCACTTTCATATACACAATCCCATCTGGGACTTTACAACAGTTAGAAACCAAGTTGTATATCAAAATACAATTTGGTCCTTTCTTCCAATAATTCTAAGAAACATGTCTCATAATTAGAAACCATAAATATTTCTAAGGAACACATTTGACACCACATTTTTAATTCACATGAATCACCACCAAACCATTTCTAGATCAAGGAAAAAAAATAAAAAATGATTATTAATCTAAAGTGCCATTTTCATTAGAATTTCATTTTACTCATGTACATCGTGCACCCATGGATGAAAAAACATCCAATGAATTTCTTTGTGTGTCTATGAAATCACCCAAAAACAATTTACACGAAAAATAACATTCATTTTCATTAAACCCAACAAATATTCCAAATCATAAGAACCCAAGAAATAATTTATACCCTAGATGGATATTTCCATGAATTTTCCCACAAATCATAAAAAACTAAAAGGGAATACCAATAAGACATCATAAACAACTCAAAATTCAAAACTAGATACAATGATATCACCTAGTACAAAAGTCACAAAAAGTTCCCAATTTCATTTTTTAGGAAAAAATGCAGTTCGTCAAACATCTTGCACGCATTTAAATAAAAGTAGAATTTAATAAACCCTTCAAAAAACTATTTCACGCACATTTTCCATTATAAAATATTCATATAAATTTATACTATCACATCATATGCATGGTTATAATATTTTTAAATCATTAAAAGAAATATCAAGCATTAATGGAATATTCGGGGAAGGAAATGGAAAGAACCACCAACATCCACAACGATAGTACATAAGAAATATTTGGGATAAGGAAGTACCAAGATTAATGGATAGTACACAACAACTATTTTACAAGGAAAACATCCCAAACATAAACACTAACACATAGTGTCCTAAAAGACATAATTCCCCCAATAAAAAACAAAAACCAGCAGATAACGTGAAGAAGATGAGGAAATTGAAAACAAATTCAAGGATTGTAACCTTAGATCCATCATGAAGTTTCAATGATTGATGTAGTTAAAGGGATAAGTGTTTTGAGGCCCCCATTAAATGTCTTAATCTAATGGGTGAAGAAAATTTCAAATTGGGTATAAAACAACATATGAGGAAAAGATGAATTTCACAATTTTAATGACCTAGAAAACACTCATCGTTTTCCTTAACAGTTTGGTAAACTATAAAAAAACCTTTACCCTCGACTAGAAAAAAGGGGAACCCCGCATGGTTTGGATGCACAATTTCCCATACTTTGTGGGAACTATGAAAAATACAACTTCCAGAAACACAAATCTTCTCTCAGGGTTTCTTTATCGTTTCCCAAAATGCACACAAGCCATGCAACATTCGCAAGACACCTATCACAAATCTTTACATTTTCCTAGTTGAGGGAATATAGTTCCACCAACCATGAAAAAACTATAGAACACTCTATTCCAATACCAAAATTACCTTTTTTTCAAGAACTCCCCCGAAGGCTCCTGAAAATCAAAAGGTCAAACCGAGACTATACTCAAACCTCATTCAAAGTATCTAATATCAAGGAATGAATAAAATAATATAATTCCCATGGTCGGGGTGTGAAAATTACCCTCCCCCAAACTCTTTATGCCTCTATAATGTCACTCATCCAGATGATTACCATAACATGATCCTAAGACAAAATAAATTCGAACAAAACCATGAACATTGGGGTCCATTTTTTCATCACAAGTCACACCCAACCACTTACAGTGGAAACCATAAAATAATGAAAAATTGAAGAACATTATAGGGTTATGTCCATGATAAGAACCTAACTAACATAATGGAATGACATCAGATTGATTCAATGTGGGATCCCCCAACATGAAAAACCCAGCCTCACAAAAAAGAAAACTCATGGAAGCTATCCAGAACAGGAAATGAATAGAACTACAATTAATCATTTCCACAGAATCCAACAATATCCCAATGAACAAAACCGGAAACCATTACCCATCCATAAAATGATAATAACACACAAGATATAATAATGAATCTATGAATTTCATTTTAAGGGGCACCACTAATATAATTCCAAAAGAAACAAACCACAATGTTTCTTACAACAATGTAGAAATTTCAATAGTAATGAAACTTCAACAAATAACATCACTCATATCAAATATAATGATGGAGAAAAAATCTAGGAAATGGTTCCCCACACCCCAGATAATTCATGAATGTGAGAAAATCTTCACTCAAGGGCCTAGGATCGGAGACTGAATTTCTAAAGCATTTTGTTCTGTATATTCAAGATATGACATACTTAGATCAATATTTATTCTTTTGAAAATGATTAATGTATATTTTCTACAAATTAACAAAATATCCACATTGATGCCGAGTCTTTGGATGTTTATGAGAAGACACATTTTGATTTTCAAACTAAATTCACTGAAAACATACAGGTTAATGGTCTGATGAATGAAAGTCTAGAACCAATGAAAGATTATTATTAGAATTAGGTTCTTCTAGCACACACATCTTTCTATATGGAGAACCATCATGAATAATAAGAGATGTTGGATTCAAAATTGAAATTACTCTAGAAACAAAATCATCTTAAAATGATTTATCATCTGACCCCTTGAAATGATGATCCTTATTAGAGAGGGTTATCTCTATGATATTTTTATGAAGACCTCACAATAAAGAATGATATTTCGATTGATTTTTTGATTCTATATATGGAGATGAAGATATAATCTGTTTAATGGGGAAACATAAGACTTTACTATCCATTGGACTTACTGAATACTCATGAGCTCTTCCACATTCTTCATCATCACCTCTTTAGAAACAAACCATTAGATAGAAGTGGACCAATACACCTCCCATTTAATCCCTAAATTCATAGATGAAATATAAATCACCTCCCACTGATCCTAATTGTGACTTCCTGGACTTGGATTCCACTTTATAGGTTCCCTGAGTTCGGTGGGCCACATGGCCTCAAGCGCAACTCCACTAACACTAGAGGCTGCTGGCTAGCATCAAGGTCCTCGGCTATGCTTTTTGGGAGAGTATATCCTCATTACCTATGTTTAGTGTAGTGGGTTAATTTAACCATAGGTAAATATAGGAATAAATATATGTAAACAGAAGGCATGGTGGAAAATAGTGACAATAGTAAAAATAGATGAAACACCTGTAATAACATTCAACAAATGATAATATGACATGTACTAAAACAATAAAAACCATGGATACAATCAATTAGGAATATCATTTCCCATAAAAGTTTAATGTTAATAAAATTTTACCCTAATCATAATGGGATCCA
The DNA here is from genome assembly GCA_963277665.1 of Viscum album. Classification (NCBI taxonomy): domain Eukaryota; kingdom Viridiplantae; phylum Streptophyta; class Magnoliopsida; order Santalales; family Viscaceae; genus Viscum; species Viscum album. The sequence continues at coordinate 2,020,836,873 of OY728121.1, read as the reverse complement.
CCTCGGTCATTTGCAATCAATATACATAATAAATATCAATCAATAAAGTGTTTGGAGCCCGATGATTCCCTTTTTCACCACATGCTACCATGTAATCTTCCCCTGGTACCAAACGGTGGCCAGAGACTATGGGATATAAATCTCAGTGTCCCACCATCAATGGTTTCTATAACATTGGGGATTTATAATGGAAATGTAATACTATGAAAGAATTCATATACAATGTAATGAAATAAAATGTAACTAAATAACCAAGTAACTGATTCGACCCTCAAATGGTGTTTGAACTTGTATCTAATTATTTTTAATTATGTAATTACCAATTTTATATTGATAGGTATCTTGAGGAATAACACACACTGACATCACCATGTTATAGTTTATATAGTTAGGGTTCCAATATGTATCAAATAAACCATGATTACTGATATTTAAAAATGATGTTCTATGGTAATAACCATGGAAACATAGTTCTCACGGATCACCGAATCTATAGTAACAGTATCCTGGCTAAGGGTAAGAGTGTAATCCAAGAGTGTAGTCCAAGTCATTCCATAATGAGATGCCTACCAGGTCTATGGTGATTGAACAAGGTAAAATGGGGCTAAGCATTGACTGGTGCCAATGGGCATTAATAAGGGAACCTACTTATCAATACAGGATCCCGAATGTGTATTCAAAGAATCTTGTAATGATATTGAAGGGATCCAAGTTTTGTATCCATGGAATCATGAATAACTACATGAGTGATCCTATGATTTTTTACTAAGAATCCATGAACAGGTAAGGATCATGATATAGGTGGGTATCAACCTATGCAAGTTGTATACTTGAATTAAAATGGGGTACATGAGTGCTCATGGAATTACCTAATTAGAATACATGGTGAGAATGAGTCAGGACAATCATATTTGATTATGATTTCATTTAATATTTCATTTTGTTCAAGCCTTTCCTTTAATTATTTTGATAAGGTCAAGTATCATGAAATCTTTTTATCATGACATTTTGTTCAAGACTTTCCTTTCATTAGTATTCTATGTAAAAGTAGCTTGAAACCATTCATTTAATCTAGTAAAGGCATATTACATAATTTACGGTTCTTACCTCTTCCTTAAATTAATGTTGCAAGGGGTGCTATGAATATGAAACCAATTAATCATTAACATTTAATTATCAATATGAATCAGTTACCTTAGGCGGGTCATGTGGTACGCATACATAGATATTTCCACTATTAAATTAATAATATTAATCAATAAAAATTATATAGAAACAATTAACCCTTATAGTGGTCAATATAAGGCACACCCGAACGGTGGCTCAAATTTTTCAAAACATGAATAAAAAATATGACATAAACTTCGACAAGGGAAGTATAGAGTTGTGGTTATAAACACCAAAAATAAATCATGTATTTGGAAATAGAATAAATATAATCTTATCACCAGTATAAACATGGAATATTAATTCCATATATGGCACCTGATGAAATCAGTGGGGCCCATACGACTAAAATAAAATTAATGAACATTAGGGATGATTTATAGAACATCCACCTTAGGATTGTGTTATCATTCTCCTCAGGTATTATCTCTAGACTTGGATCAGATTGGAGTAGATCTAAAAAAGCTAAAATGTGTGTATCCCGATATCTTGGTCGAGAGAAATAGAGGAAGAGAATGGCTCAATGGTACATGAGTACAGAACGTTGTTCATCCAACACAAAAACGGAATCTTGATTAGTTATTGGATGAAGGAGAAATATTGATTCAAAGGATATATTAAAAAAACCAATATTTAGAGATAAATAGGTTATTACAACATACACTATGATTAGGGAAGGTGGTGTTAGGATAAATAGATGCTTAAAAGAAATTTGGGCATTTTACCATAAATAATAATCTGTACATGTCTAGTCTGCATGGTTACCTTGGCAGAAGCGGTGCTTGCATAGTTAGGCCACATGACTATACACCAACCGTGCAAGGTAGCACCATTCAAAAAAACACAGTCTGTATAGTTTTCTAAACTACGTAGAATTCTGGAATAGTTTACACTAAACTGTGGGCCATGCCTATTTTCCCCAAAAGATGGGTTCTGGGCTTTGAAAATGTCATGGACACCCCTAAGACCCTTTCTAACCTCTTAGGCATCCATATTTTGTCAATGTAATGTATTTCCCAAATATGAAAGGATCCATACCAGAATAAAATATGATATTCTTCGAATCTTTTCCCTTAATGGAGTTCGTCCTTGAGTTCACCTTCCATGGTTGAAGAATCATTATCTGAGTACTACTATGGACATTGGGAATGTATATCAGCTTCCCCCTGTCATATATAATCCTATACTCGGGAGTGCAACCATATAACCCATACTAATGGGACATACAGGCCTCTGAGATCCTTTGTTCCCGGGTCGATGATGCGTAATAGATACTCCTCAAAGGTATCATCATCATCTAACACAAATTCATTGGGATCGAAAGTATGATATGGGTGATCATGATAATGGTGAAGCTGTGAAACATGAATGTTTTTGTGCATGTCCTAGTACCTCTGATGTCGTAGCAACTTATATTATACCATCCTGAATCTCTCTTCAATATTAAAATGCCCTATGAAACAAGACGAAATATTTCCCAAATATTGTTACTGTCAATTCCCATGCCTAGGTGAAACCCAGATAAAAACATGATCCGAAACAATGAACTCAGGAGGTCATTGAAAATGATCCACTGATGATTTTTATCTAGACTTAAAAGTATTTATATATATTATAATCCTCTAAACTCCCTTCAATGTCTCTTGAACGAGACATGGACATTGTAGGGCTACCACACCCACCTCTAACTGGCATAGAGGTGAAGGACATGGCCCACCATATAAGGCCTTAAAAGGATCCATCTCAATGATCTCCTGAAAGAAATTATTATAGGATAAAACGATGAGGGGAATATGCCACACCCATGAGCTACCAAAATCAAGGACACATTATTGGATCATATCATCTAAAACATGTATCGTCCGTTCAAATTGTCCACCAGTCTTAGGGTGAAAAGATGTGCTCAAAAGAACATGGGTTCCTAGAGCCTTGTGCAATACCTTCCATAAATATGATGTGAAAAGATAATCCCTATATAAAAAGATAGTATGTGGATACCTATGTTGTCGTATGATCTCACAAACATACAGTCTTCCCATCGAATCAACTGAGAATTTCCCATGAATAGGAATTAAGTGGTATGATTTTTTTAGTCATTCACTAACTACCTAGATAAAATCTCTACCCATTGACGACCAAGTTAAGATGACTAAAAATTCTATAGAAACATCTTCCTATTTCCATTCTAGAACTATAAGCGACTGTAAAAATCCATCAACTATCTAGTTCTCCACATTCACCTCCTGATAGGGGGAACACCTAGAGATAAATCCTATTATCAAACATTTCATACCAAGTCACCAATACTGACATAACATATCTCAATACATCAACAAGGTTCCTGGATAAACATCCCACTAAGAAGCATGGTACAGTCTCCTCAACTGCTATCTAAAATTTTTAGGAACCCAAAAACATCAATGTAGACACAAGAAATTGTATCTATCCACATACCAATCCAGAGGTGGGTTATCTACTGATATAATCTCATGGAGAACCAAGCCATGATGATATAGAAATTTTGTACTCTTCACCTTCTGATGGAGGGAAAAGGAAACTATCAAGGGTGGGGGGTAAGACTTGTCATTACTATCATGTAAATCTTGATACAGATCAAAAAATAGGGCCATTAACATTGATTAATTTATGGCTTCCAGTATGGCTTATTCTTACGTTTTCCAACTCAGTGCATCTATAACCACATTTCCCTTACCAGGCATATAGTCCAGAACAAAATCTAAGTATTAAATATATTAAACACATCTCCACTATCTAAAGTTCATGTCATGTAGTGAAATGATATATTTTGATGGCTCTTATGGTCATTATATGCCACAAAATGATCACTCAAAAGATAGTATCTCTATTAACATAAGGTCTGTAAAATATATTCTAACACTTGGTCGTGTTTTGGTTAATTTCCATCATGAGTCCTTAGATTCCAATATCTATACACAACAACTCTATCCTCCTTAATTAGTACTTCTCCAAGTCTAATGTCTTATGCCTCACTGAATATTGTATAACATTTTCCAGTATCTAGAATAAATAGAATGGGTGTAGAGATCGGCCTCTGTTTTAGCTCCCGAAAGGCTTTCTCACACTCTTCTAACCATGCGAACTTGAAACCCTTCATTGTAATACTAGTATGAGGTGATGAAAGAAGAGTGATTCCTCAAATGAAACTCTTGAAATATCCATCCAACCCTATGTAACTCGGTATATCAAACAGTTTCTTATTCTGATGCTAGAAAATAACAACACTACCATTTTCAGGTTCGATAGAAACTCCAAATTCTATGATAATATGACCTAGGAAGTAAAATTTTCTGATCCAAAAGAGGCACTTAACATGCATGGAAAAAACCTATTGTTATATCTGTGTACATAGAATGATATAAATATTTTTGGCATGGTTTGTACGAGTGTGAGAGTACAACAATATGACATCCACAAATATAATGTCAAAAGAGCCAAAATAGTGATAGAAAACTCTATTAATCAATTCCATGAAAATGGAATGAATGTTCATGAGACATAATGACATAAAAAGGTACTCATATAGACCACATCTTCTATGGAAAGCTATAAGATATATGTCTAATGGTATAACTCGCACATGATGATAACCCGATTTCAGGTAAATCTTATAGAAGCAATTTTATCCTCAGAGATGGTCAAAGTGTTAATATATTCATGGAAGTGGATATCGGTTCCTGACCATAAGCTACTTCATCCTTTTTTAATATACACATAGACATAAGGTTCTATCCACATTCTTGGTGAACATCATGGGTGGACCCCAAGAGGATGTTCTGGATAATATAAAACCATTGGCCTCTAAATCCTCTAACAACTGCTTGAGATCCTGAAGCTCTGTAGGTTCTATCCTATATGGAGGAATGGACATAGTAGTTTCTCCATGAAAAGGCTAGATTGTAAAATGAACCTCTCCCTAAGGTGGTAAGATAGAATTTTTTTTGGAAATACATCCCTGAACGGATCCACTAATGGAGGGTAATCACATGAACATAAACCCCAATCATCTATGATAAGATTTGAAATCTGGGTGGTCACTAAACTAGGCACATGATGATATGGTCCCTCTATACCTACTTGTACATCCCACTCACCCTAATGTAGATAACTGCAACACACATGTGATGTAAAAGATTCATTATTGAAATAGTAGTATACAAAATCATCAATGTGAACCAACCAATCAATCATAAGTGTGACATCAAAGCCCTAAATCTTGGGAATAAAAAGGTTACATATGAAAATTAATCTTAATACCTATAGGGGATAGTCCCTACAGTATAATGTAAACTCTTTTTTTACCACTAATAATGTATCTATATTCATTACATCATTGTCAAATTGTATCTCCATTCTAAGAATATTCACGATAGATACCAAGATACAAGAGGTGGTTCCTGAGGTGGAACTCCTAGAGGTAAGAGTGGCGGATCAAGGACCACCATTTCAAGAGCATGGTCATTAGCCTTATCTTGGCATATGGTAAGATTATTTCATGGAGTAATTGGTCTAGAATATCCAGGAACATTCCTTAGAACAAGATTTAGAAGAAAGATAGCATCACTAGATGAAGCTGAACGTAAAACAACTCCTAACCCATGGCATACTACCCTATCTTCCCGCTTAGATAGCTAGGTATTAGTAAGTGATCAATTATAAGATTCATTTCATTTTACATTATGTCACCAGGTTCACTACGTTACCTTTCATTAGCATTTAATGGTTGGATAAGGTTGTGAAACCAATTCATTTTATATTTCAGGTTTCACATTATAATGGATAAACATTTCCAATGAATCAGTTCTCATACATGTATCATCCTAAATGAAAACTATTTATTTATAATATAATGAATTGACAGTGTAAAATACTTATCCTAACCCAACAGGTCCCATACACCTTGTAACGACCAAAACATTCCTTAATGGAAAACCATCTTGATCAAATTAAATGTCTCATTATTTAAAATGATTTTTGAACTTATTTGGTTATTTATTTGGATTTTTAAAATACCGTCAATAAATTTTATTGTTGCTAATATATTCATTGATTATTGATCACATGATTAGTGTCAATATAGTGCAATAACAAATCTGATTTACTCAGACAACAGAAGAGATGGCCTCATCCAGTAGACTTTCCCCATACGAAGACCATTTGTTGGAGCTTAGAAAATAGGTGGCGTCATTGGGATTCTCTCTTGACAAATCCCATGCTGATCTTGAACACATTAATCTTGACTGGAACCAACTACGGGATAAAAGGAAGTTAATTGAGATTACCATCCAATCGATGTTATCCGAGCTACCCCATGAGTCTGTCGCCATCGCACACCTTACCCTTAAGTCTTATGTGGGTTTTATAATGGGTTATGTAATAAGACCCTATCACTATGACAATGTACATTATTTTTGTATAAATAAGGGGCATTCATTTTATTATTGTTACTTTGTATATAGTTTTTGAAGAAGAAATAGTAATTTTAGTTAATATTCAGCTAAGAAATCTATTTTAATTAATTAATAAATTTTCTAATTAAATATTATTTTAATATTATTCTAATTAAATTAATTATTATTAAATATAAATGATCATATAATTTTATGAGTGAAATTGTTATTTTTATTATGGTTTGAAAGTCATTTTTTTTCAAAACCCATAAATTTTTGTTAAATGTCGGTTTTTATTTTATAAGAAAAAATTCACATATTTAGAAAATATATTTAAATAAAATGAATATTATTTTTTGAATCTTGATGTTGAAATTATCCAATAGTGAATTTTTTATAATTTCCTGATACATTCGAATATTTAGGTAAAAAATAAATACCGTTTAAAAGTATAATGTGTTTTCTGACATCATAATGTCTCAATAGTGATGTAATAAAATACTATAAATGATATGTTCGGCCAATATATGTTTTACCATTGAAATAAGGTGATTTTAGGTTTTTTATTTATTTTACAAAGCATTAGTGGACCCTCCAGGACTAATAAAACATTTTGTCTTTTTGAATTGTTTTGCTTGAGAGTGTGACTAAACTCCACATAAGCACACTAAATATGTTAAAAAGTTTGGCCATTGGACTTATAAAATATTTTTTTCTACGCCCCTTTGGAAAAAACCATGGCTTGGTTTGTGGTATTTATTAGTTTAATGTGCGGTGACCCAAACCTAAACAATAAAGAATTCCCTCTCCTTTTTATATAAACCCACCCAAGCTCCTGCTTCCTCTTCCCTAAAAGCCTTTGGATTTTGAACAACCACTACCCTCCTCTCTTTAGAATCCTCCCAAGTTACCCCATGCTCCCAAGAAGCCTCTCTCAAGCCATTCCCAAGCCTTTGGGATCACACTTCCAAGTACGGGGTTTCCTCTTTTCACATTTGTGTATCAATATTTTTATGTTGTTATACCCTTTTAATTTCAATTAAAAAAGTTGGTGTATGATTTCACACCTCCCCCATATGTCCCTCATTATTTTTGAAATGATGAGTGACCTCTTTATCTCTCTTTAATGTCATCTGTGTACACCTGTTACCATGCTGAAATTCCGTAAGGAATCCTCTCTCCCCATTTACATTCAAGAAATTCTTTTGTATTGTGAATATATATTCCATTACATATGTTTTACATGTATCTATATTAAACCATTACTTTCCATTTCATGTACATATGATGATATACCCATTTCTATCTCATCAACCATTTTTATAAATTCTTATGTCATACCGTTATGCTACCGAAATTTCACTGCGATTTTCAACACCAATTCCATTGTGTAGTGAATACCATGCCCATTTCCCCATCAAGGTTATTCCACTTTATGAACATTTACTTATTTATTATATTTTTTCATGTATGAATTCCACATTTCCATTATCATGGATGAAATTATGAGGTTTACTGAATCCATGTTATATGATCCATGTGGCACATTTATTCATGAAGTGAAATGTTTAAGAAGAGTGTGCTCTGATAGCGCTGCAATGCCTTGGGTAAAGATTAGTATCATGATACATCAAGTGAAATCAGGGTTTACTCATTCTCATAAAATTGAAATGAGGATTTACTCATGCTCCATGTGCAATGAGGCTTGTTTCATGGTAAATTCATGTTAAATGTTGTTTCCACATTTCCATATTAAGATTATCATGATTTATCATGCCTTTATGTTAATATTTGTATTGTTATCCATTGATATGTCTATTGTCTAACATGTAATATTTTACTAATGTTATTCCATGTTTATTCGAATATTGGGCTTTATAGCACACACTTTTATTCATGCATGTCCTCAGGTTATCCTATACAATGCTATGTATGATGGAATGTAGTGGTCATGCAAAGGAACTTTTCAATAAATATGTTCTATTTCATATTCTAAGTTGTTATGTAAATATCCTAAGCCCCAAAGACAATATAACTCCTGGTCTTCTATGTTTTATCAAGTGTTGTTTGTGTAATAAATCATGTTTAAGTGTGTAATAAAAAGCAGGATCGTCATAGCTAGAATCAAAGGATAGGTTTAGTTATTTATGGGATTATGATTAGAAAACCCTAGTGAATACATAGAGTCAAGAATAAGTATAATAAAAATATCTCTGAGTATTGTTGAGTATTGATTAAGTGGTTCATCAATAAAATAAATCCCTATCTGGATATGAGTAGGTAGAGGTGACTCTCGCACAAGTGTATCCTAGGGGTAAAACCTGAAAACACCGCTTTGATCTAGACTCGAATAAGAACTGGTGCACGAAAATGGGCCTTACTGCACTCTTGGTTTCAACAGTCCCAGAAGATATGCTTTGGTAAATTCACAAGCATTGTATGAACCGTTATTAAGTAAAAAAAATCCCCTAAGAATATATGTTTGAATATAGATCATGGATAACATAGATTGAATCCAATAGATTCATAAGTTAAGGAAACAAAAGTAATGTATTTGTCATCCATTTTGTCTTTGGATTACCCTTTATGTTTTACCCCTAAAATTCCTTTTATTCCATCTAATGACCAGTAATAGGGGTACTCGGGCTAATAACCAATGTGAAAATCAATGTGATGATTGTTCTAATGAGATGCCCAACCCGGTGGGAGCGAGAATCGTGAACTTTGTCACAGTTCTCCCTTAGTTAACTCAATCATTGAATAGATACATGGTTCAAGAGGAATGTTAAACCCCCCCTAAGAATGAACAAGTCACTATCGAGAGCTTCATGATTCAAAGGCCTCCTACTTTTAAAGGATCATCTTATCCCTCAATTTTTGAACAATGGATCAACTCCATTGAAACAATATTTTCCATGCTTAAATGTTCTAAACAATAGAAGGTTGTCCTAGATTATTGTTCTATTGAGGGTGTATCTGATCAATGGTGGACGTTGATAAAAAATACGAAGCCAGAGGAGGAGATCGAGGTATTGGAATGTAAGGATTTCTGGAAGATATTTTTCAATAAATATTTTATGTGCACCCTCTTACTTAAGATGTAAAGGAACTTCTTTTCCCACTCGAAAAAGATGATAAATATATCGGAGCATACATGGAAAACTTCACAAGGCTTGTGTGATATTCCTACGGCTTTGTTGTTACCCCTGAATTCAAGGTTGACCTCTTCTTTGGTGGGATAAAAACTAGACTACAGAAATCACTAGTGATCCGTGACTTCGACAACTATAAGGAAATTTTCTGATGTGCCCTAAAGGTTGAAATGGAGATCGGGTAATCTCAACGGTATCATGGGGATAAGAAGCATAAGGTGTAATTCAATAAAGGGAGTTTGATGGATAAATCCAATGGTTCTATGAAGATTCAACACCCTACTTTCCAATGGTGTGGAAGGAAGAACCCATGAAATTTCTTGAAGGGGTTGAGATAATTCATTAGGTGCGAAATAGAAGGGCACCTAGTAGTAAACTATCTGCATGAAAAACCTATGGCTAAAATAGAGGAGAGGAACGATCCTCTTGACCTAAAGACATTGTTAATTTCTTAAACTATAGTGAACTGTGGCTCTTTGAAATTCAGAGCCCAATGCCAAGGGTTTTGGGAGGCAACCCACAACCTCTAAGGCAGCAAAGACATGCCTTTTCATTCACTACTACTAAAGTGAACCCCGACATTGATGTGGTGACAGGTACGCTAGTTATTCATTCAAGAATAGTGAACGTACTTTTTTATTCTAGTTCTACACATTCTTTTATATCCTGAATGTTTTGTAGAACAATTCCAACACCACCACAAGTCAGGGAAGGAATGATATTGGTGAGTACAAATGATGGGGAAATCATTTCATTGCATGAATATAACACCTCACCTGTCATAATTTGTGGACTAAACTTCCCAGAGAACGTCGTTATACTCCATCTGGTGTAATTTGATGCAATTCTCGGCATGGAAAGACTTTCCTTATATAGAGACATCATAAATTACCCTTAGAGGGAAATCACTATCCATATGGAGAATTGACCCCCCCCCCCAGTTTTATACAACTGCAAAGAGGAAGACAAATCTTCATTAGCACCATCATTTCAAGCATGGATATTACTGCCCTATGAGAACAGTTATCTGGCTCATATGATTGAGTCCAAGGAAGAAACCATACTTAAATATATGCCTATTATGAGGGAATTCGCTGAAGTGTTTCCGGAGGAATTACCTAGTCTTCCTCCTATATGAGATGTTGAATTCTAAATTGATCTTATACCTGGGGAGTTTCCCATATCCAAGAAACCATATAGAATGGGTGTTGTGGAGCTTGAGGAGTTGATGAAACTACAGGAGAATCTGGATAATGGGTTTATATGCCCTAGTGCTTCACTATGGGGTGTATCAGTCCTCTTGGTCAAGAAGATGGATGGATCAATGTGCCTTTTCATAGATTATCTTGAGCCTAATAAAACCACGATAAAGAACTAGTATCCACTACCAAGAATTGATGAATTCTGCAATCAGTTTCGTGGAGTACAATACTTCTCCATGGTGGATTTCCAGTTGGGATATTATCATGTAAGGGTGAAGAAGGAAGATATCCCCAAGACTACTTTTCGTACATGATACAGGAACTATGAATTCATAGTAGTGCCTTTAGGACACACTAATGCTCCAGCAATCTTCATGGATATGTTGACTAGATTCTTTAGAGATTATAGTGACAAAATTTTGGTAGTCTTTATAGATGATATTCTAATATAATTCAAAAACATGGAGGATCATGAGGAGCATCTATGAACTGTACTATAGACCTTTTAGAAGGATAATATCTTCACAAAGTATTGAAAGTTTGAGTTCTGGTTGAAGGAGGTATCATTATTGGTCCATATCAGCACATTTAATGGGATATATTTGGATCCCTCCAAGATAGCTATAATAGAGGGATGGCTGATGCAAACATCGGTAACAGATATCCGTAGCTTTTTGGGATTAGCAGGATATTATCGAATATTTGTGAGAAATTTATCAAAATTGTCCAAACCACATACCCAGACGACTCTAAAGGGAGTAAATTTTTCTTGGATTGATTAATGTGACGAATGGTTTAAAATTTTGAAAATGAGGCTTATATCTATGTCCATGCTATCTTTACCCACAAGAGGAGAAATTTTGTGGTATTTAGTGATGCTTCAAAGAAGGTCATGGGATGTGTGTTGATGAAAAATGAAAAATTCATTGCCTACGCTTTAAGGAAATAAAAATTTCATGAGAAGAATTATCCAACACAAGATCTAGTGTTGGTTTCGTGAACTTCGATTTAAAAATTTGGCAGTATTATCTCTTTGGGGAGAAGTGTGAAATATATACAGACCAAAAAATCCTAAAGTATATATTCACATAGAAAGTGTTGGACATGTTCCAACGAAGATGTTTACAGTTGATCAAAGAATATAATTTCTCAATCCATTACCACCCTGGGAAAGCGAACAAGGTGGCAGATGCTCTAAGTATAAAGGACCCAAAAATATTATCACTAATGAGAATTAAGAAGGATCCAATCATCTCATATTTGATGAAGATGAAGATGGGAATCATATAGAAGGGAACATCATCAATCCTTTTACAAATGATTTCTCAACTATTTCTTTTGGAGAAAATAATAGATGCCAAATGAAAGGATTCCAAAATTTTGAAAAGGGTGGAAGCTATCAGAAATGGGAAATCCTCGGAGTTCATTGTTGACAAAGATGGAATTGTGATATTTGGGTCACGATTATGTGTACCATCCGATCCAAAGATAAATAAGGATCATTTATATGAATCACATATTTGAACATTCTTTAGTCACCTGGGGAGCACAAAGATGTATCGAGATCTATGTGAAAACATTTGGTGGGATAATATGAAAAGGGAGATTGTAGAATTTACATTAATGTGTCGGGAGTGTCAGTGAGTGAAGGAAGAGAGGAAAAAGACTAAGGGGATGATGCAACCATTACCCATACCAGCATGGAAGTGGGAGAACAATACCAAGGACATTGTCACCAGATTTTCGAAGACATAAAAAGTCAATAATGCAATCTGGGTTGTTGTGGATCTCTTTACCAAGTCTTGACACTTTATTTCTATTCATGAGGACTTCCAACTAGATGAACTGGAATGGATATATTTTAGGGAAGTTGTAAGGATGCATGGAGTACCAATATCTATTATATCCAATCGAGATCCAAGATTCACCTCTATGTTTTGGAAGAGTCTTTAACATACTCTGGACAATAAACTAAACATTATTAAAGCCTACCATCCTCAAACTGATGGATAATCCGAGCGGACTATCTAAACAATTGAGAACATGTTGAGAGCTTGCTCAATGGAAATCAAAGGAGGATGGGACCCACATCTTCCACTGGTTGAATTCTTTTACAATAACAATTTCTACTCGAGTATCAAAATGGCACCATATTAAGCCCTTAATGGTAAAAGGTGCAGATCACTGGCATGTTTAGATGAAGTCAGTGAGCATAAGCTGCTAGGACTAGAAATGGTCAAATAGACGGTGGAGAAGGTGAAAACCATTCGGTAGTATATTAAGGTAGCCCAAAGTCGAAAGAAGTTTTATGTTGACAACCGTTAATGAGACCTTGATTTTAAAGGTGAAGATATAGTATTTCTATGCATATCTCCATGGAATACAGTCATGTGGTTTGGAATGAAATGGAAGTTAAGTCCTAGGCACATCGGCCCCTTAGAGATTATTGATTCTGTCGGGGCTGTGGCCTATCCACTATCACTTTCACCTACCATGGACAATGTACATGATGTATTTCATTTATCCCTCTTAAGGAAGTGCATACCAGACCCTTCACATGTACTCTCTTTTGAAGTGGTACAATTGTAGGATGATCTTTCATACATGGAGCAATCAGTGATGAACTTAGATCATAGAGAGAATGTTCTATGAGATAAGACAATTCCCCTCATCAAGGTGTTGTGGTGAAACCAAAAAATTTGAAGAAGTGTTGTGGGAATAATAAGAAGTAATGAAGCAGAGTTTCCCAGATCAGTTTTAGTGTGTGAAAAATAATTTTCGAGGTTGAAATTTCTTATGGGGGAAGAATGTAACGACCCAAACATTCATTAATGGAAATCCCTCTTGATTTTATTAAACGTATAATTTTTTAAAATGTCTTGTGGACTTATTTGGTTTTATTATTTGGATTTGTAAAATACCATTATGAAATGTTATTGTTTCTAATATAGTTGTTGAACAGTGATCACATGATTAGTATATATATAGGGCATTAACAAATCCAATTTACTCAGACAAAGGAAGTAATGGCCTCATCCAGTAGACTGGCCCCATACGAAGCCCATTTGTTAGAGCTCATAAAGTAGGTGGCATCATTGGTATTCCCTCTTGACTAAGCCCAAGCCGATCTTGAAAACATTATTCATTAGCAGATCCGACTATAGGAGTAACGGAAGTTAATAGAGATCACCACCCGAGTTATGTTATCTGAGCCACCACAAGAGTGTGTCACCATCGCAGTCTTTACCATTCAGTCTTATGTGGGTGTTATCAGAGGTTATGTAACATGACCCTAGAACTATGGAAATGTATATCATTTTTATAAAAGGAATGTAAATTCATTTTATTATTGTTACTTTGAAAATAGATTTTAAAGCAAAAATAGTATTTTTAGTTAATATTCACATAAAAAATCTATTTTTATGAATTAATTGATTTTTTAATTAAATAATATTTTAATATTTTAATAATTAAAATAATTTTTATTAATTATAAATGGTCATTTAATATTATGAATGAAATTGAAATTTTTATTATGGGTTGAAAGCCGTTTTTGTCGAAACCCATGAATTTCGATAAATGTGAGTTTTTATTTTAAAATAAAAAATAGACATATTTGGAAAATTATTTAAATAAAATTAATATTATTTTTGGAATTAGGATTTCAAAATTATACAATGGTGATTTTTTCAAAATTGTTAAAGGCAGACGATTTTTTTGTGTAAAAATTAAATTCCATTTAAATATATAATGTGTTTTATGACATCATAATGACCCTATAGTTATATAATAAAATACTATAAATGATATATTTGGACATATATGTTTTAACATTAAAATAATGTGATTTTTGGTTTTCTTGATTTGTTTAATGAAGCTTTATTGGACCCTCAATGACTTATGAAATATATTGTATTTTTAAATTGTTTTCCTTGAGAGTGTCACTCACCTCCACATAAGCACACACAATATTTTAAGAAGTTCAGAAATTTGATTTATAAAATATTTTTTTCCACTCCCATTTGGCTAAAAATGTGGGAATAAACCATGGGATGGTTTTTGGTATTTGTTAGTTTAATGTGTGGTGACCCAAACCTAAATAATAAATAATTCCCTCTCAATTCCTATATAAACCCACCCAAGCTACCACTTCCTCTTAATTAAAAGCCTTTGGAGTTCAGAAAAACCATTAACTCCTCTCTATAGAATCCTACCAAGGTGCCCCAAGCTCCCAAGAAGCCTCTCTCAAGCCTCTTCCATGCCTTTCAGTTAACACATCCAAGTAAGGGGTTTCCTCTTTATTCATTTTTATCTGAATCTCATTATGTTGTTATACCATTTTACATTCAATTAAAAATGCTGGGGTATAATTTTGACCCTCCCCCATAATTCTCTATTTAGGTTTAAAATGATGATAGACCTCTTTCTCTCTCATTAATGTCATCAGTGTACACTCGTTACCATGCCGAAATTTTGTTAAGAATCTCTCTCTCCTTGTTTACATTCAAGAAATTCTTTTTTATTGCGAATTTAAATTCCATTACATATGTTGGGACATGTATCTATATGACACACTTACTATTCATTTCATATACATATGATGAGACACCCATTTCTCTCTCATCAACCATTTTTTTGAATTCCTATGTCACGCCATTACGCTGCCGAAATTGCACAGCGAATTTCCAAGACAATTTTATTTTGTAGTGAATAGCATGCCCATTTCCCCATCAATGGTATTCACCTTTATGAATATTTACTTATTTATTATACTATTTTAGGTGTGAATTCCACATTTCATTTATCTTCGAATAAATAATGAGGTTTAATGAATCCATGTTATATGATCAATGTGACACATTTATGCATGAAATGAAATGTCTAAGAAGGTTGTGCCCTGATAGCGCTCCAATGAATTTGGTAAAGATTAGTATCATGATATGTCAAGTGCAATGAGGGTTTACTCATGAAAATTCATGTGCAATGAGGGTTTACTCATGAAAATTCATGTGCAATGAGGGTTTACTCATTCTCCATGTGAAATTAACCTTGGCTCATGCTGAAATGATGTTAAATGTTGTTTCCACATTTCCATATTAAGATTGTGATGATTTATCAGGCCTTTATGTTAATGTTTCTCTTGTGCTCCATTCATTTTCCTGTTTTCAAACATGTACTATATTCCTCCTGTTATTCCATGTTGATTCTTTTATTGGGCTTTATAGCTCACCCATTTTTTCATGAATGTCCTCTGGTTATCCAATGCAATGCTATGTGCGAGGGAACATTGTGGTCATTTAAAGGAATTTTTCAATAAAGATATTATATTTCATGTTTTAAGTTGTTATATAATGATCTAATGCCCCAAAGAAACTATAACTCTAGATCTTCTACGTTGTATCAAGTGAAGTTTATGTAATAAATCAATGTAAAGGGTGTAATAAAAAAGAAAGGTTGTCATACACCTCCTGAATTAACACTGGAAATCAATCAATCACAACCAAGAGTAATACATGTACAAGAAAACTATCATATTTTCACTCACCAATTACAATCATTTCAAGAAATGAAATGTAGTTAAATTAACCAATCTGGACTAGAAATTTTCCCGAAATGTGAATTTTGAGAGCCTGTAATGACGAATGTTACAATGTTCCATGCCTTCATATCATCAGTAGAATAATGAAATAAATCCCCAACATATTAATAATCAACAACACCACACAGAATGTGCATCACCCACTGGTTAAATCATGTCAAATGTAATAGGAAAATTCTAAAAAACTATTATAATTTTTGAAACATAGGTTTTACACTGAACATGGATTTGCAACTCCCATGCATGATATGTGACTATGACCAATGAATTCCTAATCACTAATATATTGTTTCCAAATAGTAAATATTGAAATGAACTACCTTCAATACCAATTTATGATGTCCTGGACTCGGATTCCATTTGATAGGTTCCCTATGGTTGGTGAGACACATGGCCTGACGCACATATCCCTGAATTCTAGAGGCTTCCAACATGCAATATGGGCCTAGGATGTGTCTGTGGGGGGAGAATACGCCCTAACTTCTAATGTGTAGTGTAGTGGGTGAAAGGAAACATAGGTAATTAGTAGTTGAAATATATGTAAAAAGAAGGCACAATGGAAAATAGAGACAACATTAAGATCTATATAGTAAATAAAAGACTATCCCAAGAATCTCTATCTCTAGCTTGGTCATATTCTATCAAGATCTATATTAAATAGCCCAAAATAAAGTGTGTGAAGATGTGTGCTTCCGTTTGTCAACACCTACAACCATGTTGTAATGTCCTGGTTCTGGGTGCCACTCAATAGGTGCCCCGAACCTGGTTCTCCATGTGACCTCAAACACATTTCCCTGAATGTCAGGGGCTGCCAACTAGAATAGAGGGCCCATGTCTGATAGTGGGGAAACTATGCCCTCATTTGTCAAAGTGTAGCCTAGCGGAATGAAATAAAACATACAACAACAGTGGAAGCAGTAAACCATACACAACTGAAATAAAAAACCGAAATATATATAACCAACCAGTATATAAAATGGTATAATATGCCTCAAATTTAAGAAAGCATCCAGAACATTTTACACAACAATACAGTGGAGTACAAGTACAGGAAAGAAAACAGAACAAAATAGCCAGTAGCATCACAGGACTAAGCCCGGCACAATGCTCCCCTACTCCTCAGTAGTAATCATGTACCTATATAGGGTATCTTTCCCTTATCCACACCTGCAGAAACATAATCAGTTGGGGCTGAAAAGCATGACCCAAATAGGGTGTGAGAAATAATCTCAGAAGGCACCCACCAAAGGCCCGTGCTCAACTATGTGTAAACATGCAATAGCAATGAGAAAAAGTAAATGCAATAAACTAAGTATTACTGAAATATAACTAACTTACCTTTTATATTTCCATTTAACATTTATTTTATTATTTATTATTAAGGAATCACCATAGTGAATTTCTACGTAACCAGTTAATGTCCTCAGACACATAATCACTTACCCTCTGGTAAAGAGAATCCAAACATAGGAATCTTCCCACATGTATAACAGATATTTCCCTCAGGCATATGAGGTGTCACCCACAAGCATAGAATCAACTGCCCACATGCACGGAAGAAGTTGCCCACATGCTAAGTAGTACACTTCCCACAGGATAATCACAACACTTCCCTTAGGATAAACAAGAAATAGGGCCATGCCCAACATATAAACAAGAAATATGAATGCAATACAAAATGAAATTCTTCTCAAGGCAATTCTACATTAAATATTATAAAGGCATACCCTCGGGTATCCTGGCCAAACAGATAAATAGAGGAACGCACCACCGGGGTGGTCCTAGATCCATGCAGTGATCCCAAACAATAGTTTATTATCATATTTAATTACATATGCAATTATAGGTATTTAATTCAACATTTCCTCAGTCATACGACACCCCATTCATTGGCGTGTATCTCGAAAATACACACAAACGCACAACAATTGGAAAATAAACACCAAGCCACCTACCTTAAATGCCCCTAATCAGTATACTCGAACGACGTTCCGCGAATCATCATAGAATGAGGTATATATGAGGTGAAAGAAAACTCATTCAAATCAAAATAATTTCCCTTAGAAGAAGAATTGATAAGAACTACTTCAGGAGAAGGGAGATCTCACCCATGCGGTTCCAAGGAGAATGACTGTGCAGAAAACGGATTCCCAATGTGTGCTCGGCTGATCTCCACATCTCCAGCCTCCCTCTCCCGCTTCTTCTTCCTGTTATATGCCTTCCCTATGAATAGGGGAGGCTACTGCCCATTTTATGAGAAAAAAAGTACACGCCGTGTACTTCCTTTATTTAACTGTTCATCTGGCTGCACCGCCAAACTATTCATCTGTCGACATGACTACACGGTGTGTCTCCTTTAGTATACGGTGTGTTTGGTCGCACGGCTGGCCACTGCCTTACTATTCTCCTGCCGACTGACTACATGGCGTGTAAGGGACCACTACACGGCATGTAGTCGGTTTTTTACACCCTTAGTCATCATCCTGGCTACACTCCCTGTGTACTCATCCCACACGGCCAAAAGTACACGGCGTGTGGAAAAGTACATGGCGTGTAGTCCCAAAATTTATGATTTTCCCCATTTTCCTTATTTCCTCAAAACACTTAAGGAAACGAGAAAAGAAGAAATTTTTACCTCAAAAATAAGAATCGGGTTCATAGAAACTTCCCCCCTTAAAGCAATTCCTCTCCAAATTTCCCTTCCAAGGCTGGAGAAGATAATGTCGTAAACAGTTTCGGCCACTGAGCACATATGTCGGTCTCCCGCTCCCAGGATTCGTCCTGCACTTGGCCATGCTTCCATAGAACCCGTACGAGAGGAATTTACTAGCCTCAGAAAACTGTTGTGCTCCTATCAACAATTCGAATCGGATTCTCCTCGAAGGACACATCTACCTAAAGCTCAACCTCCTCAGGCTGAAAAACGTGAGATAGGTCTAAATGATAATGGCACAACTCAGATACCTGAAAGACGTCGTGCATGGCCCGGTACCTCTGTGGTAACCACAACCGATAGGCAACCGGCCCGACTCCATCCAGAATCTCAAATGGCCCCACATACCTTGGTGAAAGTTTACCTTGTATCCTGATACGCATATGTTCCAGCCTCAGTGAAACACACACGAAAACCTGATCCCTGACCACGAACTCCAAGGGTCATCTGCGGCGATCAATATAAGACTTCTAAATAGACTGCGCGGTAGCCATCTGCTTCTGAATCAACTGAACCTGCTCAGAAGTCTCCTACACGAGATGTGGTCCCAGTAAAGCTGCCTCACCTACCTCTAACCAGCACAAAGGTGATCGACATGTCCTACCATATAGAGCCTCGTAAGGTGCCATCTCAGTAGTTTTTAGAAACATTTATTATAGGAAAACTTGACTAGGGTTATATGCTTATATCAAGAGCCCCCACAGTCTAGGACGCATGCACACAGCATGTCCTCAAGAACCTGTATCGTACGCTCTGATTGGCCATCTGTCTGAGGGTGGTAAGTTGTGCTCTAAAGCACCTTTGTACCCAGTGCCTTCTAAAAACTCTGCCAGAAACAAGATGTAAAGTGGGATTCCCTATCTGAAACGATAGAATGAGGGACCCCATGAAGAAGTACGATCTCTTAGATATACAAATTCCGGAGCTCGTCAACACTGAAGGTCTTCTTGATCGTAAAAAAGTGAGCTACCTTCGTGAGACTTTCCACAACAACCCACACAACATCATTGCCTCAAGGTGACCTCAGAAACCCCATCACGAATTCCCTTGCAAAATCATCCCATTTCCACTCTGGAATAGGTAACTACTATAACAGTACGGCTGGCCTCTGCTGCTCCACCTTCACCTACTGACAGTTGGAACACCTCGTATCAAAACTAGCTACACCTCCCTTCATACCCGGCCACCAGTACTGACGTCTCAAGTCTCAGTACATTTTGGTAACCCCTGGATGAACTGCCCATGCTATAGAACAAATCTATCATATCATCTCCTCACGTGTATCCCCTAGAACACATAATCATCCATGGAAACACATTACTTCATCATCGCCTATCATCCAGCCAAGATGAGGCTCCTCACTTGTCGCTGACTCCCGTAGAACTAGGCCTTCTGAATCAGATAGTTGTCTCATCCTCACTCTATCAAGGAGGGTATAAGTCACAAGTAAGGATGAAAGATAAGTTTTCCCCTAACTATCATGCACCTCCATATGCATCTTAGAGAACAAAGCCATAAGATTCCACTCATCACTGGCCTCCAGCATAGCCCGCATCTGAGTCTTCCAGCTCAGTGCATCAGCTACTGCATTACCTTTACCTGGTGTGTAGGAAAGCTCAAAATCAACGGACTGAAGGTATTCATCCCCCCATCACTGCCCCATATTAAAGTCACACTGAGTAAAGATATACTTGAGAATTTTGTGGTTGGTGAAAACCACAAAATTTTCTCCCAATAGATAATGTCTCCAACATCGCAACACATGAAAAACTGCAGCCAAATCGTGATCATGTGCTGGGTAATTCCTCTCATGTGTCCTCAAGTGCCGAGACCTGTACCCAACAACTTGATCACCCTACATTAGCACATCTCCTAGCCCAATACCTGATGCATCCTAGTAAACTATATAGCTCTTCCCCTGCTCTGGGAGTATCAGGATCCGTGTTAATGTCAACCTTCCCTTCAGGTCCTGAGAGGTTGTCTCGCTAGATTCTGACCAAACAAACATCACACCATTCTTAGTCAAGCCTGTCAATGGTGCTTCCAAGCGGGAGAAGTCCTGTATAAAATGCATGTAGTAACCGGCCAGCCCTAATAAACTCTGTATCTCAAAAACATTCCTAGGATTCTCCCAGGAAATTACTGCTCTCACCTTCTCTAGGTCTACTGTAACTCCTACCTCCGAGATTATATGATCCAAGAAGTGAATCTGGTCCATCCAAAAGTGGCACTTCAAGAGCTTAGCATATAGCTGATGCTCTCTTGGTGTACTCAATACGATGTCAAGATGGGTGAAATTTTTGTGTCGAGTGTGAGAGTACATCAAGATATCGTCCACGAATACTACCACAAATGAATCCAGACACGGATGGAACACACGATTCATCAGATCCAGGAAAACAGCAGGTGCATTAGTGAGTCCAAATGGAAAATCCAAGTACTCGTATAGACCATACCTGCTTCTGAAAGCTGTGAGAGGTATATCAGATGGTCTAACACATACCTGATGATATCCTAATCTCAATTCAATCTTCGAGAACACCCGTGCTCCACAAATTTGATCAAAAATATCATCAATCCTTGCCTAGGGATATTGGTTCTTAACCGTCAACTAGTTCAGCTTCTGATAATCCACACAGAGTTTGAGGGTACCATCCGCCTTCTTTGCAAAAAGGATAGGAGAAACCGAAGGAGAAGTACTGGGTCGGATGAACCCCTTTTAATGTAACACCTCTAACTACCTCTTGAGCTCCTGCAACTCAGGCGTGACTATCCTATAAGGAGCAATGGACACCGGTGTTGCTCCTGGCACAAGCTCAATAGGGAAATCCACCTCACGCTCTAGAGGAAGACCTGAATAGTCATCTGGGAAGACATACCTGAAACGATCAACCACTGGATTGAAAGCCTTCTAACAAGTCCCCTAGTCGTCTAGATATAAGCTCGCCATCTGGGATGTGATACCACCTCGCCTATGATGCTCTGGTCCATCTCGACTCGCCTGAACTTTCCATTCGCCTTTGTATAGAAACTTTCTGCCTTCTGGTGACGTGAAACACACCCTACGATGATAGAAATCCACAAAGGCTCGAAAGGGAACCAAGTAGTCCATCCCGAAAATGACATCATAGCTCGTCATCTCTAAGACATAGAGGTCCCAAAAGAAGTGACACCCACAAACCTCATGGGGGGACTCATTGAACTAATGCACACTAGCCGTTATAGTCCCCAATAGAGTTTCAATCGTCATAACAAAAGAAGATGGAGAAACACAGAGCCCAAGGCTCTACAAAATGGGTATATATATGAACCTATGTGTAGCACCAGTATAAAAAAGTA
The DNA here is from genome assembly GCA_963277665.1 of Viscum album. Classification (NCBI taxonomy): domain Eukaryota; kingdom Viridiplantae; phylum Streptophyta; class Magnoliopsida; order Santalales; family Viscaceae; genus Viscum; species Viscum album. Next base: position 2,020,814,272 of record OY728121.1, on the reverse strand, counting down.
CTGAAGAAAAGACAGAAGCTACTAGAATAGTACCTATGACAGTAGAAGGTCTGGGATCCTGCTCCAGCTAGGTCTATTGCAATGCATTTTCCTTCCAGTGCCACAGCCCTGCGTCATAGCCTGGCTACCTTGACCTATCCCGCCCTACTGCCTCTGAGATCCTGGTGTCTGGCTACCATGACCACAACCACCATCTCTACTTGCACGCCCTAATTTATTCCAGTTCCGCGACTTGTAAGAAGTTGCTGGTCCTACCCCTGCACACTGAGTCTCCACATAACCCCTCTCACTAGGAACTAGTGGAAACTTCCTACAAAAGTGCTGCTGATGACAAATCCTGCCGCAAGCTCGGCACTCCACTAGGTCTCATGGACACTGAGGTCTCTTGTGCCTCTCTCTACCTCAATGGTAGCACATGACCTGGCCACCTGAAGCATTTTCATGGATGGTACTACCACCTTGAGATAAGTCCATCTATCTCTTCCTCTTATCGGAAGAAATTGTACCAGAAACTGGTGCTGAACTGCCCTGGCCCACACCATTAGATTCCCGCAGGTTCCTCTCTATAATCAATGCCTGATTCACAATACCATGTATTAGAGGCAACCTGAAAACATTCAACAGTGCTCGAATGTCATATCAGAGTCCATCCTCAAAGCGCCTGGCCCTCAACGTCTCATCACCCACCAGAATGGGTGAAAAACACTAAAGCTCAATAAAGCTAGAAGAATAATCAATCACCGAAATAGCGCCCTATTGCAGATTCATGAACTCTCAATATTGATCTGCCCTCAATTTCTCGGAGAAGAAGAAGTCATAGAAGGCTATCTTGAAATCTTCCCACTCCATGTCTCTGTGATGCGATGACTGGGTGGTAACATCCTGCCACCTCTTGGCCGAATAACGCAACATATACGTCGCGAGCTTGACCCTCCACCCTGGAGGCATCTCAAGATGCTCAAAAATTGTCTGCATCGACCCTAACCAAGACTTCCCAGCCTTTGGTCCACCATCCCCTGAAAATGTTGGTGGATGCTGCTGCTGGAAGATACATTTCAGCTCTGCCATTGATGTGGCAGCCGACGGTGCTCCCTGAAAGGTATGCATGAACCGCATAAAGCCTTCACGGAACAGCGCCTCCTCACCTGTGTCAGGTATAACGGCTTGCGCCGCATCTGGCTCTGCTAGAGGATCCAATGGTAGCCCATGGCCCACCATCTCTGGAGTATAGTCTTCACCACTCTCTTGGAAAAAAATGCATGGTCGTCTCGGTGGCATGACTCTACAAGGTCAAATGCACACCTTAGATCAAGATTAACAACGACTGAAATCAAAGAAACCCAAAGGGGAACATGAGGAAGACGACATTCAATAGTTGGAAAACAAGACTACACGGCGTGTATACTGACTACACATCGTGTACTTGACTCCTCTTCCCCTGCCTAGGTCCTTCTACACGGCTAAGCCACACATCTTCCGTTTAAAAAAACTACAAGGCTTGTATATTATCTACACGACGTGTATGGTGTTATTTTCCAACTTGCCATGTCGTTTGTGACACAGCCGACTACTCGGCTTGACACTACACAACTTGTTACACCCGCAAACGGTGTGTACACTACTCCGTATTCCCAGCCACATGGCTAAGTCCACAATGTCTGTCCTCGGACAAGACTACAGGTCATGTCCCACAGGTACACGGCGTGAACTAGATGAGCTTCGCTGACCCGTGTTGTTAGTTACATGGCCAGATACATGGCTCCAACTACACGGCGTGTTCAATATACACATGGCATGTACACGAAAGGATTACACTGACTTGTGTTGTTAGTTACATAGTCGGGTCCCCAGGTCACACTACAGGGTGTGTTCTTCATTGACACGACGTATTCAAGAAACGATTACACCGACCCGTTTTTCTTAGTTACACAGCCGGGTCTCCAGGTCCATACTACACGGCGTGTACATGTTGTACACAGCGTGTTCGCCCCAAGATCTTCCCTTCCCCGTGTCGCGGCCCACATGGTTTGTGACACGGGTAGAGACTACACGGCGTGTACTCAGGGTACATGGCGTGTACATAAAAAGATTAGTCTTCTTCCTGAACAAAAGACCATACCCGGCATGTTGAAGGTACTACACAGCGTTTATACTGGGAATTCCGTACAGTATGCCTCAAAAACTTCCCCAGAACACAGAAAACACTGTAAAACAATACTTCAGTGTCAAATTCCGATCTGCAAGGGCCCATACTCCCCACGAATCAAAATTTGACATCTTATCTGTGTTATAACATAATAAACAGTTATGGTACACCAAATTCCGGTAAATGGGGTCCCATACTCACCAAAAACCAAAGTTTGGTGTCCATTCTAAAATCAGGCTCACAAAATAATACCCTATCAAACAGCAGGTATCTATCCAGGAAGTTATCACAATAGCATCCTTTTACTAGCACGACATCTATCACAAAAACTTGCAATTTCTAATGCACCTACATGGCATGGAAACTATGCCTGACATGTGATTTGTAGCATGTTCCTAAATGATACATGAGATGTCATACCCTCATCTCATTGGGTTTCACTAAATAGAACCCAAGGATAAAATATAAACAGCATAATACAAGTGCATCACCCAACAATGAAAATAAATTCAACTGTGAAATAGAAAAATCAGAAAAATTACAATACGAGGTAAATTGGCTATTACCTATACACGGGTTAGCTACGCTCGGGCACATCTTATTACAAACTACCGTTCTTGTCCTATCCCTGACTAAGGAATAAAATAGTAAGTCAAAGAAAATAACACCTCTAATACCACTATGTAACATCCCAGTTATGGGTTCCACTCAACGGGTGCCCCGAACCCGGTTCGCCACGTGACCTCAGGTACATTTCCCCAAACGCCAGAGGCTGCCGACTAGCAGTGAGGGCCCAAGTATGATAGTGGTAAAACTATGCCCTCATTTGTCAAAGTGTAGCGTAGTGGAATGAAATAAAACATACAGCAATAGTGGATGCAGTAAACCATACACAACTGAAATAAACAACTATAGTAGATATAACCAACCAGTATATAAAATTGTGAAACATGCCTCAAATTATAATAAAGAATCCAGAACATGTTACACAATAATACAGTGTAGTACAAGTATAGGAAAGAAAAATAGAACAAAATAGTCGGTAGCATCACGGGCCTAAGCCCGGTCCCATGCTCCCCTACACCTCAACAGAAATCAAGTACCTATATAGGGATTATTTCCCCTATCCACACCTGTAGAAACGTAATCTATTTGGGCCGAAATGCATGAACCAATCAGGGTGTGAGAAATAATCTCAGTAGGCACCCTCCAATGTCTTGTGCTAAACTGTGTGTAAACATGCAACAACAGTGTGAAAAATTAAATGCAATGAACTAAGTAGTACTCTAAAGTAACTAGCTTACCAGTTATATTTCCATTTAACATTCATTTCATAATTTATTTCTAAGAAATCACCACAACGAATTTCTACATAACCAGTCAGTGTCCTCAGACACATAATCCCTTACCCTCAGGTAAAGAGAATCCAAACAGAGTAATCTATACACAGGAAAAATAGATTTTTCCCTCAGGCATACAAGGTGTTGCCCACATGTACAGAATCAACTGCCCACTGGCGCGGAAGAAGTTTCCCACAGGCTAAGTAGTACACTGCCCACAGGCTAATCACAACACATCCCTCAGGCTAAAAAAGCAACTGGGCCATGCCCAACATGTAAAAAATCAATATTCATGCAATACAAAATGCAATTCCTCTCAATGAAATTCTGCATTCAATATTTAAAGGCATACCCTCAGGTATCTTGGCCAAACGTCTAAATAGAGGAACGCACCCCTGGGGAGATCCTGGATCCAAGTAGTGATCCTAGAAATCAGTTTATTATCCCATTTAATTACCTATACAATTCGAGGTATTTATTTCAACAAGGCCTCATCCATACAACACCCCATTCATGGGCACGTATCTAAAAAATACACCAGGAGAAGGGAGAGCTCACCCGTTTGGTTCCAAGGAGAATGATGGTGCAGAAAACAGATTCCCAACGTGCGCTCGGCAGATCTCCAATGCTCCGGCCTCCCTCTCCCACTCCTTCTTCCAATTCCAAGCCTTCCCTGTGAACAGGGGAGGCTACTGCCCATTTTATGCGAAAAAAACAATGTATACGATGTGTACTTCCTTCATTTAACTATTCATCCGGCAGCACCGCCAAAATTTTCATCTGTCGACATGACTACACAGAATGTCTCCTTTAGTACACGGCGTGTTCGGTCGCACAGCTAGCCACCACCTTACTATTGATCTACTGACTAACTACACAGCATGTAAGGGACCACTACACGGTGTGTAGTCGATTATTTACACCCTTAGTCAGCAACATCTCTATAACTAGGTAGATCTAAGGTGAAAGAAAACTCGTTCAAACCCAAATAATGTCCCTCATAGGAAAAATTGGTATGAACTACACCGGGAGAAGGGAGAGCTCACCCATGCGGTTCTAGGGAGAATGATGGTGCAGAAAATGGATTCCCTACGTGCGCTCGACAGATCTCCAAAGCTCCAGCCTCCCTCTCCCGCTCTTTCTTCCTGTTCTAAGCCTTACTTATGAACAGGGGAGGCTACTGCCAATTTTATGTGAAAAAAACAAAGTACAGGACATGTAATTCCGAGTACATGGCGTGTACTTCTTTCATTTAATTATTCATCTGGTGGCACTGCCAAAACGTCCATCTGTCAACATGACTACACGGCATGTCTCCTTGAGTACACGACGTGTTCAGTCGCACAACTAGCCACCACCTTACTATTCGCCTGCAGACTGACTACACAGTGTGTAAGGGACCACTACATGATGTGTAGAAAGTTTTTTACACCCTTAGTCGTCAACATGTCAAGATGCCCTGTGTACTCATCCCACACGGCCAAAAGTACACAACGTGTGGAGACGTACCTGGCAGGTAGTCCCAAAATTTTGGATTTTCCCCATTTTCCTTATTTCCTAAAAAACACATAAGGAAAAAAGAAAATAATAAACCCATACCTCAAAAATAAGAACCGGGTTCTTACACATGTACTCTATCACATGTACCAAAAAAATACTTGGATAGTGTGTGATACAAATATTAGTGGTCAACCACCGATAGTGTATATAACATCCAGCCCGTTAAATGGAAATGTAGCAGTGTGAAAGAATTCATATACAATGTAATGTAGTACTATGTAACTAAATACCCATGTACTTGATTCATCCATCACCTAGTGTCCAAACATTATGCCAATTATTTTTAAATAATTAATTACCAATATTCAATTAATAGGACTTGTGACGCATATCCAACCCTGAAATCACATAATTATTGTATAAATAGTGAAGGTTCAAATATGCAACAAGGAAACCATGATTAATTCTATTTAAAATTCGTGTTCCAAGTAAATAACCAAGGCAATGTAAACATCATAGATCACAATAACAGAAGTAAATATAGTCTGGATAAGGGTATGAGTGTAATCTAAAGAGCGTAGTCCAATTCATTCTTTAATGAGTTTCCTAATGAATCCACTATGATCATCTAAGGTAAAATATTTCTAAACAATTACTAGGCCCTATGGGCATTAAACATGAACCTAATTGTCAATGGTGGATATAGGGAGTGTATCGAAGGATTCCTATAATGATATTAAAAGGATTGAGGAAATGTATCCAGTGTATCTTGTAGTACTACATGTGGGATCCTACCGTGTCATACCAGGTATCCAAGAATAGACAAGGGTCAGGATTTAGGTGGGTCTCAACCATTTCAAGTCATAACCTTGAATCAAAATGGGGTTCCCAAGTGCTCATGTAATTTTTTGATCAGAATCCAAGGATACCTCAAGTAGGGCCTTTCCATTTTTATTATGCAGTAATGTAATATTTCACTCGGTTCAGTCCCTTCCATTCATTAGTGTGGTAAGGTCAATAGCATGGAAACTTTTTATAGTTTCATTTGGATCAAGTATTTTCATTATTTAGTGGAATATTGCTGAGTATCATGAATCCATTCATTCAATCCATTTATGATAAATTTCCAAAATAAAGGTTCATTCTGTTAACTTCCATTAATGTGGTAGGGAGTGCTATGGATATGAAACAAATTAATCATTCACAATTAACTGACAATTTGATGCAATAACCATTGGCTATTGAATATGTACACATACATGGAACATTCATCTCTGAAATTAATAATATAAATCAGGCCATTTAATTTATAAACACTTACCCTTAGAGTGGTCCAGACAAGGCACACAAGAAGAGTGGCCCAAACATGTCAAAAAGTAAACAACAATTATGGCATAACCTTCGACATAGGAATGATGGGGTTGTTCTCATTACCACCAACAATAAATCATGTATTTGGTAGGATCAAAACCATATAGCTCTAAGAAGTATAATAATGTCATATTAATTCCATAAATGCCACCCGATGGAATCGGTGGGCCCCACACAACAAATACAAAATCCACAAACATTTGGGATGAGTTATAAACCACCCACCTTAAGGTTTTATGATCCTTCTCCACCGGTATTGGCCCTTGATTTTTCATGTATTGGATAATATCAATGAAAAAGAGAAAAAAATCATTCCCAAATATCTTTGTCGATATTAAAAGAGAGAGAGAACTGCTCAAGAGGACACGAGTACTTAATGTTGTGCATCCAACGCAACAAAATAATGCTTGATCATTTTCCGGATGAAGGAGATCTTTTGATTCCAAGGTTACTCCATCAAAAATAGCCAAATGGAGATAGAATTAAGTTAATCCTACATATGATCATATTAGGGAGGACGAAAGAAGGATAATTAGATCATTAAAGGAAATTTTCACATATTTCCTTGAAAATAGCATGTGCATGATTTTTTGTAGGGTTTGACAAACCGTGTGAAAATAGTGCATAGTTACCTCTGAAGCATGGGTGCACACACTGTAAGGACACAAGAAAATGTTCCAACCATTTTATGTCGCTCTATGAAGAAAAAAAAATTCCGTATGACTTTCCAAACCATGCAGAATTTCAGCACTATTCACTCTAACCATGTGACAAGCCCTTTTCATAAAAATATGGTTTTCTGGATTTGAACATGCCCGAGACACCCTGGAGACCCTTTATAACCCCTTAGCCATCCATATAATGTCCTAAATTAAAATTTAGACTAGAAAATAAATGATCCATACCTGAGTGAATAGTCAGATTCTTACACAAATATGGACCCCCATACAAACCTGGAATAACATGTACTCCCATAGCATTGGCTATTCCTACTGATCTGAAGACACTCTCACCTTCTTCATGACATTATGTATCTTCTATCGAACCTTGATCACTATATAATTTAGGAAACAACCAACAATAACCATAAACATAGAATGAGCCACTAGAAACAATAGGGTCCATTCATAGAATCATATTCTAAACAAAACATTCAGAAGAAGACCATAAGAAACCTCAACCCACAACATAAAAAAGACCATCTCAATACAAATACAGAAGCTCAAAAGACATTCACTGTAAGAAAAAATAATAATTCTTTCAAAAAACCACCTCTTCACTTCAATTTCCAAATCGTCCTTCTTCAAAGGGAACTTTCCAAACACCAAAGGACATTTTTTAAAAAACAAAAACCTTATTATTAATGAAAATGAAATTTTTGTAATTATTTTCTATTCAAATAATATTTAAGAAAAAACATTTCAATCCACTTGTTTCCAACACCCATGAATTGAATCCTATGAACCATCACATTTGTTTTCATCTATCTCCCCTAAAGTTTTAGATGTGCACATGCTAAAATGAACATCTGATACACACAAAAACGTATTTTAACATTAACATGGAATACCTAGGGTTACATATACCATTCCATCATTGAATCGAAGCATTTACCAAATTCCAAATTCAATATTCCCTGATATTTTCCAAACCATTCAAAATTACACTTTAACTTAGACAAAAAATTCCATATTTATAACAAAACTCATGCTTATAAACCTTCTTTCCCCTTTGAAGCATTAATTTTCCAAAAAACAATCCTCTTAAAAACCGTTTTTCTGAAAATAATTTTATTTTTTAGAATCTTATCATGCCAAAAAAACCTACTAAAACAAATAACTAACATTAAAAACCATGTATGAGGATCTAGTTGTCTTGTATAACTCAGTGGAATGGGTTGTATGCCATTCCACATTAATGAATAAACAACTAAAATAAAGTTGAACTATACACACATACTCCATATGGTTCACTACTCTATGTCAGATCACCACATGAAACTACCCCACCTCCATTTTCATCCCTAAATCCAAAAGAATGAAAAAATCCATATCCTGAAAAACCCTTGGAAAATCAAGGATCATTATGATAAAGATTTCATGACATCATTCTTGTACCTAAATCTCGAGCCTTGTTAGAGCTAATCTCAGATCCCCCTAATAGCCCAAAAATACCCATTGTGATATTATTGTTTCATGAACCAACCAATGATTCCATCCATTCCAATGCCGTACTTATTCGAAGACAAGGCTTGAAGGGTCTCTGGAATCCCCACATCACTAGAAAAATATGTAGGGAGTCATAATAATCCCAAAGAGAATGGTTTTTTCCCATTCCAACTAGGATTAAATAACCAAACTAATAATGTAGAATAATCAATAACAAAACATCAATAAATATTCAATATTATCTAAATACAAAAAACTGGTAAAAATAGAACCAAATTCAAAATTAGGACTGAACCACGATGACAATATATCCATGTGACCTCTTAGTCACTACTAACCATAATACCAACCTTCTTCAAAGGTGAAACTGAACCAACAACATAAACTTGTAAAAGATATCAGGTCTACTGATGCCATTTGTCATAAGTAAGGTGTGTCATAAAATAGAGTAGTAGGTAATCACCAAAAATTCTCGGTATTTGTTCCCTAAAATAGGCAACATACACTAGATTAAAATAGATCTGAAAAATATGGATTTAAACATTTTCAAACAAAAAAATCTTCCCACATGATACCTTTTCTAAAGAACACAAAAAACTTTTTTTTCAAAAATTGTTTCTCCTTCCATAATGAATTTCCAAATCCAAAACCCCAATCTAAAATACCAACCAAATAACAATATGAGGGATTTATAGAATATAAATCAAACCAAAAAAGTAAGAACAACTAAAAAATACAATTACCAAAACACATCAGAAGTAAATATAATATAAAAATAGTTGATCAAGTGTATTTTAAAAACTTATCTAGAGTAAATCCTTGAACATAGTCAATTAAAAATCACCTTGTGGAATATGGTGAATCTCCATAGTGAATAACAAACTATCCACTCTATATCAAATCCTATATATCATCCAACCTATCCCCACAATGTTAAGGGGAACCGACCTGTCTAATCATGATTGACAAGAAACCATCCCTCGAACCTCAAGATGATTCCCTTTAATCCAATTGTAATAATAGTAAAACATGTAAACACATTATATAGAAACCATAACCCATAGTGTACTCAAGAATGAGCATTTAGAAGGGATCCCATCCCAAGGACTGATGGAATCAATACCAAAAACATTCCCATGCATGATCGACTATAAGGAATGAATCCCAAGATCTAGTAGTGTCAAAATACCAACAAACCATCACAACAAATACATGAAAAGTAATTTCATTAAAAAAAATTATTCCATAATTAATGCTCACATGGAACCCAAAATTTTCCAAAATAACTACTAACAACACAATAATTTTAAAAATAGTAACTCTTCCTTCATGCTACCTATGTTTTCTATCCATTTTAAAAAACATTCTAAAATGGCCACCAGGCCCATAAAACAAATGAGTTCAAAAACTAATTTATGAAAACATAACAAAGTGATAATCAGGCAATCACATCACGGAACACCAGAAACCACTTATCAAGAGAAAAAAAATTTAAAATTGGGCCTTTCACATTTACAATAAAAATACTTTCTCTAACTCACATTGAAATAATTTTATAATGTCAACATAAAACACCACTTCGACATACAAAATTCCAAATGGGTCGTTACATCATTCAGAGAAATAACTACATATAAAAACACAAAATGTCCCATTATTCCAATAATTCACATAAATATATCGTAAATATACAATCCAAACATGTTTTCAAGGAACAAATTTGGAACCATGTTTTAAATTCAACTAAAGAAACAACACACTATTTATAGAACAAGGAAAACAATTTCAGAAAAAGGGGATCACTATCAAGTGATATCTTTACTTCAATGCCCATCCATGAGTGCACCTGGTTCACCCATGTATGTTCCAACATCCAATGACACACTTTTTATGTCTATGAAATCACCCAAAACCCATTTTCAAGAAATATTTCATTTTTTCCACCAAAGCCAACAATTACACACAATCACATGAACAAAAGAAAGAATTTAAATAATGATGGGATATTTTCTAAAACTTTTGTCACAAATAATTAAACCATAAATGGAATACAAATAAAATATCGTTAAAAATTCACAATCAAAAAAAATATACCAAGATATAACCAAGTCCAAAAGTTACTATATGTTCCCAGTATCATTTTTAGAAAAAAATAGTCATTTCATCAAACAACTTGCATGAATTAAAATAATTTTCTAACTAAAGAAACCATTTGGAAAACCATTTCACACCGATTTTCCATTTTAAAATCCCTGAAAAAAATCATACTATACATCACAAGCGTGATTATAAAATTATGAAAAAATTTAAGGAAATCTCAAGCATCAATGGAAAGATTATAAAAGGAAATGAAAGGAACCACATGGTTCAATTATTTCTGAACTCAAATAAATTTTAAGATAAGGATGGTCCAAGCTTAAGAGACAATCCAAACAGCCAAATATCTAAGGAAAAACCCACATATCATCCTTAACACTTAGGGTTCAAAATAATGATAAACTCAACCAAGAAAAAATTATAACATAGAGATATGGGGATGAAAATGAGGATATATGCCAAAAAACTATAGAATATAACCTAATAATATTTAACGATCTTCAATAGTAGAAGGAGAGAAGAGGAGGAAGAGATTACAGGCCCCTATGGTGCACCTAGGTAAAACCGAGGATGAAAATCGTGAATTAGGGTAAAAATATGGGAGTGGAAAAAGTGTAATTTCACAGTTTTAATGATTCAGAAAACTCACAATGTTTGGACGCTGGGTTTGGTATAACTTGTGCTAATAGTTTTCCCTCCCCTAGAAAAAAGGTGATACTCACATGATTTTTCCACACGGCCTCCAAAAAGGTGTTCTAACCATGGTTAAGGGAACTTCAAATGACACATTACCTCTCACATAATTTCTTATTACATGATTAAATCGTGTTTCATAACCTAGACACCAAGCCTCGGGGACATAGTTTCCACTAACCCTGAACCAAACATGCTCCACCAACTTCCAAACATAATATTTATATTTTCCCCCATGAACACCCACAAAGGCTCCCAAAATTCAAAACATCAAACTTGGATTCAATCTGAACCTCATCTAAATGATCCAATATTAAGGAAATAATAAAATAAAACAATTCCCAATGGCGGGGAGTAACATTTGAGTTTTTTTAAATAAAATATTATAATTTACATAATCTCATCCAATTGAACAAAGTGGGTCATCTAACAGAATATTTCATTATTTTGGATTTAGATAAATTATATAATAAATATTTCCATTTCTTCAGTGTCATTGTACTTTCCTTATTATATTATATTAAACCTTAATTACCTTATTTACCCTTTTTCGTTGTAAAAAATATTACTATATTCTCTTATCATTAATACCAAAATTAAAGAAAAATGTTTAATAAAATTGGACCCATTGATTACTAATAGGGAATCCATTTTTCAATACTGATAGCACATTTTTTTATAATTCAATATAAAATTAAAAAGGAATTACACAATGATAGAATGATTTCTAAAAAATTAATTTCTTAAACAAAAAATTGTACTTATATAAAAAATAGATATAAGAATTACTAAATAAAAATGAATTATATTATATATAATTAAATTGTAATAATGTTTAATTGATATCAATTTTATATCACTAATGTAATTTTTAATATAAATAAATTGATTGCTTTATAAAACCCGGTATTTTCATGATTCATAAAAAATCAGCAATTTCAAAAACATTCCCCAAAAATTCAGAATAATATGATTTTAATATAATGATTTCAAAATTTATGTTCTGTTTATAAATTAGGTTTTACAAAATCTTCATAAATTAATTATAATTTTTACGTAGAAAGAAATAATAAAAATCAATTTTTGAAGAAAAGATAAATTTTTTAAAAAAATGTAATTAATCAAACTTATGTGTTTATTTCCTTAGAATAATTTTTAATAAAAATTCATTTATATTTTATAATATAGTTAATCAAATTTTCACCTTCTAATTCAACTTCTTTTTTATGACTATCATGTTAAAATTATAATATGTAATAATATATCAATATTCACATAAACACAGTGTTACATGAGAAAAAATCTATAAATTTAAATTTTTTATATGAAAATCTCATGATGTTACATTATACCCACATTAAATACATTATCTCCTCACAATATCACATTGAACTTTGAAAATAAAGGGTGTATATTTTCAAATTCAATTGTGGGAAACCCACATCATTAAAAGGGTTAATAAAAAATCCTATTGAAAAGTGGTAAGGGAAATTATGAAGGATATATAGGTTAACACATAATTGATTTCCATGTTTTAGAACACAAGTTGGTAGTGAAAACATGGATACGGATGAGAAAAAAAATTCCATGTATTAATAGAGATCAATTTTAAACATCTTCAAAATAATGTATACCATCACAATATCATAAATCAATAATGACTTAAAAGGCCATTGATTTGTCGATAAAGAAAGTAAATGAATAACATTTTTTTCCAAAATAAATTTCTTATAGCTAAATAATTATTAAACATTATATAGTAAGAACATAAGGATATGTAATTTCATGAAAAGTAGGGTTTCATCCATTAATCAATTTCCAAATCATTGGTTATTTTTCAAATTAAACATATGTTCCCAAAATGAACCTATCATTTATAATTCATACATTTTATATAAGTAAAAAAAATTCATATTACTATGTCATCGCATAGACCAATGGTAAGATATTCACCCATGTCTCCGTATGGTTTTGGGTTTAAGCCATGTCAACTTGCTTTTTGTGATGGGCTATCACCTGACCTTTGAGTTTTCCTTTTTTTAAAACAATATTAATATAATCCTTAAAAATTTCCCAAAAATTGATAAACATCCTAAAATGTAACCTTACTATGTTAATTATTAATGAAGTATTTTAATCTCAAATATAATCTCGTAAATTTCATTTTTAATTGTAAAAAAATATAATAAGCCATAATTACCTAATAATCAAAGAAAATATAAACCATAAGGTTTTGCCTTCTCTTTAAACATATTAGCGCAAAATATAAATTCATTATTCCTTAAATATAATTATTGCACATACTAAACAAACAGTTTTGTTTCCACCATATTCCTAAATGTACTTTTGATCAACATTAAACTCGTAAATCAAAGATGTTTTTTATAACACTTAAGTTAATGATATAATATTTTTATCGATAATCTGTAGAATTACATAGATGATTTGTGATTCCTCTAACCATAATACTATTGGTGGAATAATTATTCAACACATTATATATCACATTAAAATGAAAAAAAATTCTTTCATGTTCCCACAATTTTCTAAAATCACAAAGAAATGTTTATTAATAAAAAAATAATAATTGGAGTGAGATAGAAAATAATAATGAAATATTATTCAATGTATGTCCAACTCATGTGACCTAATTCTAATTCTATGAGAACCTAGGTTTAATTTAGTCTATCCGTGTTCATTATCAAATATATAAAAAAAATTTCTATCCATGTAATTTTCTTCTAATTCAGTCACAGGGTTATAGTCCCTAATTTATTTTTTCCCAAATATAGTTCCCATGGTTTCTGAAAAAAAATTCACTAATACCAACTGTAATGAACTGGAACCCAGTAGCATAAAGTTAGAGATTACAATATTACAGTGACACTTGATACGTGGAATTTCATAACTATAGAATTAACAGTTTAAATGTCATGGTAAAATAGATACATTCATGATTCCCATATTACTTTTTAAAAAACATCCTAAATCAGATTTTTTAAAAAAATTATTTACTTCAGCATTTCTTCCATAACAATCATATTACAATTCAAGGATTCATGAGGAAATAAAAACTAAGATATGTTTGAGATCTATTGCTCAATATGGGTATGTATATATTAGAATCATTCATGAATAAATAAGGAATAATAAATATAGAAAGTAAAATATCCAAAACAGCTTCCATATAATCAATAACATGAGTATAATATGGTAGGAATAAAGGATGATCTAAAAAATCTATATAAATAAACAAAAGAATGGGAAAAACCATGTATATAATATGTAATCAAATAAACCAATTTAATATCAATAGATAAATTTATAATGATTTAATTTATAATTTCTAACGTTTAAAACATACCATCAAGGATTAATGAAAAGATATATGACATATTTGTAGCCTTGAGATGACATATAATACCATTGACTATGTGGAAACATCTATTATTTTAGACTTCTTGAAGTGATATAATACCATTGAATTCCTGAAATAATATATTATTATCGAATTGGTGATGAAATATCATATTATTTAATTCATGGAAACATCTAATATCACAGACATCATGACTAGATATAATAGATTTGACTTCATGCCAACACCCAGTATTGTCAACTTCATGCAGACATCTAAAAAATTGGTCTGGCCTGAGGCAACACTATATATAAGTTTTCTCATGATACCTAATAATTAAATGAGGTTCTATAAATATTGACATCCAACTCTTACTTTTTAATTTACATTCATGATATTGATAAATATTATAATTGAATCAACAAGCCATAAAAAATCAACAACTATCTATATAGGAAGAACTGGCCATATAGAAAATCATCAAATTTCTCAATCAAACATATCCTAATCCATCCAATGAAATATAATTAATGGTATCATTAGAGTAAATAATTAGTATAATATTCAAAAAAATGACATAGATGAAAATAAAATAATTAGATTAATTGAATATTTCCTAAGGATATTTCAATTTTTATAAAGTAAAAACTAAGAAAAATAGGTGAAACCAAGAATTTATTTTATTTGAAAACAGCCTTGTAAAATTGAAAAGTAGGATTCAAATAATTATAGAATTATGTTGGTGGAAAATTATTTTCAATTAATATATTAAAAAAATTCATTTCATACTTTTACAAAAAATTCACAGTTTATATTGTTTAGAAAATGATATGATTATTTATTTCAGAATATTTTTTAAAAAGTAATAAAATGGGTAAAATTTATTATGAAGAAAAATTAAAATAGTAAAAAATTACTGATATTTTTTTTGAATAAATGGAGAAGTAACTGAAATATTCCTCCATTGAAACATAAAAATAAACAATTAGTAATAATGGTGAGATCATGAAATAAACCCATACCACTTTTGTATCATCAAAATTCGAAGCCCCATGAAAGAAATAACATAAAATTAAACATTAAATACAATGAATAAAAAATTTATTCAAGATATTATACATAAAATGTAAATTACATACACTAGATAATAAGAATAATTTTTTAATAAGGTATACCTCTCAAAAAAGTAAATGTTAGACTGGAAACCCATACCACTTTGTAATCTTTTGAATCATATGCCCCATTAATGGATAAAATTTATGAAAACAATTATATCATTAAATTGAATAAATTATTGATAAAAAATTACTAAGGGTCATTATATAAATTACACAAACAAATATAGGTAAGTAACATCAAATTGTGCCTCAATGATTGAAAATTGAGATGAAATCCCTTACCTTATGTGCCACTTCCATCAAATGTGTTCAAACCTTCAATATAATTGTTTTAATAATTTAATTAATTTATTAAAAACCTAATTATATTTATTTATTGTTATATTATCTATTTTAACTTCATACCACCCATTCATTATTAATTTTTCATTATTTTCACTGTTTTGTGTGTTAATTGCCTTATTTTCTCATGCATGATTTGTTATGAAATTTATAATTCAACTGAATATGATATAAGTCCATAGTATTCAGAATTATTTTAATTTTATAAATAAAATATTTACTCATTATTTAAATTTCTTTAATCATTATTTAATGTATAATTTAGAAAATGAATGCATCACTTCGTGGAGGTTGTATGTCGAACACATGCCCGAGCGAGGCCATCATTTCTAAATGGCTCAAGGTTAAGGTATTGGTAGATTTATAAATGTTAAGTAATCAATATAATGAAATTATTATCTTAAATATTCATTTTTACCACCATTATTACTTTCCAAATAATGTGATATTGAAAAAATGATGTACAACACTATATTGATACGGTAAGTCGTACGAACACATGTACATTGTTTTTGTTTTTCATATGTTGGATAAAATGTGGAATATTGATGTATCATAATCATAATGAAATATAAATATATGTATTAAACATGTGTTATTAATTTATCAGGTATAAAATACATGATGAGGAAGTCGAAAATGAAATAAACATGAAAGAGTTTGTAAAGATGATTACCACTTCTTTGGCGGACATCCATTTGATATGTTCCTAATAATTTGAGGACAATATTTTGGAAGTAAGTAAACCTATTTAACATTTTTAAGGATGAATGTAAAATAAATTGGTAGTTTTTTGTTGAGATATATCACTCAATTTTGTGTAAATATGAGAAGGAAGGGCTGCCTTTTTTATAATTTGGTTGAGGGTAACTTCTATATGTTCAAGAAAATAATAAACCCTAATAAAACTATTATAGATACAAATACTTAAAATTTGGATTTAAATACATATGGGAAGAAATTTTATAGAATATAAAATCTATTATATCCTCATTTACTATTTTTATTATTTTTGTTTAATTTGAGTAAATATTATATTAATTAAATATCATTATTTCCAACTTTGAACCTTTTCATTTCTTTGACTATAATAAAATAAAGATAACAATAATTATTAGAATAAAAACATCTAATACATCCCTTATTTTTCATGTTCATATATTAAATTCATTTATAACCTTAATTAATCTAAATTATAAAACATTTAACATTTTAATTATCATTTATTTGATTTCCCCGATAATTGAATAAATATAACATCAGTGTTTTGTAATAATATACATAGCCATTTATTTTTCAAAAAAACTACCATGATGTGGATACATAATTTTACATTATAAAAGATACTTACAGTCATTCATATCCCTTGGATAAATTTACATTAAAAATGGTATAGTTATTAAAAGATTAGTGTCCCATTATTCACTATTTTTAATAATATTATAATAGTCAGAATCTAATCCAAAAGGACATAAATAGACATATAAACAATCCTTAAATTATTATAAAATCAAATTAATCATCAAATAAATTTTCTTCAACAGTTAGGGTTATTTTATAGTTCTCATCATATTCTATTTACCCTTAATTAAACAATTTACCCTTTATCAAACTGAAAAAAATTAAAATAGTTAATATTTTTTATGACCAAAATTAAAGGGGAATATTTACTAAAATTATTACCAATGATTAAAAATTTTGAATATGCTTTTAAAAATTCAAAACAAATAATTTGTTGAATTTAATTTAAAATAAAACTCGAGTAACACAATAAAAACGGTTTTCGGTAAAATGTGTTTTAATAAATAAACATGACAAAAAATAGTTATAAGAATATTTAAAATGTCTTTAATCATATTATATATAACATAAAATTATTTATTTTAATTTGAGATATCATTTCTATGATTATGGTAATTTTTAATATAATGAAATTGAATGTTTTATATTAATTTTAATTTCTCACTATTTACTAGAAAATAAATATTTTTAGAAAGATTCATTGAAAATAACCCAGAGATATACTTAATATGATTAAATTAAAAGGGAATTTATTTTTATAAAATAATTTTTCTACAATTTTCAGGAATTCATTACAGTTATTTTTACATATAGAGAAAAATATATATATTTTTGAAGAAATAAATTAAAGAGTAAAATGATTCTAATAACGATTATGTGGTTATTTCTTAACAATAAATTTTTGTTGAATATTAATTTCATATATATTTTTTAATATAGTTAATCACATTTAATAAATAAATTAACGGAATGTTTATAAGTGTCATGTTAAAATAATAACATTTAATAGAATATTGTGGTTCATTTATCCTCAATGTTGCAGACACATTAAGCTATGAATTAAATTTTATATATTAAAAATCATGGGATTTTAAAAAATAAATTTTTAAGAACAAAAATTCATAAAATATTGTTGAAATTATTTTCATTTAAACTAACCTTGAAAAACCTTAATAGATGATTTAAAAATAATTTGAAAATTTTCTGAGGAAAATATCATTTCCATTTAAAATATTAACATTTAAGATGAAATAATCAATATAATATATTAATATAATATATTTGAAAATAATTGTAGAAAAAATTTAAAATAATATTTAAATAATGATTTGGTCTTGATTGTGGTAAATATTGTGCATGCCTCAAAAGTTAAGAAAAATATTTCTATCACAATTTTTGTAAAAGAAAAATGGATATTATTTAAAAAACACATGAGGATTATTTATAAAAAATTTAAAGGCAAAAATTGTGTGAACATGAATTTATTAAATAATTATATTATCATACATAAATTAAAAAAATATATATTTTTTTGAAAAATGGTTTTTCGACCCAAGAGATAAATTGAGAATGTTATTCTTAATAATTTTTTTTTAAAATGTTATGTACATAAAGAGATTAAAATAATTGAATATTTTTTATTAAAAAATAACCAGTCGGTAATAAAATTAATGTGTTTCTTTGGAAATATATCATAAGATATTGTATTTGGAAGAATAATCATGAGCAATCCTGATAAAGGATAAGATTCTGACTTATAACCCTCACAACATCAGTGACATTCAATCCCAAGCCATATAATAGAATTAAATTAATTAAAACACATATTATTATAGTAATAAATATAATCATGATATTCTATGTCATTTTTTATGTATATACACATCATAAAAAAAGTTGGTGAATAACATAACATATGTCTCAAAGAAGAAAAATTGATGCAAATATCCCTTACTGATTTGGTATCATTTGTACCATACACCCCATGAATTTTATATATTGAAATAGTTATGTAAATCCACAAAAATTTATATATAAGAACCCAAAAATAAATTAATTTTAATTATGTAATCCTCATAAAGGAAATTGGTGGTGAAAATGGAATGTTTATCAGAAAAGAAAAAGTTAAACAGAAATCTGTTACCATATATCTCTTCATCCTTTGTTAATATTTGATCATATTATGTAACAAATATAGGTTTACAATAATTTCATTACAGAATAATGAATACATATTTCGTAATATATATGATTTACTTATGACTGTTTCATTCCATTTTATTTACAATTACATATTAAAGTGATGTTTGGGAAATAATTGTTTGTTTTTTATATATGATTTTGTTTATTATTTTTTCCTTATTACATTTATATTGTTAAAATATTATCTCAAATTTTATCAAATACTAATATTTAATGTATATTCATTGTATATGTATTTATAGAAATTTGTAAATGTTAGAGGTAAAAATGAAGTACACCATTCATTGAGAGAGTATGTTGTACATTTGCACAAATGTTTTTACCATTTTTTCAATGGGTTGAAACAAACAATGTTAAAAAAAATTACCATTAAAAAATAAATTATTTCTCATATATTAATATATATATATATATATATATATAATTTAGTTATTTACTTATTACCTTCCATGTAAATCCTGTGTGAATAAAGAATCAAATAGCTTCACTAGACGGTTGTCTGCCACACGTACAAATTATTATATTTTAATCCCATGGGATATAAGGTGACAAGATATATGTTATGTCAGAAATATATAAGCATAATAATGTCATAAATATCATAAATAACCATTAATTCTACATTTATTTCCATTTGGATAGGTGGGGATTGAAAATGAATAACATTTGTTCATGCGGTGGTAGTCTATCGTACATAGAAGTTCTATTTTCATAAACAATTTGATGGAAGAAGATTAGTTTTTTAGGTTATTAGATTAAAATAATAACATAAAAATATAATAAATATATTGAGAAAATTTTATCAAAATAGCTTAATATGAATTAAAGGTGGTGGAGTTAGAAATAAATTGAAACGCTTGATTAGGGATGTTACCTCATCTTTAGATGACTTCTTTTTGTTTACACTATATGGATTCACAAGAAGGATTTATGACCAAAATAATTATTATATGATTGGTGGAAGTAATCAAAGAATTAATTTTGCTATCATTTTCTTGAACCAAATGGTTTTGGATGTTTCAGGTGGATAAGATATGGGGTGGTCTTTTATATCTGAGTTGTTTACCACACATGTAATTTTCTAAATAAAAAATGTGTACCCACATTTTTCACATGCCATTAAGAACCAAAAAAGTAAACTATAGAGCTTATATGAGATAAATTAGGTCCATAAAATGTGTTCTAATCATGTTTATGTTGATTTTTAACCCTTATCATTTTGTTTTAAACCCCAGTTAAATACATTTTACATAGTTAACAATAACTAATTTTTACAATTTTTAGTGCTATTTATGGTAAAATTATTTATAAATTATTAGATAATATAAATTATTATTATTGAAAATATAAAAACCATATTTCCTAAATCCATTAAATTAATTTATAAATTTTTTATTTAAAATTTATCTTGTTGATGCAATAGGAAATCGGTTTTTTCAAAGAGAAAACAATCAACTATTTTAAAAGCTTTTTTATATAAATTAAATTATAAAATGAGTCTAAATTCCTAAATGAATTAGAAAATACATAATTTTACTAATTTTTCTTCTAAACCCACATTAATACCATTTTTTTTTATTTTTAAATGACATGGAAATTCATAAAAATCATATATTTTTCACAATTCATCAAAAAAATTATCATCTAAGAATATTGTCCAAAAATAACAACAATTTTTTTAAATATAATGATATAAAAATTAAAATTAATTTTTAAAATAAAAACACTATACTATAAACCAATATATTTATAATATGTGACCAAAATAAAACCACACTTATTTAAAAAACAATTTTTATGGGTAAAATTGGAGTTATTTTCATCTCTTGGATAGAAAAAACATTTGATAGAATCTTATAATTTCATTTAAAATATAATATATTCACTAACTATACTCATGCATCAAAATTAATTTATATTATTTATTAATATATAGATATTTTTATTCCAAAACTTGATTTCTCAGAAAATGAATCCATTTTTAATGAAATGGTTTTTTCCTTTTAATTTAGTAGTCACTATAGAATTAATTATATATAAATGTGTAAAACATATATTTTCATAATTTATTTATTCTTATTCATATCCTGTATTCAAATTCTTGGGTGATAAATATCCTATTAAATCATGTTTTCTTAATTGTAGTTCACATTTTATTTAATCTAATTATTGCATGTAATGAATGTTAAACACAATGTTTTATTTAATAAAATCAAAAATCTATGTTGTGATTATTAAAAAATGTATAAAATATTAAATTTATTAGAGAACTATATTTCTCAAAATCTTGGGGTCTTAGATTCTACACTGTTTAAAATGAATTTCACCCAAAAAATAATACCTTTTTTATAAAACTAATGGATACATCTATATAATTACAACCTTAGTTTCCCTCATAGATTTATCAAGATAGTGGTTTTACCACAAATGATTAACCAGGTAAATTAATTGTTTCCTAAAACATACTCTATTCAATCTTCAATATATACGATTTTCCCATAAGAATTATCATGGTTCATCAATATAAACTCTGAGTTTAGTAAATGTTATAGATAGGTCATGTACATCCCCAGGAGATATACATGGAATACATTTTTATCCTGAGCAAGGTTGATCTAAGGTATAATGGGACCAATATAACTAAGTCATAGAATTACTTGGTATTGTATGAAAAAATTCATCCATTTTTTATACTTTGATCAATTTCAACATCATACATTACTCCATCAAATGATGTTGGATTTTTTAATATCCCAGAATAACTAATAGGTCAAAAGATCTATAATATAATTATAAGTCATTAATAATATATTCATATATAAAAAAATGGATATCACAGGTTATCCAATATGGATAAATCATCATATGGTGAAGTAATATGTTAATCAATAAAACATCATACAAAGTTCAACTTATAACATTTCAAAAATGGTTATTCTTTTAAACCAGACAAATTAATAAAATCAAAAACAATAAAAAAAAGATCAATAAATATCTAAAATTAAATTATAATTTATCCCCCAAAAAATATAAAGTCACCCATAATTGTTACATACCAAACATGTGAATAACGCCATCATGTTTTCTCTCAAAAAATAATAATGATCTGAATAATAATTAAAAATTATTGAAAAATTACATTCATTCTTCTTCCATACAAACATATTATATTATTAGATATATTATTTGAATCTAAAACTATTTTAAACTCAATATATGATAGAATATCTAAATTTTTCAACAAATCATTAATTAGTTCCACGGTAGTTAGAAGTGTCTAATTTACATTATCAAAATCAATCATATCTATATCCAAAATAAATGCAATTTTTTCAAAATCTAGAAATTTTAAGGGTTATCATTCCAAGATCATGAATTTTTTCATAAAATATCACATTTCTATTAAATAAATTTTCTAGGTCATTTGTTTAATTAAATATATTATTTAAAATAATTAATTAAATAACTCTACAAATAATCCTTATATATTATGATTAATATAAAATAATTTAAAAATACCAATAAATAAACACTTTGACTTGTCTACCCCATCCTTGTGAAATTAACTAGGATTCATCAGCTTATTCCTTAATGACACCGTCCTACAATATGAAATATAAATCAACAAAATAAATCAAATAAACCACAATTTAATCTTTCTTATCACTTTTAAAAAAGTAAATACTTATTGAATGTAAAATACCATTCATATTGTACCTTTATCCTTCTCATTATCAATAGTATAATCATTACACATATGACCATGCTGATTCTATTCATGATCATTCCCATTAGTTCGTCAATTTTCATAATTCCCAAACTTTCTATATTTAAATCATTGAACCATTTAAAATTCCATTAGGAAAAAAATATTCTAATCCAATATGATTACTAAAATTTTCATTTTCCTCAATAATTACATACTTTAACCCATTTTCTATACACAAAAACATCTTTTCAGCACTTTAAGCTATTCCTTGGGGTCCTTATTAAATAATTATCATCTTTTTTTATTAAATCTTTTTTCTCCAATGGTCTCAACCACCAGAAATCTCAATAAACATTATACTTATAATATTTGGTGATTTTGATTGTCAGTAAAGGTGCATGTTGTTCATCATATATTAGGATTACTAGTTAAGAATAATCAAAATATCCTTAACTTAAGTCATCATCCAATATGGTTCCTTAAAGTAACTATGGTATCCCTATTATTCAGTGTAAACACTATTATATCTTGTAAAAGTCATTGACTAAAATTAAAATGCAAAGTGTGATAAAAATATTCATAGTTTAAACCACATAATCATGAAAAATACGTTATAGGATTATTGTATAATTATTCCATAATTTTTAATCATTGAAATGTGAGATTTGTCCTAGGTTATTATTAGTCACTGTGTATGTAAATCCTTCCTGATAGTTCATAAATTGATTCGGAATAGAAAAATCATATCACCTGAGAGTGTCAAAATATATGTTTAGTATGAACTATTATCATTCACTATGTAATGATTCATTCTAGATCATTGTTCCTTTTGGTATTTATTACCCCTATATACCTATTATATTGGGAAAACATCCAATTTTAGTACCAAGATGTATATTTAATTTCATGTAATCCACTCTCTATATCCTTTAACAAAATTACATCAAAGTGTCCTATACATTGACCCATTATTTTATATATCATTAGAAATATACCTAGAAATATCATTATAAATATCACAAGGGATGTCATTGATTTTTTCTCATCCTAGTTTCCAAATTTCAACTAATATTCCCCTCTAATAGCAACTATATTAGACTAAGATTCATAAACATAAATATGAAATCCTCTTAGATGAATATTTTTTACATTACAAGAATTAAATCCTAATGACCATATAGATGTAGTGTATTTGGAGACTAGATACACTATCTTGTTACTTAATAAATAAACATAAATTTATCCCACAATGATCCACCCATTATGTTGTCTTCATAGACATACCCTATATAAAACCATTACTTATAACGTATGAAACGGAACCATAAGAAAGGGTGACCTCAAAAACTACATATGGGTAATAAAGGTAAATGTGTAAATATTAAATGAGAATAATGGTATTATGGATTGATAATAAAAATAACTTCTATATCAATTATAAAAATCATCTATCATGGAAAAATTATTCAATATTAAATATACATGAATCATAAGGAAATCAATGAATATGATCCATGGGATCTTAACCTTGGCATAAGACATAGAATTATGGAATACACATAATCATATAAAATAATTTCCATAAGAGTCAGGGACCACTTCCAAGGATATCATTATTGAATAGGTTCCCTCCCTAACCCATCATAGTAGTCAAGGTTAACTTCCGTAACCATTAATGAAGAAAAAGTCATTTACTGAACCAAGTTCACTCCATATTCCATTATTGTCTATCTCATGAGATATAAATCATTACTCAGTGAATTGTATGGAAATATTGGTCCCACCCATCACAAATAGAAAATCATATGTATATGGGAAATTTATTCAAAAACACTCAATTTATCATAAAATATTAAATGAAATGATATCCATATACATTTATTCATATCACAACCTATTGGTAAGAGATATGTGTCATAATCCTTTAATAATAGTATAACCCAAGAAAAGTGGAACAGTTTATAAGTATATAATTATAGTACATATTGTATAACAAAATTGGTTTTTATAATGATCTTTTCATATTAATCATAAACCATACATTGCAATCAAAATAATAGTACATTTGGTCTATATCCCTTATAAAGCATACATAGCATCAAAGGTTATCCCCATAGATAGAAAATGAAAATAAAGGATTATTTGGAAAATTTCATGAGGAAAATTTGATTTCATTGAAAATTTATTTTTAAAATAAAAAATTAATAAAATATTTTGTAAATCATTATCTATAAAAAACATCAAAACTTATAAAAAATATTTAAAAATCAATTAAAATTTTTTGTAAGAAAAATAAAAAATAATTTCAAAAGTCTAATCAAATTTTAAAAAAATTGAATAAAAAATAAATTTTAATATCCTATGAAATCATTTAATATAATTCTTCAAATAATTATCCGTCCAGGAAGTATGAAAATTTTATTTGTAACACAGACATTAAAACAAAATAATTTCATGTTTTCTGTAAAATTCAAATGAGAATTGTGTGGAAAACATCATGTTGATTACTTTTATAAATTTTAATACAAATTAAATAATGGTTAAAAATTTATTACAAATATGTTAGATAAATTTGATGAAATTTTATAAAAAATCTCTACAAAATATTGTTTTGGATGAAATTTTTTTACTGAAGAGAGAGGTAATGGATATTTTCTTAAAAACATTATGTTGACATCGTAAGTGTATAAAATGATGAAAATCATATAAAAACATTTATTCTACAAGGTCACCATGTTATAAGATACCACAGTCATTTCATGAGAGATAGATCATAAAATTTCATAATTGGAAGCATAATAATTGGAAATATTGATAAATGATGAGATTGTAACATAAAAACCTTACCACAATGGTTACTTTGAATTGTAACCCACATTATTGAATCATGTTAAGTGGAACTCACAGTATCATGATAATTAAAAAATTAATGATATTAAATTTCAATGTTATTGTATATACACCTCATAAATGAAGATTGGTTCATAACATACCATATGTCTCAATGAAGTAAAATTGAGACAAAAATACCTTACCCCAATGGTAACATTGGGACGGTAAAATCCATTAATGATAACTCATAAAATCAATATTAATATACCAATAATATTAATTATAGGTATCATAAAATACAATCATTTTTATTACATACACCATGTAAAAGATATAGGTGGGGAATATGGAAAGTGTCCTATATAAGTAAGAAGTGAGACAGAAATCAGATTCCATATGTCTCGACGTCTTTCTTGAACATTATAACCTATTATATAATAATTATATGTTTCTTATATATATATTATATAATTATTATTATATATATAATACCATATATGATTTAATTAT
This sequence comes from Viscum album, assembly GCA_963277665.1. Lineage (NCBI taxonomy): Eukaryota > Viridiplantae > Streptophyta > Magnoliopsida > Santalales > Viscaceae > Viscum > Viscum album. Next base: position 2,020,787,584 of record OY728121.1, on the reverse strand, counting down.
GATCATTTATAACCATTTTATTTACAATTCCAAGTTTATGTAGAATTCTGGAAATAACTGCTTTGTTTTCCAAGTATGTATTGGTTTTTTGTCTGCCAATATTAATCAGGGTTCCATCATCTTGATAATTTTAATGAATTTGTAAATTTATTTTTTATTTATTATACATTTTTTTGAGAATCTAAAAATTTAGAGACATAAATTTAAATACATCATCCTTTAAGAGAGTAGGTTGTATGTATGTATAACCATTGATTCATTTTTATAGACATATTTAACGAAAGAAAATGTAATAATAAATTAATTTTCATTTATAATTTTTATTTCACATATATAAAATGAAATTATGTACATATGTACTTTTTAACTTCCATTTAAAACATATGTGATGATCGAATCACATATCATTACGAGGTTGTAGTCCATCATACACAATAATAACATCATATTAGTCATATTTAATGGACCTTAAGAATGAATATTCTAAATTATGTTTCCATAAGAATAATAATTCTATAATTATTTTATATAAACAATAAAATTTTTGGTATATATAAATGTGAGTGGTGGAGATTCAAAATGAATAACATCAATTGGTGAGGTGGAAGTCCTCTACACACATTAACAATGATTTCGTCACATATTAGTTGGAAGAGAATGTGGTATTGGGATTTTACATTTATATAAAAACTTGTACTTATATTAAATATAATTTTTTTATATCATAACGTATTAACAATAATTTAATGGAGTTATAGGAATAAATAAAATATAAATCTCGATTAGGGATGTTATATATTCTTCAGAATACATGTTTTTGTTTTAACCAGAAGGCTTCACATGTTGGGTTTATGATCAAAATAAATCTTACAAGATGATATTAGAGAATTAGTTATGTTATTTGGTTGTTCATTGGAAAAACTAAAGTATTTTTTATTTTTAAATAAGAGAGGAGAGAAGGTGTCCTTTTATAAGTGATGTGAGTGGCACAAGTGTAATTTTAGAAAAGAAACCAAATGTACCCATGTTCTCTTCATTACATAGGGATAAAAATGGTCCATTATCTATTATAGATGTTATTGGGTCAAAATATGGATAGAAAACGTGTATTTGAAAAACTTTATGTTATATTTTAATCATTATCAATTTAGGTAAACCCGAAGGTAGTCACATTTTAACCTTAACCATGGTAAATAATTTTATCTACATTTACTATTAAATATGCTGAAAAATTAAGTTAAAGTATTAATTAATATATATAATTTTTATTCCAATGAATGAATAAATTTTTCAAACTTCATTAACACAATTTGAGAAATCAAATATAAAATTAATTCCAAAGACACAACAATAATGTAGTGTTTTAAAGAGAAAATATACAAAATTTTATAAGTTTTTTTATAAAAATTCAATATGAAAATTATTACAATGAACTAATTTTTTTTATTATATATATAACTAAGATAATTATTCTTATCTTAAAATAAATTATATTTTTTAAAATCATAAATATAAATGATAATTTTGAAAAAAACATGTATTTTCACTATTCAATGAAAAACCTGTCATCTTGAAAAATTATGAAAAAACAACCTGTAATAATTTTGAACATTACATTATGAAATTAATTTTATTTTTCATATAAATTTCATAAATTTATAAAATTTTATTTTTTAAATAATTGTGTAAAATTTTTCATGTCTAGTTTTTAGGAAAATATTGATTTAATCATAAAATTGGACTTATTTTTATATAATGTCTATAAAATACATACGATTAATATTAAACATATTAATGAATATAAGTTATATATTTATTTATTTAAAATCATTAAAAAGGTGAATTACTCAATTAGTTGAGGAAATACATGTTTGTGCGCATAATAATAGTTTTCATAGAAATGATAATCTTAATTATTAAATGGTTTTTATTTTCATTTCTAATTAATTAGTCCATAATGAATTAATTATGTAAGAAATTTTAAAACACGTAATTTCATAATTTAGTTAATCTAATTTATAGATTCAATTCTAATGGATATGTGATACCTATTATAATAATTTATAATTTTTTAATTGTAAGTCTTGTTTTATTTAAACTCATTGTTTTATGTAATGAGTTATAAACTCATTGTTTCAAATAATAGAAGATAAACACGATGTTACATGTAATAAAATATATAAAAAATTATTATATTTTAAAAAAAAAATATTTCACAAAATCATGGGTAATTATAGCCTATAATGTTTTCGGAATGGAGGATGATGACAAAGAAAATGACATGGTGCTCAAACATCATTCCATGGATGATATATTAGAGGAATACCATAAAATTTTATTTCTAATAGAGTAATCCAACATCTTTTAGATAACTCTCTATGTTGACCTCAATGATGGACTAGAGATGTGGATTAGTAAACATGGTTGGAAATTCTCACATGAAATCAATGAGGGGAAAATTAATATGGAGTAGTGTATACATAGGTAGGAAAATATGTAATAATACATTAAGGATATCATCAAGGATGATACAGACAGGAATGTGACCTCTATCAAATGGATATTATATAGAGTGAATGATTCTAACTGTTTTAATTTTTTAATGGCTTATAGATATTTAGGTGGCATGACTTTGGTATTTTTTGGATTTCTCTAGGGTTCCCAAAATATACTTAAATGTGATTTTTTAAAATTAAAAAATTTACATTACACGTGAAAAAATCATTGAGTAAGAAATATTTTTTTTATTTTTTTGAACAACTATCGTTAATTCACTTTTGGTCCAAATTCTATATGGAGAACCTATATATTGGAATGAAAATATTTAACAACCTATATCAAATATGTTGTGTTTTATACTGGTATGGTGATATGAAATAAACTCATTTATATATATATATATAGTAAAACTAGAATAAATCAATATGTTTAAAAAAAATATAAACATATTCATAGTAAAATAAAGAATATATATATTGAAATTTTTCATAAATAAATTATTGTAAATTCATCCTCACTGTATTATTAGGTGGACCCATAAACTATAAAACAAATAAGATTCTATTCAATTGAACCTATACCTATTTATTCGATCATACATTCTCAAAACCTTAATTCCACAATGGAAAATTGATTTACATTTATATTTATATCCATTGCGTGGGTATGAAGAACAAATGAGTAGTAAAAATTGAACCAAAATTCCTAAAAATAATAATAAATAGAATATATATTTGTGTCTGTATAATTTATTTAATATATATTTATATATTAATAAATAAAATCTCAATATTGGAGGTCATATATAATTAATCATATGGTTACAATAGATACCTTCCACATTAGTTTATGATCTACACCTCCATTAAGCCAATGTGAATAATTCAAGATTAAATAGATATGTTATCATTGGAATCATTAAATGGTTAATGAAATATAATATATAAAACATTATATATAATGTGAAAACTAATTTTATAATCTAATTCCTCTATAGAATTGAAACAAAATATCTTCTTCCATGGTATAACTATCTGTATATTCCATATTTGAGGGGGATAATGTATCATCATGCCCCATATCATTGGTTAAAGATGGCAGAGGAAGCTACTTGGCTTTAATAATCTTTCTCATGGCTCCAAATGCTATAAATAAAAGTCGAGGGATCAAAAAAAATTTGGAAATTATTTGTTCTTTGAAATAAAATCAACCGAAAAAACAATCCACTATCAACAAACAACATGATACATGTCACCCAAACATCACAACCCATACTTTACCAAGAGTCAAAAAAATGACCAAACACATCCATACTGTTATAAAAGGCCAATACAACCGAAACACAAAACTAAAACAATCAGATTACCTAGTAGAATACTAAAATACATGAGACAAAAAGAACAAGGACACCATACAAAGCTCCACACCAAACTCCATGATCTTAGAACCATAACATCACCAAAGCATCAGTCTGAATCGCTAGAAAAGTGAGATGCTTTACCCTTACCCATGTCGTGGAATACAACATCGTCAAAATCACCCAAGTGAAAAATCAAGGAGTCAGTATAAATACTCATTAGGTTTTCCCTAATGACTTCCCTTCACACACCACTAGTGTAAAACCATATCACATTTATATAAAACAATTTATATAGAATATTCAATTATTCAACAACTAATAATAATCCACACACACCCTTACCAAACCATATTTACCCAAACTATGTAACCCAAAGGGGAACCAAAAACCATGCCATAATCCATTGTACCATCCCATAATAGCACAAAAAATAAAAAAATTTCAAAGAAATACACAGTAAAGAAACCATTACAGTGATACTTACATCCATCTTGTTCACCCCATTCCAAAATAGTGGTGCTTCCCAACCATCGATAATGGTGGTTCTTACGACTACAATACATCACCTTTTATAGTCATACAACCCACCCAATCCCACAAAAACTACACAAGAAATAATACGTAATCAACCTACAGGAACAAAGAAACAAAGCCACACATTAATCACACAACCATTTCTAACACATGCCAATTCACTTCAATAAATCACCAATTAATTGGAAAAACCCTTTAACAAACATTCCATTCCCAAACATATTTCAATAAACTACATCTTCATTGAAACCCAACTATACCAACACATTTTATCATAATCAGACACTAATTATTTTAAATTGAACTTTTTAAAATCACACAACAATGCCCATAGTTTACACTTATAACCAATTTCCCCCGAAATCTTCCAAATCATCCCTAAATGGATTTCCAATAAGATTTTCACATCATTATCATAATTAATTTCACTAAACACAAATTAATTGTAACCAAATAAACTATTTCTTACTAAGTGGAGTCAAGAGAGAAGCCACCTACCGTTAGGGTTTCAGAGAATTCGACCCACACGCAAACACGCCACAAATCCATAAAAACACTCCACCAAAACCACTCTAGATATCATTAATTACCATCAAGAAGTCTAATAATCAAAATCCAAGGAAAAACCCTATCTCTACATGAAAAGGATGTAGATCTAAAAAACAAAGATATTGGGAAGATTATATCATGAGAAAACAAAAGTGTAACTAAGATGATAGACGTGGTATGAAGAAACCACCTTAGAATCACTATAAACCCCCTTCCAAACTACTATAAAATTAGTGAGAGAGAAACCATAACCCTTGAGAAGAGGAAATCCCAGGGGTTTCTCAAGTGGGAGAGATATTGGGTGTTTTTATGGAAATCCCAACTGATCTCTGATTTTTTAAAAACACATTTTAAGGTCCTCATAGTTAGATCTCATGGTTATACAAACCGTGTGATAACCATGCACATACTGCTACCTAGAAGGGGAACCTCTCATGGCCCACCCTGTATGGTCAGACAAACCTTGTGCAAGACATGCATACCCCGTGGCCCGCACTATTCATATTTCATGATTTCAACTAACCATGCTCAAACCATGTGGCCTTAAAAAGGCTTCCCAAGTTTTCTAAAACCTTCACACACTCTCCCAAACTCATCCAAACTCATCCCAAGAACTTTAGACACATAAAAAAGAATAATCAATGTCCACATACCTAATACATGGGTGCTATAGTTAACTACATATTATAATAAATTTTATTATTCATCCTTCTCTAAAATTAAAATTATATGTATATTCTATCACAAATAACACTAAAATACATTAAAATTAGATAGAGGGACACTACCCTTTCAATGGATATGACCACAACTATGTACCATAAAAATACGCTTACACAATCATATTACATTTGAAGAGTACATTGTAAAATATATAGAATTATAGGTAATATAAAACTGAATTAATCAGTTTAAGAGTTTATATTATACATAATTGAGTTGAATATATGGTTTGATCTACTCAATTTGAAATCTAAACAGTTCTTATGTATGATTTTAAAAGAAAATGTTTTTTGGATGAAATATATCAATACTATTATGATATCAAACTAATTTTCCCATAATTTACCAATGAATTCCCTCTCATTATCCATGACATATATGATACCTCATATTGTACATAACACAAATACATCAAATAGAACATAGATCCACTCACATTAGAAAATAGATTGAATCCAAAATTTCATTAACTGGGTCATTAAATTACCATAACATCCCACACTATCAAGACATCCTATATCATTTACTAATTTACTAAACCCTAAAGATGCCCACATTAGCAAACATCACATTTTATGTTCATAATCAATACACTGTAGACAATAGAATAAGCTCAAGCCTAAAAACATAAAAGGGAATACAAATTAAAAAAATTGAATTGGTTGAAAACTCTAACAAATGAATAATCACAAAAATACATAAATTAAACTCCATTTCATATAAAAAACTCATTTTTAAAAAAATATATGAAATTTTAAAAAATTATGAAATATATTTAAGAATCATCCCTTTAAAAGAATTAATATTAAAATAAGATATCCTAAGAAACCTAGTATGTTAACCAACTTTCCCATTTACCTACATATAATATATTACTCTAGTTGTTTTGTATCCTATTAAGAAAAATCATTTTGTAACAACATATTTCTATCTTATGTAATTTTATAATTAAATTACCATGCAATTATTTGGCCACTATATCATCTATCTTAATCCATCAATAACAACAATTATTTAATAACTTGTAAAACAACTTAATGAAATATTATAAATTTTTCACCTATTTATTATTTTTTTTGGTTAGATATCAAATAAATAATTTTCCATTTAAATATTAATAAAAATAAGTAGAATATAACCTTATAATACTAAAATATTAAAAAATGAAACTCAAATTAGGAATAAATTAATAGTTTTCTTTTTGAATAATATAAATAAAAAATGGTATATATAGGCCAACGAGCATGTACAATAGTGGTTCAGGCTCCTGCTTGGCATCCAAAAGACCCAGGATCAAATCTGGGCAGGGGAGAATTCCCGAGTTATTGTAAAAGGGTACTGTAGCAGTATTGTTGTATGTCACTATAGAAGTACTATAGTAGTGGCGACTGTAGCAGGGGAATCACTATAGCAGCGGCAACACTCAAGCAGTGGAGGGATTGTAGTAGGGTACTGTAGCAGTGGTGGTACTGTAGAAGGTATTGTAGCTATGCGGGTACTGTAGTAGTACTATTCACCGAGGGGTCCTTTGGGCCAAAAAATGGGCTTTCTAGCCCTGCATGAAGGCCACTAGGCCTTGGGCCTTCGGTCTATGTAATGGGTCAATCTCTGTCCAGTCTAAAGTGGTCTTTTCTTTAATAATAAATTGAGTCTTCGGCCCTAACCTTTAAAAAATGGTATATATGGTATCATAACTTATAATTCAAAAATCATCTTTAGTAATTACACAAAACAATTATTTTTAACATTTCTGTTGAGAATTCATACATCCAATTTTTTAAAATATAATCATTTAATTAATTATTAATTTTGATATATTAGATGAATATATAATGAAATAATCTCAATAATAAATTATAAAAACTCTAGATTCATTTTTATAAATAAAAAAATAAAATGAAAACAATATTTTAAAACCTTCAATTATTATTTTAAAAATAATCCATTAGTTGATATTCATGTATTATAATTAATTATAAGGAACATAATAAGAATTAACTGAATAACACCCAATTTTTTTGATAACATATACCAAAATTAGTCAAAAAGGAGTAGATCGTACAATTATAATATCTAAGTTGCTTTGTAAAAAATAGTGTCTAATATACGTAATTACATAAAAATAATAATATATCCTTTATATGTAATTAAATATATAAAATAAGTTATGGGATTATGGATATAATCAAATAGAAACTGAATGTTACATACCAAAAATTTAGTTATTAATATTTCAATTAAAATAATCAATTTCAATTAAAATCCTAGAAATCCATCAAGAAAGGAATGTTATTCCAAAAAAGATTAAATGATTGAAATTTATACTTCTATATATCCTATAATAATAATATAGATAAACCAAAATGATAAAAGTTGATTCCAACATGACTTAATGGAATAATTAATTAAATTATAAAAATCCCAATCATGCAAATTATAACTAGGGTGTAAAAAGAAGAAAATATTTGAATAAATATCATTAATTGATGATCCAAAAAAAACACCAAAACCCTATATTGATGATTTGATAAGGGGGAAAATATAAGGGGAGATTTCTTCCTCAATATATTTTTTTATAAAGGTAAAAACCATAAAGTGGTTTTAAAAAAATATTAAAAACATTATATTTCCCTTTTTTTTAAATAGAGTTCTTACCTAGTGGTAAGATCATCATGGAAAATCTTCAGTCAACCAATGGTATATCAGAGACTCGATTGAGGATAATATTACATTTATTAAAATACACATATTCCTTATAAAACATGTTTACACATTTAGAAATATGTGGAACAATACTTGATTCATGATTTCTTTCTACAATAGCCTCCTTACACTTTCCCTTCCATTTATACTTACATATAAAATTATATATTTTCTAAAAATTTCACCAGCATATAAATATCACATAACACCAAAAATATTCACTCCCACTCATTAAATATATAAAAAATAATAATATAGAAATTTTAAAAATTAAATTTCCAAATTAAGACCAAATAATTACCATTATTAATTTAAAAATATTACAATTTACTAAAAATGATGAATATATCTATTAATAATTGGAACATCATCACTAGGTTGACTGAGGAACCCAATATATCATGTTTAATTAAATATTCATCTTTTTATTTATATTTCAATATCATATAAAATTATTTTTTATTTTCATCATTATTCATAGTCTATTTATTCTAGTATAAAAAAATCACCTTGATATCATTCACTAATGTTTGTTGAAAAAGATGAAGAAGGAAATTTCTATATTTTTTATTACATAGATAATATTAAAAATGTGAGGGAATAAAATAAAACACTTTTGGGTAGTTTGAATCTAACATATAATATTGAAAAATTACCATGGATTATTAAAAAATATATATATATATGTATATAATATTTTTGGGATGTAAATATTTTTGGAAAATAATTGGTAGGATTATGAATTCAAATCCATTTCATTATAAATGAGATGTTAAATATATTTTAATAATTAGTTAGATTATATATATTGGATGGAGTGATATATCATGATTTTTTATACTATTGCAATCATATTATAACCCTCATTTTAATTTTGACTGTAGTAAGTGTATCTTAGAGACTATAAGGACATAGTTGAAATTGATCTTATCAAACCATCCTCAATCAAATGAATAATCTAGGGGTTATATGCCTTTTAAAATATAATATCTTTGTTCAACTCATATATTTTGGTTCATTTTTGTATCATCATCACTATCTAGAATGATTTTATATGAAAATAACTATCGGACCTCTACTATGTAGAATCTCTTTGATCATATATAGGTAAAATGACGAAGGATTACTAAAGCTGATATATGTAATTTTAGATGTGGGTAAAAGAAATCATAAATTCAATGTTGGGGACCATGTGTATATATATTTTTTTACATAATAAAAACACTTATACATTGAAAAAAAATAAAGGATCATTGATAGTACCATGACTCATTTGAGATCATGAAGAGGATTAGATATGTTTCTTATCAATTAAAATTACCAAAATGGTTTAGGGTTATCCATGATGTATTCCATACTTCCATAATGAGATAATTCCATATTATACCATAATATATAGTAATCCAAGAATCTATTGATTTAGTGGAAGATTATACAATTAATGAAAATCTGACATTAATTATACATAAATATGGAAAAATAGTGGAATAGAAAATTTAAATGTTCTAAAATTATAGAATCATGGACCTATCTATGTAAGAAGTTCAAATTGATAAAAAATTATTTGAGATTAGTGGTTATGTGTTCTTATTAGTTGGTATAAATGGGATTTCCCAAATACCAAAATTTATATGTTGGTAAGTATATTAACATCAAAACATTATAATGTGTCACTCTTATTTGGTTTCTATATATTTGGGTTTAAAATATGTGTTTTATAATGGAAGTTGGGAGTTTAATAGTTATTATTAATTGTTTGTAAGTCATGATAGAACCATACTTCCCATCATAGTGGAAAAAATATAAGAATCAAGTTTATAAATACAGATTTCTTTAATTTCATACTAACCAATATATCATATTAAACCCTACTATAATGAATTTATTTCAAAACACCTCCATTATTCCTCCCATTTGACCACATAACATTGGATACTATTCATTGAAAAAATTGGGGTGACTTTTGACTTTATCTATCTCCTAGGGGATTCTATTCATCATAATTTAATAAACAGAACTCCAATTTAAAGTCATATTGTCCTCATATTCCTTATTTTGCATTTAATTAAATTCTTCTTATTTAGTTACCTAGCAATGGTAATTTCACTCAATCAAGGTTTATAGTTTTATATTATTTATTTATTTATTGAGGATGATATTTTTGAACCATTATTATATTTTTTCATTATTCATCTATATCATCACCTTATCAATGACACCTTATGTGTTAGTTTCTCTTTATGCATCACATCGCTTGAATTGAAATCCTCTTTGTACAAAGTTGTTCTTTAATATAAATGGATTAATTTTAGTCATCAAATCTAAATTATTTTTTAGTGAATTTATAATGTGTATTAATTAAGTTATTTATTTATTTTTTATGAAATTCACTTTTAGATATTTAAATTTTTTATAATATATCTATTTAGCATAATAATATGTTATTGATTTTTATTGATTTTTTAGTATGTCAAAGAAAGAAATTATATTATTATATATTTGTACATATTTTTTGTTTGTGTTTATGAGGAATGTCTAAAATGTAGTCCTTATTAACCAAGGTCACCCATGGTGATTTAGGGTAGGATATCATCTATAGGTTGTGTTTTCTGTACATTCATTGAAAATGATTATCTCCATGTGTTAAATATTTTTGTCGATAGTCAAGAAAATAATTAATATTAGACCATTTTGATTATTAAAATTCAATATTTTGTCGTTAAATGATGTATAAGATCTATTACTATTGATTTCGATCCCCTTTTTAATTAACTGTATATTACAAAATTATTATTATTTATGTAATCTATTTTAAACATTTTTTACATTTTTGTGGTAATATTAGAGGCTATAAGGTTAATATATTAAAATTTAATGAAACATCCTACTATTAAATGTATTAAATTTTCGACATTATTTATTTTTATTCATGTTTTTTATTATACACATTTTTATAATTTTTTATCTATGTGATGTGTATAGTAAATTATAATAAGATTGATTTATTTGTTCCTATTTCTATTTTATAATTTGATAATAGAGTTTTTAAGGGGAAATATAGGTAATTCATATTATTCTTTATTCTATACTGAAGGGACCTAATCAAAATGGGTGGGATTGGGAGTTATATGGTCTAGGTGATTGAATTTTTCACATATATTTAATTTTGAGAAAGTATAATTATATACATTAATATTTTCTTATTTGGTTGTTTTTTATTTATTGTTTTATAAAATTAACTATATTTATCATTAAAAAGAAAATTTTTAACCCCATTATATTTTATTATTTTTTGAATATTATTGTCATCATTTTCATGGGTGTGTGACAAAATTGTAGACTATTAAAATACTTTTACATAGGATGATATAAATTATAACTTGAATATCTGTGGATATTTGTATATGATTTATGTATCTCTCTACCATAAAAATCCCTCATGAAATTTTTTTGTAGTATTTCATGATGGATAAATAGAAGTTCTATGAGGGAAATGGTTTTCTAATGGGAATCATTTATTGCTAGCACAATATTTTATCATTTACTGATTTCTAGGAATGATCCATAAATGATGTTATAGTCTAATTTGGTTTCTATATAATCTTATATGGGATGTTACAAAAACCATTGAAAAAATATACACATATGAATGGGGTAATTTTATTTTTTATTCATTATATTTTATTCATTTGGAATTGGAAAATTTTACACATGGTTGAAATAGAAACATATACATTTTTATAATTTTTGTAATATTGAATACATTTAAAATAATCTCCAAAACTAATTATGATATATTTTATAGACAAAAATAAATTTTACAATTTTCCATGGGTGAAAAATAACTCCCATTCAATTAATATAATTTAAATTTATGTACCTTCCCATGTTTTTTATTATACCCATTGAGAGTCACATACATACATAAATTTTATATACTATAAATATAAATTTTATAAACCGTCAACCCAAAATATAATAAATTTACCTCACTAATATATAAATAAGATTAAAATTGATTTTTATGAATATTGAAGTTTCATATACATGATAATAAATCAATCATTATAGTATCTTGAAATATCAATTAGTAAATATTTTATGAGAATTAATTATATATGGAATGTATTATAAAAAATTACAATATTGAAAAATAAACATACATTATATTTGATACATAAAAATTTAGCATCGAATTTATTAACTCATTTTTTATCACTAGGATTAAAATTTATTTTTTTATTCATCATCTTATGAATTAATTTTTTGTAATTAATTTTATTTTATTCATGTTATTGAACATGTATATTTTACATGTTTATAGATTTTCCTACAATTTTATAGACCATCAATGCATTGGGTAAATAATATAATCTTTAGAGAAATTATATTAGGATTGTAAACGTAATAATTTAATCATTGTACGTAATATTTCACCGATCCCTAACTATATGAATACATTGTTCTTAATTATATAATTATAATTTCTTTTAATTTCATGATGGAATATATTTTTATGAAATTATATTGAGTTCAAAGTCTTGTTTCATTAATATGTATTATTTTTTACCAAATGTACACTCTTTATATCACCCCATAACCTGTTTGAAGAACTCATTCATATTATATAATTAATAAAATGTATTATTTAGTGGAGAGATAATATATAGGTCATATATATTATTGGATAACCCATAGGGTATTCTAGGATAAAAATGAAGATTTAATGAATATATTTATAGAATAAATGGAATTTTTTATAGTTTTTGAACATTGTGGATTTTACCTTATAACATTAATGTTATCTTTCTGTTTAATGACCCATAGATACACTAATAGTACATCTGAGTAGATTATGTTATATAATATGGTCCATTTATTATTATATTATTTACATTCAAGTACATGTGTTTCATAATAAAATTTAATCTATAATAGTGAACAATTCTTCTTGATATTGAACCATTTTTTGTTAGTATATCATTCAATGGTATTAATTAAATGAAATTATCTTTACATATCAAATATTGTATAAAAACATGTTGTTCAAAATTATTTACATAAAAATATGTAATTGAAATACATTTTATGTGTATATTCTATTTACCTATCACATTAAGGATTTATTTCTCTTGGTTGAGTTAACATGAGCCTATAAATAGATCCCCAAATCTCCATATACTAAATAAAATCATTGAAGACTATCAAAAGAACACATTTAAGTGACATCCCTTTCAAGTATAAACTTTCATGATATTTATAACATATGATAAAAATTTAATGACACATCAATATGGCAGATTATCCTATGTTTATAAATTAATGAACTAATTTTAAAAAACTAGGATCCAAAATCCTTACATATAAAATTATTTATAATGAAAAATATATTTTACAAAAAATTAATGACAGTTATATAATACATTAACTAAATTAAATCTATGAATTTAGCTCCCACTCATCCTACACTGGCTCGAAAATGAACTAGTTACTTATAATAATATTTTCATATAACAATTATAATGTCTTTAATAGTTAATTACATTTATTAAAATTTAGATATTATTGGGTTTATCTTTTTAAGAATAGTATACATTAATTGATAATATATATATATATGAGAAAAAATAATAATGAGTGGTTGAGTTGTTTTTTCATTTGATTTTATACAATGATGATATATCCCATCCATAAAAGTCTAAAAATTAAAACCACTAACAGATCAGCCACAATCTTCATTTGAAAAAAAATAACTACGATAACCAATAATAAAATTAATAAGCCTAAATTATTATTTTATTATAGACTAATTACATTTTTTATATTATAATTCACATTCATCACATTTATAGAATAATAATTATGAGAAAACCATTTTAAATATCATTTTATATCTAAAACCCACCTATTTTTGACTTGATTATGTTATTATTTTGAACTAATCTATAATACTGCATAATATGAAACGAAATATCAATAAAATATAATGTGGGTCTCCAATCTATGATCAGAATATAATTTGATAAAAATAATTAGTTTTATTAAAATCTACTATAATTTGAATAGATAAATTACTTGTTGTATTTACATGTAATTACAATCCTTTTCTCACATGGATACATAAATATTTGTATTTTAATAATTTCCCATTGTTTAGAGATAGAATGAAAGAATTCATCTTAAAATTCAGGATTTATTCATCAATGAAATTATCTTTCAAATATCTATGAATGCCTCTTTCTAAAATACATCCATGAATTTTCCTCAATTGAGAACCCCGCAAAATTTAAACCTCAAAAATAACTCTTAAGATATTATGAATGAATTAGAATAATGAACACCTAACCTATAAAACCATTCCTGAAAATATTCAAACATACATCGATGATATGATACTATGATTTTAAAGAATAATTATTATATTCTTAAATATAATATTTTCAAATCTTATAATTGAATATTCCTGTATGATCACCTTTAAGGATGATATTGTTTATCAATTCCATCATGATTTATTTTATTGACATGAATAATAAAATAAAATATCTTTTATGAGCTTTTTCCATATAAGAATAATTTAAATAGACTATAATTTTTTGATTTCACAGTGATTAATATTATTATTCCCAGGATATATAGAGACTATATTCCATATCAATATAATAATTCCCCATTGGATTCATCATCTATTAAAATTATAATATTTAACCCTTATAAGAATAAGGAATTTTTTGACCTTTAAGACTTTTGAATATTTCTGGGCATTGTTTTGAATCAATGAGCAAATTCTAGTGTGGGATATCGTACCCTAGAGAGCCTTGGCCTATTGTAATTAATAAAATATTAAATATATTTTATCACATGCGTGATATTTATTTATAAAAATTGAATAAAAACCAAGCGTACAATCAGATCAAAATTCTATGACCATGGATGAGTTCATAACATGGAGTATATCCAAGGTGTGACACAAGTTTTCTGAGATCTAGTATTTTAGCTGGAGTCTAGTTGGTGGTTGGGTGTTATAAGAAGGTAAATTTATTTAACAATATTAAAAAAAATTAATCCTTACCCTTTCCCATTTTCTATGAAAGGAAAAGACAACATAAGAGCCCCTCCCCTTCAGTTTAATGGGTGAACCGAGCCTGGGTAAAATGGGATGTGCCACTATAGAGCTCCAATCATGACATAGGTTGCACCCAAATCATGTTATATTAACACCCAAGTCTGGCTCTAACCTCGAAGCATCAGTGTTCCTCCATGATGTAAGATAATTTCATTTTTAAGTCATAAAATCCATTTTATTAATTTTTTAAGGTTAATTGATCCCTTATATTATTGATAGGAACCATGTGATGGTTGATCATGACATTTCAAGGGAAACTGAATCCAATTAGGCTACTCACTAGAAATTTCAATTTGGAATTTCGGAGCACACAATGTGTAGTCGAGGGTCATACACCACATGTTTTTACCACTCTAGGAAGATTAATTTTGGGGACTATATGTTGTGTACTAGGGTTACATGCAATGTTGTAACCCAAGGTTGTCTAGACAAGGTACATATAGAAGTAATCCATGTGATGGGACATGGTTGTGTCAAACTAAACGACCAAAGTATACAAAAAAGGGGTGTCAGACATGGCCACTAGAAAAAGACATGACCTAGGGGCCAATTCTCAGACCATGATATGTACTAGGGGTACACACCGTGCAAGAGATATGGATGTCTAGGCTATAAGGGTTAAAAACATAGATAATGGATCATACTAAGAAAGGAACAATGCAGAGGCCTTTGAACCAAATATCCATGGATGAGTATCATTATTCACTATTTCATTTTTAATTTCTACTGTAGTTCTAATAGAAAATATTTTTAGGTACCCTTTTCATTCCACATCTTACTCAAGTTTCATTAAGGTTGATGTATAGCATCGATGGAGCCATGTGTCAGGGTTGTTTGACACCACATCAGTTCCATAATGAAGAGGGATTCCCCCCCATTTAGATGCAGTTTTTATGTGACTAAACCAATACAGTTGAGTCAGTGACACCCAAAGAAGATATTGTCGATGTTTGGGGTAGAAGTCCATATGACATGGTTTTTTGGATTGTGGTTGTGCATTTATATTTCCACAGATTGACTAGTATGACCCAATGTGTTCATTTGGGTAGCCCAATGTTGTTCATTAGTGCCCTCATGTTTTAAGAGTGAGAACTGAACAAGAGATTCTTGAGGAGGACAAGTTTTTGTTTGATGTGGCCTCAGAATCATAAGAATTACGGATACTACCCCCAATAAGATGTGTTATTTATTTGTGATAAACAAAACTATGGGTGTGAGTCATTACCACCCAAAGTGGATAGTGTGGAGGTGTGGAAGTTGATTTCCATCTCTTTAGTTTAGGTAAGCATAGTTTCATGTTGTTAGATCCTAGGGAAACCATTTTGTTACTACCTTTTGTTTTTACCCCTCTTGCAGCTGGGGAAACATATGCTCTCATTTTACCATAATTTCATCATGGATTGAGTATGACTATACTATAATGGTATTTTTTCTTCCACTAACTATCTGCTAGTATGTATAATTGGAACCCTTGGTGACCTTGATGTCATGTGAGTCCCTAGTAATAGATCATTCTTGCTCATTCTACATAGGATTTCACTATTCATGGATGAAAATTGAAATTTTTTGGAGGATTTAGTGACATGGTATTTGACCAATAATATATTGGTATATTTCTAAGAATATTTCCAATTCTAGGAACTGGTTCAGTTTGGGAATTTGGGGATCAGAGAGACTCAGTATGATGATATAAAAATAATAACAAAAAAAATATATCACACCAACATAGTTTCTTTGAAAACGTGTAATAAATTTCATGAATTGTATCATATTTGAATTATAAAACCATGGTTGAGTTCATAATATGGTTCTTCTCCTAGGTGTAACACAATGTTTTTCAGCATTGGGAGTTCGGATCGAGGTGAGTTTGTGGGGTGGGGTTGTTAAGAATATGTTAGTTTTATAATAAAATAAAATAAAATAAATTTGTTCCCTTTCCCCAATTTTTTGCATGACACATTGTGGAGCGGAGCCCCTCCCCATTGGTTTGATAGATGATCTGAGGACATAACCCAAGAGAATATGTGATGCTGATCTAATATCATGATGGTGATCGCTCCTCAATCATGTTTCATGTAATTCTGAGTACAGATCATACCCCAAAGCATTGTCTTTTCTTCAAAATCTAGGTATATTATATTTTTATTTCCTAATACAATTTTAATAAATCTTTTTAATGTTTAATATCCCTTATATGCTTTATAGGGACACCATGTGGGTCATTGTGGGAGTTTCAAGGGGAAATTATGGAAAATTGGGCTTCTCCTAGTGAATTCTCATTATAAATTATTGATCACATGACACGTAGAAAAGGGTAACATTCCATGTGTTCTCCCCCTTCAAGAGAGAATATTTTTAGGAACTAAATGTGGTGTACTGAGATACAATATGTGTAGTGAAAATTGGTTATATAGCCAGTGGCATGACAATGGAATGTCTATGATGGTACATGGGTGTGTAGAAATACATTGCCAATTCACACATAAAAGTTATCATGAACATTGAAAGAGGAAAGATAAAAATTCAGGGGACCATTTCTCTGAGGAACATTGTGTACCATGGGTATATTTCATGTTTCAGACATAGATATTAGGGTTGTGTAGAGGAAGAACATGTTCGCGGGATTGTATATGGAATCATACACTATGTACATCTGATTAATGATATGTACTCCCACATTCCCATCAAATACATGCTTTTAGAGGACACATTCAGGGTTTCAAAAGGGTTAACATGATGTTTATTAATCCTCTTAGAGTTTTTTATTTCTTTTATATCTCCTTATTTGGAGTTGCGATTAATGATGTAGAGTATCCTGTACTGAGTAGTTCTTAATGTAGAAATCAATGGTGGCCATTATTCAGGCCTTACAGATATGGTGTGAGGTGATTTTGTGGATCTCTTTAGTTGGTGAAGTTATGAGTAATAGTGGTTGCATGATTCCCTTAGTCTATCCCTACGAGGGTTAGTGTGGAATTATATCTGCATCATATGTTTGAGATCCCCTTGAAATGATCAGCTTAGATAGAGTTGTATCTTCCCTCCAGAGATACTATAGTGGGATAAAAAATCATAGTTTTTCCCAATACCTAGTTCTTGGTACCATAATGACCAACACTACACAGGTAGGTGATCCCCTATCTATCATAAAAATCCAGTAGGGTTTTCGAAATCATTGGTTATATGATCCCTTATATAGTAGGCATTTTATGAATTCTTGTGGCATCTTTAGATATAATATCTCTTACTTCAGGAGATTTACATGGTGATATTTCTTGTATTTTATAGACCAAAAATACATTGATGGTGATACCCATTCTTAGCCATTTTATCACTAGGATATCAGATTTTGTTATGGTGTCCCCAAGAGTTATTTTGTGTGAAACCCTTCCTAAGAGATATTAGAGTTACCAGATTTAGTTTTTGGTGTCCCCCATTAGACTTGGTAGCGATCCCCTATCCATGGATGTGTGGTCATTATTTTTCCAAATCGGGTTCATTGTTTTCCCCATGGTCCATGGAGTGATATATTTTATGAGTGATGATATCTTTTATTTTTTTAACATGGTTAGTAGTGTGACCTATCTGGGATGGGTGATATCCCCTTTTGAGTATAGAGATCTTCTAGGTTCTAGCATGACATTAATTGTGGTGAGATTAGATGAGAATGTTCTCTCAGATATATTCAACTAGGTAGGGAGGGAGTTCTTAATCATTATTGTGATACCTAATTTAGTGGGATCTCTTGTATAGACATCTAGGATGGTAGTTTTCTTCCTAATGGAGTGTATCTATGGGAAGAGTTTCATCAAGGATGATAGTGCTTGTGGAGTGTGTTCTATTGGAACCATGTTACCTTTTGATCATTAAGAAGAATCCCATAACTAGATATGATATTGGAGATTTATGAGGCATAGAATCCGAGACAAGTATATCTGGGTGATTCTGGGATTCAATGAAATTTTCTCCCATTCCTTGTTGAAACACCTTGTATAGTGAGATAAGTAGTCATATACAGTTAACAATATTTAAGATGGAGTTTCTCTCTCATTCGAGTTTCCATTGGTTGGGTCAAGTGTAATTTCTCCTTTCTAATTCTCAATTTTCTTGATTTTTTATGTGCCAACTAGTTATTGTTATACTCACCCCACCTGATTTTTTCCCACACATGTTGTGTATTTTTCAGACCGTATGACTATCAAAATATTCCCATGAGGACCTATGTAAGGATGATAATAGTGATATAGACCATATGAGGTGATTAAAAGAACTAGGATAAGGATATTTCTAGTAGATTCATTTAAAAGAAATCACTTTCTTTTATGGAGGTTGGAAGCTTTAACATTTTTTTGGCAGGGGACTATTTTTCCCTTATATGATTTCAATGTACTCTAAATTGGGATATAATTTTTCATTAATTTTAGTTTAAAATTTTTATATATATAAATTGTTTCATTAAGGTTTATATGGGTGTGTAAATACATATACATTAGCATACATTCTCCCATATTTTTGAAATTCCTACTTGGTGTTGGAATCTAGCCCCTAGCCATTGGAGGCATGCATGGGAAATGGGGGCTCGATCCCTGTTGGGTTGGGTCATGACAAGAACCCTTGAACCCCATATGAATGTGTTATTTCCTCCCCACTCAATTGGTAAATTAATATGAGCTAAAAATACTAATCTTTTTGTGTTCCAATAGATTGATTCAAAAAAATATTGTCTCCCACCGTGCATTGGATTACGTAAAAAATTTCATCAATAAAGCAATTTATCTTCCAGGAATCCTGTAAAAATTCTACATAACTTCATTTATCTCCATACATATCATGATATTAAATAAATAATTAATAATTATTTAAACCACCATCCTTGAATTTATGATCACATAATAATTCATCATTCATTTAAATATCTATGCTTAGAATTAAATAAATCGACATACCATATGATGAATTTCAACCAAAACAAAATTAATTTAAATATTATCAGCCTAATTATGTATGGACCTATAAGAGTTGACAATATCATTAAAAAACCAAAAATTTTAAATTATTGTTATTTTATAAATAATAATATCTTCTATTATATTGTATAGTATTGTGCACCTACAACACATAAGGAAACCAACAATAGATTAAATATTTATTGATAATCACTACATTAATCAGTAAATGAACCCATTTAAATTATTAATTTTACACGGGAAAGAGAGAAAATATAAAAACTACAATAGAAACATATGGATCACCCTAATCTGTAAGAATATTATCTCCCCTGAACAAAATTATAAAAATAAAACAAAATAATATTAAAAAAATTAACATTTTAAAAAATTTAAATATAAAACCTTTAGATAAATTTAATTGTATAATGAATGAGGTAATTAAGTTGTATTTATAGTATTTAATGTAATTATTGAAAAATTAATATGACTGTATGATTAGTTACACAATCATTTTAAATAGTAACACGATCAATG
This sequence comes from Viscum album, assembly GCA_963277665.1. Taxonomy (NCBI): domain Eukaryota; kingdom Viridiplantae; phylum Streptophyta; class Magnoliopsida; order Santalales; family Viscaceae; genus Viscum; species Viscum album. The sequence continues at coordinate 2,020,766,607 of OY728121.1, read as the reverse complement.
GGAATAGTATCCAACCGTTTGGAATAGTAAACTGATCTTAATATAAGAAAATTTAATATAAATAATATTTATCATGAGTAAAAAAGTCAATATATATATTTTTTAAATTCATAAAAATAATATCATAATTAAAAACTTAGAGAAAATATAAGCACGTTTGGAAAAATATTTACATTATGCTATTTTGTAAAAAAAATAATTTGTATATTAAAAATTCAAATATACATGATAGAAAATTATTTTAAAAAATGAATGTAATTTTTGGAGTCGACGTGTTGACATTTTCCATGGATGAATATTTTGAATTGTCTCAAACACATCAATTTTCATATTAATGGTAAATATACAGTTCTTTCAGTTACTAGTGTATCTTGAATTACATACTTCATGATGTAATAATGAACTAATCTTTTCAACAATTGGTTTTGTGACCAAATAATATGTAATTTTAAAAATTATTCCCCAAAATAAAATAAAATTTTTTTCTAATCCAAATAATTACATTCAAAATATGAAGTCAACAATATTCATTTAAATAACCAATTTTCAAACTTTTTAACATTCCATTTTAATAATCTTTTAAAATAAAATTATAAAGCGGTTTGATGTCCAAAAATAATTATACTCTATTAATTTATGATTAATTATGACATAAATATCACTATTTCATGATTTACTGTGGATATATAATTTCATTCAATATTTTATCTAAAAAATACGCCACTCCTCAAGTATAAATTACCCATATAACTTTTATTGGAAAACCACTCCAACCACACATAAATATGTCCAATATATTCAAAAAATACAATATATTATTCCCTTAATAACCTTTTTTAAATTATGGATTTATCCAAATCTATTTATCCTAGATGTCCAGATGAACAAAAGCCAAGAAACCCCAAAAGAAGGGTAATTTTTTTCAACTCCTCCCTCATTTTCCTACTCTCATATACCATTTCCCAATTTCACTAAAGAAAAAATCATATAATATTAACTAATGTTTTTTCTAGTATTCTAATAACTTTTCATCCAACAATAAAATTTATATTTCTTATGAATTTATATTTTATAAATCTCTTTCTTCTTTTGACTATGTTCTCGGTAATTATCAGTTAATGGCCAATGAGGCTGTTTCAAACATATTTCCTTATCAAAAACCTTGATTATGGTTATAAAAAATTAATTATCATATATAAAAGTGAAAATATATTTATTTAATTCATCTATAAATGATTATAATTACAACCTTGATAAAAATAGAAAAAATGTAGAAAAAACTAAAAAATTTAATGGAAAACATTATATAAAAATGTTTTTACTTAATTGAGAGAACTATGAAACATAATTCAATGACTAAAATTTTTATATATTGAAAAAATAGAAACAAATCACATATATTTTCACTTTTTAGTAAACCAATATTTATTATATTGGAGGCATAAATGAAATGAAATAATTTTTTTATTTAAGCTAAGGGGATTCTCGAACTGAACTACCTTTTCTTCATGTTATCCATTTTTATCATACATTGAAATAGGGATATTCCCCTTAAATTCTATAAATCTTTTAAATAGTATTCCATCTCCCTTAATGTATATACATGTTTTCAACTTTTAAAAAAAAAATTATTATAATACAATAAATTTTCAATGATTTTCCTTTCCAAAAGTCATCTTTTACTTATCTTGAGTGGTTTCTTCATCTTTATTAATAAAAATTATTACGCCAAATATTTTTTACCCAATTCATTTGGATCCCAAATTTTTATTCATGAATGTATATTTTATGAAATTCTAATGAAAACCATTCCTCAGTATGGGTTATTTCGTTACTATGATGGTTATACATTCTACTTGGGAAGCATGCTTATGGGAATTTATGTTGTGATGGGTGGGAACTGAATTATATAGTCTTTCAATCCATTTGATAATGTGACATATCTCATGCAATTTTGTGTATTTTGTTTCAATATGGTGATATTTTTCTAAAATGATGATGTTATGATTTATTCACATATGTTATGTGTTGACATGATTTTAGGATTGTTCACATCTATATATAGTGTTTGACCACTATAACTTGACATTTAATTTTAATGCATATGCTACATTATAAAAATTCCTAGAATGTTCCCCCAATGATTCTAATGATGATATTGTCCATATGATATGATGATTTTTATTATACTCACCCATTTACTATTAACTTATGTCTATTCCCACCCCCTTATTATGATTTTACCTCACCCCGTTCTTCGACTTAAATCCTTAGGTGCCTACATGTACTAAGAACTTCATGAGAGACCTAGGTGGAAAATGAAAATTAATTTAAGCAATACTTACTTATTATTGTATAAAATTTATGTATGTGCCTAATTTTCTTAAGATATGTAAAATATAGATCCTTTATTTTTGTCACTATTTGGTTGTTTATATTAAAAGTAATGTAATAGTCATATAAGAAAATGAAGGGTCATATTAATTGGTATTAATTATATGGATTATTTAATTTGGTAATTATGAATATTTTATGTTATTTATATCCCTTATGATGAGTATAATAATTGGTATGTCAAGCAGAAGAATATATTTTGATAATTGATAACAAATGGATATCGAATATGTAAGAACCCGATTTTTCACTCAGGTATAAATCCATTAATATTTGGTCTAAATATTTAAATTGGAACTAATATAGATTCTTAATATCTTAGTAATGGTTTCAAGGGTGTCTTGGGATTTTTCATTTCCCGAAACCCATCTTGTTGGAGAAAACAGAATTTGCACACGATTTAGAGTAAACTATGTGGAATTCCACACTATTATGAAAACCATGTGGATAATATTTCTTCAGATAGAGCCACATCACATGGTTGGTTCTTGAACACGCAACCTAACCATGTTAGTAAAACTTTTTTCCTTAGGTACCCGTGCACGACTTACACATGGTTTGATCAAATTGTGCAACCAATCCATTTTGCAGAGCCATCGCACAAGTTTCATGAACGGTTTGAAAAACGATGTAGACAAATCATGCTTTGGCTAATTTTCATGTTAAATTTCCAATTTTCCCCTTAATGATATATTAATCTAACCCTCTATCCCTAATCCGAGAACTGGTATAATTTTTCTCCATTTTTACCCATTAGGATATTTTTTACAGCCAAAGCTAGGGATCAAGAGATCTCCTTGGTCTAGCATCTGATCGTATATTTATTACTCATATTGGATATGCAACTATAAGGACTCTACTCTTCATTAGACTTTCTTCTTCTCTATTTCTCTTGACCTAGGTATTGTTATATGAGTATTTTTATTCTTTTCTTAGACCCACTCCAATCTGAGTAAAATCGAGGACTGATACCAGAGGAGAATGATCGCACAACACTAATGTGGGTTGTTTATAAATTATACCTAAAATTTATGGATTTTAGAATATTCATGTGCGGTCATTGATTTCATTGGAATTCATTTCTTAAATTTACATTTCTTTATTATACTACTTAGAATGGTATGGTTATGATATTTCTAATAACGTGATTAGTTGTTAGTGGGTAAACCTACAACTCAATCCACCTCATGTTTAAGGATATGCCATAACATGGTTTTTAGTGTTTCAGAGTGTTTGAGCCACCTTTTGGGGTTTCCTTTCTTGACCTTTATAAAGGTGAACCATTTCATAATAAATAACTTGTTATTAATGAGAATTTAATAATGGCATGTACCATGTATGATCACCACTTATCCTACCTAAGGTAAGTGCATAAAATGATTAATTAATTTGGAATGATGGATGTTAAGTATAATAAGTATAAAACATGGCCTTATCTAGGGAGATTTAACAAATGTTACATCGATGTTTCACCCCATTCCATATTTTTGTAATGTAGTGGAGTGAACCTATATAATTGAATATGCCTTAATTTTTATTTAAGACATGATTAAATGGTTGCAATACTACTTGTCATATCCACACAAATTGAAGACATTTATTGAACCAATAAATAAATGGTTGAAACTCTAATTGACCAATCCACATTAATCGATGAAATGAATTTAACCTAATAAATTATTACATGATTAAAATTCCAAATAAGAATGGACTAACTCAAGATCTCCATGTATTCTGAGAGGATAATACCTTGGGAATTGAGAACCCCATTCCAATTCATGTATATAGTTTTCTTAAGTTGATACCCCCTAGACTCTGGTTCTTTTCTATTCCTTATATTGCTAGTATATTACCATAGGGAACTTATTTTATTAATGGATAACTCGGATAGACTCTTTGGTTCCATCATTGACTAGTAGGTTTCATGATGAAATCCCCTAGGGACATATCCTTTCTTTTCCCCATTTTATCTTTCTCTCTCACCTTGGACTCGGTAGTTTCCTTATTGTGGAATTCCTTGGATTACACTATTCAGATCACACTCTATCCCCTTATATAGACTCAGATACAACTAAGTTAGAATTTTGTGAGATTTACATTACCATGGTTATTACCATGGAAATCCCTCAATGGATATATCTGTTAGGTTTCCTTGTTAAATCTTGGGAACATCATTACTTATTCTATCATGAGGTGATGTCAGTGTTGGTTATGCCTCACGTGACCAATTAACATTAAATGTTTATTGCATAATTAATGAACCAATTACATTTTCAGACACCAGCTAAGGGAGGATGTAGGTACTTGGGTATTTAGTCATATTTTTCTGCTCTCATAAAATTATATATGCATGGCTGCACACTGCTATATTCCATTACACAAGCCAGATATTATATACACAATTTTTGGCGAACTACTGAGATTTATCTCACACCCTATCTGGGTGATGTTCGGTACCCAATGTAGATTAAATGGTTTTTGGTATTTAAAAAGGGAAGCATATAACTTCCAACACATGATTACATGATGATAGGATGGATCTAGATAGAAGATTACTGAGTGGGATCTCATGATGCTTGGTGTAGCCTTTTTTCTTTTACTTTGTGGAACATGTTATGCCTATTGTCTTGATCGATGATTTCTAGTTTCCTAGTGACATGTAATTACATCATTTCTGTTCTAGTTTATAATGTTATTGTCATTCTCATTTATATATAGAATCAGTTTTATTTAAGAATTTATTGATAATATTCATATATCTTCTTTTGATTACTATTTGTTTACATTTATTCTGGTATGCTACACTCTGGTAATAAGTTCATAGTCATTCCATGGACACACCCTTGGACCGCACTTCTAGTCGAAATCCTCTGGCATTTGGGAAGACATGCTTGATTCCATGTGGCCAATCCGGCTTGGGGAACCAGTTAAGTGGACTCCGGTTTCAAGATATCACAAAAATATGCGATTTTAGATTTGAATTATTCAATAGAACTATATTATGTGTTAATTATTTTTTGAAATTCATTTTGTTCAATGATTTTGTTTTTATAAATTATTTGAATGAGGAGAAACCATAATAAACTAATATTTTGAGGGACAAAGAAATGGTTATCTAACTGACAACCTCAATTACATGGAATGTTTACATAAAAACATCATTGAAATTATTTCCCAATTTTCATAAATAGTGAATAATAATTTAAACCACTTGGAACATCATCCTTATCCTATCATGGAAAAACTGGATATGTTGTTTTTATACATCAATGTCCGAAGACGTTTAAGGGATCTTTCAATCCACTTATCATGGAAATATGTGTTAAATTAATAGAGAAAATTTAATATATAATCCACAATTTTTAGAAGGATGATATTCCTTCGTATTCCCATTGATTACATGGAGTGGATGATCAATATTGGGAATTAATAATAAACATGAATCTGAATGATAAAATGGAGGAATTGGAATGGGGAGACATTATGATGTTATTATTTAAAAATAATTTCCATAGAAATCTCAAATAAAATAGGTAAATAATATTCACAATTCTAAAGAACATATATGGTGAATCAGTCATGTATTATAAGGAATACACCACAAGGATTTCTTGATATGAGTATAGTTTTGTAACAAAAAATAATAGGAAAATATAGAAATTATTTATTGTATTAAAACCCACCTTCAAAAGTATCAATATATTCGAGACATTGGGAGTTATAAATGGGAACATTGATGTTATATTAATGTATAAATTGTGTTTTTTTAATTGTACCACTATTATGGATATAACAATATGACAATAGAGTTTCATAATAATGGGACAAATAAAAAAAGAGGAAAGTGGATCAACCAAATCACATGTTAAAAATGTGGTAGGAAGCATCATGGATATTTCCATAAAGGGATGAGAAATTATTCAAATGTCAGAGTGAAGGCCACATGATTATATATGTAAAAGGTAAAAGAAGAATCAATCCAACTTGATAGCAGAATGGAAGGAACCATGTATTACACCAGCCATTATTCAATGCATCTTCTATAGAAATAAATGAAAATTATGAGGGCATATGAACAAAACCATGGGTCCATGATTGTAATCAGTGCCAGCTTCCACCAACCAAAAGTAGGATATAAAATCTTATACCATCACTATAGTATATTAGAGTATGAAAACGATGTATTAAATGGTAAAATTCATATTCCCTCAATAATTGAAAATGTTTTAATAAATCAGTATTCTATTAATTCTCTAATATCCTGTATGTTTTCTAGAACTATTGAATAAAAGGTCTAATAAAATGAAGTACATATGTCTGTAAGAACACCATGTTGAATGATTTTTTGAACCTAATTGTTGGAAAATTATCTAATTATAATTTTTGGGGAAATTCCTCCAGTGAATTTTCTAGTCCCTGTGTTGGTGTAATTCATCATTTTACTAGGAATTTATTGGCTCTTGTTATATAGAGCACACACTAGCTATCATTAAATTTATATCTCATTATACATTATGAATCATCATATACTCATAAAAATTAATGTAAGATCATGAATATGATTTAAAGAATATCTCAATAGTGTGGATGATGAGAAACTATGGAGAAGAATAATATTCATGATTGGTTGATTTTGTGAAAAGTGAAAACCATATAGAAATTCCACTTGACAGAGAATAAACTAAGGTATTTTCCGAAAAGTTACTCTAACATCAACCATATAATAAGTTATATTTTTCAATAGATCACATAAATAGAGCCACTCCTATTTAAAAATTCCTTAATAAGATACCCCCTATTGAACTTGAGGAGTTAAAGAATCAGTTGTATCAAAATTTTGAAAATTAGTTCATATTCTAAAATATATCAATTAGGGGTGTTCTGATGATAATTATATACAATAAAATGGATCATTTATGCTTTATAAAAATTACCAAGAACTCAACAAGAATCCCATAAAGAACCAGAATAATATGTCAAGGATTGGTGATTTGTTTAAAAATCTATGAGTATATTAGTACTTCCTAATGGTGGATATTCATTTTGATTTAATAAATTGATGTTTAAGATGTAATATTTTTAGTAGTATGCTTTCTATAGATGCTAGAGACAAAATGAATTCATTGTGATTCCCATCGGAATTTCTAATTACCTTGGAATATTCTTGGATATAATTAATAGAGTATTTAGAGTGTACCTAACAATTTTTTTATTCATTATTGATGATATTCTCATATACTATAAAATAATAAAGGAATATGAATAGAAACTCATAATTTTACTATATACATTAAAGAAGGAGAAAAATTATGCCATATTCAGAATGTGTTACTTTTTGAAGAACAATGTCACATTCTTAGGGAATGGGATCATATGTAAGGGAATTTATTTAAACCCATAAATGAAAAATGAAATTGAATAATCGATCATACCCACTAATGTCATTGAAATGAGATATTTTTTTGTTTAGTGGGGTAATAAATATGTTTTTTGAAAAGATTCTCAGGATTTTCAATCATAGTAACTAAGATAACATATATATTTTTATATATTTTCCAGATGAAGTAATGTGAGGAAATCATTAAAGAGATTGATAAGATGATAAAAACTACACATGTTCTAAAAATAAAACAAAATGGAAAAGTTTTTGTGATATATTGTGATTCTTCAATGAATGACTTGGGTTGTGTACTCATGAAGAAGAATAAAATTATAGCTTATTCCTCAGTATAGATGAATATCCATGAGATCAAATCACAAACACATGATCTAGAGTTAACAGCTATGATTATGGATTTGATGATTTGGGAGAACTACCTCTATTACGACATGTGTGACATATATCATAGTAATAAGAGTATATGGTATATATTTACCCAGAAGGATCTCATTATGTGTATAAAAATATGGATAGGTATAATTAAGGATGAAAATTTATCTATTCACATATATCTAACAATGGAAAATAAAGAATTTGTTGCTCCTAATAGAAAATAACTTATAATGCAATCCTTGATGTGTGTTGAGAAGGACCCCATATTCACATTTATATTTTGGTTGTATTTGGAATTTATAATAGTGTAGAATAACTGATACATTAATTCAATGATTTCCCAGCCATTTATCCATGGGATTATCAATAAGGCACTAGGGTATAATTTGGAACATATAAATGTGTGACAGTCATCAAGGATATGGTGATTCATGAGATACACATGGATTAATATTGTGTAATTTAGTTTGAAACATGGAGTTGTGTGCCTTAATGACATGAGATAAATAATTGTAAATTGGATAACCCTCATAGCTAATCCTTCTCTAACCATCCTAGAAGCCCCAATATGTACTATGATCTCAAAGATCACTTCTGGTGAGACTACATGAGGAAAGTAATAATTGAGTCAACCTTAAATTGCTTTGTATGTAAAAACATTAATTAAGATTGATATTTTCATAATGGTTTTAAGAAACCATTTCATATTCACATATGGAAATTAGAAAACATATCTATGCAATTTTTTTCGAGTCTCCCAAAGTCACAAAAATGTTACAATGAGGTATGGATATTAATGGATCAACTCACTAATACACCCCACAACATTGTTATTCATGAATATTTCTTTCTTGAAAAACCTTACACGATAAATGTATAAGAGGTGGTGAGGATACATGGGGTACAAATTGTCATCATATATGATCATAAACCATGTATAAATTCTAAATTTATTAAAAGTGATCAAAATTACATAAATATTGAATTGAATTATATATAATCCTATTATAACCCAACTAATGCCCAATTAGAGATGATTATTTAGATAGTAGAGGGCAAAAAAAACCAAAATTGGTGGAATTTAAAGGTGTATGGGATCATTATCTCTTGTAGGTTGAGTTCTAATAAAACTATGATTTTTTATTCATGTAATCAAATGGATAAAATTTATGGTATTAATGGGAAGAAATGTTGAAATCTTACTCATTTTCATGAAAATAGAAAAAAATCTGCATGGATATGATCTTGTTCAAAAGATGATAGATAAGGCTTCATCCATCTAGAGACATGTATAATCTTCTCATATTATACAAATGATCTATGCTAACAACTATAAAAGGAATGTGGAGTTGGATGTGTAAGAAAATGAATTCATTTTAACAACACTATAAAAGATAATGATTTATTTTATAAAGAACGGGATTCTTATCCCTAGGTATATTGAACCCCTTGAGATCATTGGTCTCATAAGAGTATTGAATAATAGCCTTGATCATGAACTAAATATGAGTGAAGTTCATTATTTTTTCAATGTATCTCTCTTAAGAACGTACATACCTAAATAATCTCATTGCTAAATTTTGAGGTGGAAAAAATAAATAATGAGAAATAATATGAGGATTAGTCAGTGAAAATCATTGACTGTAGAGAAATATTTCTATGTAATAAGACAACTCGCATTATCAAATTGATGTGGTGAAACCATATGTATGAATAGGTGACGTGGGAAGTAGAGTATATAATGATACATAAGTATCCTCACCCATTATCCCATGAGAATATGACATTACATTTTATATATGAAAGTTGTATTGAATGGGATAATTTAACAACACTAACTTTTTAAATGATACTTGTTTCCTAAATAAATGGGTATTATATTATATAATATAGTATTATAAACCTAAAAAACATAGGGAAACCAACAAAAAAAGAATTTAGTATTTTATTTTTTACATTATTCATAAATAAACCCAATTAAGATTCCATATATTAGAAAGTGACATAAAATATAAAATATGAATATAATTAATGGTGAAATATTGATCACCGCAATCTGTTAAAACCATACCTCCCATGAACAACACTTTATAAATGAAAAAATATATTAGTAATGATACTAAATTTTTAGAACAAAGAAAAATAGAACCATGAGGAAAACTGAGTTGAATAATTAATTAATTAATTAATTAATTATGTACAATTTATATGACCTATTTTTATAGTTGATATAATTATATGATTTTTGGAATATTTACCAAACCATGGGAACTAGTTACCTAGCCATTGAGAATTTTGACATTACTATTAGAATACGAAATTGAAAGAAAAATAATAAAATATAATATAAATAATAATTATAATGGATAATTAAAATAAATATAACTATCATAATTCCATTATATAAATATAATTATTAAAAAATCAACACAAAATATAATAACAACTTAAATAATTTTTATTTTATAGTATTTTAAAAAAAATTCAAATTATTATATCTAAAACAAAAATAAACTACGATAGAAACTAATTTTGATATATTTTAATTCATTTCTAAAATCGACATGTTTAAATTTTTCATCGGTGATCTGATTTCTAATTTTTTCAAAAACATGAATTCTTTAAGTGATTAGAAAAAAATTCAGTTTTTTCAATTACTAGTGAATCTTGAATCACATCATACATGATATAATAATGAAATAATGATTTGTAGATATTGATTCAATGATGAATAATATTTGTTTCTTTTATTGATACATTAGTATTGAAAAAATTATGTTTTACAAAAAATACATTCCAAATTCAAAAGTCAAAATTATTCTACTAAAACCTAATTTTAAATTTTCCAAATTCATTTATAATAAACTATTGAATTAGAATTATAATGTATTTCAAGTTAAAAAAGTCAATATATTTTATATCGATTTGTGATTGATTATATCAAAAATAATACTATTATATGGATTACCTTGGATATAATAATTTATTCAAAATATTAACTATAAAGTACCCATTAACTCAAGTATAAATAACGCATATCAATCCCCATTTAAAAAAATCCTCCAAAAATTTACAAATCACAATATATTAAAAAATAAGATCTCTTTATCCCTTATCCTAATAAATTTTTCAAACACATCAACTATCATAAAAGAGAAGAAACAGCGAGGAAGTGAATGATTTCATCTTGTCTATTCTAATTTTTCTCCAATATTATATTTTATTCCCAATTTATTTCAAATAGAATAATATATGGTTAATTAGGTATTATGTTAATATTATATTAATTATGTTATTTTACTTTAAAATTTATATTTTTTTATGAATTTTTATTTTTTATGAATTTATATCATATACCTCTCATTATCCTCTGGACAACATTCTTGATAATGGTCTGTTAACCACCAAAGGGGAAATTTCAAATTTATTTCCTCATAAACAACCTTATGTATGGTTATACTAAATTAAATTTTTTATATTAATGTGTAAATATTTATAATTTATTCTTTTGGAATTAATTATACTTATGGTTATGAAAAAAATAGAAAAAATTAAGAAAGCAGAGAAATTTTTAAGGAAAAAGTGATATTAAATTGTTTCACACTGAAGTAGGGAAATTAAGAAATATAATAGACTGATTATAATTTATTAATAGTTACAAAAAATAAAATAATTTATTTCTGGTAAAATGATTTAATAAATATAATTTTTTTTTATTTAGGATGACTAAAAGGAATGAAATACTGATGGATTTATGGAAAGTGGATTCTCAAAGACAACTCCTTCTTCTTTTGGTTACCGATCTCCCTTATCATTTTCTATAAGGATTTTCCACTAATATTCAATAAATATGCTATCACTATAGTTACATTTCGATTTCTGGGATATAAAAATTTCCACCTTAAAAAAATGATATTTATTCCAAAAACAATGATTAAATATTTTATCCCAAAACATAATCTTCACTCCTTGTTATTAGATTCATTTTTCTCTGAAAAAATGATCAAATCTATGAAACATAATTTTTCTCTTATTAACTTATGAACCACAATTTTTTTCACGAATGAGTGATTCTTGAAATCCTTATGAAACCCATTAACATCCCTAAATTATTTCAGGACAACGATAGATATAGGTTCTATGTGGAATACATGATATTTATCATTTTATGATGTGGTCGGTGGACCCAAAATTATTAATCCCTCTAATGAATTGGGTAATTTTATATATCTCATGTGATTTTGTGTACTATGTGTGAACATTAATCTAATTTTATTCACAACTATGATTATATGATTTATGAACATATTTTATTCCTATCCATGATGCTAGATTTTTCCACAACTATGTGTGGTATTTGACAAAAATTACATGTTGTTTCATTTTTATGAACATTACATATCCCATGGTATTATCAAATTATTCCATAATAATTTTTCTGATGACATTATTCTTATCAAATGATGATTTTTATTATTCTCTTCTGTGTTAAATTTATTCACATCACCTATTCCACCCCTTATTGGGATATATTCTCACCCCTTTTATGTATATCCTCAAGTGACTATATGTACTAAGGTAATCCAGAGATATTTATAAGTATAAGGAAAATGATTTAAAATAATATTTAGGATTTATTTTATACAATAGATGTATGAGCCTAATTTTCCAATGATACTAAACCTTCATATACTATATTTGTTCCTGTAATATTTTTTTATCTTAAAAATAATGTAAAAATCATGTAATAAAATTTCTAGTTTCATTATTTTTTGCAATCCCCAATGTCATATCACAAATAAATAGTATAATAAATCGGTAGACGCTTTTCAAAAACTTGATGAGAATAATATTTCCACCTAAAAAGTCACATCATAAATTTAATAAGACCAAAATATATTTCTATTAATACATACATGAAAAAAAACATTCAAATTTGTATAATAATAAAATTATTAATTATATTCTGACATAATTTATTTCAATATTATATATTAATAAATTAATTAATTAATTTCTGAATAATACACATCTATAAATAATATCAACTAAACTTAATGTAAAAAATTCACATTCCAATATTAATTAATAATGGGTATTCAATTTCATAAACGTATAGATGAATGTCAAACATATATAGAAATTATTTCTAGATAAATTTTTTCTATAATGAAATACATGGGTTTTTTATTTAAAAAATTATTATAAATTCAATTCAAATCTAAATGATCATAATTCAAAAATTTCTAGAGAATTAAAATGGATAAATTATTTATATTTTGTAATCCATAGTTTCAAAAAAATTACCCCAAGAGATGAAGGGTCATATGTAGGATCACAATAATAGCATAGATAATAATGGGCACAAAATGGAAAGGAGGGAGATATTCAAAAAATTAAATATAAATAGATATATATATGGTCTAGGGGATCAATTTGGTTACTTTATGAGGTAAAAAATGAAGTGTTAAAAAAGGGGATTGGAAAATAAATATTGAGAGGGGATATTCCACAAGAGGGATTGATTCAGATAATAGAAATTGAAAGAAAACATGAAATTATGAAATATGTAAATAATTTTTAATAGAAAATAAAAAAGGAAAACTAATAAGAATATGTTAGTTTATTTAATTACCCATAAAAATAAATATTTAATTAACACTTCATCATATATAAAATTCATAATTTAATGTTTCTCATATAATCAACGAATATATCCTTTTTATCCTCAAAATATCACACATCCTCAAGTGAAAACCAAACACACACACACAAACTCACTCTTTATCTATATGTTCACAGTCATATAATTTACTATCCCACAAATTCAAAATATTTATGAATTAATAATCAATTAATAATTATAAAATTATATTATTATCCGCATAAAGTAAAAATTATATTTTAGTGTTTATAACCTCACAATCATAATTTAAATAATATTTTTGAAATAGTTTTTTGTTACTTTAACAAATTATCATGATCTCTATATTACTTTTCCATCTCACACTCTTAATATCATAGGTTGAAACTTATAACCATACAAATTTCATTCCATATACGCTACAGATAAAAAATATTATAAAACAATGTTAACAAAAAATTAAAATTAATATCTCTAGATTAGGAATTATATCACACCCCTTGGAACCCCAATAATTAAATACATAAATATTAAATCCATTTAGATGAGTATTCAATACATCTAATAACATTTCACACCTCAAATTTATAATGGTTTAGTTTACATGGAAAGTAAATATATAATCATCATATTTTATTATAATCTACAAGATTTATAATATCATTTTCAATATAAGGTACCATTCTCAACTAATCAAACATAATACCCACCTTGATAATCAAGGGAAAATTAAATAATATTAAGTGTTGAGATCATATACTCAGTAAGGGTGATCAAGTGGTATATCAATCAATTATCATATAAAATAATGTCAATAGAATATATGATTTCCAAAACATAATCACACCCAACAATTAATAAATCCTAATATTTGTTCATGACATAAAAAATTATCATATCAAAAGATTTGGGAATCATCAAAGATCAATCACAATCAATGAGTTCATATAAAAATCATAACAACACGTCAAAAGGGTATGGAAGCATTACGAAAAAAGAAAACATAACATATTTCATAGTTAAATACTCATCCAATCATATCAAATTCTATTAAAAATCACCACATATATCCCATATCATAGTGGATCAAAAAAAACACCTATTTCAAAGATCACTTTGGAAAAAAAATTAGATGTTTCCCATAGTATGTTTATCAAATTTACTGATCTCCAGTAATTATCTCATGAGATGTAATGTTTTACCTACTTCATAAGAGAGATATATAATTCTAGGAAGGAATATCAGGTAGTTAACATCATAAATATGTATTCCACAGAACCATATTACATTAACCATATCATCTCTTATTAACCCAGGAAAAGGAGGTTTATTTCATAAAAAATTCATCACTTTATTATATCATAACTCATTGAAAATAAATGGGTTACCAAAAAAGGTCATCATCACTTAATTAACACATGTGAATGATTTGTGTTCTATAGGACCCACATCATCTAAATTAAATTAGAAAATTTTATAGAAACATATGACTAGACCCTATTTAATCAAAAATATCGTTAAATTATATTTATTAAGATAAAAATTTACTTTAAAATTTCCTTCGAACAATTATTTGAGAACATGATAAAATATCAGTTGCATTCGATAAAATTTTCCTAATCATTAACAAAATATCTACATAATAAATTTCTATTAATATTAATATTTTTTTTATAAATCAATATTCAATGAACATAACTACCGTGAAATATGTAAAATACATTCAACTCTAAAAATGTCATTTTTGCATATGGACTACCCTCTATATGAAGTGATGTAATTGATTTTTCATCATGAATTTATGTGAATGGTTAAAAAAATTTAGTAATTAAATATTATACACATAATATGAATAAAATATGATTATTATAGAAATTTTATCAATGTAGATAAAAAAAATACCAACTCAAATATGCATGAAAAATGAAAGAGTTTTCTATTATAGAATAATAATTTTAGTAATCATTTTTTAATAAATGGGTAATAATATATAATAAATAAATATTATATTTTTCGAAATATATGAGCATGCTTTATAATATATTTATAATAAATATATTTTTATTATACAATAGGTTTTAATATAAATAATGTAACATGAGACAAAATGTAAGGTTTTATGTTAAAATCCCACTTCATTACAAGATTGAATGTGTTAAATTTCAATTGATCCAAGTTATTTGATTCCTATCATCTAAAAACCTTATACTTTATTCTCATATATTAATTAATATATTTATCTATAAATATTAGCAAATATTCCATTTGGTACAGAAACATATTTTGAAAAAAATTTAATGAAATTCTATCCTCATTTCTACCTTAGTCAACACAATTTTTCTTCGATGTCCATTCTAATCAAAATTTATTTCCGAATGTTCTAAATTGTAATTATAAATCTATTTTTAGTTTATTTCTTCTTCCTCTGATTTTATTTACAATGAATTTTGTCAATTCTTTTAAATTTTTTTCTATGATATATTTTTAATATTTTAGAAAAAAGTGGGAAAATATTATTGCTCTATTTTTTCACAAGATTTAAATTTGGAAAACATCAATTTCATGTATATATATAAATAAAATTATCTAAAACATTTATTTATAACATTAGTAATTATTGGAATACGTAATTTTCATAGAGTTTTTATTAAATAACGTTTATAAGTATATAAAGGATAATGTAAGAGAAATCATGAAAATAGTTTATTTAATATTATGGTAACATTTTTTGTATAAATAGTAATATATGCCACTATAAATATATTTATAAAAAAGTTTCCACAAATAATTACATATCTATGTTTTAAAAAATATAAAATAACAATAATGAAAATTTTAAAGGAAATATGGGGAATTTGAAAATGAATATATAAAATTATACAAAAGTTAAAGAAAATACATTTTATCATTTTTTATGGATTGAAGAAACCCATACAAATAAGAGGGATATAATAATAAATTTTAAATATAATTTAAGATAATTATGAGAAGTTCATAAGACAATACAAATGTATAGTAATTGTTTTTAGAAATTTACCTTTATGGTATAAAAGAATACTTATATTGAAGATAAATTCCATAAAAAGTGTGTATAATTATTATTAGAAAGAAAAATTAATTATATAGAATAAAAACGAGGGGAAATAATACAAGATGTTTGATGGGAAAAATATACTCAATATAGATGATCATGGGACAACAAGAATGAATATACCTTAATAAAAGTATCTTCTGTCAAGAATATGTATAAAAAATTCAGGATTTATCTTGTATAAGGGATATGTAATATTCGCACAAATAGAAGTAAGATATATATGTATATTATACAAAAAAAGTAAAAATATTAATAATATTAAAATTTATATAATGTGTAATACATAGGTGAAGATTGATAATAATGTTAAATCTCAATCAAAAGAGAAAATTTAGAGAGAGGTAACCCATTACATCAATTTTAAATTGCATAGTATGAATCAATCAAAAATTATATAAGAAAAATAAAATTTAAATCCAAATAAAATAGGTAAAATAAAATAAAATATAGTATAATGTTGTAAATGAACATAAATATAGGTAATGATTAAACACTACTTAGAAATGAATGTAATAGAAGTCAAGCATCTCCATATAAATATTTTTTATAATAATTAAATACATTAAAAATCGATAAACAAAAGGAAGTGAAAATTTTCGTTCATTAACAGAATTTTTAAACAATAATAAATATACATGAATTATTATAAATAATTCATATTAATAGAAAATAGAGATAATCTATGGATAAAATCCACAGAAAATATTTTTACTAGCATAGTCATTTTTTAACCCTTTATATATTCAATATAAACACATTAACCATCCATCATTGAAACATACTCTCATTTATTAAATTTTATATTCATAAATTTTATTTATTTATTTTACAAATTCTAGTCAATAAATGATTATTTTATCATCAAAGTCTAAAATTTCTTTTCATTCCATGTTTGTTTATTTATAGGGTCTTCATCATTATTAACTATTGGGAATATAAAATCCAATCAATAATTATTCATTAATAACAAATCTAATGAATAATATCAACATCACCCCTTTCTATAATATATAGATATAGTAGAACAAATTAGAAAATTCATTTAACCAACCCTCTACTACTCTTATGGTGAGATCACACATATGTACATAGATATTTGGAAATTTTATTTTTCTACGAAATAAATTTTATAATTTAATCCATTATTTTATAACATCAATTCCAAAAATAATTAGATTATATTTCCCTCCTAAACAACCAATAAAAATAGAAATTCTAAAATTTTAGAAAAAGAACTAATTATCTTTTTTAAATATCAATTGACCATAAAATAGTTTAAAGAGTTACTTTAAATGTATTTTTAGAGTACATAAAGAATATTTTTTCACTAAATAAATAACTAAATCCAAAAAATAATTTATGTAATAAATAAAAAATATGTTAATCCACCAATATGTTTGAGATTTAATATTTTTTAATCATTTATAATCATAGTGAAAGATTCATTCATTGATGCTTTGTATATCAAAACACCATAAGACAAAACGTTATATATTTTATTTGAATGGCACATGTTCTCATTAAGATGATTAAAAATCATCACCTAACCAAACAAAAAAATCTAGGAGACTTATAGATCGAAAAATACATTAATAAAAATCATAGAAAAACCTCAATATAAATTAATCTCAATATAGAGGTTATCTACATGACATAAAAAACTGTATAAATCAAAAAATCTTCAATATAAAAACTAATCATAAAGAATGAGGAGTGAAAATTAAAAAATTATACATCGATTGAGAGAAATGTAAGGTGAAGTATACCTCACAGATATAATCAAATATTCTTGGAGTTGAGGATATGAAATAGAATGTGGATGAGGAGAAACTAGGATATTGGAAGGTAACTCATAGCAAATTTGGTTGGGGGTTTTCCTTCAATTAAATTATTCTACAAAAAATTAACTATATTAGTAATAATATATTTCAGTTAAATGATCCATCAATGTACACTAAATATAACTAATGTGTTTAAATAATATAAAAATATAAATCTATTTTAATAATCCCATTTAGTAATTTAAATAACGCTCAAATAAGATCATTGAACATATAAGGATTATAGTGGTCTTTAATGTTTTGTGATTATTGTGAATGTTTTAATAAATAGATACATAGTTGGGAATATAGAGATTTAAAATCCTATAAACTTTTATGAAGACTTTATATGATTTACTAAGATTAACCAATAACTATAAAACTAAGAAAAAAATAAAATATTTATTTATGATCTAATTTATATGAAATTTGAATATGTTATTGGAAATTGAATAATGTGGTCCTAAAATTATCATATCCATATAAACTCTTTATCAATTAATAGCCTCTAATAATTGTTTTATAATAATCACTCAACCCACCACCATCAAAACTAAATCCCCATTATCCATAACATACTATCATTATAGAAAGATTCATAGTATTTTTAAATAACTCAGATACTAATAAATTTTATCCATTTAGCTCTCCCAACCACATTGAAAAATTTATATCTCACATAGAAAAGACACAGGAATAACTCTTATATCTTTATTGGAATGACATGATGAATTGGGTCCCACATATGATGGACGTAATCCATGTATTCTCCCATTGGCCAATATATAATAGTCCAGTGGCTGGAAACAGGAAAAATAATAATCATACATTGGATTCCTTATCTAATGACAACTTTTTAGATAAACTAATATCTAAGAAAAAAATATTTCTGAAAACACCAATAATATCTTACTAAATGAACACTAAAAAAATTCATTAGAAAGGAAGCTATTTTAAAGACCTGGAATTTCCATGTAATTTTTTTTAAATTTATGGGAATTTTATGAGTTCGATAAACTTGAAGACGCACGATTATGAGGCCCGGAGTTCCCGAAATGATCTTTTGATGTTTTGTTAAGCTTAAATTAATGCATGTAAGCAGTTTTCCGGAAAAAGTGGAAGATCCCTTAAACAGTTACTCAGGTCAGAAATCTGATGGCACCGATGCATTCATGATGGCGGTTTTACCCTAGGCATGACTTAATTTTAGTCGGTGTGAGCCTCTAGTGAGATATCCGAAAAATGGCATAACCATATATAAAATAATTAAAAAAAGTTATTTAATTTTCCAAATGCTTATAACTCACAAACGCTAGCTCGGATTAAAAATATGATACCACCACATAACTCATGAGGGTGTTCTTTATTTAAGCAGATACTAACTTTGGCCAGTGTGGGCCACCAGAAAAATATAGTTTTTGGCCACAAATAAAATAATTATGTGACATTTATTTTGTTATAAAATTCATTAGTTCTAAATGGTAACTCATATTGAAAATACCAGAGTAGCATTGGGTTTGTTGGGGCATTTTTCATCTAGAAAAATCCTAACCTCGACTGTAGTGGGTCGAGTGTTACTGATAATAATTTTCTGAACTTTTTTTCGGGTACGTTCCGTAAATGCTCAAGCGCTGTTTTGTAACTTTTGAACTGGTTCTCGGAATTGAAATCCAAGGGAACCGTTGAACTCACAGCATCGTCGATTTCATAGTGATTCCTTCACTGCAGTTGAAATCTAATGAGAATGGAAGTTATATTTTGGTTGTTTTTCAATTAAATTGAATAAAAATAAAGTGTTAAGTTTATTTTTATGTTGGTGGTAGAAACCTCCAAGGGGAGGTTGGAGGTGGGGGCCACCACGCCCGAACCTCCCATGGGAGGTTATGGTGGTGGGTCTCACCCAATCGTAACTTCCCTTGAGAGGATATTATTATGGGGGTGCCCACATGGTCTTTCAACTCCTTTAACCCCTTAGAACCCACAATTATGTGGGGGAGCCTCTTCACATTCCCTCATTAATGTGCCAACTCCGCATGAATTAATTAATGGTCATTAATTAATTATTTGAATTATTTTGAATTCATGCCAATAATAAAATAATAGGCAAAGCTATTATTTTATTTATTTGTCACATTAATCTTGTGAAGTCTTGGGGAAATTGAGAGAACATCCACTCAACGAAGAACACGATTAACCGTCAGTATCTTCTTCCTTCATCAATCGGGGAAAGGAAGGGAAGCGATGCCCACAAAGAATGATGACATCGTCTTTGACTTCGTCACCTTCGAACACTCGTCCACCAACTACAAGTATCATCTTCCTCCTCTGACATTGATGGAACAATTTATGCATTCCGAGACTCCGTCGTTGATAACCGAAAAGCGATGTAGGGGTTATTTTACGATTAAATATTACCCTCCGTACCCCATCATATGATGTGTGCTTTGAGAACCGAATGATATCACCGTAATGAGGAGGGTTCAGACCGTAGGAACACAGCCCGAACCTCCCCATTTATTATTATTATTTGATGACGATGGAGGCGGAGTGAGGAGGAACAGGAAGCGTAAAGCTGCCGGGTAGCCACAAGGGCCAGACATCGCCCAGCCACCCAGAGAACAGAGTCGCGGCCAGGCGGGCCGTGGTGGAGTCGGAGGGGCGTAGTGTCGTCACACTGTGTCGGAAGAAGGGGTCACAACCATGAAGGCCACGACAGTCGTATGGTGGGCGCAGAGCCATAGAGCCATGTGGAAGAGATAGAGGTCGCGGCCAGGCCGAGACGCGCCAGAGGTGGTGCAGCACCGTCGCGCCGCGGAGAGTAGCAGGTGGCCGTGGCCAGGATGGGCTGCAGAAGTGGAGCAGAACCACAATGCCATCATGCCGTGGCGGTGGAATTAGGAGAGGTCGGCTTTGGTCCAGCCGTCAGCCACACGAAACTAGATGGCCGCTTGTCCAGCCGAACAAAGTAGGACCACCTGGGTCCCGCAGCTCACCAAAACTGGCACCGAGCACTAGTCCCTTAGAAATGGAAATAGAGGGGGGGCACCCCCTCTCATGCATGGCCAGCTAGGGCATGTAAGCCGGCCTTCCAGGCCGGGCCGCCCTCGGCCTGGCCAACCTCAGGTCGGACCGACTTTGAGCTGGGCCGCACCTTCGATCCGGACCATTTCCTCAGACCGGGTCAGACCGGTGGACTGGTTCAGACTTCGGTGCGGACCGGGTTGGGCCTGGTTGGTCCGACTGGGTCGGACCGGACCCGGACCTGCTATAGCCCGATTATACAATTTCACCCATATTTTGGGCTACATTTTTCCATTTGACTAATCATTAGTGGTGTCATTATTCTTGGAACGAATTCTACCCTTGGAGAATACCCCACTGGAGTTCGGGCTATAGTTGAGATATGGTTAGTTTGGTTCATACACGAAACCAACCGGGCCCCTGGGACATAAAGATTAATAAATCATAGACCGAGAATCCGATTGACATGTCGTCTATTGCGTTGGGACCCCTATAACGTGGTGGACCGTTGAGATACTTATACATGTGACTTCAAGACAGTTGGAGTTTTTCCCACTAGCTCGAGGAGCAGATCCTTCCTGTGACGAACTTATAGAGTGTGGAGACCTAGTAGCTGGCTAAGACCCGATAACTTCTTGTCTGATTCAACTCGGAGTGATTCGACTACACCAGTGGGGAGCGCCTAGTAGTTGGCGGTAGACCCATGGCGGAGGAGCTCCTAGTAGTTTTCTGCCGGCCCGCAGTACTCGATATGAGGAGTACCTCTGCAGGCTATTAGGGGGAGCATTGGGTAGTTGGTGGTAGACCCAGAGCATAGGAGTGCCTGGTAATTGGCAGCAGACCCACGGTACTCAACAAAATGAGTACCTCAGCATTCTATTGTTAGCGAGAAGCGCCTTGGTGTCACGACAGCCCTACTGTTCTCGATAGAGAAAAAGTTCTCCAGCTGCCATGGTTTCGATAATGAAAATCCCGGTTTGAGATGAGTCAATGACCTTTGTGTTTTCCTCATTATTAAGATGGTTTAATAGATAACTTAGGGATATGTATGGGAATGTACCAAAGTAATGGTTATATGTTGATTCATTCTTTGTTGTTTATCCTTGTTAGATTTTGTGAGACCTTGAGGGTCTCGGGGTTGCTACTGAGTATCGTTATACTCAACCCTACACAGGCTATGATCGCACCTCGTTGTGTTGGATGCAGACGACAGAAAATGATGATCGAGGTGAATTGTATGAGGATTGGATGATACCCCGAGGTGGACCTCCCAACGAGATGGTACCCGGAGGTGACAGACGGGTGTGGAGTGCTGAGGAGGCTATCTATACCTACCCTTCACGTAGGATCCATGGTGGATGATCCAGTAGGTGCAAGACACCTTCCAGCTATTTTCCTTTTAGTTGTACCTATTTTGTCTTTTCCTTGTACTTCAATGTTGGACATGTATTTTAAGCCCCTTTTCCTTTACAACACTTCTTCTGTATACATTATTTCATAGTGTTTTGCTTCCAGTTTTCTACTATAATTGTGTTTGTTTATTTTTTATAAATGCAATGCCTTCCCAGCTTTTGGATTTGCGACTTTGGTGATAGTCTCCAGTCCCACGCCTATGGAAGGCTGGCTTGGGGTGGTCAGGATACGGGCCCCGGGGGACGGGTCGTGACAATTGGTATCATATGAGTCGGTTCTACGGTAGAACGTAGGAATATTATCATTCTTTTATTTTAATAAATAGTGTTAAGGGTACTGTGTGTGGTTCTCAGTTCAGGGAGTCCAGTGTTGGTGTGGCGACTGACGTATCCATACACCAGGACCCTGAATACTGATCTCCGACTCAGTGCACGAAAACACAGATTGCGTGTGTGTTTTCAATTGTTTTCTTTATGTCAACTCAACCAGGTCAGCTCACTGGGTATAACTTTTGACCGTGTCACATCTGTTCAGGATGCCTCCACGCATACTTCCACTTAGAGTTATATGAGAGTACATAATGATGTCCCACCGAGCGACGAGGCTCCGGTGCAGGGCCCTCTTACTATATTGGTACCTTCGGATGGTGTACCAGTAGCACCACCACCCATTGGGTAGTAGATGACACTAGCCGAATTGGAGGATGATGCATGCTGACTGAGCACATTGCATGAGTTCCAGCAGCAGAGGCCTCTGATGTTACGAGGTGAGACAAATTACCAGGAAGTAGAGAACTAACTAAAGGCGATTTCCAGGGTTATCTGCGTATTTGTGACACGAGTAGAGCAGATGGTGATATTATTTACATGTTTCTCCTAGTGAGTCACCATGAGGATGGTCCGTATAGTAATGAGGCTTGTTTATGTGGACCATTGCCCGAGATTGTACCTTCAGCTAATGTGTCAGATATATCACATCAGGTTGTTCAGGAGTTTCAACCAGCGGTACCGGTAGATGACACATGTAGGCATAGTGCCTTACACATGTTTCAGCAACAAATACCCCTCAGGTTCCGAGGCTATCCCAACATACAAGAATATGAGGACTGTCCGGATGAGGTGGCTGAGAGTTCTCTAGAACATCTACAACTTCTGCAGGATGTCATGTCAGTAGTTGAGTATTCATCGAGGTGTACCGATCATTCCTGGTACTCGATGAATATTATACGATCAGTGCTTCGGAGCATAGACCTCCGAGTGAGATGTTTTTAGGGACATCCTAGACAACACATTCATTTTCCTCTGTGCATTCCTAACTATGTTAGGATTCTAGAGAGAAACATTGCAGTTGATTGTTATTTGGCTGAGCGGATACATCTAGTGAATGTTAGTAGTGGGAAAGCAGGAAACTAGCGCAAGTCTCAAAAACATGGGTGTGTAAACTGTTTCAGAAAGAGTATGTGATAGGGACAGCTGAATTTGCAGGGCAGCAGACATGGAAGCAGAGCATGGAGATCATCATGAGGTGGTGTACATTTTTACATGTTACAACCACCCACCTTTGTTTTCTCCACCAGTCTTATGGTGATGGAGGGCAGAGGAAGGGAGTAGCTGCATGTGGTCATGGAGTGTGACCCAGGGGCTCTAGGAATGATTTAACATATGGTCTATGTCTAATACTAGCTACTGTATCAATAGACATAGGTACCAATCATTTCTTCTTTCCACAAATATAGTCCCAGGCATAGAGTTTCCGGTTAAACCATTGACTTGAACCTCACATCTGGGGATACCATTGGGAGGTTACTCGATAATCACTCATACGCCGATGGTGTGATTTGACCCTTGAGGCGACAGTCTCGGTTGGAACCTATTGGTGGTAGCGTCGAGGCCTTACGATGTTAGTTTGGGTATGGACTGGGCAACGACAGTTCATACACAAATTGAACGTATTAGGAAAAAGGTTGTGGTTTATCTACAATGTTGAGATGAGGTTTTCCTTAGTCGGTGAAAAAGGAAACACAGGCAGCACTTGTTAAAATCATGCCTAGGAGGGTCCGGCATATCACTCCTGTGTCGGCCAGCCTTACCCTTGTGGAAGTAGGAGTTTTCAGTTTTCAGTTCCTCCAGGACTATGAATTTGAGATAGTCTATACTCATAATAAGGGGAATGTTATTTTAGGTGTGCTCAGCATGAGAACTGGTATACAGCTTCTAGGCAAGCCGATAGAGTAGATGGATGCCTTGCAGATATGCTTTGTCGATAGGGATGGAGAAACCTTTCTATAGTCTCTTACAGTCACTCCTCCTTTTCATCAGCGAGTCAGGGAGGCACAGTGTGGAGACGCTGACTGTGAGACGTGACATGCTCAGATATCCGCAAGGCAAGCACCTCATGGATTTTCTGAAGGTGGGGAGCACATCATCCTTTTCCGATAATGTACAATGGTACTAGGTGAACTTCATGAGGTATTGTTGAGGGATTTCCACACTTACCCTCTAGAGGAATATCTAGGAGTGGCGAAGATATACTAGGAATTTTGACGATAGCACTGGTGGCCAGGTATGAAGAAGGCAGTAGCAGAGTTTGTCTCACGGTGCCTCACTTGTCAATAAGTGAAGGCAGAGCACCAAGTACCCGCAGACTTGGTTTATCCTTTTGAGGTCCCATAGTGGAAGTGGGATGAAATATACATGGACTTCATAATGGTTCTTCCTCATACATCCAGGAGTCACGACTCGATTTGGGTGATTGTTGACCGACTAACCATGTCGGCCCACATCCTACCAATCAGATAGCGGGGTTCAGTAGAGAGAATGGGATGCCTCTATGTGCAGTATATAGTGCGTTTAAATTGGATAACTTCTTCTATTTTCTTCTACCATGACACACACATTACTTCTCGGCTATGGAAGGGGTTGTCGTAATCTTTCGGGACGCAGCTTCATCTGAGCACTGCCTTCTTCCCTCAGACGGACGGTCAGACTGAGCGGACCATTCAGACTCTCGAGGAAATGCTCTATGCATGTGTCCTCGACTTCGATCGCAGCCAGGAGGATCACTTACCATTGGTGTAGTTTTCTTACAACAACAACTATCACTCCACCATCGGTATGGAACCTTTTGAGGATTTTTAAGGATGACCTTGCAGACCACCCTTATGCTAGACAGACCCTAGGAGTTAGCACTGTGGGGACTAGAGATGGTATGAGCTACCACGGAGAAGGTGCAGATCATCCAGAAGAGGATAATGACAGAACAGAGAATGCAGAAGTTGTATGCTGACAGGAGACGGAGGCCTCTGGATTTTGAGGATAGAGACAACATCTTTCTACGGGTCTCACCTTGTTGAGGCCTACAGTGATTTGGCTGAGGCGGAAAGTTATCTTCAAGATTCATCTGACCTTTTCAGATAATTATTAGAGTTGGAGAGGTGGATTACCGCTTTTCTCTTCCGCCTCTATTGTACCGGGTGCACGACGTCTACCACATATCTCAGTTGTGGAGATACGTGCACAACCCTACTCACATCATCAAAAATGGAGATCTAGACATCGAAAATGGGGAAACTTTTATGGAGGTTCCATGGGAGATTGAGGATCGATAGGATAGAGTCCTACGTGGATGGTCGATACCTCTAGTATGTGTTCATTGGAATCACGGGAACCTCCAAGAGATCATATGGGAGCGGGATGCTCAAATGCATGCTCAGTACCCCTATTTGTTCCCTTAGTTCGAGCTTCATCTTACAGGGACATAAATCCATGAGGTGGGGAGAATGTAATGACCAAGAATTTCCATGTAAATATATTTTTAAAAAAATATATTAGAATTTTACGAGTATGCGAAATATGACGGAAGACGATTCTGAGGCCCGGACTGCCCAAAATGAGCAGTCGAAATTTTGTTAAGCTTAAATTAATGTGCTTAAGCAGTTTTCCTGATATAGTTGAATAACTCTTAAACAATTACTTGGATCAGAAATATGAGGGCATTGATGCGTTCAAGATTGTGGGTCTACTCTTGGTGTGACTTAAGTTTAGTCGGCACGATCCTCCGTTGAGAATTCCCGAAAATGGCATAACTGTAAATAAAATAATTAAATAAAGTTATTTTATTTATCAAATTCTTATAACTCACAAATGGTAGATCGAATTGAAAATCTGAGACCACCACTGAACTCGTGATGGCTTTAATTATTTAAGAAGATACTAACTTTGGTCGGCACGGGCCACTAGAAAAAGTTAGTTTTTGACCGCAAATAAAATAATTAAGTGAAAATTATTTTATTGTGAAATTTACAACATCTAAACAGTAACTCGGATTGAAAATCCGAGAGAGATGTTGGGTTTTTTGGGGTGTGTTTCACCTAGTTAGAGCCTAACCTTGACCGCAGTACATTGAGGGTGACTGATAATAATTTTACGAACTATTTTTTATTTATGTTCAGTAAACGCGCGAGCGACTTTTTTTAACTTTTGAACTGTTTCTCGGAATTGAAATCTGAGGGCACTGTTGAACTCGCAGCGTTGACGATTTCATATTGAGACCTTCACTATAGTTTCATTCTAAAGATAATGGATGTTAGATTTTTGGGGTTTTTAATTAAATTTAATAAAATTAAAGTGTTAACTTTATTTTTATTTTGGTGGTTAAAACCGCCAAGGTGAGGTTGGAGGTGGGGGCCACCACACCCGAACCTCCCATGGGAGGTTATGGGGGGGGGAGCCCACCAAAAAATAACCTCCCTTGGGATGATATTATTAATGTTGGGCCCAGAAGGGCTTTAAAATCCTTCAACCCGTTGGAACCCCCAATTAAGTGGGGGAGCCTTTTCACATTCCCTCTTTAAAGTGCCAACTCCACATGAATTAATTAATGATTCATTAATTAAATATTTGAATTATTTTGAATTTTTTCCAATAATAAATTAAAAGGTAAAGCTATTATTTTATTTTGTTGTCCCATTCATCTGGTGGAGTCATGGAGAAATTGAGAGAACATCCTATCAAAGAACATGAAGAACCATCAGCATCTTCTTCCTTCTTCAACCGGGGCATATAAGGAAAGCGACGCCCACGAAGAACGCAGATTTCATCTTCGACTTCGTCACCTTCAAACGATTTTCCTCCAAATACGAGTACACTCTTCCTCCTTTAACCTTGATGGAACGATGTCCGCCTTACATGACTTCGTCGTCGATCACCGATAAGCGATGTGGGGGTTATTTTACGATTGAATATTACCCTCTGTACCCCATCGTATGTTGTGTGCTTTGAGAAATGAATGATATCTATGGCAACCCTGATTTTCATTCCAACTTAAACATGCATTATTACATAAAACTTCACTTGATCCAACAAATAAGATCGAGAGGTTTAGTGTCTTTGGGGCTTAGGATCATTACATAAAAACTTTAAACATGAAATACAACATCTTTACTGAAAACTTCCTTTACATGACCACTACATTCCTTCGTACTTAGCATTGCATTGGATAACCTGAGGACATGCATAAGAAAAGCGTGAGCTATAAAGCCCAGTAAGGGAGTAAACAATGAATAACATGAGGAGTGAAATACATGTTAGGCAATAGGCATATCAATAGAGAATAATAGAAACATGAACATAAAGGCATGATAAAGCATGATAATCATAACATGGAAATGTGTCAACAACACTTAACATTGAATTAGCATGAGCCAAGGCTCATTGCACATGGAGCATGAGTAAACCCTCATTACACTTGAAGCACGAGTAAACCCTCGTTTCACTTGAATTAGCATTAGTAAACACTCATTGAACATGACGTATCATGATACTATACTTTACCCAATGCATTGGAGCGCTATAAAGGGCGCACCCTTCTTAAACATTTCATTTCATGTATAAGTGTGCCACATGGATCATAAAACATGGATTCATAAAACATAATCATTTATTCCACGATAAAGGAATGTGGAATTCATACATGAAACTTTACAATCAATATTTAAATGTACATAAAGGTTAATACCCTTGATGGGGAAATGGGCATGGTATTCACTACACAAAGACATTTGCTTAGAAAATCGGTGCGATTTCGGCAGCGTAACGGCGTGAAATAAGAATTCATAAAAAGGTTGATGAGAGAGAAAGGTGTTCCTCATCATATTTACATGTAATTTACAGTAAGGAGGTCATATATATACATGTCCCAACAATAGAAATGGAATTTAGATTCATGATACAAAAGTATTTCTTGAATGTAAAAGAAGAGAGAGAAGTTCCTTTCGGAATTTCGGCATAGTAATAGGTGTACATGGGAGGCATTTAATGAGAGAGAAAGGGTTCTCCCATCATTCAAACAATAATAGGACAGTATGGGGGAGGTGAGAAACCATACCCCAACATTCATAATTGAAATAAAAAGGGCAATACAACTTAAAGAAAATTGAAAAAAATGAGAAAGGAAGAAAACCCCTTACTTGGAAGTGTGCTTCAAAAGGCTAGAGAGAGGCTTGTGAGAGGCTTCTTGGGAGCTTGGGGCACCTTGGGAGGATTCTAGAGAGAGTAGTTCAGAGGTTGGACAAACTTCAAGGGCTTTGAGTGAGGAGGAAGTGGGAGCTTGGGTGGGTTTATATAGGAAAGGTGAGAGAATTCTTTATTATTTAGTTTTGGGACCCCTTATATTAAAATAGTCCAAACCACAAACCATCCCATGGTATTTGCCCATGATTTCTGGAAAAGGAAAGAGGAAAACAATATTTTACAAGGCCAAGGTCCGAACTTATTAAAAAATTAAGGTTTCTTATGTGGAGGTGAGTCACACTCCCATGGAAATTAATTTAAAAAAGGCAAAGTGCTGAATAAGTCTTGAGGGCTCCATTAATGCTTTTAAAAGTAAGTCAAACAAACCCAAAACCTCATTATTTTAATGATAAAACACATATTGGCCGAACATAAGGATTATGGTATTTTATTACATCACCATTGGGTCATTATGATGTCATAAAACACATTATATATTTAAATGGTATTTAATTTTTACCCAAAAATTTGACTGTCTCAGAAAATTATGAAAAATTCACCGTTGGATAATTTCGACGTCCTGATTCCAAAAATAATATTTATTTTATCTAAATAATTTTCTAAATATGTGAATTTTCACTTTTAAAATAAAAACCGACATTTATAAAAAATTCACGGGTTTTGACAGAAATGGCTTTCAAACCTTAATAAAAATTTTAATTGCATTCATAAAATTATAATATCATTTATATTTAATAAAAATTAATTTAATATTAATAATAATATTTTATTAAAATATTATTTAATTCAAAAATCCTTTAATTTAATAAAATATAATTCTTAATTAAATAATAACTAAAAACACCATTTGTACTTTAAAAACTAATTACAATGTATCAAAAAAAATTATATTCATTATTATATAAAAAAAATAATGTACATGAACATGGTACTACTTATTTGTTACATAACCCCTTAAAATAGACTCATAAGACCTAAGGGTAAGGTGTGCGATGGTGATAGACTCTTGGGGCGGCTTAGATAACATCGCTCGAGTTGTAATTTCAATCAACTTCCACTTTTACCGTAGACGATCACGTTCGAGCTTGACTTGATGGAGCTCAGCTTGGGCATGGTCAAGGGCAAATCCCAAAGATGCCACCTCTTTTCTGAGATCTGACAAATGGGCTTCGTAAGGGGCAATTCTACTGGATGAGGCCATCGCTTCCTTTGTTTGAGTAGAAAATTGGTTCGTTAAAGCCTTATATTTAAACTACCTAGATGATCACTGTTCAACGGCTATAAAAGTAACGGTCACAAATCTTAACGTAAAACTAAAGAAGTTGACATCTTATAAAAAAAAAATTTCAGAAAGAAACATTTAACTAGATCCAGAGGGATTTTCCATTAATGAAACTTTGGGTCGTTACAACATTCCCCCCTTAAGAAATTTCTCCCTCGAAATTTTCCTTTTCCCACACTAAAACAAATGTGGGTAACTTAGCTTCATCATATCCTCCGACTCCCAAGTTGCTTCTTCAAACTTGTGGTTTCTCCACAACACCTTGACGAGGGGCATTGTCTTATTTCGTAGAACTTTTTCTCTACGATCTAAGATCTTCACTGGTTGCTCCTCATAAGAAAGATCGTCTTCTAATTGTACCACCTCGGAAGAGAGTACATGTGAAGGGTCTGGTATGTACTTCCTTAAGAGGGATACATGGAAGACATCATGCACCTTGGCCATAGTATGTGGAAGTGCTAGTCGATAGGCCACATCCCCAACACGATCAAGAATCTCGAATGGGCCGATGTACCTTGGACTTAACTTCCCTTTCTTTCCAAACCTCATGACCTTCTTCCACGGAGATATGCGTAAAAACACCATGTCTCCGACTTTAAACTCAAGGTCTCGTCGACGATTATCTGCATAACTCTTCTGTCGACTCTGGTCTGCCTTGATATGCTGCAGAATGGTTTTCACCTTCTCCACCATTTCTTCGACCATTTCTGGTCCAAGCAGCTTATGTTCACCGACCTCATCCCAACATGCCGGTGTTCTACACATTTTCCCATACAGGGATTCATATGGTTCCATTTGGATGCTCGAGTGGAAACTATTATTATAAGAGAACTCAACTAGAGGAAGATGTTGATCCCATCCTCCTTTAAAGTCCATTGAGCACGCTCTCAGCATATCCTCAAGTGTTTGGATAGTCCGCTCGGATTGGCCATCAGTTTGAGGATGATAGGCCATACTGAAGTTCAGTTCAGTATTCAGAGCATGTTGAAGACTCTTCCAAAACTTAGAGGTAAATCTTGGATCTCGGTCAAACACAATAGATAGTGGTACTCCATGCAACCGTACCACTTCCCTGATATATATCCGTGCCAGTTGATCCAAAGAGAAATCCTCTCGAATAGAAATGAAGTGTGCAATTTTTGTAAGACGATCCACAATAACCCAGATTTCATTGTTGCTTTTGGATGTCCTTGGAAGTCCAGTGACAAATTCCATGGTGATGTTCTCCCATTTCCATTCTGGTATGGGCAATGGTTGCATCATCCCCTTAGACTTCTGCCTCTCTGCCTTCACTTGCTGACACACCAGGCACTTTGATGTATATTCAGCGATCTCCTTCTTCATATTATCCCACCAAAAGTTCTCTCGGAGATCTCGATACATCTTTGTGCTCCCTGGGTGAATAAATAAATTTGAACTATGTGCATCATCCAAAAGTTCCTTCTTCAGCTCCGAACATGATGGGACACATAGTCTTTTCCAAAACCGCACAATTCCTTCATTATTAACATTAAACTCTGAGGATTTTCCCATTTTGATAGCTTCCACTTTTACTTGGATTCTCGCATCATCCTTTTGAGCATCCTTTAACCTTTCCAAAAGAGATGGTTGAGCAATCATTTGTGAAAGGATTGATGATGTTCCCTTCTTTATGATTCCCACGTCCATCTTCATCAAGTCTAAAAAGATTGGATCCTTCTCAATTCTCATCATTGATAGAATCGCTGGATCCTTTCTACTTAGGGCATCCGCCACCTTGTTCGCCTTCCCAGGGTGGTAATGTATTGAACAGTCAAAATCCTTGATGAGCTCTATCCATATTCTCTGGCACATATTAATCTCTTTCTGTGTGAATATATATTTAAGACTCTTGTGGTCAGTATATATCTCACATTTCTCTCCATAGAGATAATGCCTCCAGATTTTCAAGGCAAAGATCACTGCCGCCTACTCCAGATCGTGCATTGGATAGTTTCGCTCATGGATTTTCAACTGCCTTGAGGCATAGGATATCACTTTATCATTCTGCATCAGCACACATCCTAAGCCCTTCTTCGAAGCATCACTGAATACCACAAAAAGCTCCCCACTTGTGGGTAAAGTGAGCACAGGTGCAGTGATAATCCTCCTTTTCAACTCCTTGAATATTTCTCGCATCCATCACTCCAAGAAAACTTTACTCCCTTTCGAGTTAGCTTGGTAAGAGGGTTGGACAATCGTGAGAAGTTTCTCACAAATCGTCGATAATATCCATCTAACCCCAAGAAGCTACGGATATCAGTTACCGATGTTGGCCTCGGCCATCCCTCAATTGCATATGTTTTGGAGGGGTCCACAGATATCCCATTGCTTGTGATGATATGGCCCAAGAATGAGACCTCCTTCAACCAGAACTCACACTTGATATACTTGGAATAGAGCTTCTCCTTGCGCAAAGTCTCCAGTACAGTTCTTAAATGCTCCTCATGGTCCTCCTTGGTTTTGGAGTATATTAGAATATCATCTATAAAGACTACCACAAATTTATCTAGGTAATCTCTAAAGACTCTATTCATCAAGTCCATGAATATTGCTGGAGCATTGGTGAGTCCAAAAGGCATTACTATGAATTCATAAGCCCGTACCTTGTACGAAAAGCAGTCTTGGGGATATCTTCCTTCTTCACCCTTACTTGATAATATCCTGACCGCAAGTCGACCTTGGAGATGTATTGTGCTCCATGAAGCTGATCAAACAAGTCATCGATTCTTGGGAGAGGATACTTGTTCTTTAT
Organism: Viscum album; assembly: GCA_963277665.1. Taxonomy (NCBI): domain Eukaryota; kingdom Viridiplantae; phylum Streptophyta; class Magnoliopsida; order Santalales; family Viscaceae; genus Viscum; species Viscum album. The sequence continues at coordinate 2,020,732,863 of OY728121.1, read as the reverse complement.
CGTGATTTTGTTAAGTTCACGATAATCGATGCAAATCCGCATTGACCCATCCTTCTTCTTGACGAAGAGGACGGGTGCACCCCATGGTGATGCACTAGGGTGTATAAACCCTTTATCCAGATTCTCCTATAGTTGTTTCTTTAGTTCTTCAAGCTCAACCACAGCCATTCTATATGGAGTCTTGGATATTGGTAGCGCCCCAGGTATAAGTTCAATTGAGAACTCAACATCTCTTCTTGGAGGAAGACCAGGAAGTTCCTCGGGAAATACTTCAGCGAATTACCTCACAATAGGCATTTCTTCAAGGGTGGTTTCTTCCTTGGACTCAATCATCTGAGCCAGATATGTGTGCTCATAAGGCAGTAATATCCATGCTTGAGATGATGGAGCTAAAGGAGATTCATCTTCCTCCTGACACTTGTAAAGAATCGGGGGTCGATTCTCCATATGGAGTGTGATTTCCCTCTCCCGACAATTTATGTTGGCTCTATATAAGGAAAGCCAATCCATGCCAAGAATTGCATCAAATTCCACCAAAGGGAGTATGATGAGGTTCTCTGGGAAATTCAATCCACCTATTATAACAGGGGAGGACTTATACTCATGGGATGCAATGATTTCCCCATTTTCCATACTCACCGACATCTTTACTTCCATGATTTGTGGTGGTGCAGGGATTGTTCTACTAAACTTTTGAGATATAAAAGAATGCGTAGAACCTGAATCAAAAAGTACGTTCGCTATTCTTGAATGAATAACTAGCATACATGTCACCACTTCGTTGTCGGGGTTCACTTCGGCAGAAGTGATGGAAAAAGCTCTCCCTTGCTGTCTTGGAGGTTGTTGATTGCCTCCGATAACCCTTGGATTAGGGCACTGATTCACAAAATGACCCGGTTCATTGCATTTGAAGCATTGAACAACGCGTTGAGGTTCGAATGGAGCGTTCCTCTCCTCTGTCGCAGCCGCGGGTCCTTCTTGCTGACAGTTAATAGTTAGGTGCCCTTCTCTTCCACACTTGAAGCATTTTGTTGTCCCCCTATGGCAATTTCCAGGGTGCTTCTTTCCACACTTTTGGCAAGTGGGGTGCTGGAATTTCTTAGCGCCATTGGATTTATCCATCGGACAACCAGCATTGAAGTCCACCTTACGCTTCTTGTCCCCATGATACCCCTGTGATTCTCCGATCTCCATTTCAACCTTGAGGGCACATCGGACAATTTCCTCATAGCTGTCGAAGTCACGGATCACTAATGCTTTCCGCAAGCTAGGCTTCAGCCCACCAAAGAAGCGGTCAACCTTGCATTCAGGGGTAACGACAAAGCCGGAAGCGTATCGTGCAAGCCTTGTGAAGTTTGCCTTGTACGCTCCCACAGATTCCTCATCTTTCTGTGTGAGGGAAAGGAAGTCTCTTTCCATCTTAAGACGGAGGGTGCGTGGAAAATATTTATCAAAAAACATATTCCGGAATACCTTCCATTCCAAAGCCTCGATCTCCTCCTCAGGCTTCGTATTTTTGATCAATGTCCACCATTGATCAGCTTCACCCTCCATACGATAAGCCGCCAGGAGAACCTTCTCTTTTTCAGAGCATTGGAGGATGTAAAATATCATTTCAATGGAGTTGATCCATTGTTCAGCAATCGTGGGATCGGATGATCCACTAAAAGTAGGAGGCCTTTGTCTCATGCAGCTTTCAATAGCGACTTGTTCTTTCTTAGGGGGGGTTGAACGTTCCTCTTGACCAGTGTTTCTATTCAAAACTTGAGTTAGCTGAGAGAGAAGCATGAAAAAGTTCGCGATTCCCGCTCCCATTGGATTGGGCATCTCATAAGTACAATCATCACACTGATCTTCACAATGGTTGTTAGCCCGAGTTCTCCTATTACCGGCCATTGGATGGAATAAAAGGAAAGTTAGGGGTAACACATAAAGGTTAATCCAAAGAAAAAAGTTGATGACTTATAAATAAACTTTAATCTCTTTAACTCATGAGTCTATAGGATTCAATCCAGGCCTTTCATGATCTTCCTTCTAACATATATTCTTAGGGGCATTTTTCCCTTAATAAGGGTTCATACTAAGATTTTGAATTTATCAAAACATATCCCCCGGGAGTGTCGTAACCAAGAGTGCAGCAAGGCCCGTTGTCGTGCACCAGTTCCCGTTCGAGTCTAGCTCAAAGCGGTGTTTTCGGGTTTTACCCCTAGGATACATCTATGCCAGAGCCGCCTCTACCTGCTCGTATCCAGACAGGGATGTATTTGTTTGATAAACCACTTACTTAGTATTTACCAATACTTAGGGACGTTTTTATTATGCTTAGTCTTGTATCTAAGGCTTTACTAAGGTTTCCTAATCCCAAAAATAACTAAACCTATCCTCTGATACCAACTATGGAAACCCTGATTTTCATTCCAACTTAAACATGCATTATTACATAAAACTTCACTTGATCCAACAAAGAAGATCGAGAGGTTTAGTGTCTTTGGGGCTTAGTATCATTACATAAAAACTTTAAACATGAAATACAACATCTTTATTGAAAACGTCCTTTACATGACCACTACATTCCTTCGTACTTAGCATTGCATGGGATAACCTGAGGACATGCATAAGAAAAGGGTGAGCTATAAAGCCCAGTAAGGGAGTAAACAATTAATAACATGAGGAGTGAAATACATGTCAGGCAATAGGCATATCAATATATAATAATAGAAACATGAACATAAAGGCATGATAAAGCATGATAATCATAACATGGAAATGTGGCAACAACACTTAACATTGAATTATCATGGGCCAAGGCTCATTGCAAATAGAGCATGAGTAAACCCTCATTGCACTTGAAGCACGAGTAAACCCTCGTTTCACTTGAATTAGCATGAGTAAACACTCATTGCACATGACGTATCATGATACTATACTTTACACAATGCATTGGAGTGCTATAAAGGGCGCACCCTTCTTAAACATTTCATTTCATGCATAAGTGTGCCACATGGATCATAAAACATGGATTCATAAAACATAATCATTTGTTCCAAGATAAAGGAATGTGGAATTCATACATGAAACTTTACAATCAATATGTAAATTTACATAAAGGTTAATACCCTTGATGGGGAAATGGGCATGGTATTCACTACACAAAGACATTGGCTTAGAAAATCGGTGCGATTTCGGTAGCGTAACGGCGTGAAATAAGAATTCATAAAAAAGGTTGATGAGAGATAAAGGGGTTCCTCATCATATTTACATGTAATGGACAGTAAGGAGGTCATATATATACATGTCCCAACAATAGAAATCGAATTTAGATTCATGATACAAAAGTATTGCTTGAATGTAAAAGAAGAGAGAGAAGTTCCTTTCGGAATTTCGGCATAGTAATAGGTGTACATGGGAGGCATTTAATGAGAGAGAAAGGGTTATCCCATCATTAAAACAATAATAGGACAGTATGGGGGAGGTGAGAAACCATAACCCAACATTCATAATTGAAATAAAAAGGGCAATACAACTTAAAGAAAATTGAAAAAAATGAGAATGGAAGAAAACCCCTTACTTGGAAGTGTGCTTCCAAAGGCTAGAGAGAGGCTTGTGAGAGGCTTCTTGGGAGCTTGGGGCACCTTGGGAGGATTCTAGAGAGAGTAGGGAAGAGGTTGGACGAACTTCAAGGGCTTTGAGTGAGGAGGAAGTGGGAGCTTGGGTGGGTTTATATAGGAAAGGTGAGAGAATTCTTTATTATTTAGGTTTGGGACCCCTTATATTAAAATAGTCCAAACCACAAACCATCCCGTGGTATTTGCCCATGGTTTCTGGAAAAGGAAAGAGGAAAACCATATTTTACAAGTCCAAGGTCCGAACTTATTAAAAAATTAAGGTTTCTTATGTGGAGGTGAGTCACACTCCCATGGAAATTAATTTAAAAGAGGCAAAGTGTTGAATAAGTCTTGAGGGCTCCATTAATGCTTTGAAAAGTAAGTCAAACAAAACCAAAACCTCATTATTTTAATGATAAAACACATATTGGCCGAACATAAGGATTATGGTATTTTATTACATCACCATTGGGTCATTATGATGTCATAAAACACGTTATATATTTAAATGGTATTTAATTTTTACCCAAAAATTTGACTATCTCAGAAAATTATGAAAAATTCACCGTTGGATAATTTTGACATCCTGATTCCAAAAATAATATTTATTTTATCTAAATAATTTTCTAAATAAGTGAATTTTCACTTTTAAAATAAAAACCAACATTTATAAAAAATTCACGGGTTTTGACAGAAATGGATTTCAAACCTTAATAAAAATTTTAATTGCATTCATAAAATTATAAGATCATTTATATTTAATAAAAATTAATTTAATATTAATAATAAGATTTTATTAAAATATTATTTAATTCAAAAATCCTTTAATTTAATAAAATATAATTCTTAATTAAATAATAACTAAAAACACCATTTGTACTTTAAAAACTAATTACAATGTATCAAAAAAAATTATATTCATTATTATATACAAAAAATGATGTACATTAACATGGTACTACTTATTTGTTACATAACCCCTTAAAATAGCCACATAAGACCTAAGGGTAAGGTGTGCGATGGTGACAGACTCTTGGGGCGGCTCAGATAACATCGCTCGAGTTGTAATTTCAATCAACTTCCACTTTTCCCGTAGACGATCACGTTCGAGCTTGTCTTGATGGAGCTTAGCTTGGTCTTGGTCAAGGGCAAAGCCCAAAGACTCCACCTCTTTTCCGAGCTCCGACAAATGGGCTTCGTAAGGGGAAATTCTACTGGATGAGGCCATCGCTTCCTTTGTCTGAGTAGAAAATTGGTTCGTTAAAGCCTTATATTTAAACTACCCAGATAATCACTGTTCAACGGCTATAAAAGTAATGGTCACAAATCTTATCGTAAAACTAAAGAAGTTGACATCTTATAAAAAAAACATTTTTCATAAAGAAACATTTAACTGGATCAAGAGGGATTTTCCATTAATGAAGCTTTGGGTCGTTACAATATCACCGTAACGAGGAGGGTTTTGACTACCCAAACATGGCCGGACCCTCTCCTTTTTTTATTCCCATATGATGACGACGGAGGTAGATCGAGGAGGAACCACCGACATAAGGCCACCGGGTCTCCACTAGGGCATGACACCGCCATGCCGCGCAGCGAACCGAGCCCAGCCAGGCGGGCTACGGTGGAGCCAGAGGGGCGCGATGCCATCACACCATGCCGGAAGAAGGGGCTACGGCCATGAAGGCTGCAGTGGTCGCATGGTGGGTGTGGCGCCGTCACGCCGTGAGGAAGAGCTGGAGGTCACGGCCAGGCCGGGCTGCGGCGGAGGGGGCGCGGTGCCATTGCGCCTCATGGAGCTGTAGGGGGTTGTGACTAGGGCGGGCCATGGGGTTAGAGTAGAACTATGGCGCCTTCGCACCGCGGTGGAGGAACCAGGTTCGGCCAGTGTCAGGCTGGCCGATGACGACAAGAAACAGGCTGGCTACTCGGCTTGCTGGACAAAGCTGGACCACCCAGGTCCTGTGGCTCACCAAAACTGGTGCCTAGTGTCGGTCCCTTCAGAACGGAAATGTAGAGGGGAACCCCCTCCCACGCGTTTCCAGCCAGGCCATGCAGGCCGGCCCATTAGGCTGCCTCGGGCCAGGTCGCCCTCGGCAGGGCTGCCCTCGAGTCGGGCTGCCTCCGACCCCGCTGCCCTCGGCCGAGCTGCCCACGGCTGGGCCACCCTCAACCGGGCCTCCCTTGGGTTGCGCCGCCTTCGAGCTGGGCCACCCCTTCGGGCCTGCCCCTTTCCTTAGACTGGGACAGACCCCGGTTTGGACCGGGTCGGGCCGGGTCGGTCGAAATGTGTTGGGACAGGTCGGTCCTAATGGGTCGGACCAGCCTCGGACCTATTATAGCCCGATTGTACCTTTTCGGCCATATTTTGGGCCACGGGCGTCCTTTTGATGAATTGTCAGTTACACTGTTATTCTTGGAATTAAGTCATCCCTTTGAGAATACCCCATAGGAGTTCGGGGTATAGTTGAGTTACAGTCAGCTTGGTTCATTCACAGAACCAACCGGGCCCCCCGGGACTAAAAGGCTAATAACTAACAGATCATGCGTCCAATTGACGGGTCGTCTGTTGCCTTGGGACCCAATGACATGGACGGCCTTTGAGATACTTCTACGTGATACTTTGTGATAGGTGGATTTTTTTTCTAGTAGCTTGGGAAGGGGATCCTTCTAGTGACGTGCGGATAGAGTGCATAAACCTAATAGCTAGCTGAGACCTGATGACTGCTTGACCAATTCGACTTCGAGTGATTCGACTAGCCTAGTGGGGAGCGCCTGGTAGTTGGAGGAAAACCCACGGTGGAGGAGCGCCTGGTAGTTGGCGGCACACCCATAGTACATGACAGGAGGAGTACCTCTGCAGGCTATTAGGGGGAGTGCCTGGTAGTTGGTGGCAGACCCGAAATGGAGGAGCACCTAGTAGTTGGCAGCAGACCTGCGGTACTCGACATGAGGAGTACCTCATCTGTCTAAGGTTAGTGAGAAGCGCCTTGGTTTTGTGACATGTTTCATGACCCATCCTCGGGGCCCGTGCCGTGACTACCCCAAGCCTGCCTTCTATAGGCCAGGGGCTGGCGACTAGCACCAAGGCATAAATCCCAATAAAAAGGGAAGGAATTGCCTTTATAAAGTAAACAAACACCACAGAGTAAGACAACAGAAGTAAGAACTAAGTAATCTGAGTACAAGTAAGTGCGGAATGTAAATGGGCCAGAATACAAACCCAATCTGAAAGTAAAGTACAACTGGAAAGAAAGTACAACAACTGACTGTAAAGCCGCAACATCGTGTTGTCCACAGGAAGTCCCACCTCAAGGGTGGGTATAGATGGCCTCCTCAACTCCATGGGTCCAGCCATCCACTCCGTGTATGTCCCGCCCAGTGGTCCACCTCCAGGTACCGACTTGCTCCACAGGCCTCCACCACGATTAGCATTGCCCGTCGTCTGTATCCAACTAAACGTTGTGCGGGCATAGCCCATGCATGGGTGAGTATAAGCTACTCAGTAGGGACCATGATACCCCCGAAGGTCTCCCAGAATCCACAAAGGATAATCCACAAAGGAAAGATACAATCACAAAGTAACAACCAACACTACTTCGGTATATGCCAATATATATACCTAAGTCATCAATTCCAGTTCAGCTCCAGCATCCGAGGCCAAGTTCGATCACGTCCACACAGGATATCACAACACAATCAACATACGATAGCAAGTCAATCATATCGAAGATAATGATTGAAATTCAAGACTCAACTCACACAGGTATACTTTTTTGTAAGACGATAGAGATGATCAGATGTAACCACTGATTCATCTAAGTTGTCGGACCCACAGAGGATCGATAGGTACTAACCCCCGCAATGACCCACACAATATCGATAGGTAACTAACCCCCGCAATGACCCACATAGGATCTGACCCACACAGGATCGGTATGCGCTGGACCACACAAGATCGCTGAGCGCTGACCCACACAGGATCCGATCCACATAGGATCTGCAAGCACTGATTCACAAGGGATCTCTGAGTGCTGTAGTCGTCGCTGTCGAACCCACGGAGGATTCTCATACTGTCTTCATCGTCGTCGCAGTCGCAACCAGCTCTACGGTTTCTGCACACAACAAACTTGTTCAAGGAGGGTCCGCTCTAGGATCCGAGGGATGATACATCAACTAACACAAATTTTAGAGTTGATGTATCCAAAAGTTCCATATCGTCAACAGGAACTCAACGTCATAGACGGCGCATCAATCAGACGTCCGGTCTGAGAGTTATTTGCGTTTTCGTTCTAGGGGCCCGATTGGGTTTTAAGTCAAACCAACCAGACCGTACTCCAACTGCATCCAAAACTCATGCATAGTAATCCAAAAGTTCTTTCTCACAAATAGTAATCCAACAAAGTTGACGGCACGTCAATCAGACGTCCGAAGCTCATGTTATAATCGTTTCTGCTCCGAGGGCCCGGTTGGTTTCGTGTTCGAACCAACCCGGCCGAACCCAAAGTTCTTTGAAACCTTGAGTGTAGTATAGCGAAACGACCGTCTCGATCCAAGGATTGCATCACAACTGATGGTGCGTCTATCGGAGGTCTGAAGCCCATGTTATGGGTAAAAGACCTAAACAGGTCCGGAAATAGGGGGTTCGGGCCCGCTCCGCCCAGCCCAATACCCCCTGGGTCGGCCCGAACCGGGTTGAACCGACCCGGGTCCGGGTCCGGCCGAAACGACCGAGTGGAAGGGGGGGGCTCGCTTCCCCCCATGTGGGGGGCCGCTCCTTCGGCCAACCGGGGGTTTCGACCCCCGGCTTCATGGAAGCCGGCCAGGCCGATTTGGACGGCCGGGTGCTGATGCCGCGGGACCATCGGGGTCCCACCATCCTGCTCCGGCGCCGGCGGCCGGAAGTCAGCCACCGCTTCCTGCTCCACCGCAGCCCCGCTCTGGCCGCGGACTCTTCAAGGTTCTCCGGCACGGTGCGACGACGCCGCGCTTCTCCTCCCACTCTTTATTATTTATGCGCAGTGCAACGGCACCGCCCTGCCTTGCTCGTGCCGCAAACAATTCAAACAATCAAGGGGGGAGGAGGGTCGGCCATGTTCATGCGGTCCGATCTCTTTTAGTTATTGCGATAATAGGAGGCTCAGTTAGAGACGATGATCGGCGATGAAAGTATTCACGAACAGAAACAAAATAATTCCCTACCTCAAGAGTTGTCGTCGAGCGAGGTTTGTCACGGAAAGGGGTGTCATGGAGGGAGACTCCGTAAGCGTCGCAGAAGGAGGATCATCAGCATCGTGGAGAAGAGAATCATCGGCATCGCGTCGTCGATCTCCGAGGATGGAGTCTCTCACCAGCTTCGGAGAGGGAAGAAGATGGTACAATGACCTCCCCTTTGTAGTGATGGATTTCTTCTTCGAAGGCTCGGTGTTCTTCGCGGTGATGGTGCGTTCTTCGCGTTCTTCATGGAGGAAGAACATTCTTCAGAACTTAGAGCTTTCCTCTCCAAATACTTTCACACAATGAACTAACCTCCCACGAAGTAAGACTTTGTCTTATTTAATTAACCCACAAGCCAGTGTTTCATTTGAAATTCAACTGAATATAAGAATTAATTATATTGAATAACCTACTCAATTAATTAATTAAGAGTTGACTTCATTTAAAGGGGGTGCGGGTGGGTTATATAATTAATAGGGGTTGAGGAAGTTGAAAGGGTGGGGTTCGTGTGGGCCCCACGCCACAAATATCCTACCTAGTGGAGTAGGATATAGTGGGTCCCACTCCAAGAACATAGCTTAGGTTAAACTACATTAAATAAAATAAAATTGGTTGCACCATTTTATTTTATTCTTTTACTTAACCCAAAATTTTAATAACCACACACGAGAAAACGCAACTCCGGAAAAGGAGCTCCTAAGAAAATATTGGTTCTACGATTCTATCGGTGTCCTCGGATTTTGATTCCGAGCACCAGTTCAAAAGTTAGGAAATCTCACTCGTTCAATCACTAAACGTACCCGGTCTAAACTTTGGAAATTTATTCTAGGCTCACCAGGCCTCGGAATCAGGTGCCGTCAGAAACTGCGTTCTTGTAAAATCCCAAAAAAATTAAGAAAAAATTTCCTTTGAATTTTATGGGTCTTTATATTACTCCCACCTCATGGCTTTACGTCCCCATAATGGTACATCATAAACTAGGGGAAAAAATGTGGGTACTGAGCACGCATCTGAGCCTCCCGCTCCCAACTGCTCTCCTGGAGGTTCCCGTCATGCCATATGATGCGCACTAGAGGAATCAACCATCCACGTAGGACCTGCTCCTGTCGATCCTCAATATCCATCGGGACCTCCGCAAAAGTCTCCCCATCATCAATGTCCAGCTCCCCATGGTCGATGATATGCATCGGGTCGTGCACGTATCTTCTCAGCTGAGATACGTGAAAGACGTCGTGCACCCGGTGCAACAGAGGTGGTAGAGCCAGGCGATAAGACACCTCGCCAATCCTACTAAGGACCTGGAATGGTCCGATGAAGCGCGGAGAAAACATGCTGCCTTGGCCAAATATCCATAATCCACGTCGAGGTGAGACCCATAAGAAAACGTGGTCGCCATCCTCGAACTCTAGTGGTCTCTACCTCCAGTCTTCATAAGACTTATGCCGGCTCTGAGCTGTCCTCATTTGCTCCTGGATGACCTGGACCTTCTCTGTCATGGCCTGGACCATCTCTGGTCCCACAAGTGCTGACTCCCCAGGGTCTGTCCAGCACAACGGTGATCTGCAAGGTCGGCCGTACAATGCCTCGTATGGTTCCATCCCGATGGTGGAGTGGTAGCTGTTGTTGTACATGAACTCTAGCAAGTGTAGGTGATCCTCCCAGCTATGACCAAAGTCGAGGACACATGCACAGAGCATGTCCTCGAGAGTCTGAATGGTCTTCTCCATCTGACCATCTGTCTAAGGGTGAAAGGTGGTGCTCACACGTAGCTGCGTCCCGAATGCCTCCTGCAACCCCTTCCAAAGCCAGGAATTAAAGCGAGCATCTTGATCGGAGAAGATAGATGATGGCACACCATGAATCCGTACAATCTCCTGAACGTAAAGGCATCCCAAGCTCTCCACTGATCCCTGCTCTCTGATGGGTAATAATTGGGCCGATTTGGTGAGTCTTTCGACAATCACCCAAATGGAGTCGTGACCTCTGGAAGTGCATGGATGTCCAGTCATGAAGTCCATAGATATCCCATCCCACTTTATCCCCGGGACCTCCAAGGGTTGTACCAAGACTGCTGGTACCTGGTGCTCTACCTTCACTTGCTAGCAGGTGAGGTATCATGAAACGAACTCTGCCACAGCCTTCTTCATACCCAGCCAGCAGTGCTCTCGTCTGAGGTCCTGGTACATCTTCGCCACTCCTAGATGTACTGCAAAAGGGGAAGTGTGAAACTCCCTCAGCACTTCCTCCTGTAATGTAGCCGGTACCATGGTACGTCCTCTGAAATGGACGACGTGATATCCTCCCACAATGAATCCATCAGGTGTCTGTCCTGAGGATATCTGTGCAAGCCGCGTCTCACAGTCATCGTCCCCACGTTGTGCCTCTCTAACCCGCTATAGAAGTGGAGGAGTGACTCTGAGTGACTATAGATAGGCTGCTCCATCACTATCCATGAAGGATATCTACAAAGAGGCTAGCTGCTCTGGCGCCTCCCCAAGTAGTTGAATGCCCGTCCTCCTGCTGAGAGCATCAGCTAATACATTCCCCTTTCTAGGATTATAGACTATCTCAAAGTCATAGTCTTGGAGGAACTCTATCCATAGCCGTTGTCTCAGTTTCAAGTCCTTTTGTGAGAAGATGTACCTGAGACTCGGGTGGTCAGAGTAGACTATAAAGTGCTCGCCCATCAGATAGTGTCGCCACATCATCAGAGCGAAGACCACTGCTGCTAACTCCAGTTCATGGGTAGCATAGTTCTGCTCATGTTGCCTCAAATGATGTGATCCATAGGCGATCATGGCCCATTCCTACATCAGGACACATCCGTGTCTGGTCCCTGATGCATCGTAGTAGACAACGAAACCTACTCCCTCCTTCGGTACCATCAAGATAGGAGCACTGGTCAATCTCTGTCTCAGCACCTGGAATCTCTGCTGACATCTATATGACCACAAAAAGGGTTTCCCCTTCTTTTTCAAAGCTGAGAGTGGTGCCTCAACTCTGGAAAAGTCTGGCATGAATATCTGGTAGTACCCATCTAGCCCCAAGAAACTGCGCACCTCTGTCACGCTCCTGGGTGGCTCCCAAGCTAGCACTGCCTCGATCTTCGCAGGATCCACCGCCACTCCCTCCTCATAGATGACGTGTCTCATGAAGTGGACCACACATATCCAAAACTAACACTTCGAGAGCCTTCTATAAAGCTGGTTCTCTCAGAGTGTGTCTAGTACAACCCACAATTGGTAGGCGTGATCCTCCTCAGTGGTCGAGTATATCAAAATGTTGTCGATGAAGACCACGACAAATCGATCATGGTATGGATGAAGGATCCTGTTAATGAGACCCATGAACACTGTTGGAGCATTGGTTACGCCGAAAGGCATAACCAAGAACTCATAGTGTCCATACCGACATCTGCAAGACGTCTTCTGCACGTCCTCGTCTCAAACTCTGAGCTGATGATAGCCTGATTTGAGGTCTATCTTCGAGAACCACCATGATCCCTTGAGCTGATAGAAGAGGTCTTCAATCCTCGGTAGTGGATACTTGTTCCTCACGGTCACCTGGTTCAGGCGACGGTAATCGACACACATTCGCAAGCTCCCGTCTGCGTTCTTGGCGAACAAAATCGGGGAAGCCCAGGGTGAAACACTGTGTCAGATTAATCCCTTGCCCTGCAAGCCCTCCAGCTATACCCGTAGCTCTCGAAGCTCGGCGGGAGCCATCCGATATGCTGGGGTGGATATCGGGGTTGCCCTGGGGTACATGTCAATATAAAAGTCTACCTCTCTATGAGGAGGTAGTCCTGGAACGTCTTTAGGGAAAACGTCCGCATAATGATCCACCACTACAGGTATGCTCGGACTCCGCACATCAACTGCTCCTAGGATGAGGCTAGACAACTGATGAGTGATGGGTTGTCCTATCCTCTACGTGAGTCCATCCTACGCTGCAAAGGATCCCTTCTCACTGGTGAAGGTGAACCTGCTCCCATCGGTGCGAACACATCGCACCTTGCGCCTAATGTAGTCAATCTGAGCATGGACTGTAGATAACCAATCCATGCCCAAGATGACGTCGTAAGGCCTTGATGCCGCTACATGAAGATCCAAGCCGAAGCTCTTGCCTCCTAGATTAAGCTCACACTACCATCACCAATGCGTAATCATCGAGTCTTCTCCTGTTGGAGTCTCTAGTTGTAAGGATCGAGCCAACGGCTCCGTCAGAATCTCTGAGCTCCAAAAAAGGGCAGTGACAATGAATGAATGACTCGCTCTTGTGTCTATAAGAACTGCAGCAAGGGTGGAGTAGACAAAGATAGTACCTCGAATCATATCGGGCACGCCGTGGTCATAGGTCTCTGCTACTTGAAGTTGTGCCTGCCTATGCCCGCTAGCTCCCTGTGGTCAGGGTGGGCCTCCTGGTGGTGGTGGTGGTAGAGCCTCAAAGCGTCACCCACCACCTGCTGCTCGGCCAGCTCCTCTGCCTCGTCCGCCAGCTCCCTTCGGACCGCCATAGTCGACCCTCTGCCTCTGCGTGGGTGGTCTCTCAACCATCTCCTGCTCCTTCACACGGCAGGTCGGGCAATCACGTGCCATGTGGCCCTGCCTGCCGCATGCATAGCACTTTCTGCCTCTCGAAAGACTGGCTCTGCGCTGTGTGCCCCGTACCTCTGAGCCAGTGTCCTAAGGTCGTGCACCTGAGGGTCTGGGCCGCCTGGACCCATGTGTCATCTGTCGACTACCAGCTGTAGAAGACTCTGCTACGTACCGCCCTGCGGTAGGTCTCGCTACTGATATAGGCTCAGAAAGAAAGCTTTCAATGAGAAGGGATCACTCCCGTACCCCTGCCTGTGTCTGAATGCTGAGGGAGATCAGCGATGATATGATCTCATGCCTCAGTCCCTGCTCGGAGGTCCAGTCCCGGAAGAATGGGTCATGTACCATGTCCGTCGAATAGCACAAGAGATCGGTAAATCTCACTAAGTACTGGGCGACTGACAAGCTGCCCTGCCGCAGCTGTAGTAGCTCCTGGATACGCACCGCATGGAGGGTGGCTGGGACGATCTCTGAGCGGAAGAGGGTCTCAAAGTCCTTCCAGAGGAGAGATGCCTCGTCGTGCACCCCGAGCATCAATCTCCACCATCTTCATGTTGCGGCGTGCAGGAGACTCGCTGCAAGGATCACCATGAGGTCTGATAGTGTCCCTACCAATCAGAAAACTCGTACAACTGCCTCCAGCCAATCCTTGACTGCCTGAGGGTCTGTCTCCCCATGGAACCTGGGCGGTCTCTGATGCTGAAACATGTGCAGTGCACCAAGGACACGTGCACTCTCAGCGGATGGAGCTGGTAGCATCGGTGGCTCGTAGGGTAGTGGTACCGTCGGTGGCTCCGCTGTAATAGGCCCATGCATCGAGGCCTCGTCGCTCGGTGGGATGTCGTCACATACAAAACTTGGAAACCTAGCTGGCTGACATCGTGGGGCCATCCTAAAAAGAGACAGGTGCACCACGGTCAATACAGTATACCTGGTGAGCTGACACAAAGTAATCACAAAGAAAACTTGAAACACACATGTAATCAATGTTTTCGTGCACTAAGTCGGAAATCAGAAGTCATGGTCCTGGTGTATGGATACGTTGGTCGCCGCACCAACACTGGACTCCCTGCACTGATAACCACACACAATACTCTTAACACTATTGCTTCACATAGAAAAACATCAGAGTCATGTGTTCTGCAGTAGAACCGAACTCCTCTGATACAAATTTTTCACGACCCGTCCTCAGGGCCCGTGCCGTGACTACCCCAAGCCCGTCTTCCATAGGCCAGGGGCTGGCGACTAGCACAAAGGCGTAAATCCCAATAAAAAGGGAAGGCATTTCCTTTATAAAGTAATGAAACACCACAGAGTAAGACAGCAGAAGTAAACACTAAGTAATCTGAGTACAAGTAAGTGCGGAAATTAAATGGGCCAGAATACAAACCCAAACTGGATGTAAAGTACAACTGGAAGGAAAGTACAGAAACTGAAATTAAATCCCCAACGTCGTGCCGTCCACAGGGAGTCCCACCTAAAGGGTGGGTATAGATGGCCTCCTCAGATCCACGGGTCTAGCTGTTCGCTCCGTGTATGTATCGCCCAGTGGTCCACCTCCAGGTACCAACTTGCTCCACAAGCCTCCACCACGATCAGCGTTGTCCGTCGTCTGCATCAAACAAAACGTAGTGCGGGCATAGCTCGTGCGGGGGTGAGTATAAGATACTCAGTAGGGACCCCAAGACCCCCGAAGGTCTCCCAGAATCCACAAAGGATAATACACAAAGTAAAGGTATAATCATGAAGTAACACCCAACACTACTTAGGTATATGCCCATACATATACCTAAGTCATCAATACCAGTTCGGCTCCAGCATCCGAACCCAAGTTCGATCACGTCCACACTGGATATCACAACACAATCCACACAGGATTGCAAGTCAATCATATAGAAGATAATGATTGAAAGTCAAGACTCATCTCACATAGGTATACTTCTTCGTAAGACAATAGAGATGATAAGATGTAACCACTAATTCATCTAAGCTGTCGGACCCACACAGGATCGATAGGTACTAACCCCTGCAATGACCCACATAGGATCGATAGGTAACTACCCCCCGCAATGAACCACACAGGATCTGACCCACACAGGATCGGTATGCGCTGGCCCATACAAGACCGCTGAGCGCTGACCCATAAAGGATCTGATCCACACAGGATCGATAAGCACTGATCCATAGGGGATTGCTGAGTGTTGTAGTCATCGCTGTCGAACCCACAGAGGATTCCCGTAATGTCTTCCTCATCGTCGCAGTCGCAGCCAGCTCTAGGGTTTCTGCACACAATAAGCACGTTCGGGGAGGGTCCGCTCTACGAGCCGGGGTCTGATACATCAACTGAAACGAAGTCCAGAGTTGATGTATCCAAAAGTTCTATATCTTCAATAGGAACTCAACGTCACAGACGGTGCGTCAATCGGACGTCCGGTCTGAGAGTTATTGGCTTTTTCCTCCTAGGGGCCCGGTTGGTATTTAAGTCAAACCAACCCGACCGTAGTCCAAATTCGCCCAAACCTCGAGCAGAGAAATCCAAATGGTCCTTCTCACTAATAGGAATCCAACAAAGTCGACGACACATCAATCGGATGTCTGGAGCTCAAGTTATAAGTGTTTCCGCTCTGAGGTCTCGGTTGGTTGTGTTCGAACCAACACAACTGAACACAAGTTTCTCCGAAACCTTGAGTGTTGTATACCGAAACGACCGTCTCGAACCAAGGATTGCATCGCAGCTGACCGTGCATCGATCAAAGGTCCGCAGCCCATGTTATGGGCAAAAGACCGAAAGAGGTCCGGAAATAGGGGTTCGGGCCCGGTCCGTCTGGGCCCGATACACCATGGGTCGGCCCGAAATGGGTCGACCCGATCCGGGTCCAGGTCCGGCCCATTAGGGTGCATCCCGACCCAACTTGGGTGTGGCCCGACCCGGCCTGGCGCGCTCGGCCTGGCCGCGTGGCCAGGCGGCTCTGCCAAAACGGCCGAGTGGAAGGGGGGGGGGTTGTTGCCCCCCTATTTGTGAAACCGCGACCCCCATGTGGAGGGTCGCTCCATCGGCAAGCCGGGGGTTACAACCCCCGGCTTCTTCGAAGCCAGCCGGCTCGGTCCGGCCAGCCGGTTGCTGCTGCCGCGGGACCGCCAGGGTCCCGCCCTCTTGCTTTGGCATCGGAGGCTAGAAGTCGGCCGCCGCTTCCTGCTCCGCCGTGGCCTTGGTCCGACCGGCGCGGCGCGACGGCGCCGCGCTTCTCCTCCCATTTTTTATTATTTCCGCGTGGTGAAATGGTGTCACGACCCATCCTCGGGGCCCGTGTCGTGACTACCCCAAGCCCGCCTTCCATAGGCCAGGGGCTGGATACTAGCACCAAGGCGTAATTCTTAGTAAAAAAGGGAAGGCATTGGCTTTGTAAAGTAAACAAACACCACAGAGAATGGAAGCAGAAGTAAACACTATGTAAAAACTGGGTACAACAGTAAGTGCGGAAAAGTAAGTGGGCCAGAATACAAACCCAAGCTGAATGTAAAGTACAACTGGAAAGGGAAAACAACAACTAAAAGTAAAGCTGCAACGTCGAGCCATCTACTGGAAGTCCCACATGAAGGGTGGGTACATATAGCATCCACAACACCTCGGGTCCAGCCGTCCGCTCCGAGTACGTCCCGCCCAGTGGTCCACCTCCAGGTACCGTCCTGCTCTGCAAGCCTCAACCACGATCAGCGTTGTCCGTCGTCTGCAACCAACACAATGTAGTGCGGGCATAGCCCGTGTAGGGGTAAGTTTAAGCTACTCAGTAGGGACCCCGAGACCCACAAAGGTCTCCCATAATCAACAAAGGATAATCCAAAAAGGAAAGATACAATCACAAAGTAACATCCGACTATACATAGGTATATGCCCATACATATACCTATGTAATCAATTCCAGTTCGGCTCCAACATCCGAGCTCATGTACAACCCAGTCCACACAGGAAATCACAACCCAGTCCACACAAGAAAGCAAAACGTAATCCACACAGGATAGCACAACACAATCCACATAGGAAAGCAAAACAGGATTCAGCTCACACAGGTATACTTCTTCATATGATGATAGAGATGATCAGATATAGCCACTGATTCATCTAAGCCATCGGACCCACAAAGGATCGATAGGTACTAACCCCCGCAATGACCCACAAAGGATATGACCCACACATGATCGATAGGTAACTAACTCCCGCAATGACCCACAAAGGATCTGACCCACACACGATCGATTGGTAACTAACCCCTGCAGTTACCCACACAGGATCGGACCGACACAGGATCTGTAGGCGCTGGCCAACACAGGACCACTGAGCGCTGACCCGCACAGGATCTGACCCACACAGGATCGGTGGCACTGATCCATGTAGGATTGCTGAGTGTTGTAGTCGTCGCCGTCGAATCCACGGAGGATTTATGCACAGTCGTCATCGTCGTCGCAGTCGCAGCCAGCTCTAGGGTTTCCGCACACAGCAAGATCGTTCGGGAGGGTCCGCTACACCAGCCAAAGGGCTGATACATCAACTGACACATAGCCCAGAGTTGATGTATCCAAAATTCTGTATCATCAACAGGAACTCAACGTCACAGACGGCGCGTCATTCGGACGCCCGGTCTGAGAGTTATTGGCTTTTTCATCCCAGGGGCCCGGTTGGGTTTTAAGTCAAAACCAACCCAACCATACTCTAACTGCGTCCAAACCTTGAGCGGAGTGAGCCGAAAGGTCCGTCTCACTAAGAGGAATCCATCAAAGTTGACGTCACATCAATCGGACGTCCGGAGCTCAAGTTATAAGTGTTTCTGCTCTGATGACCCGGTTGGTTTCGCGTATGAACCAACCCGGCCGAACACAAAGTACTCCTAAACCTTGAGTGTAGTATACCAAAACAGCCATCTCGATCCAAGGATCACTACGCAACTGACGATGCGTCGATCGGAGGTCCGTAGCCCATGTTATGGGAAACAGACCGAAAGAGATTTGGTATTAGGCGGTTCGGGCCCGGTCCGACCCGGCCCGATACCCCCAGGGTCGGGCTGAACCGGGTCGACCCGATCCGGGTCTGGGTCCGGACCTCCTTGGCGTGGCGCGGCCCGGCCCGGTGGTCCGACCGGGCGGCGCGGCCCGGTGCGCTGGCCAAGCGGCCGCGCAATAGGGGGGGAAACCGCCGCCCCTGGACGAACCGCGGGCCCGCGTGGGGGCCTCCCTTTGCCAACGGACGCGGCCGGTTGCCGCGTCCTGCCTCCTCTGGTTCGGCGCGGTCGCAAGACTGGCGTCCTGCCGCCGCGGCTGAATCCGCGTCCGCTCTTCCCGGCTGAGCGCTGGGCGCCGCCGTCTCCTGGTGACCATCCGCCGCCTCCTGCCGTCGGCGCCGCCATGCCAGCGAGGCACGCCGGCGGGTTGCTCCGCGGACCACCGGATGAGCTCCAGTGGTCAGATTTTCCTTTCTTCTTCGCCAACGGCCCTCTCGGGACCGGTTCTTTACTAAGAAGACCTCACAATGCCCGTGCGGCCTGCTTCATTGTCGCCCGCCGATCCGCACACCAAGAACGATGGGATGGTGGGTTCGGACTTGTTCGTTGGTCCACACCCACCGCGTTAGCAGTTTTAAAAGTCCTCCGACAATTATTTAAACATACTCCATGGGTATGAATCACCAAGATTTAATTGAATCAAACCCCTACCTCAAGCGTCATCGAGTGAGGGTCCTTCGCGGGAAGTCACTTCGTGGAAGAAAGCGTCACTGAAGGGGGGATCATCGCGTCGCAGAAGGAGCGTCGTCGAAGAAGGAACGTCACGTCGCGTCATCGATCTCCGAGGATCCGGCGTTCTTCACGTTCTTTGTGTTCTTCACGTTCTTCATCAAGGAGGAAGAACATCAAGAGCCTGATTTTTCTCCCTAGCCTCACAACACCACCAGTCTAATAAAAATAAGAGTTGTCTTATTTTTATTTCTCAGGCCTTGCGTTTTACAATTCAAAAACGAACGAAAATGTTAAGTGAATTATATAAAATGCTTAAACCGCCACATTAATGAGGCGTTTCTTAACCAGAATAAATGAATGGGTTGACTTAACTTAATAGGGGGTGTGCAGGTGCGTTACTTAAGAACAAAAGAAACGGTGGGGCTCGTGTGGGTCCCACCTCACCAAATATCCTACCAAGTAGGTAGGATATTGTGGGCCCCACATCACCCACATAACTTAAGTTAAGAAAAATAAAATAAAAACTGGTTGCACCACTTTTATTTTATTTCTCAACTTAACCCCAAAAATTAAAAAGCACACCAGAGTAAACACAATACTGGAAAAGGTGTTTCTAAGCAATTACCGGCGCTATGATTCCACAGGTGCCCTCAGAATCTGATTCCGAGAACCAGTTCAAAAGTTAGAAAAAAACCGCTCGTTCATTCACAGAACGTACCCAAGATAAACATCGAAAAATGATTCCGGGCACACCAGGCCTCGGAATCAGGTGCCATTAGAAAATGTGTTCTTGTAATATTCCCAAAAAAATTAAGAAAAAATTTCCCATGAATTTTTCAGGTCTTTACAAATGGTGTTGTGCTGCCTTGCTCGTGCCACAAACAATTCAAACAATCAAGGGGGGAGGAGGGTCAGTCGTGTTCGTGCGGTCCAACATCCTCCCGTTATTGCGATAACATGCGGCTCAATTAGAGACGATGATCGGCGATGAAATTATTCACGAACAGAAACAAAATAATTCCATACCTCAAGCGTTGTCGTCGAGCGAGGTTAGTCGCGGAAAGGTACGTCATGGAAAGAGACTCTGTAAGTGTCCCAAAAGGAGGATCGTCGGTGTCGCAGAGAAGAGAATCGTCGGCGTCGCGTCGTCGATCTCCGAGGATGGCGTCTCTCACCAGCTGTGGAGAGGTAATAAGATAGTACAACGAACTCCCCGTTGTGGTGACAGAGTTCTTTGTCGAAGGCTCGATGTTCTTCGCGGCGACGGTCCATTCTTTGTGTTCTTCAAGAAGGAAGAATGTTCTTCAGAACTTAGATCGTTCCTCTCCAAATCCACCCTCACAATGAACTAACCTCCCATGAAATAAGACTTTGTCTTATTTAATTAAACCACAAGCCATGGTTTCATTTGAAATTCAAATGGATCTAATAATTAATTATATTGAATAACCTACTCAATTAATTAATTAAGATTTGAGTTCATTTAAAGGGGGGTGTGCGTGGGTTACATAATTAATAGGGGTTGAGGAAGTTGAAATGGTGGGGTTCGTGTGGGACCCACCCCACAAATATCCTACCTAGTGGAGTAGGATATAGTGGGTCCCACTAAAACCACTTATCTTAGGTTAAACTACGTTAAATAAAATAAAATTGGTTGCACCATTTTATTTTATTCTTTTACATAACCCAAAATTTTAATAAACACACCCGAGAAAGAGAAACTCCAGAAAAGGTGTTCTTAAGCAATTATCGGCGATGTGATTCCATCGGTGTCCTCGGATTTTGATTCCGAGAACCGGTTCAAAAGTTAGGAAATCCCACTCGTTTGTTCATTGAACGTACCAGAGCTAATCTTCATAAATTTATTCCGGGCACACCGGGCCTCAGAATCAGGTGCCGTCAGAAACTGAATTCTTGTAAAATCCCAAAGAAAATTAAGAAAAAATTTCCCTTGAATTTTACGGGTCTTAACAACATGTCTACTATTCTCAACCGAGGAGGAGTTTTCCAGCATCCATGGTTTCGATAATGAAAATCCTGGTTTGAGCTGAGTCAATGAACTTTGTGTTTTCTTCATGATTGAGATAGGTTACTATATAACTTAGGAATATGTATGGGTATATACCTAAGTAATGGTTATCCATTGATTCATACTTTGTGGTTTATCCTTGTTGGATTTTGTGATACATTGAGGGTCTCGGGGTCCCTACTGAGTATTGTTATACTCACCCCTACCCAGGCTATTCCCGCACCTCGTTGTGTTGGATGCAGATGACGGACTGCACTGACCGAGATGAAGTGTACCATGATTGGATGGTACCTGGAGGTGGACCTCATGACGAGACAGTACCTGTAGGAGACAGACAGACGTGAAGCACTGAGGAGGATATATGTACCTACCCTTCTGGTAGGATCCGTGATGGACGATCCCGGAGCTGCTTGACACCTTCCAGCTCTTTGTCTTTTAGTTGAACCTATTTTGAATTTTCCTTATACTTTACTGTTGGGCTTTTATTTCTCGCCGCTTTTACATTCCATCACTTCTTTTGAATACAATATTGCTTAGTGTTTTGCTTCCTGTTGTGTACTCTGATTGTCTTTGTTTATTTTGTATAAAGGAAATTCCTTCCCAACTTATGGATTTATGCTTTTGGTTCTAGTCACCATCCCCTGGCCTATGGAAGTCAGGGTTGGGGTAGTCACGATACGGGCCCCAGGGGATGGGTCGTGACAACTATCTAGAACACACTATGAATGTAAACCTAAAATGGATTATAAAAATAAATAATATAGAAGAAAATTAGCACATCTAACTCTATTAATGGAATAAAATAAAACTCTATTTGATAACCTGAAATGAACTCCATCAGTTTCTAACACCAACTATATACCACCATATTCAAGTATGAATCAGCCCCACAATATCCACTCGGTCCATATCAAAAATGGTTATATTTAAATGGTACAACATATACGCATAAACTAGAGGTATGGGAAGAAATACTGTATAAGGGATAATAGAAATATACCCAATAGTATTCCCTAAAAAAGCAGTGTAACGATATTCAATTAATCCATATAATAAACTAAATCTATGTGGAAACATTGGTAACTTTAACAAAGAAACTAGATATTTTGTTTAGTTAAGAAAACCATATGAATGGGAAGTATCAAAATCATCAAATCTCAACTCAAAAAAGGATCATATTACACATGAAACTAGAAATAACTAGGTTAACAAAATACCCCAAACACCCAAAACCAATAACCTACCTTAATGACATATCTAAAATAAGACACATTTTTTTGATATGATTTTAGTTTTCTATAAGATTCCACATATTTATATTTCATTAGACATGTGACCCCAATACAATTAGACATTGAAAACATCATTCCACCGTTACTAAATATTCTTTAAGTGACAAAACCTCATTATTGTTTGTTTTTCAAGAATTTTTTAGTATATTAACCTCATGGAGGATAGTCCCTCAAAACATGGGTGAATAATAAATCATTATGTAATATTGGGGTTTCAACCTTTCATTAATATGCTAACATTTTTTCACCTGATCTTTATTCATAAAGAACCATGCCGCAACACACTTGGGACAAAATGAATCTTGTGCACCCTCTTTACACCTCACATAAACCCCATATTTATATCTAAATATCTAATATCATAAAAATTCAAAAAACTTCTTAAATATAACCCATGTTAACAAAAAATTCCATACCATTGTTTTCATAAAAATGAATAAAATTGAATAGATTACATATACCTAAAAATATGAATCTCTAGTAACAAATCCTGAAGAATACTATAAATTTATTAGTATGTTGCTTGTCCAATAGTTTACATAGTGTGTAGATCTCTTGATAATGACTAGTCATGTAATTTTTCTACCTATTTGAGGAAAACATGGAATTCCTTATTGGTTATATGATTTTTGGAACCCCAATAGTTATACACAGTTTCTATATAGAATACACAGTATATTTTTACTCATATGGTATTGGAATGAATAACATATACATCATGAGCTACCAGATCAGATATACATGGTGTGAAGAAATATAAAACACCTCATATGGTTCTTGATCAATTTCTTCTCCTAGATGTTGTAGTACTCATCATTTATACTCACATTTTATTACCCAATTTCACACTACCAGTGAAATTTTAAGTTTCAAGACACCTTATAACCTCGGATTCCGACCCACATTATGATATTTTCATGATCACGTTCCCTATAAAATTTATGAAAACAATGAAATTATTTATTTCAAGGTAAACAATCTATTAACTAAGACTTCATGTAAATTTTTTAAAGCCCTGATCTTTATAAGTTATAACTTTTCTATGAAATATTTGTTTTTGAAGGTTTATATTGAGAACCAATAAGAACATAGATATAATAAGTTTTTGGGCATCCTAAGGTGTTATATTTTGGATGGGGTATAAAGGATTTAATTTTTTATGGATAAGATGGATGAATTCCTAGAAGGGATCAATTTATAATGATGATACAATGTAGTATCATAGGACACCGTCAAGCTAGTGGGTATAAAAATGACCAGGAACATTACCTAAATGCATATTATTTATGTTAAGACACCATTCATAATATTTTCTTCAATCACTTGATCAGTGAGGCATATTAGCTATTCATTGGAGTCTAGGAAGCTTTTTTAAAATGGGTGGTCTGGTAATTTCTTAGGAGTTCATTTTTTTGACCCCTTGGCCTTTACCTTCTCCAGTTTGACTAATATGAAGGATAGATCCATGAATGTCTCTTTGATCAATCAAATTTATTTTATTTGATCGATTTAATGTTTATGTGTTTCTTAGTACATTTTCATGTTAGAAAATTCCACTATTTCTCCCTACTATTTCTCCTCTAATTTTATTTTTTTTATTTATGTCTTTGGATGAATAATATCATCATAGCATGAAAAAATAATTATTACTAAATGGTACTTTTTATGGATTGTATAAAGTTTCCTAAGAATCCATATACAAGACTCCATTCATTATTTTCTATAAGGTATTATGCATTTTTTATTTCTTTATGATTTTGAGTAATATTTAAGAAATTAAACTTTAATTATGGAATAATAATTAGTGATGTTTAATTTTATAGAGTTAAGTGTTTTTTGGAAATTTATCTCACAACATTCACATGATTTCAACATCATTAGGTTTCCTGATTTGTTTAACACTTTTATGAAATGTTTTTTTGGCCATTATTATTTAATTAATTAACTAATTTAATTATTTTCATTGATGAGTTTGATATTTTTGGACATAGTTAAGGTTCAATTGGATCTTCAGAAAGACTTTAATCATTATAATTTCTATTTAAAAATAATTATAAATTTTTATAATTAAAAGTTACGAAATCATAATGATATAAAGGGATTTTGGAGTTGAGGCAATTCATGGGTCAGCATTTTGAGGAATGATTTTCTGGTTAATTAATGGTAATATCCTTGAGTACGGTTTGATGTCTTTTCCATATTTTTTCTCTTGTTACTTAAGTTACATAATGTTCACATAGCATCATTAGTATATTTTTATACATTGTAAATTGATTCACATAAGTTTATATAAGGTTGAGATGTGCCCGATTCAACCTACTAGTAAACATGGACTGTATATCCTCTTCATCGATTCAATGGTGGATCGCTAGTCAAATGAGTGTTTATGGATCTTTTTAGGGTATTACTTGGTAGTGACCATTGGTTTTTAAAAGGATATATGTTTAATTTGTAAAATATGATTTTAAAAAGGGTATTGATTGAGTTGAAAATTTCAAGGGAAATTAGTGGTTTTTAAAATGCATTTTGAATAGTAATTAAAAAATGGAAATGATTTTTCCAAAGTGATTTTGATGGGATTTTATCCCAATGTCTTGTAAGTTTGTTCTACAATTGAGACCTAATAAAATGGGTTTAAATGATATTTTTTCTCTATTTAAATGGGATCATTGTTGTTTTAATTCATAATCTTTTTTCCTTTGCTTCACCTCAAGATATTTATTATCTATAATTTGAAAACCTATATACTTTTTGTACGTCAAAATTTTTCCTCCCTAGTGTGATCCATGATTAATGATGATTGTTTGAGTTATATGGGCTGACCTATCAAAAATTGGCTATGGTATTAAAGTTTTTATTGGTCTTGATGGACAAGAAGAGCTCCATAGAGTCTATATGGTTCTCAAATGTTTTTGTTACACCGATCTAGGTCTCATGGGATATGTACACTTATGGTTGGGTTTTGATCTATGAAATGGGATGAATGCCCTATTTTAATACATATGTGTTCTTTATGTAACCTCGATATAGGTGTACATGGATGGGATTTTGTTCTTGATGGACATTCCTTGAGTCTTTTGGGATGAGTAGGGGGAATAAACATGCATAAAGCCTTCAATTTGGGGGTCAGGACACTTCCCAGATGTGTAATGGACCAGTTTACATGAAACAAGTTTTAGAATATCCTTATTAATATGAAAATTTATATAAATGAGGATCTCTTCTTGAGAAAGAAGTCTGGAATGTCCATATCATGAGTTAGAGGACAAGATTTAAAATTACTTATAAAATATGGACCTCTCTGAGGGGTTGAGGGATAGGAAAAATATCTTAGTTGTATGAAAATGTCATATCCATTTGGGTAGTGGGTAGAGGTTTGGAGGATGCCCAAATATGATTCTTATGGTAGGGTTTAGGCCACAATGGATGAAACCCAACCCAATATATTCAGGTATTGGTTTCATTGTTGGATGTGATGTTAAGATTTGAGGATAGATCCAAAGTAGGTACAAAATTGGTTTTTGTAAGACATAGATTCTATCATGGTTCCTATATAGGTATTATATCGATTATGGTAAGCGATGGATCTCATCATGATGCTGAATTATGTATGCTTGTATGTGAATACTTTTTTATATTTCTAAGAGGATCACAGCAATAATCAATATAGTATTGGAACATGGTAATACTACTAATAAGTTATACTAATACTTTAGCAATGTACGTGACATGGGATATAATGTACATTGATATAATCCTATATTTTCTCTCATTATATAGGTATCACTTAGATATATCCACATTGAACTACTATCATTGGTCAAGGAAGATTAGGGTTTGATAGACGGCGATTGAAATATACATTTTTTTCTTCATAAATAATTTCTTTTTAATTAAATAATGTATTTTTATTATTACTATATCAGATATATTTTTTAGTAATTTCCTTATAATAAATTGGGGCCTTATGGTCTCCTTGATTTCTATATAATGGTATTTGGTATTTGGGTCCTACAATTTTTTTTTAGAATCAATGAATGAACCTCAAGGATTATCTTAGTGGGAATAGTATCCCCTAGACTATCATAATCGTTCTCTTCTATTTTTAATCCAATAGAATGTAATGATAAATTACTAAGGTCACATTTCATCCCCACTCAGGTTTCCTAATGGAAAATAGTGTTGGGGAATTATAAATGGTTTCAAAGAATCATTTTTGTTGGGTACTGTAGTAATCAGTGGGATAATATATAAGAAAAAGGGTTGTGGATTAATTGAATTTCATTCAATCATAACATCAATTAAAAATTGAGTGATAAGACGATGTCTGGTTTTAGGGGAAGGCACTCTAGGAAAATTGAGGTGTTGGGTTGGAAAGATAATCCAATTGTATGATATATGTGAATCGAGATGAGTCATAGGTATTTTCTTGGTCATACTGAATTTTTCATGAATCATTATAGTCTGAGGTAGGGTTATTGGAATCATGAAAATGGTTGTTTTATTTTCATGAAACACCAAAAATTTCTATATTAATTTAAGTAACATAAAATATTAATGAAGATTTTTCACTTATATTATAATGAATGATTGTATTATTATGAATATAATTCACGTGTTTTCATGGTTTTTTATTGTTGTTTTTCATTTTTGTTTATGATAGTGACATTGTTATTGTATAAAATAATTTTCAATAAATAACATATATAAAAATAATTCTCATGTAGTATAACATGATGTGAGTAAAATAGCCTTACATATTTGTGTTATGAGAAATGGCTCTAGATGTAAGGGGTGTTGAAATGGATGATATTTTCATCATTTTTTGTAATATAATTAAAATGGATTATGAATTTTTATTTCAAATTGGATCTATTAATTTTATTAAAAATTTATATCTGGAAAACAATATTAGTTTTAAAGAAGAAGAAAAAATTATGGTTAGGGTGGGGATTTTAATGAAAATGGATTTGGGATAAAACATTTATATACCAAGGGATATTTAAAAAAATAGAGTTTTAATATGTGTAAAATTTTTGAATGAGATTTTAAAATAGGTGGTTGGTGCATCTTTAAACTAGTGTTATTGGGTTTTGTGGTTTGGATAGGAGTGGCACAGATATTGGAATTATGTGTTCATCTTGTATGTCATGTTTTCTTCATGACCACTGATTAAAGTTAGTGGGGGTCTTTTCCTTATTATTTTTGTTTTTATAATGAAATGGGTTCCTCTGTAGACTAGTTTTCTTTATCGTTTGGTGTTCAATTATTTAAACATGGTGGATGGATGTTCTATAAAAAAGATTTTAATTGGTGTTTTGATAAGATATTATTTTGGTGAGCTCATTAGGATAATGGTTTGAGATATCTATTTATAGTGTGTTTTTGGGGACGATGTATCCCATTTATTTTTATTATATTGATTATTGTTTGATGGGTCCATGGATTGAACCCATATATTTTTCTTTTAATGGTCATAATGTGGGGCTGCTAATGAGTTTTGGGAAGAAAATACTGATATTGGGGGTTACAAATTGTCAAAATTAGTAATTGATATGAAATTATTGTATTGTAAAAAATGATAAACCTTATGTTTAATAACATTTTGATACATTATATTCTAAAAACTAATTTATTTGATTGGAAATTTTCTTGATGGTTGCTGAATAATGGATCATGTTTGTTCTTCGATGGGAGTGGGAGGTACCACCTATTCAGTACATGCAGTAATGGATAGGACATTGGAAGTTGATATAGATTGTTTAATTATTAGATATATTATATAGTTATCCATATGAGTGGTATTTTAAATATAATAGGGGGTAATACAAACCTCTTGTTAGATCAAGAGGGTAATTGAAATGGTTAGTGGAAAACTAAAATGGTAGTGGGATGCTAATTTTCTACTGAACCTAGATTGAGAGATCACATCTCATGATGGATGGATTTGATGTATATAGAAGGGAATAGTCTTAATGAATTTACTAGGAGAACTGGAATTGGGATAGATAATGGACTTTGTGTCTTATATTGGTGTTCTATATTAGGAATATT
This sequence comes from Viscum album, assembly GCA_963277665.1. Lineage (NCBI taxonomy): Eukaryota > Viridiplantae > Streptophyta > Magnoliopsida > Santalales > Viscaceae > Viscum > Viscum album. Next base: position 2,020,704,342 of record OY728121.1, on the reverse strand, counting down.
ATGGTAATCAGGACGGAGTATGAAATCATTTTTGATTGGATTCAGAACTAATCATGGTTATATGTCATTTTTTTGGATAGAACATTGTGTGGATATTTGTATGGTGTGGTGGTTCCACATCCAGTATGGAATCATTGTTTGGTGATGTTGTTTTGCGTGAATGAAAATGTTGAATACTTTCAACTAATTTGGTTCCTAGATCGAATAACTACTACTATTTCATTGGAATACATGAGGTGAGATAGAACTACATGGTAAATTTAGTTCAATAAGTGTTTAAAAAAGATCATGCATTGAACAAGGAATTTTAGAAAATTACGGTGTAACCTAGAATAGTGATTATTGTTTGGAAGTGAATGAATATCTGGTGTTGGAGATTATGTGTAGAGAATCCATATAGATTTTGAGATCATGGTAGGTATGAATTCATGTTAGGAGGACTATAGTGTTTTATAATTAATGATAAAAATTGTGATTTGTATTTTTTAATGACATGTTTCATTATGGAATGGACATTTCTTACAGAATTGTTAATTTTTATTTTTTCATGTTCTACTTGAGAATTGAAACATGAAATGTGATTTTGAGGGTTTCATCATCACAAAGATATAGTTTTTATTGGGTTTCAAGACCCTATGTGTGTTATGGATTCCCAAAAGAGGTTTAATAAGAAATAACTAGCTTTGGATACTTAAATTCAATATCATTGTTTGAAGGAATGTCTCCATCAGCTATTTGGTGGGTTGTACGATGGAATGGAATACTTCCTTGGGAAACTAGTCCCCCCAACATATGGGACACAAAAATCTAATCATTGAGCCATTAGAATTCAGGTGAGTCTAATTGACTCACTAATGGAGTTTGAAAATATTTTTCTTAGTGGTATGGTTTGGTGATTATATGAGGTTTCATCCTTTAAATAACCCTTGGGCTTCTTAGGCAATATGAATATGGAAGAGGGATAAAAAGTCCACCCTAGTTCCTTTTACACCTCCCATATAGTGTATTTAATCTATTTGATACACATATGATTCATCATGTGATTTTAGATGTTATTCATCTCATCCACCCAATTGTATCACATCAATTTTTTTTTGGATTTTTGGATAGCTCTTTTGATAAAAAATTTCATCAGATCATGGAATAATTATTTTAGCTAAAGGGAAGTCTATATGTGGGATGTGAAGGATGTCTCAAGAATACATAAAAAGCCTATTTTCACCAGTTTATATAAGGTATTTATTCATTTAAATTTCAATAGTTTCCCCATTATTTCTAAAAATATTCCACTAATATCTGTATAAAAATTAGTACTTTTTATATCATATATTCATGGGCTTGTTGGTGTGGACATCCCCTATTGATTTATATTTCAACATTATTATGACAATAGAAAAAATAAATGGTTCTCAAGACATGTAATAAGTTTGTTTTAATTTAATTAATTAAATAATATACTGATATTTATGGAGGATTTAGGTGTTCATAGATTTAGTTAAGGTTGTTATGAACCATAGATGAATTTATTGAATTATTGGTAGGATTTTTGGCCTTACTTCTATTTTTTATTTGATTCATTAATTATTAATTGTTATAATTACGTTTTGGTGATTCTGGATTGACATTAGGTTATAGGAGTTGATATGGACAATGGGCTAACCAAGGTAATGATGGCATGTTGTAGAATTAATTAGAATGACATTTCATGAGATAGTGTGCCTTTATATAATTCATATCCTGTTTATTTTGTTTATTTATATTTTCAATCCATAAATTTAATATTTGAATTTAAACTCCAACAATTATTAAGATCTTCTATTAGGATTTAATGGGCTTGGGTGGTCCTAATAGTCAACATGAACAACATATATTTTTAAATAGTTCGATGGTAGTACTATAGTTAAACTTGTGTTAATGCCCCTCTATATGACCTTTCATGGTTTCATGAATTTTTTTCAAAAGGTGAAAAGGTATATTTTAAAATTTTCATCAAAATTCATATTGATTCCTATGAAATTTTATGATTAATTTTATGTTTTGGAATTTTATTATGATGTGGTATTTCAAATCGTAAAAGGGGATTCAAAAGATATTTTGAGGAGACTTTGGTCTAAGTTTATAGTGTGAGTAAATAAATGTTTGAAACATTTTTAAATGTTACTAAACGATATATTGGCTTCTTTTAATGGTGAGAAATATTATATTGTTATGGAGTATTTTTATTTTCTTTTACCACATGGGGGAGATTTCATATATTTCCAAAACTCATGTGCATGATGTGTTTCCTAGTGGTGATTTTGTAGTGTGTTCATGATCATATAATAATTGTGGGATTTATAAAAGTATCCCAATGATAAATTTTTTGTTCTTTCAAAGTGGTGGTCAGTTCTAATGGATATGAAATACCCCATGGATAGTCAAATGGGGCTTGAAAGTGTTCATGATATTGTACTAGGTCTTGAGGAAATAGTGTCAATGTTTTTAGTTACTAAGATGTGATATAGGTTTTGTTCCTTCTTTTTCCTTTCATGTGTGTCCATTATATAACCCACCTAGAGTCTATTGGGATTATATACTGTGATTTGTGGACTTCCCTATAGTATGTGTGGATGGACTGATGGTTAAAAGCTTCCCCTTTTATCTATTTGTGGGTCAATGACTTTTTTATATGTGTCTTGGGTCATTATGCTATAGTAAAGTTTTGTCATACCCGCAGTAATAATTTATTTATTTAGAAAGGGTCATTGCCCTTGAGTGATAAGGCTTGTATGATGAGGTGGTGTATGATTTTATTCTAGTTTATGTGATTCATAAATAATAAACCTACCCCCAAGTTATGAGGGATGCATTGAGGATCAAGGATATATAACTATTCCCCAATACATCAAGTATACAATTGAGTGTTTGATGATTTCCCAACCAAAGTATTCAGGTTCATGATAGACATCATTTTTTGTCACCAAACCTTGTGTCTTCAAGTATGGGTTGGGTTGCGGTACAATATGTATGTAATTTGGGATGGAATCATTGATGGTATTATATTTTTTATGTTAAGACTTCGATACCAGTATGGCACAAAATTAAGAATTATATGGGTTATGGTATGAGGTGGATCATGGAATGATGTTAGTATATATATTATTTTATGTTCATTGGGTGTTATTTTTGATGGTGGCTGTGTTTCACTAATAAAACAATTTTTATGCACTACATTCACATCCATATGGTCATAACATCACTCATTATTGATGAGGCTCTAGGGATACCAACTATCTCATTAGACTCACCCCTACCCTTTTACATGGAATGGGTATTGATGTGCCTGGGTAAAATCTCTTATTTTTCCTTTGGATAGTGGATCTTTTAAGGTATGGACACTTCTCACCAATCCAATATTTCATGGAGGCCGAGAATTCTATATAAAAGGAATATGATGTATTGTTTTTTATACTAGATATTATTCAATTTTTATTAGATGTTGTTTGTTTTTATTATTAAATCATAATTATTATATTACTAATTCCATTACTATTCTATGGTGGCATCATGGGATTCTAGTCTTATGTCTATGCCTTTTTATGTTGTTCTTTATATGTATAGGTCATGCATAATTTATTATTGATTCTAGGAATACCAAAAATAAATTATATAAGAGGTAATAATCTCCCTATGATTATATTCAACCCACACAACTAGTCAAAAGCCTCTATTGTATGGGGAGTCTCATCTAATTTCATTTATCAACCCTTATCGGGAACTATTTAATTGGCGTAGGACGAGCCATTAAATATTAGTCAAAAAAATTCCAAACCATAATAATGTTTCCCCACATCACGAATTCCTTTATGACATTTCCACTGTATACACCTATTTGTCAACCAAATCCTACAAAATGAAAACCATTTACACAAAATTTCAATATTTATTAATGATATCCATCATTTAAAAAAAATTCATCATCCAACCATAAATATAATTGTTCCCAAAACCATAATTAGAATTATTGTTTACTTAGAAACCCAGGATTCATTAAATTTTCTCCATTTATGAATCATGAATCTAAAATTGATTTAAATATGGGATGAATGGTATAAGAATAGTCAAGATGTTTTTTTTAGCAGGAATACATGACCATAAAATATCTGGATCGCATTAAATTTATTCATAGAATATGAGTTTCATAAGTGAATAATCTTCATACTCACGGATAAAATATCTCAATGCGATAAAAATATTTTTGTAATGTATAATTCATTAGATAAATATATTTTCAATTATAAAAAAATTAATATTAGAAAATATGAAAAAAATAAGTTTGAGAAAATACTAAGGATAATACTTGAATGAAATTTCATTCAAAATATAGAGGGTTTTCTCCTTGATTATTTAATGAATGAAAATAAAGAATAAAATATTCACTCTAAAATGATCAATGATGGAAATATTATTAATGGGTAAGAAATTGATTCTTGTGATGATAAAATAATCCAATACTATTATTTAATTCATTATTATTCATTTCTATACAATTCTGATTTGATAATGAATTGTCATGTTATTTTTTTCTTAAAAATAATTTGAATTAAATACTAAATTTATTTTATTTGGGAAATTTTTGAAATAATAGAGATTAATACATTATCATATTATATTCGCTGAAAATAAATCCAATTTACTTTTAATTTTTAATATTTTTTATGAAAAAATCTTCTGACAATGATGTTTTTTTGAAAAAAAAGAATATTATTTCTTCTTTAAAAAAATCCATTACTAAAGGAAAAAAATCATAGAAATTTTATTCCTTTTTAAATTATCATGAATCTTCATTGAATATAATATCAAGATAAATTAAAATGATGAAAAAATTATTATTTAATAATATATCAATAATTACATTTTCTTAATCATATAATATTTGAAAAAGTTTAATTGATTTTATCATTATATGAACAATTATCAAGCCATAATAAAAAAGAGGAAATATGTTTTAGAAGAATTAATGTGACACATAAATTTGATACATAGATAATATATCTTATTTAAATAATATTTATTATATAGCCGAATATTATATGCATTAATAGTGTAGTTATAGTATCTTTATAAACACATATATATAAACAACTAGTTCATAAGTGAACCACATCATCTCTCACTACTTTTTTTATAACTACAAATCTTCCAATATATTTCATGCATAATACCTTTATTTATTACTTATTAATAGGAAACATGTTAAAGGGTGATCTCTAATGCCCGTTGAGGTAAAATAATGGAGATAAAGTGATCACAAAAAAATAAAATTAGAATAAGTATATGAGAACATGAAAAAAAATGTTTGAAAACCATACCATGTATATCATTGATAATAATCTTGAATCATGTCATAAATCTTGGTAGATCATATGATATATATCATAATAGAATCAAAAACACGATCTATGTTATCACAACATTTGAATAAGATATATATCGATTTAATAAAAATAATTATAGATAATCATTTACTTAGTAGATAAAGATTATTATCATGCCAATCATATTTGATTAGTTTCAATCAACAAACCATCATAGAAGTTAGGTATCACTCTAAATAACATCATCATTGATGGAGTCCCTTACTAAATTTAGTTTACTCTCCATTCCAGTCCTATTTATATAAGTATATATCAATAATTACCCAATGCATTGGAGGAATAATTAATTATAGTCCCACCCATAACATATTTAAATTTCTAATCATGTGTTACATATGAACATAAAAATATTCAAATCATAACCCATGGAAAAAAATGAGTTTCAAAAACAATTCATCATGCTATATCCCGTGAAAAAATAAATGGGTTTCATAAATATTTCATCTATTAATCATTATGTATCCCATAAAAAAAAGTGTTTCGTAAAACAATTCATCATAATAATAATACATATAGACCAAGAATAATGATCTATTCATTGGAATATATCTATAATAAATCTTATGTAGCATCCAAGGATGTCATCGTAAATTAAATATTAATTTAAAATTACACATGAAACTTTTAATGGGGAAAATATTAATTTAACTTTGAAATATGTTATTTGAAATCAATAAATATATATAATAAAGAGGAATACAGTATCATTGAAACGAAAATTTGAAACCTAAAAAGGATGATTATATGAGTTATGTGATCGTGGAAATGGAAAATTAACTTCATTTCATGTATGTCAAAACAAATCATCCTTTAAATTTTTTGATGAAAATAAAAATTTAACATGAGTTATAAAATTTAAATAATATTACATTTAAAAATTTATATTTAATTATTGGAAAAATTACTTTAAAAATCAATTTATACTATTTTCAATCATAGACTTAGAAGAGACATGATTTTGGAATGAAGATAGAAATAATTTCACTTTAACCTAAAAACATCCTTTCGGTCTCTCGATTACATAAATTAAGTAAAATGAGAAAAAACATATATTATTAAGAAATAAATATATTATAATAGAATTCATTAGATACATGATTTGAAGACAAATTTTTTCACTTTCAAATCCTAATTATAAACAATTTTGATAAACATAGAGATTGTAATATAAATCCATTACCACAAGATCCAGTTGTTTTGAAAGTGATCTATTATCAGAAATATTAAATAAATATTTATTTTAATTATATAATATAAATATTTAAATTCTTATAAATTAAAATTTTGATCACTTTATATTAATTCATCACCTATTTATCAATAATTCCTTTTTAATATCATTTTTTGGGTGTTAACTGTTTTTTTCATAAGAATTTCAATTAGGTTGTTCTTTTCCATGTATAGTATTTATGGTTACATAATCATCAGGAGGTTAATAAAATTATAAATATCATATAAATTCATCTTATATATATATTTATTAATTGAAAAATATATATATATATAGAAAACTAAATTACACAATTAATGCAGAGAGTAGGTTATAGATACCCATGAATACTATTTTCACTTATCTAAGAATGGAATGAAATTAATTTAAAAAATAATTCTCCTATACATTATCATTATTATATAAAACTAATTATATATATTTATCAAATTATTTCTTATTTCCATCCATGTAAAAATAAATGGAAAAATGAATCACATCGATTTGTGAAGGTGGTAGTAAAGACGTGTTTATGAGCAATGATATCATATTCCAAAATAATGGTTGATAAAAAGGTAAATGTAATATTATAATTAAAAATCCTAATTAATTTATTAAGGTCAAATAACAGTATTAAACCAATCATAATACACATCCAAAAAATAGGATAATCCAAAATGAATTGTATCACTATGTGGATATGGTATGTTCTACAAACACATGAGTGAAAATTTCACATCCCATATAATGGAAAAGTGGGTGGGTAATGGTAGGAAAATAAAAATAATAAAATATTAGTATGTATAGGATACTGAATCTATTATTTTATTATATATACAATATAAATTGTGGATTTAAAAAAAGAATTTTAAAACATAAGTTATCGGTTAAGGATATTTTCTTTTCCTATAAGTTAATACTTTAAATCTCCTATTATACATCCTTGGGATGATATTTTGGGAATTAGATCACCTATATAACATATATAATCAATTTTAGATAATAATTTTATAGGTTTTGGTGGATCTATGAAGAAAACTTATCTGTAAAAAAGAGAAGGGATGGGTACTATTTTATAAGTAGGGGAGAGGAATCCCATAGAACATCAGAAATTATTAAAATGTAAAATAATAATTTTTATGAAACATTACTCTAAATTACATTAAATTTAATAATAAAGCGATTAGAAACAATATTATATTATCCCATAAAATTTATACTGGTTTCATTAAATTTTATAGCTTTTCAATTTTGACCCACTCATTATGCATTTTTACCTTAACAAAGGTAACAACTATTTCAATTTAATGTGTGAAGTGTGTAATCATAAAAGAAAAAATTTATTATAATTGAATTATTGTTGATATTTTTAATGATATTAAATTCACCTCTCCAATTAAAGTATTTTTATTAATTTTAGTTCATTTTATTAATATATTATTTATTAAACAATATATTTAATCTCAATTTCATAGTTGTTCATTTAATTTGTAATTAATGACACCAAGGAAGTGATTGCATTCTAACACAATATTTTTAAAAATCCCTAAAGTGTCATATGTATCTAAAAAATTCACATGTCATAATAATTACAATCATTTATATTACTTTTAATTTTATTAAATCATTTAAATTATATTTCTATTAATTGTAGAAATGTAGTATTAATTTTGAAAAATAGTTGAAGGAAATTATTTAATTAGAAAAAATTAGAATTAAATTTCCCCCAGATAAATTACTATTAATATTCATTCAAAATAATATTTTCTCCTTATTTTAATACATATAAGATATTTAAAATTAAGAGAGTATATCTTTTTATTTTTCTAAACCTTAAATATTATATAGATAATTTTTATGGAAATGTGTCCCTTATAATTATTAATTTTAATACCATGATGAAAAGAGTAGAAATAAATTCATAAATTAATAATTAATATATAAATGGTAACCCTAACACTTATTTTAATACTAGGTTAACCTGATTTACCCTTTACTGAGGATCTAAATTTTTCAACATATACTATTAAAAATGAAAAAAAATTAAAGGGAGATATTTACCAAATTAGGACCTGCTAATTAAAATTATATAATCTGTTTTCTATAATTCAATTTCAAATGGTGGTATATTATCATTATAGAATAAGTGTAAAAAATAATACAATTTTTTTTTGAAATGTACAATTTTGTCATAAAACTAGATAAATATTCTTAACCCACGCCTAAATAAATTTGATGAATGTTAAAAAATATTTTTTTCAATATAATATATATATATATAATCAAAATAATTCACAAAAAGTGATTAATTTTATTTCTAGAGATAAAAAACATTTCACACATAAAATATTTTTATGAAAAAAATGACCTTTATTTTCAAATGATTTTTATTTGAATTTCTTATTAATTTATGGAAATATATTTTTCATAATTATGTTAGTAGTTTTCATACATTCCAATTTAACTGCTCTTAAATAGAAATAATGTTAAATAGTAATATTTTATAAGTATTGCTTGGTTCTTTTATATCCAGTTTTGTGTGCATTTAAATCTATTTAAAAATTTAAATTTATTTAAAATGAAATATAAAATATTTTGGGGTTATATCTTACATGAATTAAAATTTATTTTCCAAAAAAATTATATAAATTTGATATAAAAAATGAGGATATATTTGTTTTACTTCATCCTCTGGTTTCTATATTTTTATTTGAGTTTATAATTCTTCCAGATAACTTTAAATAGGTTATTGTTCTTCCTCTATAAAAAATTGTCTCTATAATCCAAGATTTATTAGATTTTTTATTAAATAATATATCTGTAACATCCCAAGATTCTTCGGTATGTTTCCCTTTGAATAATGCAATAGCTTCTATTCTACGCATCTTCGAGATTCTAACACACCGCGACTAACCAAACAATAAGTTATGAATAGTAACACCCACATTTTGAAATTTTATAAATTTTATTTTTCAAAATAGACTTCATTTTTGGATTCAGAATTTCGAAATTAGATTGGGTTGAATTTTCGGCCTTTTTAAGAAAACATTCATTTTAGGATAAATACTGAAAAACAATGAGTTATATTTCATAAAAAAATTTATTTGAATAATTATTTATTTTATTTAAATTTATTTTAGTTAAAAATAGATACATAATACCTGTATAAGATCAATTTAATTCATTGTAGTTAATTTATAATAATTTTAGATATATAAAAAATTTATCGATCTTTTTACCTTCTTTTACCCACCTCCTAGGAAAATTTTCAAATTTGCATAAAACATAATTTTACCGCTTCTGTGAATTTAATTTCAAAACTCCGGGAGACACCATTTATATTAATATTTAAAATTTAGTCCAATAAAATAAAAATAATTTTTTTGAATACTAACTTTTGACTTTTATTTACCATGGTTAAAAGTAAATAGGTTAATTAAGGGTAAAAATGATATTATTATTACGCTAAATCCTATCCAAATTCTATTGGATAATTGTAATACAACCAAAAACAACCTTATGAATAAAATATGATCTTTAATATCCCCTTGGATTTGATTAGGACATTTATTATTATTTAATTCCAAGAATAGTTAAAAGTGTTAAATTCAAAATTTAATAACTAAACCATTTTTAATATAGGGTTACACATAAGATAAATTATACTATAAATATTCAATAGAAATTTAAAAAGGTTTCCTACATAATGGTATTTTATTTATAATGTTTATACATTAAATAATTTAATTTATATATGACACAATGATGATACAGTAATTACCTTATTAATGAAATATAAAAATTATTGATATTATAAATACCCAAATAAATTTAATTTGATTATTTTTATGAATTACACTAATTTTATATGTTAATATGACATTTCAGGTTTGATTAAATGAATTTTTTTCGAAGTAATAATGATGTTATGAATTTAACAAATACAAAATACCAAAGAGTTTCAAAATTGACATAAAATAGTTTTCAAAACCAATATTATATTATTAATTGAAATAATATTCTTAAAAATATATGGTTCAGAAAAATGACATATATAAGGTTATATATATGAATAATTAACCACAATGGGTTCACTTGGAATTTTATAGTGTGTTTGCTAATCATATAATATAAAAATACAAAGAGAAATGGTAAATGTTAAACTATTTAACTAAAATTTAATTCTAAATGATAAGGTTAAAATGTTAACCCAATCATTTATAAAACCTATTTGTTGAGAGGATTTCGACCCATCCCAACCTTAGCTTCTAAATAAATCATTTTGAGCCATTAGAAACTGAAACTTAGTTTATAATAAAACAATATTTCAATATTTACCTAAGGGGCCCTTCATACTTCTTATAAAAGGAAACTTCACCTTCTCTCAAATTCACACCATCAAAGCTATTTTTCTCATCCAAAACCTGACCAAATATCCATTCAATTGTCCTCCATGCATCCTAGAGGCCTCCCATTAGTCAAAAATCCAGCTTAAGGATCCATTTTGATCAAATCAAAATGAAGAACCCGAAGAAGATGTAAATATTCCATCTCCTCTTTCAAGTTGTTTTGTTCATCCACTTCTTCTATACTTGTTGTTCACATTATAAAATTATAACACCATTATCTTCTATATAATTTTATGTTGTTATAAATATGGTACAAAAATATTCATTATTTTATCCTTCTTATGAATGACATATCACCATTCGTGCGTAAGTACGGCTTACCATCTCTACGTCATGGTGTAGTTGTTATTCAATACATTATTATTTGGATGGGTATAATAATGATTTATAATTGATGAAAATAATAAACATAAAATGATAATGATTTTTCATATATGATATACCTTCTATTTACATATGATTTTAAATCAAAATAATGATATTGTCACTCATTCGTACGTATGGATTACCTTCTCCACGAACGCAATGAGATTCATTTCCCCATCATAATAATTCAAGAATAATTTTAATATTATGATTACAAATAATTTTTAAGAACTCAGTATCATTCTATATATGAATCAAATACATCCAATCTAAAAAAAATAATCTTATGTAACAAAACATATAAAGGAAAACAATTTGTTTAACACCTGAAATGACGATAATACTAAAATATTATTGACCAAGCAATATTAAAATATCATATATGATATCATATTTATATATATGGTTCATTTATAGTTTTATAAAAATAATTTAACTATTATAAAAGAGGTTAACATACCCTATACAAAGGAAAAGTACAAGGTGAGGGTTAATTCTACAATCTCTTTATTATCCGAGATTGTTTTTATGTAAGTATCTGGTTGGACCTCATTACCATCAACATACACATTTCATAAAAATGTATTTCAAATAATTTTTACTAAATACTAGACATTGGGTTAATGTAATTTTATACCCTTATTTGAACTTATATGTTTTTAAAAGAATATTTCAATCGTTTTTTCCAAACAAGGTACTTTACGACCTTTTCAACAAAACTAAAGTAAGAATGTTATTTTTAACGTATACGGCTGGTACCGTTATTATCCGTCGTTATAAAATCTTCAAAGAATCCCAAACAAGATTATAAGAATATTTTCAAAATAAATGGTTTCTTTTATAATTATGTTTATTTAAATTATTTCGAAAAAGAAAGAGATATTTCTCTCAAATAATATTGATTACATATATGAAAACATCATTTGATGAATTTTTTACTTGTTTGAATTCAATTCATTATGAAACAAATCATCCATATTGTATTAATGGTTTTGCGATATGTTTGACTGTGGATGGGTCATTTTTATACAATTCATGGTTTATGGATAAAGTATTGACATTTTTTATGCTAGTTTTAAAAAGAATGTTTATGTTATATTGAAACCTTTTAATATGAGGAATGTATTTGACTTATTAAGTTACGGGTGGAGCCTGCTATAGATCCTCAATGCATTACTAGGTTTCATGAGACAACTAGAAATGGAAATTGGCCGAGGCCTTTCCCAATTTGATATATTGTTTTGGAAGAGGCCTTAAACATTTTTAATTGTCTTGGTCGAGGCCCTGACAAAAATGTTTCAGAATGTCCAGCATTATACATTCCCTCATTATGAAAATAATTTTGATGGTTCTAGATGTCATTCGATGTGTAGAATACCCATGATTATGTTTTATTATGGAATTATTTACTCATCTCTAATTCCTACAATAAAAGTGTTCATATTTATTATTGGTAAAAGCATGTGTTATCAATTATTCACCAGGATTAATATGTATGTTATCTTCCACTGTATTGCTTACCCTTATTGAGAATTTGAGCTCTACTATTTCTTATGTTTCATTTTCCTAGGATATGAAGAATATAGTTATGAGTGACTTGCAGGCATAATCTCGGAGGCTCGGATGTTTCTAATTGAATAAATTAGTGTTGTATTTCTTTTCAAGTTTTAATTTTGAACTTATTAATGAATCTTGTTTCCCATAATACTAAATTGATTAATATTTCAGGACATGATTTCCATGTGATCATTCCAATTTTATTTCTTTTCGGTATGTTTCCCTTTGAATAATACAGTATCATGTGTTGTGTGCAACTTCGAGTTCAAACACACCTCAACCAATCAAACTAGAATTTATGAATAGTAATAACCACTTTTTGAAATATTATAAATTTTATAATTCAAAATGGACTTCATTTTTGTATTCTGAATATTGAAATTAGCATAGGGTGATTTTTTGGTATTTTTATGAAAACATTCAATTTTTTATGAATAGTGAAAACCACTAAGTTGTAGTTTAAAACTGACTTTTTATTTATATAATTATTTATTTTATTTAAATATATCTTAGTTCAAAATATATATCATTATAGATATATAAGTGCAATGTAATTCATTGGATTCAGTTTAAAATAATTTTACATAATTAAAAAATTTATCGATCTTTTTACCGTCTTTTAACCACCTCTTAGAAGCATTTGCAAATTTGAATAAAACATAATTTTACCGCTTCTGTGAATTGAATTTAAAAAATATAAGAGACATGGTTGATATCAGTAAATAAAATGTGGTTCCATAAGATAAAAATAATTTTTGGTGAATAGTAACTTTTGAATTTTATTTACCACAGTTAAAAGTAAATAGGGTAATTAAAGGTAAAAATGATATTAATATTATCCTAACACATGTAATAATTATATTTCATAGGTTTAATTCGACCAAAAAAAAATTAGGAATAAAATATGATCCTATAAGTCCAATTGGATTAGATTTGGACATTTATTATTATTTAAATCAAAGAAGAGTTAAAAGTGTTAAATACAATGTTTAATAACTAAACCACTTTTAATATAGGGTTACACATAATATAAATTTGACTATAAATATTAATTATAAAATTAATAATATTTCCTACATAATAATATTTTATTCATAATTTTTAGACATTAAGTAATTTAAATTATTTATGACACAATGATGGTATAGTAATTATCTTTTTAATGAAACATTAGAATAATTGACATTATACATACTCTAATAAATGTAATTTGAGAGTTTTTATGAATTAAACTAATATCATATGACAATATTACATGTTAGGGTTGATAAAATTTATTTTTTTTCTAAGTGATAATTCTGTTATAAATTTATCACAAACAAAATACCAAATTGTGTCAAAATTGACATAAAAGAGTTTTTTTTAAATATTATATTATTAAATGATATAATATTCATAAAAAATAAGTAATGGACAAATTAATTAAATAAGGTTACATATATTAATAATTAACCACTTGGGGTTCTCATGAAAATTTATTGTTAGTTTATTAACCATATAATATAAAAATAAAGAGACTTGTTAAATGTCAGATTATTTAACTAAGAGTTAAATCTAAATGATAAGGTTAAAATGGTGACCTAAACTTGTATAAAACCTATTGGTTGTGAGTATTTTGACCCATACCCACATTAGCCTCCTAATAAATCATTTTGGATTAATTAGAATCTGAAAATGTGTTTATTATAAAATAATATTTCAATGTATTCCTAAGGTGCCCCTCACCCCTCTTATAAAAGGTAACTTCTCCTTCTCTCAAATTCACACAGTTAAATCCATTTGGATCTTCCAAACCCTTCCAAAATATCCTATCAACTATCATCCCTTTATCATACAGGCCTTACTTTATTCATAAATCCAACCTGTGGAGCCATTTTTATCAAATCAAAAGGAAGAACCCGAAGAAGAGGTAAATATTTCATCACCTCTTTCAAGTTTTTTCCTCTTCCACTTATTATTTACTTATTGTTTACATTATAATATAATAACTATAGAATCTTATACATACTGTGATTTTATTATAATTATGGTACAACCATATTCATTATTATATTCATCCTTTGAATGACATGTCACCATATGTGCGTTCGTATGGCTTATCCTCTCCACGTTGTGGTGTAGTTGTTATTCAATACATTATATTTTGGATGGGTACAATAATGATGTATAATGGATGTAAATAATAAATATATCATGAAAATTATTCTATATATATGATATACCATCCAATTATATATTATTTTAATATCAAAAGAATGATATTGTGACTCGTGCATACGTACGGATTACCGTCTCCACGAACGTGAGGAGATTCATTCCCCATCATAACCATTCAAGAATGATTTTCAATTGATGATTAAAAATAATTTTTAAAGATTTGATATCATTCTGGATATTAATAAAATACATCCTATCCATAACAAACACATCTTATGTAACAAAAAATATAATGGAAAACAAATCAGTTAACACCTGAAATGACGATAATAATAAAATATTATTAACAAAGTAATATTAGAAGATCATATATGATATCATATTTATGTATATAGATCTTGTATAATTTAATAACCATGATTTAACTATTATAAATAAGGTTAACATACCATCGACCAAGTAAAAGTACATGATGAGGGTAAAATCTATAATCTCTTTATTATCTGAGGTTATTTTTATGTAAGTATCTACTGGACCTCTTTATCATCCAAATCCATATTTCCTAAAAATGTATTTCAATTTTTTTTTACTATTTACTAAAAATGGGTTAAATTCATTGATACCCTTTTTTGAACTTATATGTTTTGAAAGGAATCTTTCATATGTTTTCCAAACAATGTACTTTACGACCCTTTTGACAAAATTAAAGTAAGAATGTTTGTACTAACTAATATGGCAGGTGCAGTTATTCTCTGCCATTATAACATCATCAATGATTCCCTTACAAGCTTATAATAATATTTTCAAAATTAATTTTTTCTTATATAATTATGTAACATTAAATGATTTCAAAAAAGAAAGATATATTTCTCTCAAATAGTTTTCACTTCATCTATGTCAACATCCTCTAATGGATTTTATACTTGTTTGATGTCGATTCATTATGATAAATGTCTTCCATATTTTATTGATGGTTTTGTGATATGTTTGACTGTGGATTTGTTATTTTTATTCCATTCATGGTTTATGGTTAAAGTGTTGACATTTCATATGCTACTTTTAATACGAATGTTAATGTTATATTTCAACCTTTTCATATGAGGAATGTATTGGACTTAGTAAGTGATGGGTGGAGCATGCTAAATCTCCTTGATGCATCAATATTACTCATGAGGAAACTAGATGTGGAATTGGCTGAGGCCTTTCCCAATTTGATATATGGTATTGGCCGAGGCCTTAATCATTTTTAGATGTCTTGGATGAGGCCTTGACAAAATGTTTCAGAATTTCTGGTATTATACATTCTCTCATTATAAAAATAATATTGATGGTTCATGTGGCCATTCGACTAGTAGAATACCCATGATTATGCATTATTATCTCATTATTTACTTAGCTCTTATTCCTAATGTAAATTTGTTCATTATTATTATTGGTAAGGCATTTGTTTTCGATTATTCACCATGCTTAATATTTATGTTGTCTTCTGTTGTATTGCTTACCCTTACCAAGCGTTTGAGATCACCCCTTTTTTATGTTTCATTATTTTCCTAGGATTTTAAGTAGTTAGATATGAGTGACTTGTAGGAATAATCTAGGAGGCTTGGATATTTCTAACGGAATAAATTAGTGTTGCATTTCTTTTCATGTTGTAATATTGAACTTATGTATGAATCTTGTTTCCAATAATACTAAACAGATCAGTCATTCAGGACATGATTTCCTTGTGATCATGCCAATGTTATGTAATAATGCACCGACTCTGGGTAACTGGGGTTGAGGAGTTAATGTAACACCCAAAGATTCTATGGTACGTTTCCCTGTGAATAATTAAATAGCTTGCATTGTACGCAACTTCGAGTTTCTCACACCCCACGACCAATCAAACTAGCTGTTAAGAATTGTAATACCAGATTTTTGAAATTTTATTAGTTTTATTTTTCAAAATGGACTTCATTTTTGAATTTTGGAATATTGAAATTACCATAGGGTGAATTTTTGGTATTTTTTCGAAAACATTCAATTTTTGATGAATAGTGAAAACCACAGAGTTATTGTTTAAAACCGACTTTTTATTTAAATAACTATTTATTTTATTTGAATTTATTTTAGGTAAAAATAGATATGATAATATCTATATATATTCAATGTAATTCATTGGAGTCGGTTTATAATAATTTTAGATATATAAAAAATTTATCGAACTTTTTACCGTATTTTACCCACCTCCTAGTAGCATTTGCAAATTTTCATAATACATAATTTTACCACTTCTTTTAATTGAATTTCAAAAATTTGAGAGAGAAGGTTGAAATCAGTACGTAAAATGTAGTTCAATAAGATATAAATAATTTTTTTTTGGTGAATAGTACCTTTTGACTTTTATTTACCTCGGTTAAAAGTAAATAGGGAAATTGAAGGTAAAAATGATATTATTATTACCCTAAATCATGTAATAATTCTATCGGATAAGTGTAATTCAACCAAAAACAACCTTTGGAATAAAATATGATCCTTTAGGTCTACATGGATTAGATTTGGACATTTATTATTATTTAATTCGTAGAACAGTTAAAAGTGTTAAATTCAATGTTTAATAACAAAACCATTTTTAATATAGGGTTACTCATAAGATAATTTAGACGATAAATATTAATTAGAAATAAAATAATATTTTCTATATAATGGTATTTTATTTATAATTTTGAGACATAAAATAATTTAATTTATTTATAGCACAATGATTATACTACAATTATCTTATCAAGAAAATATTATAATAATTGATATTATAAAAACCTTAATAAATGTAATTCGGGACTTTTTATGAATTTCACTAATTTTATAGGTTAATATGAAATGTTAGGATAGATTAAATTAATTTTTTTTGAAGTAATAATGCTGTTATGAATTTAGAAAAAACTAAATACCAAATAGTGTCAAAATTGACATAAAAGAGTTTTTAAAACAATTATTATATTAATAATTTATATAATATTCCAAAAAATCTAAGATTCGGCCAAATGACTTGGATAAGGGTATATATATTAATAATGAACCACCGGGGGTTCTCTTGGAAATTTATAGTATGTTTATTAACCATATAATATAAAAAAAAGAGACATGGTAAATGTCAAACTATTTAACAAAGAGTTAAATCTAAGTGATAAGGTTAAAATGGTGACCTAATATTATACAAAACCTATTGGTTGAGATTACTTCAACTAATCCCCACATTATCATTTAAATAAAACATTTTTTATCCATTAGAAACAGAAAATGTTTTTATTATAAAATAATATTTCAATCTTTTCCTAAGGTGCCCCACACCCCTCTTATAAAAGGGAACTTCACCTTCTCTCAAATTCACACCTTCAAATCCATTTGTCTTGGCCAAAACCTACACATATATACTCTAAACTATTTTCCCTTTATCCTAGAGACCTTCCTTTAGTCATTAAGCCCACCTAAGGGGCCATTTTGATCAAATCAAAAGGAAGAACCCAAAGAAGAGGTAAATATTTCATAACCTCTTTCATGTTTGTTCCTCTTCCACTCCTTCTTTCGTTTTTGTTTCCATTATAAAATAATAAATCCAGTATCTTCTATAAAAATTGAAGTTATTATAAATATTTTACAACCATATTCATTATTATATCCATCCTTTGAATGAAATGTCACCATACGCGCGTATGTACGGCTTACCGTCTTCGCGTCGTGGTGTAGTTGTTATTCAATACATTGTTATTTGGATAGGGTATAATAATGATGTCTAATTGATGTAAATAATAAATATAACATTATAATTATTCTTTATATATAATATAAAATTTAATTATATATGATTTTATTATCAAAATAATGATATTGTCGCTCGTGCGTACATACGGATTACCGTCTCCACATACGCGACGAGATTCATTCCCCATCATAACCATTAAATAATAACTTTCATTTGATGATTAAAAATAATTTTTAAAGATTATATATAATTCTGGATATGAATCAAATAAATCATATCCATAACAAAAATGTCTTACATAACAAACACAGAATGGGCTTAGGGCCAAAAAATTGGGTCTACGGGCTATGTATGGGCTAAATGCCCACTGGGCCTTCGGGCTATGTAATGGGTCTCCCTCTACCCAGTTAAAGAGGTCTTTGATTTGTTTCAATAATAAAAATGAGTCTTCGGCTCCGACCTTTAAAAAAAATGTCTTACATAACAAAACATAAAAAGGAAAACACATCATTTAACACCCAAAACGATGATAATACTAAAATATTATTAACAAATCAATATTATAAGATCATATATGATATAGTATTTATGTATATGGATCTTTTATAATTTAATAACAATGATTTAACTTTAATACAGGAGGTTAATTTACCCTCAACGTACGAAAAGTACAAGTTAAGGGTAAATTCTAGAATCTCTTTATTATCCAAGGTTGTTTTAACATAAGAATCTACTGGGACCTCTTTATCATCCACATCCATGTTTCTTAAAAATGAATTTCAAAACATTATTACTATTTAATATACAATGTGTTAAAGTCATTTATAGACTTATTTGAACTTATATGTTATGAACGGAATCTTTCATTTTTTTCCAAACAAGGTACTTTACGACCTTTTCAACAAAATTAAAGATAGAATATCTTTATTAACTTATATGGTGAGTGCGGTTATTCTCTGCCATTATAACATCGTCAAATCTTCCCTTACAAGATTATGAGAATATTTTCAAAATAAATTTTCTATTTTATAATTATTTAACTTTAACTGATTTCAGAAAAGAGAGATATATTTCTCTCAAATAGTTTTGATTTCATATATTTCAACATCCTTTGATGGATTTTATACTTATTTGAAGTCGATTCATTATGATACAAATCATCCAAATTGTATTGAAGGTTTTGTGATGTCTCTGACTGTGGATGTGTTATTTTTATTCCATTTATGGTTTTCGGTTAATGTATTGACATTTTATATGCTAGTTTTAATACGAATGTTTATGTTATATTACAGCCTTTTCATATGAGGAATGTATTGGACATAGTAAGTGACGGGTGGAGCCCGCTATAGCTCCTCGATTCATCGGTTGGTCTCATGAGAAAACTAGTCATAGAATTGGTCGAGGCCTTTCCCAATTTGATATATGGTTTTGAGTGAGGCCTTAATCATTGTCAGACGTCTTGGTCGAGGCCTTTACAAAATGTTTCAGAATGTTCGACATTAAATATTCCCTCATTATGAAAATAATATTAATGGTTCATATGGTCATTAGAATAGAAGAATTCCCATGATTATGTTTTATTATCTCATTTTTTACTCAAATCATATTCCTTCTATAAATGTGTTCATGTTTATTATTCGTACATGCATGTGTTTTCAATTATTCACCATGCTTAATATTTATGTTATCTTCTGCTATATTTCATACCCTTACCAAGCATTTGAGCTCTCCCCTTTCTTATGTTTCATTTTCCCATGATATGGAGAAGTTAGTTATGAGTGACATGTAGGCATAATCTATGAGGAATGGATGTTTCTAATGGATTAAATTAGTGTTGTATTTCTTTTCATGTTGTAAAGTTGAACTTATGTATGAATCATGTTTCCAATAATACAAAACTGATTGGCCTTTCAGGACATGATTTCCTTGTGATCATTCCAATGTTATGTAATAATGAAACAACTCTGGGTAACTGGTTTCAGTGCGTTAATGTAACCCCAAGCTTATAATGTACGTTTCCCTTTGAATAATGCAATAGCTTGCATTGTACGCAACTTTGAAATTCTAACACACTATGGCCAATCAAATTAGTTGTTAGGAATAATAATACCCACTTTTTGAAATTTTATAAATAATATTTTATAGAATGGATATCATAATATCTATATAAGTTCAAGGTAATTCATTGGAGTATATTTATTATAATTTTAGATATATAAAAAATTCATCGAACATTTTACGGTATTTTACCCACCTCTTAGAAGCATTTGAAAATTTTCATAAAACTAAATTTTATCACTTATGTGAATTGAATTTCAAAAATCCAGGAGACATAGTTGATATAAGTAAGTATAATTTGGTTCAATAAGATATAAATAAATTTTTTGTGAATAGTAACTTTTGTCTTTCATTTGGCACGGTTAAATGTAAATAGGGAAATTAAAGGTAAAAATGATATTATTATTACCCTAACACTAGTACTAATTATATTGGATAAGTGTAATTCGGCCAAAAACAACCTTTGGAATAAAATATGATCCTCTAGGTCCTCTTGGATTAGATTAATACATTTATTATTATTTAATTCAAAGAATAGTTAAAAGTGTTAAATTCAATGATTAATAACTAAACCATTTTTAATATAGGGTTACGCATAAAATATATACAACTATAAATATTCATTATAAATATAAATAGATATCCTACATATTGGTATTTAATTTATAATTTTTATTCCTTAAATAATTTAATGTATTTATGACACAATGATGATACAGTAATTACATTATTGACGAAGTATTAAATTAATTGATATTAAAAATAAATAATTAAATGAAATTTGAGACTTTTTTTTTGAATTAAACTAATATTATTAGTTAATATGACATGTTAGTATTGATTAAATGAATTTTTTTCAATTTAATAATGCTTTCATGATTTTTGAAAAAACAAAATACCAATTAGTGTCAAAATTGACATAAAAGAATTTTTAAAACAAATATTATATTATTAATTGATATAATATTCTTAAAAATATAAGGTTTATCCAAATAACATAGATAGGGTTATATATATTAATAATGAACCACTGGGGTTGGCTTGTAATTTTATAGTATGTTTATTAACCATATAATATAAAAATATAAAGAGACATGGGAAATGTCAAACTATTTAACTTAGATTTAAATCTAAATAATAAGGCTAAAATGGTGACCTAATGTTTTTTAAAACAAATTTTTTGAGAGGATACCCACACATCCCAACATTTTCCTCAAAATATATCATTTTGAGACCATTAGAAACCGAAAATGAGTTTATTATAAAATAAAATTTCAATCTTTTCCTACGGTGCCCCTCACCCCTCTTATTAAAGGGAACTTCCCCTTATATCAAATTCACACCTGCAAAGCCATTTAGCTCAGCCAACCCCTAACCAAATATCCTATCAACTGTCATCTAAAAAAATACTAGAGGCCTTCATTTATTCAGAAATCCAGTCTATGGATCCCTTTTGATCAAATCAAAAGGAAGAACTCGATGAAGAGGTAAATATTTCATCACCTCTTTCAAGTTATTTTCTTCTTCCACTTCTTCGTTCCTTTTTGTTTCCATTATAATATAATAACTCCAGTAATTTCTATATATTGTTATGTTATTATAAATATGGTAGTACCATATTTATTGTTTTATCCATCCTATGAATGACATATCACTATATGTGTGTACGTACGGCTTACCATCTCCACATCGTGGTGTAGTTTTTATTCAATACATTATTATTTTTATGGGTATAATAATGATGTATAATTGATCTAAATAATAAATATAACATGTTATTGATTCTGTATATACGATATACCATCTACTTATATATGATTATAAATTAAAAGAATGATAATGTCGCTCGTGCGTACATACAAATTACCATCTCCACGAACATGATGAGATTCATATCCCCATCATAATTATTAAAGAATAATTTTCTTTTTATGATTAGAAATAATTTTTAAGAACTCAATATCATTATGGATATGAATCAATTACATCTGATCCCTAAAAAACATGTCTTATGTAACAAAACATATAATGGAAAACAAATAAGTTAACACCCGAAACGACGACAACACTAAAATATTATTAACAAAGAAATATTATAAGATCATATATGATATCATATATATGTATTTGTTTCATGTATAATTTAATAAAAATTATTTAACTATTATACAAGAGGTTAACGTACCCTTGACCAAGGAAAAGTACAAGGTAATGGTTAATTCTACAATCACTTTATTATCCAAGGTTCTTTTTACATAAGTATCAACTGGGACCTCTTTATCTTCCACATCCATGATTCATAAAAATTTATTTCAAAACATTTTTACTATTTACTAGACAATGGATTAAAGTCATTTATACCCTTATTTGAACTTATATTTTTGGAATAGAATCTTTAAGTCGTTTTCTAAACAAGGTACTTTATTACCTTTTTGAAAAAATCAAGGTATCAATGTCTTTTTTAGCATATATAGAAGGTAAAGTTATTCTCTGCCATTATAACATCGTCAAATATTCCCATAAAATATTATAAGAATATTTTCAAAATAAATGTTTTCTTTTATAATTATGTAAGTTTAAATGATTTCAAAAACAGAAAGTGAAATTTCACTCAAATAGTTTTGACTTCATCAATGTCAACATACTTTGATGGATTTTATACTTGATTGAATTCGATTCATCATGATACAAATCTTCCATATTTCATTTATGATGTTGTGATATGTTTGACTGTGGATGCGTTTTTTTATTCTATTCATGGTTTATGGTTAATGTATTGACATTTCAAATGCTAGTTTTAATACGAATGTTTAAGTTATATTTCAACCTTTTCCTATGAGAAATGTATTGGACATAGTATGTTAAAGGTGGAGCCTGTTATAGATCCTTGATGCATTGGTATGTCTCATGAGACAACTAGATGTGGAATTGGATGAGGCCTTTCCCAATTTGATACATGGTTTTGGTCGAGGCCTTAACCATTTTTAGACGTCTTGGTCGAGGCCTTGAAAAAATGTTACAGAATGTCCAGAAATATACATTCCCTCATTATGAAAATAATATTCACGGTTCATGTGGTCATTTGACAAGAATAATACACATGATTATGTTTTATTATTGAATTATTTACTCATCTCATATTCGTGTCATAAAAGTGTTCATGTTTATTATTGGTAAAGACATGTGTTTTCAATTATTCACCATGCTTTTTATTTAGGTTATCTTCCACTGAATTGTTTACCCTTACTGAGCATTTGAGCTCACACCTTTCACATGGTTCATTTTCTCTAGATATTAAGAAATTAGTTGTGAGTGACTTGTAGGAATAATCTAAGAAGCATAGATGTTTCTAATAGAATAAATTAGTGTTGCATTTCTTTTCAAGTTTTAATGTTGAACTAATGTATTAATATTCTTTCCAATAATACTAAACTGATTGGTCTTTCAGGACATGATTTCATTTTGATCTTGCCAATGTTATGTGATAATGCATCGACTCTTGGTGACTAGGGTTGGGAGTTACAGCTGGTATCAGAGGTTTTTTAGTACAAACATTGGAAACCAGATTTAGATAAACTCTGATTAGAGCACAACACCCTACTATAGACTTTGAGGATTAGTATAGAAGAACATACTATAATTTTTTTATTGTAGAGAGTTTGTGAGTTTTCTATGCACTACATCCCTCTCTGGATACAAGCTGGTAGTGGTGGCTCTGGCACAGATGTACTTTGGAGTAAAACCCGAAAACACTGTAATGAGCAAGACTCGAACTGGAACTGGTGCACAACAACGGGCCTTGCTAAACTCTTTGTTATGACACTACTGGGGGATATGCATAGAATAATTATCATTTTCCTTAAAAACTATTATTAAGGTATTATGAGTACATACTTCCTCAAAGAAAGCATTTTTATGATTATGGATTATATCCATAAAATATTCAATTTATGTTAATTGTTTTAGAAGTTTGGATTTATGTATTGTGATTCATAACCAAATATAGTGTATGCCATTGTTTAGAAATGGAGCCAAGTGGAAGGAATGGAAACTGTATCAATGGACATATTCTATTTAGGTATTCCCCTCCTACTTAAGATAATTATAGCTGTGCTGGTGATGCAACTGATGCTGATCAGCTTATCACCATACATTGACAACTCACACAGGTTATGAATAATAACCTTACTCGTATAGAGAACCCTAATACACAATGCAGAGGATTAATGTTAGACTTCTTTATGATGAAACAATCACCAACATTCAATGGAAGTACAAATCCATTAGTTGCTGGGAAATGGATAATTGTTTTAGAGAAAATATTTTACGCTTTGGGGAGTAGCGAAAGAGAAAAAGTGGTCATGGCAGTTTATCACCGCACTGGAGATACTGATAAATGGTAGTCATTGATTCAGATCTCAAAGGATAATGAAGAAGTTTCCATTATGGAATGGAGGGTGTTTAAGGATCTGTTCTTAGAAAAACACTTCTCTTTTGACCATCGAGCGGATATGGAAAGGCAATTTCTGAGTCTGATTCTAAAAGAGGATGAGAATTTCACAAAGTATAAAGCTAAATTTACAAGGTTAATAATTAATGATTTAGAATATATATATGTAACCCAAGAAGTTAGATTGAATGTTTCATTTAAGGGTTAAGACCATTTCTTTTTCAAGCATTAGTACCACAATACTTCCCATCGTACGAAAGTATTGCCTCGTGTGCTATCAAGACAGAAAAATAATTCTCTATGTCTTATGACATTAAATCTGTGAATGATGGGAGATTGATTGACTTCGTATATGATGATGGGATTTTGAAATTTGGGAAGAGACTTTGTGTTCCCAATATACCTGATCTGAAAAGGGAATTTTTATATGACGCTCTTAGCTCCAATTTCTCTATATGCCATGGGGAACCAAGATGTACAATGATTTGAAAGAACGTTTTTGGTGGGACCACATGAAGTGGGAGATTGTTGATTTTGTGTCAAGATGTATGGTTTTTCAACAAGTGAAAGCCGGAATCCAATAGCCTGGAAGAGTCATGCAACCTCTTCCTATACCTGAGTGTAAATGGGATAGTATTATAATGGACTTTTTCATGGGACTACCAAAGACACTTAAAAGGAACGATTAAATATGGATCATTTTTTATAATATTACGATGTCAGCACATTTTCTTGCTATAAGATAAGATTTCCCACTTGATCATTAAGTAAGACTCTATATTAAAGAAGTTGTAAGACTTCATTGAGTACCCCTATCGATTATTTCTGATCTTGATCCTCATTTTACATCAAGATTCTAGAAAACTCTTCTGAATTCCCTGGATACTGAACATCATTTGAGCACTGCCTACCACCCTCAAATTGATCGACAATCCGAATGGACTATTCAAACCTTAGAAGACATGTTGAGATATTTCTCAAATGACTTTCAAGGTATGTGGGATCAATATTTACCTCTGGTATAATTTTCCTATCACAATATCTTCCAATAAAGTATTCTGATGGCACCATATGAAGCGTTATACAGAAAGAGATTTCGCACACCAACCTGTTGGGATGATGTTGGAGAAAGAAAACTCGTAGTCCCAGAACATGTGGAGGAAGTGATAGTGAAGGTGAAGGTTATCCCAACCCACATCAAAGCAGCTCAATGTTTCTATAAGTGATATGTAGATAACTGAATAAAGGATTTGGAATTTTAGGTTGGAGATCTTGTTTTCTTGAAGGTATCTCTTTGGATGGGAGTTATATGATTTGGTAAGAAGGGTAAAATATGTCCCAGGTATATTGGATCTTTAAAAAATCTAGAATGAATTGGGGCTATAGCGTATCTTTTGTCAATACTGCCAAGCCTCTCTAATGTTCGTGATGTGTTCCACATATCATTGTCAAGAAAATACATGTCTGACCCAATGCATGTGCTCACCTATGATGAATTAGAACTGGAACCCGATATATCTTATTGGGAAGATCCTACCAAGATTCTTGATACAAGAGAACAAGTTTTGAGAAACCAGACAACCAGTCTGGTAAAAGTTCTATGGAGAAACCATAAAATGGAAGCGGCAACATGGGAATCCAAGGAAATTATGATGAATAACCACCCGAATCTTTTTGTGCACTAATATTCGAGAAATTTTGAGGTCGAAATTATTTTAAGTAGGGGAGAATGTAACACCCCTTTCTTCTACGATATGTTTCCCTTTGAATAATACAATAGCTTGCATTCAATGCAACATTGAGATTCTAACACACCGTGACCAATCAAACTTTCTGTCAGGAATATTAATACACACTTTTTGAAATTTTATAAATTTTATTTTTCAAAAGATACTTCATTTTTGGATTCGGAATATCGAAATTAGATTAGAGATAATTTTTGGTATTTTTATGAAAACATTCAATTTTTTATGAATAGTGAAAAACACTGAGTTATAGTTTAAAATGGGAGTTTTATTTAAATAATTATTTATTTTATTTAAATTTATTTTAATTCAAAATAGATAAATAATATCTATATATGTTCAATGTAATTCATTAGATTCAGTTTATAGTAATTTTAGATATATAAAAAATTTATCGGACTTTTAACCGTCTTTTACCCACCTCCTATGAGCATTTTCAAATTTGCATAAAACATAATTTTTTCACTTATGTGAATTGAATTTCAAAATTCCAAGAAACTCGATTGATATCAGTAAGTAAAATGTGGTTCAATAAGATAAAAATACTTTTTGGTGAATAGTAACTTTTATTTTCCATGGTTAAAAGTAAATAGGGTAATTAAAGGTAATAATGATATTAATATTTCCCTAAAACATGTCCTAATTCTATGTAATTAGTGTAATTTGACCAAAAAATATTAGGAATAAACTATGATATTTTAGGTCCACTTTTATAAGATTATGACATTTATTATTATTTAATTCAAAGAAGAGTTAAAAGTGTTAAATTCAATGTTTATTAAATAAACAATTTTTTATATGGAGTTACACATAAGATAAATTCAAATTTAAATATTAATTATAAAGATAAATAAATTTCTTACATAATGGTATTTTATTTTTAATTTTTAGACATTAAATAATTTAATTTATTTATGACACAATGATGATATAGTAATTACCTTATTAATTAAATATTAAAATAATTGATATTATACATACCCTAATAAATATAATTTGAGTCTTTTTAAGAATTAAAATAAATTTCAAGGTTAATATGAAATGTTGGGGTTGATTAAATTAATTTTTTTCAATGTAATAATACTGTTATGAATTTAGAAAAAACAAAATACCAAATACTGTCAAAATTGACAAAAAAGAGTTTTCCAAACAAATATTATATTATTAATTGATATAATATTTCTAAAATTATATGGTTCGGCCAAATGCCATATATAAGGTTATATATATCAATAATTAACCATATGGGGTTCTCTTGGATGTTTATAGTATGGTTATTAGCCATATAATATAAAAATACAAAGGGACATGGTAAATGTCAAACTATTTAACTAAGAGTTAAATCTAAATGATATGGTTAAAATGGTGACCTAAACATGCATAAAACCAATTTTTTGAGATAATTAATACCCATAACCATTTTATCCTTTAAATAAATCATTTCGGAGACATTAAAAAAATAAAAACTCATTTTTTATAAAATAATATTTCAATATTTTCCCTAGGTGCCCCTCACCCCTCTTATAAAACGGAACTTCCCCTTCTCTAAAATTCACACCTTCAAAGCCATTTTTCTCGGCCAACCTCTACCCAAATAAACTCTCAATTGTCCTCCCTTCCTCCTAGAGGCCTTCCATTAGTCAAAAATCCATCCTATGGATCCATTTTTATCAAATCAAAAGGAAGAACCTGAAGAAGAGTTAAATATTTCATCACCTCATTGGAGTTCTTTTCTTATTCCACTTCTAATTTCCTTGTGGTTTACATTATAAAATAATAAATCCTATATCTTCTATATAATGTGATGTTACTATAAATATTGTACAACCATATTAATTATTTTATCCATCCCATGAATGACATATCACCATACGTGTGTACGTACGGCTTAATGTCTCCACATCGTGGTGTAGTTGTTATTAGATACATTATTATTTGGATGGGTATAATAATTATGTATAATTGATGTAAAAATAAATGTAACATTCTAATTATTTTGTATATATGATATTCCATCGATTTACATATGATATTAAATCAAAAGAATGATATTTTCACTCATGCGTACGTACAGATCACCGTCTCCACGAACGCGATGAGATTCATTTCACCATCATAATCATTCAACAAATAATTTTCATTTTATGATTACAAATATTGTTTAAGAACACAATATCATTCTGGATATGAATCTAACACATACTATCCATAAAAAACATGTCTTATGTAATAAAACATATAAAATAAAACAAATCAGTTAACACACGAAATGACGATAATACTAAAATACTATTAACATAGAAATATTAGAAAATAATATATGATATCATATTTATGTATATGGTTCTTTTATAATTTAATAACAATGATATAACTATTATATAGGAGGTTAACATACCCTAGACAAAGGAAAATTACAAGTTAAGGGTAAATTCTACAATCTCTTTATTATCCGAGGTTGTTTTTACGTAAATATCTAATGGGACCTCTTTATCATCCAAATCCATGTTTCATAAAAATGTATTTCAAAACATTTTCACTATTTTATTAACAACGGGTTAATTTCATTTTATACCCTTATTTGAACATATATTTTTTGAGAGGAATCTTTTATATGTTTTCCAAACAAGGTACTTTACGACCTTTTTGACAAAATTAAGGTAAGAATGTCTTTTTTTAACTTATAGGGTGGGTGTAGTTATTCTCAACCATTATAAAATTGTCAAAGCATACCCTATAAACTTATAATAATATTTTCAAAATAATTTTTTTCTTTTATAATTATGTACCATTAAATTATTTCAAAAAAGAATGAGATATTTCTCTCAAATAGTCATCTATGTCA
The DNA here is from genome assembly GCA_963277665.1 of Viscum album. NCBI lineage: Eukaryota > Viridiplantae > Streptophyta > Magnoliopsida > Santalales > Viscaceae > Viscum > Viscum album. The sequence continues at coordinate 2,020,674,386 of OY728121.1, read as the reverse complement.
ACATCCTCTAATGGATTTTATACTTGTTTTAAGTAGATTTATTATAATAAAAATCTTTCATATTGTATTGAAGTTCTTGTGATATGATTTGTAGTGGATGTGTTATTTTTATACCATTCAAGTTTTATGGTTAATTTATTGACATTTCATATTCTATTTTTAATACTAATGTTAATGTTATATTTCAACTTTTTCATATGAGGATTATATTGGACTTAGTAAGTGATGGGTGGAGCCCGATGTAGCTCCTCGTTGCATTGGTAGGTCTCATGAGAAAACTAGAATAGGAATTGGTTGAGGCCTTTAGTAACACCCTATGCTTCCACAGTACGCTTCTCTTTGAATAATACAATAGCATGTGTTGGACGCAACTTCGAGTTCTAACACACCATAACAACTCAAACTAGCCGTTATGAATAGTAATACCCACGTTTTGAAATTTTATGGATTTTATATTTTACAATGGACTTCATTTTTGGATTATGAATATAGAAATTATCTTAGGGTGAATTTTTGGTACTTTTCTGATAACATTTATATTTTGATGAATAGTGAAAATTACAAAATTTTAATAAACAACAACTTTTTTAATCAAATTAATTAATGGTGATAAATTATTGATTGGAATGGATTGAAAGTATAATTATATTATATTTTTTTCATTTAATACAATTTGGGACATTATAAGTAATTTCACATTTATATTTGATATAAACATGTGTCAATATTTTGATAGTTATTCTTTCATAAAGATATGTTTTTTGTTTTGAGAATGGGAATTAATTTTAAATTAATTTCTTCCACTTATGTGTTTTGAATTTAGAAAAATGGATTCAATATTTGGAATCAGGATGTCCAAATTGTGTAAATAGTTTATTTTTATTTTTATGCATTTTGAATAATTACTTCGGAAAATATTTTATTTACTATGGTTAAAAGGTAAATCCGATAAATAAGGGTAACAAATAATATTATAATAATATTAAATTACTCTAACATGTGTCATAACTCTATTGTATGATACATGTCCGGCCATGGGCATATTTTGGTCAATTTTGGGACCACATGGATCCACTTGTAAGTGATAATGAAAATTTATATTAATTAAGTTAAAGTAAATACAAAAATGACAAAAGCATATATCTTTTACTAAAACAATTTTTACATAGGGTTATAAAAGTTATCTCTCCAACTATAAGAATTAATTATAATGATAAATAAATTTCCTACATAATGGTATTTTATTTATAATTTTTTGACATTGAATAATTAAATTTATTTATGACACAATGATGATGCAGTATTTTCCTTATTAATGATAGAATCAAGTAAATGATATTATAAATACAAAAATAAATATAATTTGAAAATTTTTAAGCCATATAAAAGTTATATAGGTTAATATGACATGTTAGGGTTGATTAAATTTTTTTAGGGTGAATTAAAAATGTTTTTAGGACTTAAAAAAATCAATTATTGAATAATCTCAAAATTCACATAAAAGAGTTTTGAAAAGAAATATTATATTATTAATTTGATATTATATTCCTAAAAAACTAGTTTTCTGAAAATGGACTTATATAATGATAGGTGTATCATTAATGAAACACTTGGGGTTATTTTGAGAGTATATATTATATTTATAAACCATATAATATAAAAATACAAAGAGACATGGTAAATGTCAAACTATTTAACTAAGAATTTAATCTAAAAGATAGGTTAATATAGTGACCCAAACCGATCTAAAATCTCCTGTTTGAGTGGTTTTCGTCCCATATCCAATATATAATTTAAATAATCTACTTTTTATCCTTTTTAAATAGAAAATTATTTTATTATAAAAAATAATATTTCTAGATTTTCCAATGGTTCCCCTCAGTCCTTTTATAAAAGGTAACTCCCACTTCCCTCTAATTCACACAATAAAATCCTTTTGGCTTGACCAAAACCTACCCAAATACCCTCTCAAATGTCCTTATTTCATCCTAGTGGCCTTAATTTAGTCAGAAATCCAACTTAAGGAACCCTTTTGATCAAATAAAAATGAATAAGCCGAAGAAGAGGTAAATATTTCATCACCTCTTTCAAGTTTCTTTCTTCCTCCACTTCCTTTGTCTTTGTTGTTTCCATTATAAAATAATAACTCCAGTATATTCTATATACTTTGATGTTATTATAAATATAGTACAACCAAATTCATTATTATATCCTTCATTTGAATGACATTTCACCATACGTGCGTACGTACGGCTTACTGTCTCCACGTCGTGGTGTAATTGTTATTTAGTACATTATTATTTGGATGGGTATAATAATGATGTGTAATTGATGTAAATAATAAATATAAAATGATAATGATTCTTTATAAATGATATAACATCCAATTATATTTTATTTTAATAACAAAATAATGATATTTTCACTTATGCGTACGTACGGATTACCGTATCCACGAACGCGATGAGATTTATTCTCTATCGTATCCATTTAAGAATAATTTTCATTAGATGATTAAAAATAATGGTTAAAGACATGATATCATTCTGAATATTAATATGATACATCCCATTCATAAAAAATATGACTCACATAACAATTAATATAGAGGAAAACAAATCCTTTTACACCCGAAACAACTATAATACTAAGATATTATTTACAAAGCATTGTTAAAAGATCAAATATGATATACTAATAATGTATATGATTCTTGTATAATTTAATAAAAATTATTTATCCATTATACATGCGGTTAACCAACCCTTGACCAAGGAAAAGTACATGGTAAGGGTTAATTCTACAATCTCTTCATTATCCGAGGTTGTTTATACATAATTATCTAATGGGACCTTATCCTCCACATTCATGTTTCTTAAAAATGTATTCCAAAACATTTTTACAATTTAGTAGACTATGGGTTAAATTAACTTATACCCTTGTTTGAATTTTTATAAAATGGTTTGAAAGGACTCATTCCATCATTTTCCAATCAAAGGCCTTTTTAACCTTTTCGACAAAATTAAGGTACGATTATCTTTTCTTTACTTATACAGCGGGTGAGCCTATTTTCTGCAGTTATAAAATCGTAGAAGATTTACTTTTAATATTAGAAGAATATTTTCAATGTAAATGTTTTATAAATACGTGACTTTTAACTAATTTCAAAAAAAAGATATTTCTCCCAAATAGTTTACATTTCAAATATGTCAACATCCTTGGATTAATTTTAAGCTTATTTGATGTTCATACAAAACATCCATTTTGTATTGATGTTTTTGTGATATGTTTGACTATGGATGTGTTATTTTTATACCATTCATGGTTTATGGATAAATTATTGACATTTAGTATGGTAGTTTTAATATGAATGATTATGTTATGTTTAAACCAGTTCATATGAGGAATGCATTGGACGTAGCAAGTGATGGGTGGAGCCCGCTATAGCTCCCAGATGCATTTGTAGGTCTCATGAGAAAAACTAGTTTTTGGCACAAGGCCTTGACAAAATCATATTGTAGTCTTAGAACAAGGCCGTGACTATGTGGTTATGATAATCTAGCATTATGAAATCCATCGTTATGAAAGTGGTTATTGATATTGCATGTGATTATTCGACGAGTAGAATATCCATGTGAATTTGTAAAAGGCATTATTTCATTTTATTTTTTCATATAATGCTGAATTTCTTGTTTAAAAGGATTTTGATTTAGTTATACATTGCCTTAAATGATTAAGCTTATTTTTGAAAGTTTCTGCTATATTGTTATCATTATTGAGCATCTGAGCTCACCCTTTTCTATATTTTATTTTTCCTAGGATATGAAGATGTATTTTATAACTTACTTGCAGGGATAGTTTGTGGAAATATTATTGTATACTTTGGAGACTATGTTGTTGTAGTTTTCAATTATATCATGTAATTTAAGACTTATGAATGTATCTAGTACATCTAAGGCTACTAAACCAATCAGTATTTTGAGGCTTGATCTACTGTGATCATGCTACTGTTATGTAATAATGCACCAACTCTAGGTAACTCGGGTCGGGGCATTACAGTTGGTATTAGAGAATGTTTAGTAAAACCTTGGAAGCTACATTTAGATAAACTCTGATTAGAGAACATTAACCTAAGATAGACCTTGAGGATTAGTATTGAAGAACTTTATAGAATTTTTGTACTGTAGAGATTTTTTGGGTTTTCCATGAAATAAATCTATGTATGGATACAAGCAGGTAGAGGTGTCTCTGGAACAAATGTACCTCGTGGTAAAACCTAAAACACTGCTTTGAGCTAGACTCGAACGAGAATGGGTGCATGACAACGGGCCTTGCTTCACTCCTAGTTATGACACTCCCGGGGGATATGCTTAAGATAATTATCATTTTCTTTAGAAACCATTATGATGGGTTTATGAGTATATAATTCCTCAAAGAAAATATTTTTTATGATTATGGATGATATCCATAAACTGTTCAATTTATGTTAATTGTTTTACAAGTTTAGAATTATGTATTGCGATTAATAAACTAATCTAGTTTATGCCATTGTTTAGAAATGGAGCATAGTGGAAGGAATGGAAATTGTGTCCATTAACACACTCCATTTAGGGATTTTCCTCCTACTCGAGATAATTATAGTAGAACTGGTGATACAACTGGTGCTGATCAGCTTATCACCATACTGGGACAACTCACTCAGGTTATGAATAATAACCTTACCCGTATGGAGCACCCTGATCCGTAGCATGGAAGATGAATGTTAGATCTCTATATGAGGAAAAAACCACCAAAATTTAATGGGAGTAAAAATAAATTAGTGTCTAAGAAATGGATAAATTCCTTAGAGAAACTATTTCATTCCTTGGGGAGTAGTGAAAGGGAAAAAGTTGTCATGGTAGTTTTCCACCTCACTGGAGATACTGATCAATGTTGGTCATAGATTCAAAACACAAAGGAATATGATAAAGTATCAAATATGGAATGGATGGAGTTTAAAGAGGTTTCCTTAGAAAAATACTTTCCTGTGACCATCAATCAGATATGGAAAGGAAAATTATAAGACTGAGGCAAAAGGAGGATGAGAATGTTTCAATGTATGAGTCTAAATTTACAAGGTTATCAAGGTATGTTGTAGATTATATACGTAACCCAAAAAGTATGATTAATCATTTCTTTTATGGGTTAAAACCATTTCTCTGTCGATCATTAGTCTCATAATCCTTCTCGTTATACGGAGATATTGTCTCATGTACTATCAAGACAGGAAAGTATTTTCCTATTTCATATGACTATAATGAAAAGCAAGAGAGGATGAGATCTACTGATCACTCTGGAAATGGAAATAAGGGGAACAAGGGAAAAGTTGAATATTCATCCTCCAGAAAATGCGGGAAGAAACACCCTGGTACTTGCATGAAGGGAATGTGAGTCTGTTACAAGTGTGGTGAAAAAAGTCCATGATGTTTTGTGATTGCAAGGTGAAGAAATAAGCTACCGATGTTCAATGATATAATTGTAGGGGTATGGGACATTATGAAAATGAATGTCCTAAGTGTTAGGGGAACTTACCTCAGAAAATCCCAAAAGGAAAAGATTATTCTATCACTACTGCTGAGGTTGAAGCTCCAAAAGACATGGTGGTAGGTAATTTAGTGGTTTCCTCAAGTTTAGAAAATGCTTTATTTGATTCTGGATCATCGAATTGTTTCATATCTTCCCATTTTGCTAAGAAAATATGATATTTCCAATTCGATTTAACAAGGGAGTTGTCAGTAAAAACTCCTAAAGGAAATATAATTGCAACAAAGTTTTGTGAATTAGTCCCCACTAGAGCATATAAATGTTCTTTATCTACTTATCACATCATCATACCCATGATTGAATTTGATATAATCCTTGGTATGGATTGGCTTTCAGACTATGATGGGAAGATTTATTTTAAGAAGAAGGAGTTTAAATTTTTTGATGATGATGATAAATAACACCTTATCTTTAGAGTCAAATCGTCACCACTTAATTATTTTCTATATACACCCCCAGTAGCTCAACTAAATTCAATTTTTGGGTTGGAAGAAAATGAATTAACTATGGGTGAGGAAAATAATTTTCAAACAGAGGATGTACCTATTGTGAAAGAATATGTTGATGTGTTTCCAAAAGATTTACATGGACATCCTCCAGAATGAGAAATTGAGTTTTCCATTGATTTAATTCCTGGATCAAGGCCCATATCGAAGACCCCTTTTAGAATGGCCACATTGGAATTAGTGGAACTAAAGAAACAACTATAGGAATTGATTAATAAGGGATTTATTCACCCTAGTGTTTCTCCATGGGGGGCCATGTCCTTTTTTTAGAGGAAAGATGGATCTACGTTGTTGTGCATTGACTATAGGGAGATCAATTCTATAACAATAATGAACAAGTTTCCCCTACCTCACATTGATGATTTATTTGACCAACTTCATGGAGATCAATACATTTCAAATATTTACCTATGATCTGGATACCACAAGTTTTGCGTGAATAAGGAAGACATTCCGAAGACAACATTTCAAACTAGGTACGGGCATTTCAATTTTTCATTAATTCCTTTTGGATTGACTAATTCACCCTCTGTCTTCATGGATCTAATGAATAGAGTTTTCAAGGAATATCTTGATGAAATTGTAGTGGTATTTATCGATGATATCTTGGTATACTCGAAATATACAAAGACCATGAAAATCACTTTCACATTATCCTGAAAACTCTTAGAAGACATGAATTATATGGGATGATTAGCAAGTGTGAATTCTTTCTTTAAGAGATTTCTTTTCAGGGACATATTGTCTCTAAGGATGGAATCTCTGCTGATCCTTCTAATACAAGAGCAATCCATTTATGGCAGCACCAACAAGTATAACTGTGATACACAGTTTTATTGGTTTAGCAGGTTATTATCAACGTTTCGTCCATAATTTTTCCTGATTGGATAACCCAATAACAATGCTCACACGTAAAGGGGTTAAATTTTTTTGGAAAAAAAGACTGTGAATAATGTTTCAAAGAACTAAAGAGAAGATTATTCAATTATCCTATCTTGACTCTACAATCAAATAATGATGGGTTTTTTATTTATAGTGATGCTTCAATGAAAGGACATGGTTGTGTCCATATACAGAGTGATAGAGTTATTGCCCATGCATCATGGAAGCTGAACATTTAGGAGAAAAACTATCCTACTCATGATCTTTAGTTAGTATCTTTAATATTTTCATTGAAGATTTTCAGACACTATCTCTATGGTGAAAAATCTGAGATTTATACTGATAACAAGAGTTTGAAGAATATTTTCTCACAGAAAGAACACTACATGAGGCAATGGATATGGATTTAACTACTCAAGGATTATGATTTCATGATACACTGCCACCTGGGGAAGGAAAATAAGGTGGAAGATACTTTTAGTAGAAAATATCATGGAGTATTGAACAACATGATAGTTGAAAAGGATCTTATATACATGGATCAAGCAAAAATGGATATTGGAATAAACATGGAAGGCGAAACACCAAAAAAAATTCAAATGGTTTCCAAACCATCTTTACTAGAAAGGATAAAGAGTTATCAGAACGGTGATGAAGTGTTTCAAAATTAGATTAAAGCTGCGAATGATGGGAGATTAAGTGACTTTGTGTCTGAAGATGGTATTTTGAAATTTGGGAAGAGACTTTGTGTTCCTGATATACCTGATCTAAAAAGGGAATTTTTGGATAATTCTCATAGTTCCAATTTCTCTATACACCATTGGAGTACCAAAATTTAGAGATATTTGAAGGAAAACTTTTGGTGGGAAAACATGAAGAGGGAGATTACTGATTTCGTGTCAAGATATATGGTTTTTCAACAGGTGAATGCTGGAAGGCAATAGCCTGGATGAGTCATGAATCCTCTTCCCATACCTGAGTGGAAAATGGGATAATATTACAATGGACTTTTTCATGGGACTACCAAAGACTCCTAGAAGGAATGATGCAATATGGGTCATTATTGATCATCTTACCAAGTCACCACATTTTCATTCTATAATAGTAGATTTACCACTTGAAAATCTAGAAAGACTATTTATTAATGAAGTTGTGATACTTCATGGAGTACCCCTATCGATTGTTTCTGATCTTCATCCCCGTTTTAATTCAATATTCTAGAAAATTCATTAGAAAGCACTGGATACTGAACTTCGTTTGTGTACTACATACCACCCTCAATCTGATGGACAATCATAACGGACTATTAAAACCGTAGAAGACATGTTGAGACCTTTCTCACTCGACTATCAAGGTATGTTGGATCAATATATTCCTTTGGTATAATTTTCCTATAAAAATAGCTTACATTCATGTATTCGTATGGAACCATATGAAGCGTTATATGGAAAGAGATGTCGCACACCAACCTATTGGGATGTTGTTGGGTAAAGAAAACTCATAGGCCTAGAACTTGTGGAAGAAACGATGTAAAAGGTGAAGGTAATAAAACCCACATCAAAGTAGCTCAAAGTAGGCAGAAGAGCTATGTCGATAATCAAAGGAAGAATTTGGAATTTCAGGTAGAAGATGATGTTTTCATAAAGGTATATCCATGGAAGAGTTTTATACTTTTCAATAAGAAGGGTAAATTGAGTCCCAGGTACAACGGATCTTTTGAAATTCTAGAACAAACAGGGGCTCTAGCTTACGAGTTGGCAATGCCGCCAAGTCTCTCCAAAGTTCATGATGTGTTCCACGTATCACTATTTAGAAAATACATGCCTTACCCAATGCATGTACTCACCTATGAGGAATTAGAACTGGAACCTGATATGCCTTATTGTGATGAGACTATCAAGGTTCTTGATACAAGAGAACAAGTGGTGAGAAACCAGATGACTTGTCTGGTAAAAGTTCTATGGAGAAACTATAAGATGGAACATGCATCGTGGGAACCCGAGGAACTTATGATGAAGAACCACATGAGTCTTTTTATGCAGTAATACGCTAGATATTTCAAGAATGAAATTATTTGAAGTAGGGAAGAATGTAACACCACAAGCTTCCACGATACACTTCACTTTGAATAATACAATAGCATGTGTTGTACGCAACTTCGTGTTCTATCACACCACAACCACTCAAACTAGTCATTATGAATAGTAATACCGAATTTTTGAAATTTTATGAATTTTATCTTTCAAAATGAACATCATTTTTAGATTCAAAATATCAAAATTATCATAGGGTTAATTTTTTGTACATTTCTGATAACTTTCATATTTTGATGAATAGTGAAAATTACAAAATTTTAATTAAAAACAACTTTTTAATCGAAATAATTAATAGCTATAAATTATGAATTTTAATGATTTGGAAGTATAATTAAATTATATTTTCATCATTTAATAAAATGTAGGTCATTATAATTAATTTTACATTTAAATTTGACATAAACAAGTGTCAATCTTTTGATAGTTATTATTTCATAAAAGAACGCTTTTAATTTTGACAATGAGAATTAATTTTAAATTAATTTCTGCCACTTCTGTGTTTTGAATTTAGAAAAATGGGTTCCATATTTAGAATCAAGATTTCCATGTTGTGTTAATAGGTAACTTTTATTTGTTTACATTTTGAATAATTACTTCGGAAATACTGTATTTACCATGGTTAAAGGGTAAAACCGGTAAATAAGGGTAACAAAATAATATTACAATAATATTAAATTACCCTAATATGTGTCCAACCCCAATTGGATGATACATGTCCGACCATGGTCTATTTGGGTCAGTTTTAGGACCCCATGGAGCCACTTGTATGTGATAATGACACTTTATATTAATTAAGTAAATGTAAATACAAAAATTACATAAACATATATCTTTAATAAAACAATTTTTATATAGGGTTATACATGTTATATCTTTGACTATAAATATTCATTAGAAAGATAAAATTCTTTCCCACAAAATTGTATTTTATTTATAATTTTTAGACATTGAATAATTTAATTTATTTAGGACACAATGATGATGCAGAATTTTCCGAATTAATGAAAGAATCAAATAAATGATATTATAAATACTAAAATAATTATAATTTGAAAGTTTTGATGCCATAAAAAATATTATTGGTGACTATGACATGATTGGGTTTATTAAATGTATTTTTGTCAAAGTACTATTGTTTTTAGGAATTTAACAAAAATCAATTATTAAATAATCTCAAAATTTACATAAAAGAGTTTTGAAAAAAAATATTATATTATTAATTGATCTTCTATTCCTAAAAATCTTATGTTAGGCCAAATGACTTATATAAAGATAGTGGTTTTATTTATGAACCACTTGGGGTTATCTTATAATTATATAATAATTTTATTCACCATATAATATAAAAATACGAAGAGACATGGTAAATGCAAAACTATTTAACTAAGAATTAAATCTAAAAGATAAAGTTAATATAGTGATTGAAACCTGTCTAAAATTTGTTAGTTGAGTTGTTTTTGACCCCTGTCCACCTTATCCTTTAAATAATCCACTTTTTATCCTTTATAAAGAGAAAATGATTTTATTATAAAATAATATTTCCTTATTTTCCTAAGGTGCCCCTCACTCCTCTTATAAAAAGGAACTCCCTCTTCTCTCTAATTCACACCTTCAAAGCCTTTTGAATCGGCCTACCCGTGCCCAAATACCATCTATATTGTCCTCCGTTCATCCTAGAGTATTTACTTTAGTCAGAAAGCTAATATAAATATCCCTTTTCATCAAATCAAAAGGAAGAACCCGAAGAATAGGTAAATATTTCATCACCTATTTAAAGTTCCTTTCTTCTTCCACTTCCTTTATATTTGTTGTTTCCATTATAAAAAATAACTCTAGTATATTCTATATACTGTGATGTTATTATAAATATGGTACAGAAAAATTCAGTATTCTATCCATCCTTTGAATGACATGTCACCATACGTGCGTACGTACGACTTACCATCTCCACGTCGTGGTGTAATTGTTATACAATACATAATTATTTTGATGGGTATAATAATGATGTGTAATTAATATAAATAATAGATATGACATGATAATTATTCTGTATATATGATATATCATCCAATTATATATTATTCTAATAAAAATAGAATGATATTGTTGCTCGTGCGTACGTACAGATTACTGTCTCCACGAACGCAATGCGATTCATTTCCCATCGTATCCTTTTAAGACTAATTTTCATTAGATGATTAAAAAAAGGTTTTAAGACTTGATATCATTTTGGATATGAATAAGATACATCCCATACATAATAAATATGACTCACATAACAAAAAATATAATGAAAAATGAATACATTGACACCCGAAACAATGATAATACTAAGATAATATGAACAATGCAATGTTAAAAGATCATATATGATATCATATTAATGTATATAATTCATGTATAATTGAATAAAAATTATTTCACCATTATACAAGAGGTTAACTAACCCTCTACCTAGGAAAAGTACTTGTTAAGGGTTAATTCTACAATCTTTTTATTATCCGAGGTTGTTTATATATAATTATCTACTGGGACCTCTTTATCATCCACATACATGTTTCTTCAAAATGTATTCTAAAATATTTTTACTATTTTCTAGACTATGGGTTAAAGTAATTTATACCCTTTTTTGACTTTTCATAAAAATTTTTGAAAGGAATATTTTTGTCATTTTCCAAACAAGGTCCTTTTTATCCTTTTCGACAAAATTAAGGTACGATTGTTTTTTTATCTTATACAGTAGGTGCGGCTATTTTTCTCCATTATAAAATCATAAAAGTTTATCTTAAAAGCTTATAAGAATATTTTCAATGTAAATTTTTTATAAATATGTGACTTTTAATTGATTTCAAAAAGAGATATTTCTCTCAAATAGTATTGGTTTCATCTATGTCAACATTCTTTGATGGATTTTAGGCTTATTTGAAGTTGATACAAAACATCCATATTGTATTGAAGGTTTTGTGATACGTTTTACTGTGGATGTTTTATTTTTATACCATTCGTGTTTTATGGATAAATTATTGACATTTCGTATTCTTGTTTTAATATGAATTTTTTTATTATTTTTTAACATGTTCATATGAGGAATGCAATGGACTTAGTAAGGGACTGGTGGAGCCCGATATAGCTCCTAGATGCATCGGCAGGTATAATGAAACAAACTAGTGTCTTGGCACAAGGCCTTGACAAAATCGTATTGGTAGTCTTGGCACAAGGCCTTGACTATGTGGTTATGATAGTCTGGCATTATGCATTCCATCATTATGAAAGTGGTTATTGATATTTCATGTGATTATTCGACGAGTAGAATATCCATGTGAATAAGTAAATGGTGTTATTTCATATTATTTTTTCCATATTATGCTGAAGTTCAAGTTTAAAAGGATTTTTTAGTTATACATTGCCTTAAATGATTATGCTTGTATATGAATGTTTCCGCTATATTGTTATCCTTACTGAGATTCTCAGCTCACCCTTTTCTATGTTTTATTTTTCCCAGAATTTGAAGAATTATTTTATGACTGACATTCGGGAATAGTCTGAGGCGATATGAGTGTGGTCTATGGAGGCTATGTTGTCGTAGTTTTCCATTTTATCATGTAATGTAAGACTTATGAATGTATCTAGTACTTCCATGGCTACTAAACTAATCGGTCTTTCAAGACTTGGTCTTTTATGATCATGCCAATGTTATGTAATAATGCACTAACTCTTGGTAACTGGGGTCCGGGTGTTACACCTTTCCCATTTTTATATATGGTTTTGGCCGAGGCCTTAATTATTTTTAGACGTCATGGATGAGGCCTTGAAAAAAAAATTCAGAATGTCTGGAATTATAAATTTCCTCATTGTAAAAATAATATTGATGGTTTATGTGGTCATTCGACTAGTATAATAGCCATAATTATGTTTTATTATGGCATTATTTACTGAGTTCATATTCCTACAATTAAAGTGTTCGTGTTTATTACTGGTAAAGGAATGTGTTTTAAATTATTCACCATGCTTAACATTTATGTTATCTTCTGGTCTATTTCTTACCCTTACTGAGTGTTTGATCTCACCCCTTTCTTATGTTTTATTTTCCTAGCATATGAAGAAGTTAGTTATGAGTGACAATCTGGCATAATCTAGGAGGCTTTGATGATTCTATTGGAATAAATTAGTGTTGTATTTATTGTTAAGTTGTTAATTTGAAATAATGTATGAATCTTGTTTCCAATAATACTAAACTGATCGGTCATTCGGGACATGATTTCCTGCTGATCATGCCTATGTTATGTAACAATCCACCAACTCTGGGTTACTAGGGTCATGGCGTTATAGTTGGTATCAGAGGAAGTTTAGTACAAACCTCGAAAACTAGATTTAGATAATCTATGTTTAGAGAACATAGCCCTAAGATAGACTTTAAGGATTAGAATAGAAAAACATCCAAGAATTTTGGTACTATAGAGATTTTGTGAGTTTTACAAGAAATAATACCTATCTGGATACGATCAGGTAGATGCAGCTCTGGAATAGATGTACCTAGGGGTAAAACCTAAAAACACCGCTTTGAGCTAGACTAAAATAAGAACTGGTGCACGAAAATGGGACATGCTGCACTCTTGGTTATGACACTCCTGGGGGATATTCTTAGAATAATTCTCATTTTCATTAGAAACCATTATAGAGGGTCTGTGAGTATAAAATTCCTTAAAGAATTTTTTTTATGATTATGGATTATATCCATAAACTTTTCAATTTATGTTAAGAGTTTTACATGTTTGGATTTATGCATTACGATTCATAAAATAATATATTGTATTCCATTGTTTAGAAATGGCGCCTAGTGGATGGAATGAAAATCGTATCAAAAAATGTAATCCATGTAGGGATTTCTATCCTACTCAAGATAATTATAGCGGAGTGGGTGATTAAATTGGTGCTGATTATCTTATCACCATACTGGGATAACTCACACAGGTTATGAATAATAACCTTACCCGTATGGATCATCCCGGTCCACTATGCAGGGGATCAATGTTATACCGCTTCATGATGAAACAACCACAAACTTTCAATGGGAGTACAAATACGTTAGTTTCAGAGTAATAGATAAATTCCATAGAGAGAATATTTCACGGTTTGGGGAGTAGCGAAAGGGAAAAATTTGTCATGGCAGTTTATCGCAACACTGGGGATGTTGATCAATGGTGTTCATTGCTTCAAAACACAAAAGAAGATTAAGAAGTGTCCTCTATAAAATAGAGGGAGTTTAATGAGGTTTTCGTAGAAAAATAATTTCCTCGTGACCATCGAGTGGATATGGAAAGGCATTTTCTGAGTCTGAGGGAAAGTGAGGATGAGAATGTCGCAATGTATGAAGCTAACATTATTGGGATAGAAAGGAATGATATAGATTATATATATAACCCAAGAAGTAAGATTGATCATTTATTTGATGGGTTAAAGCCATTTTCCCCTAGATCATTAGTATCACAATCCTTCTCATCATACGAAGATATTGTCTCATGTTCTATCAATGCAGAAATGGAATTCTCTAAGTCTTAAGGCATTAAAGAAAACCAAGAGAAGAAGAGATATGCTGGACACTCTGGGAATGGAAATATGGAAACAAATAATAAGGGAAGAATTGAATTTCCACCATGTGTTAATTGTGGAAGGAATCACCTGGGTTCCTATCTAAAATGAAAAGGAGCATGCTACAAATGTGGATAGAAAATCCATCTTGCTGGTGATTGTAAGGGAATGAAAGACGCTACCAATGTTCAATGCTACAGTTGTAGAGAGATGGGATATTATGAAAATAAATATATTAAGATTCAGGGAAACTTACCTCAGAAAAGGCGAAGGAATCAATGCCAAGGTTATGAGATCACTACTGCTAAGGTTGAAGCTCCAAAAGTCATGGTGGATGGTAATTTAATGGTTTCCTAAAGTTCATAAAATGCTTTATTTGATTCTAAATCATCGCATTGGTTCATATCTTCTGAGTTTTTTATGAAAATTAGATATTTCAAAATTTATTTAACAAGGGAGTTGTCAGTAAAAACTAATAAGGGAAGTATCATTGCAACAATGTTTTGTGAATCAGTTCCCATTAGGGAATATAAATGTTCTTTATATGCTGATCTCATATTTATACCCATGATTGAATTTGATATAATCCTTGGAATGGATTTTCTTTCAGACCATGATGAAAAAAAAATTTGTAAGAAGAAGGAGGTTACAATTTTTGATGATGATAAGGATTACCTTATATTTAGAGGAAAAAAAGTCACCACCTCATTCTTATCTATATCCACACACGTTAGCTCAAATAAATTCAATTATTAGGGAGGAAGATAATGAAATAACTGTGGGTAATGAAAAGAATGTTCTAATAGAGTACAAACCTATTGTGAAAGAATATTTTTATGTATTTCTAGAGGATTTTCATGGACATCCTCCCAAACGAGAAATTGAGTTTTTCATTGATTTAATTTCTGGTTCAAGTACCATATTAAAGACCCATTATAGAATGGCCACTGTGGAATTAGTGGAATTAAATAAAAACTATAGGAATTGACTAATAATGGATTTATTCTCCCTAGTGTTTCTCCATGGGGAACCCCTGTTCTTTTTTATAAAAAGAAAGATGGATCTATGAGTTTTTTCACTGACTACATGGAGATCAATGCTATAACAATGAAGAACAAGTATCCCCTACCTCACATTGTTGATTTATTAGACCAACATCATGGAGCTCAATATTTTTCAATGATTGACCTTCGATCAGGATATCATCAGTTGTGTGTGAAGAATGAAGAATTCTGAAAACATCATTTCGAACCAAGTACGAGCATTACAAGTTTATAGTAATGAATTTTGGGATGACTAATGCACCCTCTATCTTCATGGATCTAATGAATAGTGATTTCAATGAATATCTTCATGAATTTTTAGTTGTATTTTTTGATGATATATTGGTATAATCCAAAATCTATGAAGATCATGAAAATAAATGCGCACCATTCTGAAAACCCTCAGAAGAAATTGATTATACGGGAAGTTTAGCAAATGTGATTTTCTACTTCAGGAGAATTATTTTCATGGCCATATTGTCTCTAAGGATGGAATATCTATTGACCCTTCTATGGAAAAGGAAATCCAAGAATGGATGACACTGACATGTATAAGTGAGGTACACCATTTTATTGGTTTAGATGGTTATTATCGATGTTTCATCTAGAATTTTGACTGATTGGCTAACCCATTAACTAAGCTCACACATAAAGGGGATATTTTTTTAAAAAAAAAGATGTGAAGAATGTATTGAAGAACTGAAGAGAATATTATTCAATTCTATTATGTTGACTCTACCGTAGAGGAATGACGGATTTATAATTTATAGTGATGCCTCAAAGAAAGTACTTGGTTGTGTCCTTATGCATAATGATAGAGTTATTTACTATGCATCAAGATAGCTGATAATTCATGAGAAAAACAATACTACACATGATATTGAGTTAGAAACTGTAATAACTACTTTGAAGATTTTGAGACAATATCTCTATGGTGAAAAATGTGAGATTTATACTGATTAGAAGAGTTTGAAGTATATTTTCTCTCAGAAGGAACTCAACATGAGACAAAGGAGAAGGCTTGAACTACTCATGGATTATGATTACATGATACACAACCACCCAGTGAAGGAAAATAAGGGAGAAAATTCTTTGGGCAGAAAGGATCATGGAGTTTTGAATAAGATGGGAGTTGAAAGGGATCCTATTTTCATGGATATATTAATGTTGGATATGGGAACAACCATGGAAGATGAAACATCTATGCTTTTTCAAATGGTTTCCTAACCATCATTACTATGAAGGATAAAAAGTTCTCATACTAACGATGATGAATTTATAAATAATATTAAATCTATCAATGATGAGAGATTGATCGACATCATATTTGAAGATGGAATTTTGAAATTTTGGAAGAGAATTTGTGGTCTCGATATACCTGATCTATAAAGGGAATTGATAGATGATTCTCATAGCTAAAATTTCTCTATACACCCTAGGAGAACCAATATGTATAGTGTTTTTAAGGGATATGTTTGGTGGGAAAACATGAAAGATAAGATTGTTGATTTATTTTCAAGATGTATGGTTCTTTGACAAGTGAAAGATGCAAGGAAACAGACTAGAGGAGTCATGCAACCTCTTCCCATACCTGGGTGGAAATTGGATAATATTACAGTGGATTTTTTCATGGGACTACCTAATACTCCTAGAAGGAACAATGCAATATCGGTCATTGTTGATCGTCTTACCAAGTCAACACATTTTCTTTCTGTAAGAGAAGATTTACCATGTGAAAGTTTTGCAAGACTATATATTAATGAAGTTCAAATAATTCATGGAGAAACTTTATCAATTTTTTCTGATCGTGATGCATGTTTTATTTCATGATTCAGGAAAAAACTTTAGAAAGCCCTGGATACTTAACATCGTTTGAGAACTGCTTTCCACCCTCAAAATGAAAAACAATAATAACGGACTATTCAATCTTTAGAAGATATGTCGAGATATTTTTCACTTGACATTCAAGATATGTGGGATCAATATTAACCTCTGGTAGAATTTCCCTATAACAATAGCTTAAATTCAAGTATTCAGATGGCACCATATGAAGCGTTATGTAGAATGAAATGTCTCACACAAACCTGTTGGGATGATGTTGGTGAAAGAAAACTCATAGGCCCAGAACATGTGGGGGAAGTGATGGAGAAGGTGAAGGTTATACAAACCCACATAAAATCAGCTCAATGTAGGTTGAAGATCTATGTCGATAACTGAAGGAAGGATTTGGAATTTTTGGTAGGAGATCATGTTTTCTTGAAGATATCTCCATAGAAGGGAGTTATATGATTCAGTAAGAAGGGTAATTTAATTCCTAGGTACATCAGAACATTCAAAATTATAGAATGAATTGGGATTATATATTATCTTTTGGAAATGCATCCAAGTCTCTCCAATGTTCTGATGCCTTCGATGTATCACTGCTGAGAAAATACATGTCAGACCCAACACATGTGCTCACCGATGAGGAATTAGAACCGGAACCCATTCTGTCCTATTGTGAAGAGCCTGTCAATATTTTGGATGCAAGAGAACAAGTGTTGAGAAACATAACAACTAATCTGGTAAAAGTTCTATGGTGAAACCATAAAACGGAAGAGGCAATGTGGGAACTCGAGGAATTAATGATGAAGAACCACCCAAATATTTTTATGCAGTAATATTCTAGAAATTTCATGGAAGGAATTATTTTAATTAATGGATAATTTAACACCCCAAGCTTCTATATACTTCATTTTTGGATTCAGAATAACAAAATTATCTTATGGTGATTTTTTGGTATTTTTCTGAAAGCATTCAATTTTTGATGAATAGTGAAAAACACTGAGGTATAGTTTAAAACTGACTTTTTATTTATATAATTATTTATTTTAATTAAATTTATTTTAGGTCAAAATAGATACATAATACCTATATAATTTCAATGTAATTCGTTGGATTCAGTTTATAAAAATTTTAGATATATAAAAATTTTATCGAACTTTTTACCGTCTTTTAACCACCTCCTAGGAGCACTTGAAAATTTCCATAAAACATAATTTTATAGATTCTGTAAATTGAATTTAAAAATCCAAGATTCACGGTTGATATTAGTATGTAAAATGTGGTTCAGTAAGATAAAAACAATTTTTGGTGAATAACAGCTTTTCAATTTTATTTACCACGGTTTAATGTAAATAGGTTAATTAATGATAAAAATGATATTATTATTACACTAAAAAATGTCTTCATTCTATTGGATAAGTTTAATTAGACCCAAAAAAACCTTAGGAATAAAATATGATCTTTTAGGTACACTTGAATTAGATTAGGACATTTATTATTATTTAATTCAATGAAGAGTTAAAAGTGTTAAATTCATTGTTTAATAACTAAACCAATTTTATTATAGGGATAAACCTAAGATAAATTTGACTATAAATATTAATTAGAAAGATAAACTGATTTCCTACATATTGGTATTTTTTTAATAATTTTTTGACATAAAATAATTTAATTTATTTATGGCACAATGATGATACATTAATTACCTTATTAATGAAATATTAAAATAATTGATATTATAAATACACAAATAAATGTAATTTGAAATTTTTAATGAATTAAACTAATTTTATATGTTAACATGACATGGTAAGGTTGATTGAATGAATTTTTTTGAGTAATAATGCTGTTATAAATTTTGAAAAAACAAAATATCAAATAGTGTCAAAATTTAAATAAATGAGTTTTGAAAACAACTATTATATTATTAATTTATATAATATTTCTAAGAATATAATACTAGGATATATGACTTAGATAAGGTTATATATTTTAATAATGAACCACTTGGGGTTCTCTTGGAAGTTTTTGGTATGTTTATTAACCATATAATATAAAAATACTAAGAGACATGGTAAATGTCAAAATATTTAACTAAGAGTTAAATCTAAATGATAAGGTTGAAATGGTGAACTAAACCTATCTAAAACCTATAGGTTGAGAGTATTTCAACCCATATTCACCTTATCCTCAAAATAAATCATTTTTATCCATTATAAACCGAAATTTTGTTTATTATAAAATAATATTTAAATCTTTTCCTAAGGTTCCCCTCACCCCTCTTATAAAAGAGAACATCCCCTTCTCTCAAATTAACACCATCAAAGCAATTTTGATCGGTCAAAACCTTCCCAAATTTCCTCTCAACTATCCTCCCTTAATCCTAGAGGCCTTTCTTTAGTCATAAAGAATACTTATGGATCCCTTTTGATCAAATCAAAATGAAGAACCTGAAGAAGAGGTGAATATTTCATCACCTCTTTCAAGTTCTTTTCTTCTTCCACTTCTTCTTTCCTTGTCGTTTAAATTCAAAAATAATAAGTCTAGTATATTTTATATACTATGATGTTATTATAAATTTGGTATAACCGTATTCATTATTTTATCCATCCTATGAATGAAATATCACCATACATGTGTACTAACGGCTTACCATCTCCACTTCGTGGTGTAGTTGTTATTAAATACATTATTATTTGAATGGTTGTAATAATGATGTATAATTGATGAAAATAATAAATATAACATGTTAATGATTCTGTATATATGATATAATATCTATTTACATATGATTTTATATTAAAATAATGTTATTGTCGCTCGTGCATACATACGGATTACCGTCTCCATGAAGATGATGAGATTCACTCCTCTATTGTAATCAATCAAGAATAATTTTCACTTTATGATTAAAAATATGGTTTTAGAATTCAATATAATTCTGGATATGAATCAAATACATCCTATCCATAAAAAACATGTCTTATGTAACAAATCATATAAAGTAAAACAAATCAGTTAACAATTGAAATGACGATAAGACTAAAATATTATTAACAACACAATATTAGAAGATCATATATGATATCATATTTAGGTATATGGCTCTTTTATAATTTAATAACTATTATTTAACTATTATATAGAAGGTTAATGTACCCTAGACCAAGGAAAAGTACAATGTAGTGTTAAATTCTACAACCTCTTTATTATTTGAGGTTTTTTAACGTAAGTATCTACTGGGACCTCTTTATCATCCACATCCATGATTCATACTATTTACTAAAAAATTGGTTAACATCATTTATACCCTTATTTGAAATTATATATTTTGAAAGGAATCTTTTAGTCTTTTTCCAAATAAGGTACTTTACAACCTTTTCAACAAAAATAAGGTAAGAATGTCTTTTTTAACTTATACGGTGGTTTTGGTTATTATCTGTCATTAAAACATCGTCAATGATTCTCTTACAGTATTATAAGAATATTTCAAAAATAGATGTTTTATTTTTTATTTATGTAACATTAAATGATTTCAAAAAAAAAGATATCTTTCTCTCAAATAGTTTTTATTTCATCTATGTCAACATTCTTTGATGGATTTTGTACCTGATTGAAGCCGATTAATTTTGATACAAACATTACATGCTGTATTGAAGGTTTTGTAGTATGTTTTAATGTGGATGTGTTTTTTTCTTTACCATTCAGGGTTTATGGCTAATGTATTGAAATTTTGTATGATAGTTTTAATACTAATGTTTATGTTATATTTCAACCTTTTCATATGAAGAAAGTATTGAAATTATTAAGTGACAGGTGGAGCCCTCTATAGCTCCATGATGTATTGATAGGTCTCTTGAGACAACTAGACATTGAATTTGCCAAGGCCTTTCCAAATTTTATATATGGTTTTGGCCGAGGACTTAGTCATGTTTAAATGTCTTGGCCAAGTCCTTCAAAAAAAAATTCAGAATGTCAGACATTATACATTCCCTCATTATGGAAATAATATGGATGGTTCATGTGGTAATTAGACTAGTAGAATACCCATGATTAAGTTTTATTATGTCAATATTTACTCATCTCATATTCCTCCCATAATAATTTTCCTGTTTATTATTAGTAAATCCATGTGTTTTCAATTATTTACCATGCTTAATATTTACGTTATCTTTTACTGTATTTCTTACCCTTACTGGGCGTTTTAGCTCACCCCTTTTTTTCATTTTCCCATCATGTGAAGAAGTTAGTTATGAGGGACATTCAGGAATAATCTAGGATGCTTGGATGTTTATAATGGAATAAATTAATGTTGTATTTCTTTTCAAGTTGTAATGTTGAACTTATGAATGAATCTTATTTCCAATAATATTAAACTGATCGGCCTTTTGGGACATAATTTCCCTGTGATCATGCCAATGTTATATAATAATGCATCGAGTCTGGGTAACTGGGGTCGGGGCATTAAAATATCATTCCATGTAGTTATGACGTCTGAGTTCTATACAATTTAAGTCTTAGGTATGTAATTTATCCAGAGAGATTCATGGATCACATAGAGAGTTTAAGATATGTTTGGTGCAAGAGTCATTGGATAAGATACCATCACTACACAATCCAAAATAGAAAATGAAAAATATACCTAAGGAATAACATTATGTTATTCCACAATCACATAACCATTTTCTATAAAAAAATTAAAAGATACACCTTTTCAAAAACTATTACCTTAAGATCTCATCAGTGATTATCAATATAATTTTTTCAACTGTGATATACCTTTATATTTAGTTTAATGGAATTGAAATTATATATCATTTCCTATATAATTCTCTCATAATACGTTTCTTTCCATAACATAGTCCATATATTTGTTATTTCTACACTTATTTCCATATATTTCTTCATAAGATTCTAAATAAATTATTGGGTTAATGTGGTTGTTCTATGAAAACTCGATTCTAGGTTGGAGTTGATCCCAACAACCAAATAAATATATTGATCAAGATCTCAATATATCCTATAGGATTGGAATGTTTCTATCATATTGGATATCTATCTAATAATGATATGATGTATTGAAACTGAATTATATATCTAGATCATATTGACGAAAATTCTATAAGATCGTGTAAAACCTGGAATCTTGATCATATATAATAGAATTTGGTTCTAATTGAAACTATACAACATTCATAATATAAATTCTAGATATCTAAAAAATAGAGTAATATTATTTCATAACAACGAATTGAGATGTATTTTTTTAGGTGATCATCTGTATCCAAAATAGATATATGACATTTATATTTTTAGTATAACAAATAAATCCATAGTGATGTTAACCCATTTACATTTTATTATGTTTAATGGTTATATCAAGCACATAGAATTGTTTCTAAAAGAATTTACTGACATCCATTAAGGGAACTGATATAAATACTCTAAAATATATATCTTAATGACTTCACACCATAAATATACATTTATATATATATACATCTTTATAAATCTAGGATTAATATATAATAATTAACTATGAGCCTCAAACAATATCACCTTCTCCAAATCTTGTATGGATGGAAAATGTACACAATTTATAAAACTTATCATTCCATCACATCAAAGGTTGAACTCAAGGATATTTTTTAGCTTCTTTAATAGTTCCATAACTTCCTTCTATTCATATCTAATCTTAATTCATATAGATGGTTGAAAAATAATTTCAGGAAGATGAAAATTTTATCCTTAAGTAAATATTTATAGATCTATCCTTTGAAATTACATAAATATTGGTTATTTTTTCCCTATACATAGATAGTAGAGCATGATTCTTTTGGCTCCTAGCATCTTCCACCCTTTTTACCATGGTGTTAACATGGTGATTAGTCATAATCAATGATCACCTCTAGCCATATTACCTTGATCATATTCAATGCTTTATATGTGAATATAAACATTAAACATTTCTTATCATTATATATATAAAATATTTATCCACAATGATAATTCCTCAATATATTTACTTAAAAAATTACCCCATCATACTCTAATTCATTGGTTGGGTAATTATTCTCCATAACCATTAATTTATATTAATGCCATAAATTATATCCTTATAATTTATATAATAATGCATCAAAATACCTTCAACGATACATCATTATATATTACCAACCCTGTTACTCCATTTGGAAATATATTCAAGGTTCATCTAACTATCCTTCTGTTCATTTCCCTGAAATATTTCCTCACATACATATTTGTGAAGGTACACGAAACCCTTCTAATATTACATGGTGAATGGATTAGAGAGTGGTAAAAAATTCTCCACAACACTCCAATAATTTCAAGACAACCCAAAAAAACTATGTATCTCAGTCATAGTAGTTTATCTGGGCCAATGATCGATAACATATGTTATTGATGGATTGACTGATATACAGTAAATTGAAATTTTATGACCTAAAAATGAAACTTTTTATCAATAAAATTAAAACTTTGTAAATTTTTTTATATATTGTAATTTAATTTGGTTTTCAATACACTCCTCAAGTGATAATCATGTACTTAAATAATGTTTCAAAATATTAGTATTGTATATAAAGACTTCCAAAAACTGATCAAGGAAAACTCTATGGATTTGACTCATTAAATCCAGGGTAGTAGTTCAATAATAAGTAATATGAAACACAATTACTCGATATTTATTGATTCCATACCATGTACGAACTATTTTACATGGTAAATCATCATTATTGGAACTCAATTTATAATATTTGTTAGGATGTGAGATTAAGAAAAATTATTGATCTCCATATTGTTGATCAAAAATGTCATCAGTAAGTGAAAATAATGATTATTCTTAATTGTGAACTTGTTTTGTTCTAAGTAATTATTGCAGAATCAAATGGATTCATCGTTATTCATTATAAAAAGAATAGTTAACCCCAAGGTGATGCACATGGATAAATAAATCCCTTTTTAATATTCTCCTAGTGCGGAATCTTCAATTCCTATTACTCCATTATGGTTTTCCTATATTGATTCATTAAAATACAACCAGCTTTGATTTCTATTGAAAAAAAACTTCTCCTTTTGGTTGAATATTGTGAAACTCTTCTAGAATGAAATAACCCCCCCAAATAAACAATCATGAAATCATCAATGTTGAGTTTCTCCTATACAATATTAGATATTCACCACATTATAATAGTAATCATGATCCTTATAGTGGATTCGATTCCCATTTGAAGTTCATATTTATTTTCACATTAGTATATGGACATAGGTTACTTCATATTATCAATCACCGATTCCCCTGAAGAATTAATGTGGCTGATATATAATTGAATCAAATTCTTTCTTAAAATAACTTAAAACTTAACCAATTTAATATTTTTTATATTTTATAGAATAAATGTTCTACAAAATTTAATTAATGATGAATTTTCAACATGGGATGATATCATCATGACATTATGGGTTTTCACATCTTTTTTTACATCTAATAGTTGTATTCATAGAATCCCAGGATTCATTAAATTTTTTCCATTTATGATTCATGAAACTAAAATTGATTTAAATAAGGGAAGAATGGTATATAAATCCTCAAGAAGTTGGTTGTAGGAGGAATACATCACCAGAAATGATTGGGATCAAGTTAAAGTTTTTCCTGGAAGATGAGTTTTATAAGTGAATAATTTCTATATTCATTGATAAAATATATCAATGGGATAAATATATTTTAGTAATGTATAATTAATTATATAAATAATTTTTAAATTATAAAAAAAATAAAAAAAATAAAAAAAATCATTTTGAGAAACTATTATGGAAAATACATGAATGAAATTTCATTCCAAATATACAGGGTTCTTCTCCATTATTATTCAATGAATGAAAATCAACAATAAAATATTCAATATAGAATGATAAATAATGAAAATGTTATTAAGGTATAACAAATTTCTTCTTGTGATGAAATAATAATCCAATACTATTATTAAAATGAATATTATTCATTTCCATAAAATTTTTATGTTATAATGAATTCTCATGTAATTTTTTTTCTAAAAAAATGTGATTGAAATAATGAATTTATTTTCATTGGGGGATTTTTGAAATAATAGATATTTACATATTAACATATTTTTTATTTTAATATAAATCCATTTTCTTTTAAATTTTTAATATTTTTTTTACAATTTTTTTCTGAGAATGTTGTGTTATGAAAAATAAGAATATTAATTATTCTCTAAAAAAATACATTACTAAAGGAAAAACATCATAGATATTTTAATCCTTTTGTAAATTCTCATGAATCTTCCTTGAAAATAATAACATACTAAATTAAAATTAAAATATTATTATTTAATAATATATCAATAATTACATTTTCATATTCATATTATCTTCAAAAAAATATTAATTTA
The DNA here is from genome assembly GCA_963277665.1 of Viscum album. Classification (NCBI taxonomy): domain Eukaryota; kingdom Viridiplantae; phylum Streptophyta; class Magnoliopsida; order Santalales; family Viscaceae; genus Viscum; species Viscum album. The sequence continues at coordinate 2,020,648,428 of OY728121.1, read as the reverse complement.
TTTTATCATCAGATGAACGGTTATCAAGCCACAATAAAAAAGAGGCATGATGTTTTAGAAGAATTAACATGACACAGAAATGTCATACATAGATAATATATCTTATTTAATGAATATTAATTATATAGGAAAATATTATATACATAAATAGTATAGTTATAGTATCTTCAGAAACACATATATATAAACAACTGTTTCCTAAGTGAACCACATCATCTCTCACTAATTTTTTTATAACTAAAAATCATCCCACATATATCATTCATAATACCTTTCTTTATAACTTATGAAAATGAAACATAAGAATGGGTGAGCTCGAATGCTCATTAAGGTAAAATAATTGAGTTAAGTGATCACATAAAAATAAAATTAGGATAAGTATATAACAACATTAATAAAACATTTTAAAACCATAAAATGTATATCATTGAGCATAATCTTAAATCATTTCACAAATATTGGTAGTTCATATGATATATATCATAATAGAGTTGAATACATGATCTATGAGATCACAACATTTGAATAAGATATATATTTATTTAATTAAAATAATTATAGATAATCATTTACATAGTAGTTAAGGATTATTGTCAAGCCAATCGTAGTTGATTAGTTTTAATCCACAACCCATAAATGTATTTATGGATCACTCCAAATAATATCATCATCGATAGAGTCCCTTATTTAATTTAGTTCACTCCTCATTCCAGTCTTATTTATCTATGGATATCTCCATAATTACCCAATGCATTGGGGGAATAATTAATTATAGTCCCACCAATCACATAATTAAATTCCTAATCTTGTGTTCCATAGGAACATAAAAAATTCATTATATCATAACCAATAAAAAGGAAATGAGTGTCAAAAACATTTCATCATGGCATATACCATGGAAAAATAAATGGGTTTCAAAAAAATTTCATCAATTCATAATTCCATATCGCATGAAAAAAATGTGTTTCATAAAAAAATTCATCATAATGATAATCCATTTAGACAAAGAATAATGATCTATTAATTGAAATATACCTATAATAAATCTTATGTAACATCCAAGGATGTCATCATAAATAAAATATGAATTTCAATGTTCACATGAAACATTTCATAGGGAAAATAATAATTTACCATTGAAAAATGTTATTTGAAATCCATAAATATGTATAATAAAGAAGAATATAGTCTCATTGAAAAGTAAATTGGAAACATGAAAAGGATTATTATATGAGTTATGTGATCATGAAAATGGAAAATTAAGATCATTTCGTGTATGTTAAAACAATTTATTCTTTCACATTTTCAATGAAAATAACAAAGTAACATGTGTTATAAAATTTAAATTAGATTTTATTTAAAAAAATAAAATATTTAATCATGGGAAAGTTACATTAAAAATAAATATATATTATTTTCAAACATTGACTTTGAAGAGATAAGATTTTTGACTGAAGAGAGAAATAATGTCACTTTAACCTACAAACATTATTTCAGTATCATTATTACATAAAGTAAGTAAAATGAGAAAAAAACAACTATTATTAAGAAATGAATACATTATAATATAATTAAGTAGATACATGATATGAATACAAGTTTTTTTCACTTTCAAAACATAATCATAAACAATCAGGATATACAATGATATTGTAATATAAACCCCTAACCACAAGATCCACCTGTCTTGAAAGTGATATATTATAATAAATATTAAATTAATATTTATTTTAATTATATAATATAATTATTTACATTCTTATAATTTAATATATTATCACATTATATTATTTTAACACCTATTTATCAATAATTCATTATTAATAACATTTTTTGGGTGTTAACAATATTTTTTTCATAATAATTTCAATTTGGTTGTTCTTTTCCATGAATAGTATTCATGGTTACATCATCTTCAGGAGGATAGTAAAATTATAAATATACTATATATTCATCTTAAATATTTATATATATATTGATTCATTGAAAAAAATTATAAATAGGAATCTAAATTACCCAATTCATGCAGAGAGTAGGTTATATATACCCAGGAATACTATTTTCACTTATCTAAAAATGGAATGAAATAAATTTTAAAAATAATTTTCCTATATGTTATCATTATTATATAAAAATAATTATATATATTTATCAAATAATTCCGTATTTCTATCCATGTAAAAATAAAAATAAAAATTAATCACATCGCTTTGTGAAGGTGGTAGTCAACACATGTTAATGAGAAATGATATCATACTCCACAATATTAGAAGGTAAGGAAGGTAGAAGTAATATTATAATTAAAAGTTCTAATTATTTTATTAAGGTCAAATATCAGTATTAAACCATTCATAATACACATCCAACAAATAGGATAATCCAAAATGAATTGTATCACTATGGTGATATGGTATGTTCTACACACACATGAGTGAAAATTTCACATCCCATATAATGGAAAAGTGGGTGGGTAATTGTAAGAAAATAAACATATTAAATTATTAGTATTTCTAGGATACTGAATCTTTTATTTTATTATAAATACAGTATATATTTTTGATTTAAAATAATAAGTAAAAAATATGTTATCGGTTAAGGATATTTTCTTTTCCTTTAAATTAATCCTTTTTATCTCCTCTTATGAATCCTAGGGATGGTATTTTGGTAATTAGATCACCTATATAATATATATATAACCAATTTTAGATGATAATTGTATTAGTTTTGGTGGATCTATGAGGAAAAAGTTTGTATAAAAAGAGAAGGGATGGGTTCCAATTTATAAGCAGGGGAGAGGAATCCCATGGAACAACATAAAATATTAAAATATAAAAAATAAATACTTAGGAAAAATTATTCTAAATTACTTTAAATTTAATAATAAAGAGAGTAGGATCAATATAATATTATCCAATAAAATTTATACTGGTTTTCGTGTCATTTTATACCTTATCATTTTTAACCCATTCATTATTCATTTTTACCTTAACTAAGGTAAAAACTATTTCAATTTAATGGTTGAAGAGTGTAATCATAAAAGAAAAAATGTAATATAAATGAATCATTATTGATATTTTTAACCTTATTTAATTCACCTAACCAATTAAAATATTTTTATCAATTTTAATTCATTTTTTAAGATATTATTTAATAAACAATATTTTTAATGTCAATTTCATGATTGTTTATTTAATTTGAAATTAAAGACACCAAGGAAGTGATTATATTCTTACATAATATTTTTAAAAATCCCTAATGTGTCATATGTATCTAAAAAATTATATGACACAATAATTACAATCATTTATATTACTTTTATATTCTGTAAATAATTTATAATATATTTCCATTAATTTTATAAATGTTGTATCAATATTGTAAAATAGTTCAAGGAAATTATTTAAACAGAAAAAATTAGAAGTAAATTTCCCCCTGATAAATTACCCTTAATATTCATTCAAAACATTGTTTTCCTTTATTTTAATACATATAAGATAATTAAAATTAAGAGAGTATGTCGTTTTATTTTTCGCCACCTTAAGTATTTTATAGATAATTTTGGTGTATAAGTGTACCTTATAATGATTTATATTAATCCCATGATGATAATATTAGAATTAAATTCATAAATTTACAATTAATTTTAATATGGTAACCATAACACTTATTTTTATACTTGGTTAACCTGATTTACCATTTACCGAGGATATAAATTATTCTACATATACTATTAAAAATGAAAAAAAAATTAAAGGGACCTATATAACAAATTTGGAACTCCTAATTAAAAATTTATAATCCCTTTTCAATAATTAAATTTCAAAATGTGGTATAATATCATTTTATAATATATTTCAAAAACACTACAATTTTGTTTTGAAATGTTCATTTTTTTCATAAAACTAGATAAATTTGATTAGCCCACCCCTAAATAAATTAGATGAATGTTAAAAAAAATTATTGTAAAATAATATAAATATATATAGATATATAATAAAAAGATTTTACAAAAAGTAATTAAATTTATTTATAGAGATAAAAACATTTCAAACATAGTAAATATTTTTATGAAAAAACATATCCTTTATTTAAAAATGATTTTTATTTTAATTTCTAATTAATTTATTGAAATATAATTTTCGTAATTTTTTTTGTAGTTTTCATAACATCCAATTTTAGTACTCGTAAATAGAAATAATTTTAAATAGTAATTGTTTAATAGTATAGATTTGTTATTTTATATTCAGTTTTGTGTGCATTTAATTCTATTTAAAAAATTAAATTCATTTGAAATGAAATATATAATATTTTGGTGTCATGTCCTACTTGAATTAAAATTTATTTTCCCCAAAAATTATATAACTTTGATTTAAAAAATGAGGATATATTTGTTTCATTTGTTCCATCGGTTTCTATATATATATATATATATTGAAATTATAATTCTTCTAGATAACTTTAACTAGGATATTGTTATTCCTCCATAGAAAATTATCTTTATAATCCAAGATTTCATTTATTATTTATTAAATAATATTTCATTCTATAAAGTTAAACAACTAAGTTCTTTACACTTTTGGTCTTAGGTATGTAATTTCTCAAGAGAGATACATGGATCACATAGATAGTTTAAGATATGTTTGGTGGAAGATCCATTTTATAATCTAAAATCACTACTTAATCAAGAATATAAAATGTACAATATACCTAGGGAATAACTTTATGTGATTCCCCAATCACATAACCATATTCTATAGAAAAATTAAAAGATACAACTTTTCAAAAACTATTACCTTAAGATCTCATCAGTGATTATCAGTATAGTGTTTTTGACTGTGAGCTACCTTTATATTTTGTTTAATGGAATTGACTTTATATATCATTTCCTATATAATTCGAAGATAATATATTTCTTTATATAACTTAATCCTTACATTTTTTATTTCTACACATATTTCTATATATTTCTACATATGTTTCTAAATAAATTCTTGGGTTAATGTGATTGTTACATGAAAACTCAATTATAGGTAGGAGTTGATACCAAAAACCAATGAAATGTATGGATCATGATTTCAATATATCATATAGGATTGGAATTTTTCTCTCATATTGGATATCTATCTATGAATGAAATGATATATTGAAACTAAAATATATATCTAGATCCTTTTGACAACCATTCTATAACATGGAGTAAAACCTAGAATCTTGATCATATATAATAGAATTAGGTTCTACTTGAAACCATACAACATTCATTATATAAATTCAAGAAATCTGAAAACGAGAGAAATATTATTTCATAACAATGAATTGAGATGTATTTTTTCAGGTGATCGTCTATATCCAAAATAGATATATGGCATTTAAATTTGGTGGTAAAACAATGAAATCCATAGTGATGCTTTACCAATCCAATTTTAGTATGTTTAATGGTTATTTCATCCACATAGTTTTTTATAACATAATTTAGTAAAATCCATTGAAGGAACTAATATATATACTCTAAAAGATATATCTTAGTGAATTTACACCATAAATATGCATTTTTATTTTTATACATCTTTATACATGTTGGATTAATACATAATGATGAACTATGAGCCTCAACCAATAACACCTTCTCCAAATCTTGTATGGATAGAAAATATACAGGATTTCTAAAACTTATCATTCTATCACATCTAAGGTTGAACTCCAAGAATGTTTTTAACTTCTTCAATAATTGAATAACTTCTTTTGATTCATATTTAATCCTCATACATATAGATGGTTGAAAACTCATTTCTGAAAGATAAAAAATTTATCATTAAATAAATATTTATAGATCCATCCTTTGAAAATCCATAAATATTGGATCTTTTTTCCCTATACATAGATAAGAGAGCATGATTCATTTGACTCCTAGAATCATCAACCTTTTTTTACCATAGTGGTAACATATTGAGTAGTCATAATCATTGATCACCTCTAACCATATTACCTTGTTCATATTCAAATATTTATTTGTGAATATAAACATTAAACATTTATTATCACTATATATATCACATATTTCTCCATAATTATAATTCCTCAATATATTTAATTATAAAATTACCATGTCATACTTCAAATCATTGGTTGGGTAATTTTTCTCCAGAACCATTAATTTTTGTTAATGTCATAAATTATATCCATATAATTTATATAATAATGCATCAAAATACCTTCAATTATAGATCATTATATATTACCAACCCTGTTACGCCATTTGGAAATGTATTCAGGAGTTATCTACCAATCCTTCTGATTATTTCCCTAAAATTTTTCTCACATTCATATTTATGAATGTACATTGAACCCTTCTAAGATTAAATGGTGAGTTTATTATAGAGTGGAAACAAATTCTCCCCAAAACTCCTATAATACCAATATATCCCAAAAAAACTATGTATCTCAGTCATAGTGGTTAATCTGGGACAATGATCAATAACATCTGTCTTTGATAGATCGACTGATATACCATCAATTGAAATTTTATGACCTAAAAATGAATATTTTTATCACCAAAATTCAAACATTGTAAATTTTTATATACACTATAAATTCATATAGTTTTCAATAAAATCCTTATGTGTTAATCATGTACTTCATTAATCATTCAAAATATTAGTATTGTATGTAAATATTTCCACAAACTAATCAAGGTAAACGCTATGGATGAGACTCATTAAATCCATGGTTATAGTTGATTAATATGTAAATATAAGTATAATTATTCTATATTCATTTTTTCCAAACCATGTACAAACTATTTTCCTTAGTAAATTGTCCTTCTTGGAACTGAATTTATGATATCTATCATGATGTCAGCTTAGGAAAAATTATTGATCTCCATACTGTTAATCAAAAATGTCATCAATAAGTGAAAATAATTATTATTCTTAATTGTGAACATGTTATGTTCTAAGTAATTATTATATAATCAAATTTAATCGTCATTCTTTTTTATAAAATGAATAGGTCACCCCAAGGTGATGCACATGGATAAATAAATCCCTTTTCAATATTATTCTCATGTTGCATCTTCAATTCCACTAACTCCATTAGGGTTTTCCTATATGGATTCTTTAAAATACAACTAGGAATTATTTCTGTTGAAAAAACAACTTCTTATTATGGTAAAATTTTATGATACTCTTCCCAAAACGAATAAAACACTCCCCCAGAATCATCATATCATCCATGTTGAGTTTCTCCTAAATAATATAATATATTCACCACATTAGAATAGTAATCAATATCCTTATAGTGGATTCTATTTCCATTAAAAGTTCATATATATTGTCACTACGGTAGATGGGTATAAGTTACGACATATTATTAATCATGGATTCCCTTCCTCAAGAATTAATGTGTCTAATATATAATTGAATCAAATACATTCTTAAAATAACTTAAAATTCATCCAATTTAATATTATTTTTATTTTCTAGAATAAAAGTTCGGCAATATTAAATTAATGAATAATTTTCAACATGGTATGAAATCATCATGAAATTATGGGTTTTCAATTCTTATTTTACATCTAATAATTGTGGATAAAAAATTAAATTACTAGAGGTATTTTTGGATAAAATAAATCATATCACTGAGATCAAATATGATACTTCAATATTTGAGTATATATATTACCAAATAAAATTCATCTTTCTATATTCAATTCCATAATAATAATAAAATTGGTAGCATTGCCATAAATTATCATTAATAAATGTGTGTAATAATTACCAATAATTCACAGAATGTTTTAATTAGGGAACATATGTCATCCAGGATAATCATCTATTCAAATCAATCAATAGGGTTATTAATGAAAATGTGACTTACCGTATTTAAATACTATGAGAGTGTGAAAATATGTTCACAATAAGGAAAAATAATACTTCTTTAAATTGATAGATGATATATAATTTAATAAATACATTCAGGATTATGAACCCTCTATAAATCATTTTTAAAAAATTTCCTCTTTTGAAATCTTTATTGGGATGTTATTCATAGAAAACCACACCCTGCTATTTACCAAAAAATATGACATTCTCTTATAAATATTATTATACTTAGGCTTCTCACTAATGATTTCTCATAAATATTCCCAAATATTAAACAAACCATAATCTAATACAAACTATTTAAAATAATATGTTCCATATTTATATATAACATATTTTTATATGAATATTCACCACATAACATAATGAACCATTCAAATATTGAATAGGTCTAGTATATTTGGAATTTTGGATATATAGACAAGTGTTTCATAAGTGAACCACATAATATTCCACAATATTCTTTATAAATTTAAACTATCTTAGAAACATCATACATTATAACTTACTTCATTTCCAAGGAAAGGGAAAAATAGGAATGGATGAGATTTTATGATCATTAAGTGCAAATAATGGAGATATTAATGATCATAGAAACATAACATGATTATAAGGGCATGATAATATTATCAAAACATTTTAAAATCCACTCCTTGTATGTCAACAATCTTAATAATAAATTATTGAAGAATTATTATTATTTTATAAGGTATTAATAAAGAAAAAATAAAATAAAATGATCCAAGATCATATAACAGTTGAACAAGACATAATTTTTTGTTATACAAATAAGTACATAAAATAATTTCTTTTTTAGTCAATAAATAATGGAAAGACTATCATAGTGGATTTATTTCACTACCCACTACATGTTAACAGTCAAGGATCACTCCCAAGACTATCATAGTGGATAGAGTCCCTTGATAAAATGGGTTCAAATCCTATTCAATTATTATTTATCTTATGAGAAATATAACTATTCCCAATGAATTTCATGGGTATAAAATTACAAGAACACCCATCATATAATAAATATCATATATATACGTTCCATAAGTTAATATGACATCCATGATATCATAAACCATGAAAAATATATTGGTTTCGTAAACTTTTCATTATGGAAAACCTGGTGGAAAAGAAACTAGTTTCATAAACATTTCAACCATTCATAATGGTATACACCATAAAAATACATTTCATAAAAATATATTCATCATTATAATAAATCATATATGGAGAGGATAATTATGGAATTATTTTATGATATCCCAATTAAAACAGAAGTTATATCTATGTATGTTATCTTAGATGAAATATTCCTTTGAAAAATCACTTGGAATAGTTTTTAAGAAAAATAAAAGTTTCACTTTGAAATCACTTATTTAAAATGTAAACAATTATCATATATTAAAGAAAACATGTTATTTGAAAATAACTATGGAAACGTTTAACGTAATATTTGAATCACTAATCATTATTGATGAGAATAAATTACATTGATTTCATGTGTGTCAAAATAATGATTCCTTCCACATTTATATAAAAAACAATAATGTAACTCATTTTAGAAAATTATAAAAATATTAATATTAATGAAAATAAAAAAAATTAATTGATAATAATTACATTAAAATTATATGGTAACAAAAAAACATTCATGAAAACAATTTTAGGAAACACAAACATAGAAGATTAAATATTTTCGATCAAAGAGATAAATAATGTAATTTTTTAGTTACCAATATTCTTCCAGTATCTTCAAAACATAAATTGAGAAAAGTTATAGGAAAAAATTAATTCTTATTAAATAACTAAAGTATAAAAAATTTCTTGATATTATTGATAGGTATACTACAATATTTAATCATCATATGTATAACATAAAAAATCTTGATAAACAATTAGATTGTAACATAAAACCATCACCTTGTTTTCAACATGAATTTAATGTTCTCTATGATTTTGTCTAAATTTTTTAAATCAATATTACATATATAATAGATTAATTTATATTTTTATAATATAATATATTATTAATTTACAACATTTATATTCCTATTTATTGAATTATATTTATTAAAAATATCATCTCTCGGTGTTAACAGTTCCATTTTTCATAAGCATTTTGGATTGGTAGTTCTAATAATTTTGTTTTTATTATGGTTCCAACATATCCATAAATTTATTAAGTACATAAATATAATATTTATCCATTAGATAAAAATTTATTATTTAATAAATTTTATACATAAGATAATTAATTACACCATTCATGGATATGGTAGGTCATATTTACACAAGAATGATATTTTAAATTACCGACCTATTGAATGAAAGAATGGTAAATAATAATTCCCCTTAATAGAACCATTATTACATCATATACCTCATATATATTCATAAAATATATCATTATTATTATCCAATTAAAAATTAATCGAAAAAAAATCTCAAATCATTAGGGTGGTGGTTGTCCAATTATTCACACGAGCAATGTTATTATTTTCTAAAGGTCATGTCAGTAAGAGGGTAGTTATAATATTATCATTAAAAAATAATATTTTTATTAATATCATATATAATCATTAGAATCATCATAATAACCAACCATAAAATATAGTAATTGAAATTGAACTTTATCACTCTATGGAGACGATAAGATATATGCAAGCACGAGCGATACATTAACTTCTCATTTGACAGGAAAGAGGGTGGATAATGGTGGTTTTATTGTAAAAATAAAATTCTTGTATATTATGGAAAATTGGTTTTTTATTTTATAAAAACTACCCTATATTTAGTGAAGGTAAAAGTAGTAAAAACCCATTTTTTTGTTAGAGACATTCTTCTCCGTTGGAATAACACCTTTAGATCACCTCTTATGGATGGTGGGGTTTGTATTTTTTTGATGAAAAACTCCAATAGAATTTGGATAAGGATTTGAAGAAGATAATTTATCATGTTTTGTTCTTGATATAATTTTCAATGAGTTTTATATAAAATAAGGGATAAGAGACCATTTATAAGTGGGGGAGATAACACATAAAGAATTTTTTAAATGATTGACCTAAAATTAAGTAAGTATCTATACAAATTCCTAGAAATGTCTCTAAAGTAAAATAAAAATAATATATGGTAAAATAATATCATATAATAATATTTTGATAGTTTTTGGTGTCATTTTAATACTTATCATTCTTATTAATCCCCTAATTAATCATTTTTTACCATTATCAAAGTAATAGAAATTAATATACTAAAGGCTTAAAAGTGATACCATAAATTGATAAATTAACTATAGATGAAACATGTTTGATATTTTGATGCATTAAATTTCAGATTGATAATGATAAGGAAATTTTGAATTTTAATTAACTTAATAAAGTGTTAATAATTATAAAATATATTTAAATACAATTTTGAAATTATTCACATAATTTCATTTTCATGACACAAACACAAAGATATAATTTCAATCTAATATTTGCACTCATACAAAATATTTCATATATATCTACCAATTTCATGTAAAATCATAATTCTGTAAAATTATATTATTTTTAATTTTATTAAAATAATTTTTTTCTATTTTTTATTAACGAAATAAATAATATTTCAGCATTGCATAGCTTGTTAAGGTAATTATTACATAACTATAAAGAAATATTATCATTACTATAAGTTCATTATACAAAAAATAGCCATTAATATACATTAAAATTTTTCTTTTACCACTATGTGAATAGATAATGTATATTAAAATGTAAGAGAGTTACATTTTATATTTTTCATTGCATTGAATTTTATATAAGTCATTTTCTTCAATAAATATTTATTGAAGAATTATATTTAGAGAATAAGGGGGTGAGGTTTTATTTTCCTTAATTGAATAATATTTAATAAAAAATGGTCACCTTAACACGTAGTTTTATTCTAGGTTATCACAATTTACCTTATAATAAGGTTATATACTTTACTGTGTTCACTATTCCTAATGCCTATAATTAAAAGAGACCTATTTATCAAATTTATACATACTAAATCAAAATTAGGGATTAAATTTGTCACATTTAAGTTTCTATAGATATAATTTATTTATTTTATCATTTGTGTCTAAAATGTGACAAATCCTTTTTTTCTAAATTACATTTTAAGCATTAAATATGATGTATATTATTATCTCAAGACTAAAAACATTTTAAATTATTTGTTAAAAAATTCCGAATTAATAATACATAAATTTTATGAAAATTATTATCCAATAGTGATTAAAATAATTTATTTATAAAACTACATAATACGCATAAAACATTTTTTGAGAAAACAATATCCTTTATTTTGAAATTATTTTAATTTTCCTTTAATATTAATTAATAAAAATAATTTTTTTTATAATTTTTTTGATTATATTTGGACCAGCCAATCCAATGAGTATCCAAAAATTATCACATTCAATAATAAAATTTTAATAGTATATTGCGGATTGTTTAAACATGGTGTTGCTTTGATTGAAAGCTGTAAAGAAAAATAAATTCATTGGAATGAAATATAAAATATCAGGCTGTTACAACATCCCCCTTCCAATATAACTTACATAAATTGATTTTAGATCCAACATGATCCTCAATCATCATTATCCCCACATATAAAAGGTGTGTTAAGAACAAGAACATGCAAAATTATGTGAGGATTGGGGTATAGATGAATTCTCCAATGATGGTTTCCTCCCCCAGCATCAATGAAGATGGAAAATAATATTTAAAATGTAGATAAAGTGAGTTATATGTAAAAAATATATAATTTCCACAATATATCCCTAGAATTATCTATTGATTTTCGAGAATAAATACATTCCACTAAATCCCCTCATATAGGCCAAGAGGAACCAAAAACGGAAATCCTATCAATTATATGAGGCCACATAAACATTGTAACATCCTAGGTAAATAATGAACATGACGTTATTCATATCTATTAATATTTGTGAATAAAAAATTATTATTTACTTTAAAGTGGACACAATGTTTTCTAACGTACCTGATATGAAACAATGGGTTTTTTGAAATCTTACGTTGCACACTAATAATATATTATTATTAATTTAAATGGTAGTTAACGCCTATCAGTTACATTGGTAGGAATAAATAGAACTAAAAAAAATATGACTATACATTTTTGTTAAATGTTTTTATATTTATCCAATTAAAGTTAGAGGCTTAAAACGTGAATGAATTTGAGCATAAGTACTCTAATATTCTTTAAAAGGTTAATTTACAACCTTTTGATGGAGAACCCTCATGAAATCTAGTCTTGGTAGTTTTTATATGTTCTATTTGAAAAAATAAAATTCTTCTTTAGATTAGAGACATCAAAATTTACTTTGGGTAAATTTTTTGTATTTTTCTGATAAAGTTCATTTTTTCATAAATGGTGGAAAATACTTTATTTTAATTAAAAAGATCCTTTTAATATAATATATTTATATGGTGATGTTATCTTTTTAATTGGTTCTAAGGATTAATTAGAATATATTTTTAACTGGTAATCCAATTTTGGGAATTTGAATTAATTTCACTTGGAAATTGGACATAAAAAAGTGTCAATCTTTTGATAGTTATTATATCTTAAAAACACACTTTTTATTTAGACAGTGGGAATTAATATTAAATTAATTGCTACCACTTTTGTGTTTTTAATTTAAAAAAAATAGATTCCATATTTGGAATCAGTAGGTCCATATTGTTTAAATAGGTAACTTTTATTTTTAGACATTTTAAATATTTACTTCAGTAAATATTTTATTTATCATGATTAAAGGGTAAATATAGTAAATATGGGTAAAATATAATATTATAAAAATATTAAATTACCCTTACATGTGTTATAATCCTATTGGATGATATATATATAACCATGGTCATCCATGGGTCTATTTTGGGTCGCCATTGAGCCACATGGGGGTAATAATGACACTATATTAATTAATTTAAAGTAAACACAAAAAAAACATAAAAAAATAACTTTTAGTAAATAAATTTTTACATGGGGATATATAAGTTATCCTTTCGACTATAAATATTCATTGGAAATCTAAGAATATTTACTACATCATGGTATTTTTTTATAATTTTTGGACATCAAATAAATTAAATTATTTATGACACAATAATGATGCAATATTTACCTCATTAATAAGTGATTTAAATAAATAAGATTACAAATATGAAAAAAATATCCAAAACCTATCCAATTTTTATTAGATGATTTTATTTCGACAATGATTCATCTTAATTTTGAATTTAACTTTTATTTGGGCTTCTAAAACCGAATATTAGTTTATAATAAAATAATTATTTCTAACATTCCAATAGAGCCCCTCCTCTCCCATATAAAAATCCCTCACTTCTTACCCATTTCTCACCCATATCAAGAATTTGGCTCATACAAAATCTACTCCAATAATCTCCCAATATCCCTCAATTCATCCTAGAAACCATACCTTAGTAATAAATCACTTCAAGAAACCCTTTTGGTTCGAACCAAAGGGAGTTACCCGATATAAAGGTAATGTCTTCTCTTAAGTTCTTTTCTTTAATTTTTGTTTTGAAACCCCTTAAATATTTTAATTCCTTTATTTTATGACAAAACAATTATTCTCAATATACTAGGATGTTTTTATGAAAATTATTCAAACTACACTTACACACACCTCCATCTAAGGGGTAAATAACATAATATTTCTGTGGGTGGAAAACTAACAACTCACGAAACGATGATTGTTCAATTAACTCCTACCTCCTCTCATGGTGGCCATTATACCAGAACTGTATTTATATATGATATATATTTTGTTTATTTTTTCATTATTCTTATTTATTTTTTATTTATAGCATATATTTTTGGTTTCCATAATGGGTTAACGTGATAATATCATTTTAGGAAGTGCAGACTACCACCCCCTTAAGGTGATATGATTCATTCATAACATACATGGAACTTATAAAGATGGAGTTAATGAAATTATGTAACTTATATATATATATATATATATATATAATTTTATTATAATTGAATTATTATATATCTATTTATCAGCAAGTTTTCATTCCATTAAATACTAAATATAAATGAAAGTAGTGTTCATGCGTACATACGGCTTACCTTCTCCACGAACGGTGCATTTCATTTCTTATATCGAAATGTTATGTAGTATTATAAATAAATATCTATATATATTTATATTTATATACTGGATATATATGATAGATAAATCATTAATATCATTTTTTATATAATGGAGTTTTGACCACATGGACAAATTGTAATTATAACAAGTTCATTTTTAACTCAAATTCCGAACATCAGCAAAATGTCCGATATGAACTCAAAAAATTAACTAACTGTTTCTGTATGTTAATAAGTGATATAAAAGTAATAATAAAAATTAAAAAGGTTATGAATCTAGTATAAATTAACCTAAGTTTATTATTCATGAATAACAAGGAACATACGAGTCAAGTTGGACATGAGGTAAGGGATTTCTTATCTCACTTTTAATTCAATGAGATTTCCATTATTCAACACTTATTTGTTGCATGTGGTGTATTTTGTAATGAAATTTGATATATATTATCATGATTCTATTTATATTATTGGTATTCTATGATTCATTTAGTGGTTATTAACTTTTCTCATACGACTCGATTGATTACAATGTGGTAAGGTTTTTTCATCTCACTTTGTATTCCCATGAGGTCAATGCTATATTAGCCACTATTTCCTTTTTTTTGGTGGATGTACTACCCATGATTGTATTATTTATGTAATATAATTGAATTTATGGGTATTTACATATTAATTGTGTGATATTTCTTTCATGGGGTGTTTGTTTCGTTAGTTACCAATCGGTAAAGGAACCTTTCACCCTCCTCTTTTTAAAAGACTTCTTTTTGTTAGGTCTTTTAGTTTACATCTTATTATGATGGGATATGTAATTATATATCCTTATTGATGTAAATTTTATATCTTAGTGATGAGATATTCTTTTATCTCCCATCAAATTATTTTCTGAATTTTAACGTGATGCCATTAGGCTGTAGAATTTCTGAATGAAAACTTCTTAACCCAATCTCAATTTTTCGTTTAAACATATACATCTTGATTATGTCATGCTATTAATATATGTGAATAATATATTATTGTTTTACACATTAAAACCAATTATATTGGTTATATTTATATTTTTCACACATAATCATTTAATTTATTTATCCTTAATCTAAGGATACCTTCTTTATAAGGGATTTCGTCTCAATTTACATTTCTATTGAGACTTCATTGTTGATATGCACCAATTCACTCTTATATGGGGTATATACTGTCATTTGGCATATTATATCATGAATACAATTATTTTCATGATATTATTAAGTTCTGATTAAATTTTATACATCAATTATTTTTATTCTAGTATCTCTCATTTTGTAAAAAAACTCTTTAACAAAAATATTGTTTTAAATGTTTTAAAGGTTTATTATTCATAATATTTTACATAAATGTCCCTGTTGTGAACACGGTTTTAAGGATTTATTTATATGGACATTAATGGTTTGAAATTGAAATTTCATTCAAAAGAATCAAAATGGTATGAGACACTTTGATTCAATAATCTCTTTATTTAATATTTTAAATGGTTTTGAAAAGGGGTTGATTAAAGCGTTGATTTTATCAATATTTTGAAATTATATATTTTCATTTCAATGTGGAAATGTTATCTTTCCATTAAGTTTGATTTATGGGTTATGAATATGTTATTTCTGTTGGGCATTGATTACATATATGGGTTCTTACATTATAAAACTAGAGAGGGTCAACCCGAGATAGCTCTGCAATGCATTGGGTAACGTGACAGAGGTAAACGTAAATGTTTCTCCTAAGAGATTTATGGAATATACTCTAATGGGTATTACAAAGGTGACTCTATATGTAGGTGTTATAGCTAAAATGTTTGTTTGATTTGTATTCCACAAGTTACCATTATGAATTATTATTTCTATGTGTTATACATAAATCTTATGATTTCATGAGATATGTTATGATTGAAAAGTATAGTTTCGTGGTTTTGTATTTAATGATGGGATAATTTTTTCTTTCCTTATTTTATTTCCTTTACTAAGATTTTAATGCTCATCCCACATTTTCTAAATGTTTTCCACCGAACATAATGATGAATAAGGGTCAAGTAAAGGATCAAGAAAAAGTCATGCTGTCTAAAACATGGAAGTAGACATGAATCTTTTTTTAAAGAGTTATTATTTTATGAAACAAATGGATACTGAGTAGAATTGTCTACATGTAATATTCATAATGTTATATAAATATTATGACCTAATTCTTCAATACTATAAATCTGAAAATATCATCAATGTAAATTATCAATTTAATTCAATATTATGTAATGTTTATTGAAAACCCCTTATAGTTGGTATCGTATGTCAGTTTAGACAAATTTTGGGATTATGAGTTTTTGTTTGACACATGGTTAGTCTCTATGTCTACTCATTTCATTAAATCCTTATTTTTTAAAAATTTCAGATCAAGGAAATTATGATACAAATTGAAGGAGGAGGATCTCAAATTACAATCCTATATCTTCCTAATGACTTTCTTGCAATAATTATTGCAAAGTAATGTTTGGATGATTGTGAAACTTTTTCTAACATACAACTCACTTGAAATAAATTGATAGAGATATCAAACACCTTCATTGTACCCTGATATCATCGTGGATCATGGGTTGTATTTAATCAAATTCTATTTTCACAAAATTCTTATATTTTGAATAAAGGATAATATTTTCAAGGAATTTTAAAAAATTTAACGTTATCACATGATTTTGAATCATATTTTGATTTTGAAAAAGGTATTGAAGAAAGAGACCCTTGAACAACCTATTTATATTTTATTTTAAAATTAAAGTCTCCCAGTATATACTTAGGGTATTTTAAAAGGACCAATGATTGAGAGTTTCAACTCAAAATCAGTCCGACTGTTTTATAAAAATCATGTTTTATCAGATGTTTTGAAATTATATGTCATACATGATTTTTTTCCAAAACAATTTTTCTGTGAAGACCCTTATGACCCATGTTGTACAAGGTGTATTTGGAAGTCGGAAGAAAATGATTTTGAAGGATCTCTAAATCATTGTTGCAATGCATGGTCCTTCTACCTACGTGAACACAAAAACGATGAAACCAAGTGGACTCCATGATCAAGGTATGATGTTCTTTATAATAAGGATCATTTCATTTTATCATATGGTAGTTAAATTAAAAAAAATGACAATATATATAAAACATTAAGAATTAAGATGTGGAGATCATAGTGATTTAGGATGAAAATGAGAGGTATAAGGAACCCATTGAGGTTAAAACATGTGAGGGTTATTTTTTAATTTTATAAAAAGGACAACATGAAGACCGTGTGACAACCCTTCACGTCAAACAAAGCCTGAGGGAATTGAACCCACAACCAAAGTGAGATTGAGATTTATCTCTTACCACAAGACTACATGAAGTACCTAGTTAGTATAACTAATTATTTTTAGATAAATGATTGTATGGATCAAGAATAAATTGATTTTGGGAACTTATGTTTTATTAAATAGATATCCTCAATATAGGAAAATGATTTGGTGATTAATTGATAAAGGATTATGTTCTTCATTTTGGGGAAACACTATATGCCATTGGAAAATATAATACTCTGGGATTTTAATTGAGGAGTAATGGTGAATTTTATTTTGGAAGAATATTGTTTTGTAATCATATATTTATTTGGGTTATTTATGGAAATGATTAACCAATCATAGATAATATGTGATATGGCTAATTATGCTTCAGTATGAGACTTTAAGGGTAGTCTATGTTTTTGGAGTTAAATGTTAATTTTTACTGTGTAAGCCTGTGTCATTAAATCCTTCTATGTTTTGGGTTTCAATCATAGTTTGGATTATTTTGAAAAAGTTTATATATAATTTTGTATTGAATGGTCTTTCTTGAACATTGGGTACTTTTGTATAATTTTGGAGATTAAGATTAGTATTTTTTAAATTAATGAATTATCCTTTTGGGGGATTATATGATCTCGTACTAACCATTTTGGTTATATTTTTTGTATAAAGATATGGGAATTATATAGTTCTTATTTTATGGATGATTTGATTATCTAGAAGATGGTTCTTGTTCTTTTTATGTGACCATGTCTTATTGAATAATCATTGTTTAGATAAAAGATTAGTTTTCTGTAGAAAATTATAAAAGGATGAAACTCTACTTGAAGGTAAGAATATTTCCTTATGTTATTAATCTATGTAGTAAATAACTTCCTAAAATTAAGAAAAGTAACTTAAAACAATAACTTTGTCAGTTTATTTTTCCTACTAGGTTATCAAAGACCGCTTAAAACATCACATGTTTTTGATTTTCTAGTTGTTAACTTTCTTTTAATCATGTTTTCTACCACTCTTTATCAGAACATGATGGTTTTTTTCCCTTTCATATCAATTATTTCATACATGGAATCCTAGTATAGGTTATCTCAGGTAACATTTGTGTTACTTTTTATTTATTTTAATGTGATTGTTTTATTGACTCTTTTTCCCTTGTGGGACATTAAATGATTTTTCTGAGCCCAGTTTTAAAATTGCAAGGATGCAATTTCCAAAAGGGGGAAAGGATGAAAAATCCTAGGTAAATAAATAACATGAAAATTTTCATATTTATTAATATTTTTGAATTAAATATAAATTTTACTTTAAAGGGAACGCTATGTTCGATGTCGTACCCGATATTCAACAATAGGTTTCTTGGAAATCTTATGTTTCACAAAAATAATATAATATTATTATTTTAAATGGTAGTTAACTCCTAGCCCAAATAATTGTGAGAATAAATAGAACTAACAAAAATATGATTATACATGTTTTCTAAATGTTTTTACATTTATCAAATAAAATATAGGGACTTAAACATGAATGAATGTGCGCATAAATACTATAATATTCATTAAAATGTCGATTGACCACCATTTGGTGGAGAAACCTATTTAAATATAGTTTTGGTCATTTTCAAATGTTCAATTTGAAAAAATAAAATTATTCTTTATATTTGGGACATCAAAATTTACTTATGGTAAATTTTTGGTATTTTTCTGATAAAGTTCGATTTTAATGAACAGTGAAAAATACTGTATTTTAATTCAAAGTGCCTTTTCATATAATTTTTTTAAATGGATATATTTTCTTTGTTAATTGGTTGTAATGTTTAATTAGAATATATCTTTACCATTTAATCCAATGTTATACATTTGAATTTATTTCACTTTGAAATTGGACATAAACAAGTGTCAATCTTTTGATAGTTATTTTTTCTTAAAAACATGCTTTTTGTTTTGACAGTGAGAATTAATTTTAAATTAATTTATTCCACTTATGTGTATTGAATTTAGATAAAATGGATTCCATATTTGGAATCAGTAGGTCCAAATTGTTTAAATATGTAACTTTTATTTTTAGAGGTTTTAATTATTTACATCAGTAAATATATTATTTACCATGATAAAAGGGTAAATATAGTAAATAAGGGTAAAATATAATATTATAATAATATTAAATTACCCTAACATGTTTCATGATCCTATTTTCTGATATATATCCGACCATGGGCATCCTTGGGTCGAATTTGGGACCCCATGGAGCCACATGGGAGTAATAATGACTCTTTATATTAATTAATTTAAAGTAAGGACAAAAATGACATAAACAAACATCTTTTAGTAAATCAGTTTTTACATGTGGTAATATAAGTAATAATTCTGACTATAAATATTATTTGGAATGATAAAACTATTTCCTACATCATTGTATTTTTTTTATAATTTTTGGATGTCAAATAAATTAATTGTTTATGACAAAATAATGATGCAAAATTTACTTCATTAATAAATTTTTTAAACAAATATGATTATAAATATTAAAACAATAGCCAAAACTTGTCCAATTATTATTGGATGATTTTATTTAAACCATGAGACATTGTAAATTCTAATTTTACGATTATTTGTTCTTTTGAAACCAAAGATGAGTTTATAATAAAATAATTGTTTCAAACATTCCTAAAGAGCCCCTCCTCTCCCTTATAACAATCCCTCAAATCCTACCCATTTATCACACATCTCAAGCCATTGTATCATAAAAACTTAGCTCCAATAATCTCACATAATCCCTATCTTAATCCTAGAGGCCTTACCATAGGTATAAATCACTTTAAGAAACCCTTTTTGGTTCAAACAAAAGGGAGTTACCCGATTTAAAGGTAACGCCTTCTCTTAAATTCATTTGTTTTATTTTACTTATCCAACCCCCGAAACTCTTTTTATGACTTTATTTTATATCATAAACAATATCCTAAATATACTAGGAATTTTTTATGAGAATTATTAGAACTAAACTTACACAAACCTCCATCTAATGGGTAAAGAACATAATGTTTCTCTGAATGGAAAACTAACACCTCACGAAACGAGGATTGATCAATTTACTCTTACCACCTCTCGTGGTGGACATTATGATGGAATTGTATTTGTATATGATATATATAATGTTTATGTTTTTTTATTCTTCTTTATTTTTCATTTATATCATACCTTTATGGCTTCCATAATGGGTAAAGGTGATAATTTCATTTTAGGAAGTGTGGACTACCTCCCCCTCAAGGTGATATGATTCGTTCATGACATACATGGAACGTATAAAGATGGAGTAGATGAAATTATGTAACATATATATATCATATGATATTATACTGGGATTATTGTATACTTATGTATCATTATGATTTCATTCAATTAAATATTAAATAGAAATGAATGTAGCGTTCATGTGTACGTACGGCTTACCGTCTCCATGAACGGTGCATTTCATTTCCGATCTCCAAATGTTATGTACTATTATATATATATATTCACAGTGGATATATATTATATATTTTTTATCTAAATCATTAATATAATTCTGGAGATAGTTTATTTTTGACCACATGGGAAATTTTAATTATCACAAGTTCCTTTTTAACTCAAATTAAGAAAATCAACAAAATGTTTGATATGAAATAAAATAATTAACTAACTATTATTGCAAGTTAATAAGTGATATAAAATTAATAATAAACATGAAAAATAATATTAATCCTATAGAAATTAACCTAATTCTATTATTTAGGAATAACAAGGTATATACGAGTCATGTTGGACACAGGGTATGAGATTTCTTATCTCACTTTTAATTCTGTGAGATATCCATTGTTCACCACTTATTTATTACATGTGGTGTATTTTTTACTGTAATTTGATATATATTATCATGATTATATTTATATTAATGGTATACTATGATTAATTAGGTTGTTATTAACTTTTTCTCATACGACTCGATTGACTACAATGGGGTATGGGTTTTTTATCTCACTTTTTATTCCCGTGATAATCATGTTATATTAACCACAATTTCCTTTTGTGTGGTGGATGTAATGCCCATGATTGTATTATTTCTGAAATATAATTTAATTTATTGGTATTTCCATATTCATTGTTTAATCATTTTTTCATGTGGTGTATGTTTCGTATGTTACCAAATCGGAAAGGGAACCATTCCCCCTCCTCTTTCTGAAAGACATTTTTTCTTATGCCTTTTAATTTTCATCTTGTTATGTTGGGATATGTTCTTATATATCTTTATTGATGTAAATTTTATATCTAAGTCATGAGATATCATTTTATCTCTCATCAACTTATTTTATTAATTTTATTGTGTTGTTGTTAGGCTATCGAATTTCTGTAAGAAAACTTATTTACCTAATTTCATTTTTTGGGTTAAACATGTAATTTTTTATTATGTCAAGCTGTGAATATGTGTGAATAACCACTGATTGTTTTACAATTAATATCCACTTATATTGGGTGTATTTATATTTATGACACATAATTAGGTATTTAAATTATCCTTAATCTAAGGATACCTTTTTTATAAGGGATTTTTTCTCAATTTACATTTTCATTGAGACTTCATTGTTGATATGCACCAATTCACTCTTATATGGTGTATATACGCTCTTTTGGCATATAATATCATGAGTACATTTAGTCTCATGATATTATAATGTTCTGATTAAATGTAATTCCTCATTTATTTGGATTATAAAATCTGTCATTTTGTAAGAAACTCTTTAACTATAATATCAATTTAAATGTTTTAAAGGTTTATTATTCTAAATATTTCACATTAATGTACATATTTTAAAAATGGTTTTAATGATTTACTCATATGGAAATGAATGTTTTGAAATTTAAATTTCTATCAAAAGCTTCAAAGGGGTATGGGACAC
Source organism: Viscum album (assembly GCA_963277665.1). NCBI lineage: Eukaryota > Viridiplantae > Streptophyta > Magnoliopsida > Santalales > Viscaceae > Viscum > Viscum album. The sequence continues at coordinate 2,020,625,102 of OY728121.1, read as the reverse complement.
TTTGATTCAAAAATCTCTTTATTTAATATTTTAAATGGTTTTCAAAATGGTATTATAAAATCTTTGATTTTGTCAATATTTTGAAATTGTATATTGTTATTGAAATATGGAAATGTTATCTTTCAATTATGATTGTTTTATGGGTTATGAATATGTTATGGCTATTGGGAATTGTTTACATATAAGGTTGTTCCGTGATAAACCAATGGTGTGTGAGCCCTAGATATCTCTACAATGCATTGGGTAACGTGATAGAGGTAAACATGAATGTTTCTTCAAAGAGATTTAGGAAATATATTATGATGGGTATTTCAAATGTGAATCTATATGTAGATGTGATATCTACAATGTATGTTTTATATGTATTCCACACATTACATTTATGATTTATGATTTCCCTGTGTTATTCATAAATCTTATGATTTCATGAGGTATGCTATCATTGAAATGTATTGATTCATTATTTTGTATTTATTGATGGAATAGTGTATTCATTCATTGTTTTATATCCCTTACTGGGATTTTTATGCTCATCCCATGTTTTTGTAATTTTTTCCATAGGACTTAAAGATGAATAAGGGTCAAGGATGGGATCCTAGAAAATTCATGTTATCTAAAACATGGAACTAGACATGACTCTTTTTTCATGAGTTTTTATTTTATGTAAAAAATGGATACTGAGTAGAATTGTCTACATGTAATATTCATGTTGGTATGTAAATGTTATGACTAAATTATCTAAAACTCTAAATCATAAAATATCCTCAATGTAAATTATCTATTTAATTCAAGATTATGTAATGTTTAAGGACTGGTCCTTATAAACACCACTAGAACATGAAAAAGAGATTTCAACAAAAAATGGACAGTATAATTCCACATAAATAATTCATAGATAAAAAATAGTTATCTATTACAGAAGTATATATAACATCTTAATATTTTGTTAAATATTTTGTTTTGAATTATTTTAATCATTTTGATATTTTACATTTCCCCAAATAATAAATATATATTGTGTTATATGAAAGGACTAATTTTTCCTTGTTTTTAATTCTATATTGTGTTATTATTTCACTACACATAACACAAAGATTAGATTGAATTACAGACAATGTCGTGTTCCCTCGACAGCTTGTGTTACAAGCAAGACAGAGTTATCCAAAACTATAATATACTATTAATGATATAAAAATATTATAGTTAACAAAAATATTTTGTAATGGATTTTATGGATATGAATAAATATATTATTAAAAAAATCTCCACAGTTGTATAATATGAATTTTTTAGTGGCCAACTAACTAGAAAATAAAATATATCCCTTTTTAAAATATAAGAAAAAAAATTCTGTAAAAATATTTCAATAAATAAAATTAAAAAAAATAATTAACAGTTTTAATGATATATATATATATATATATATTAAATAAAATATTCATCTTTCACAGTATGTTTTTTCTAGAAAATAGATATGATTAAATCCAATTTTATACATAAAGATATATATTTTTCTAAAAGGTAATTTATCCATTTTTCAATTGCACACTTATTTAAAATTTAATTTTTGACACCATTATGAATTATATATGACAAAATAATGTTCATTTTTTATATCATAATGTCAAAATATCTTTTGATTTAATTTTTGGTATATTCTTGAGATGAATCATCTTTGATGAATACATAAAAATATTTAATTTTTACTGAAAACTTCATTTTTTCGTATTTATTAATGTAGTTAAATTATAATTATAATTTATTTTATAGAATATTTATATAAAATATCCATTTATAAATCAGATTTAGTGTTTTTTAATCAATTTCACATCATAATTGGATAAAAAAATTGAAACTATTGATAATTTTAAATTTAAATACATAGTGTCTCATCCCATCTGGAGGTTTGATTTATAATATTTTATTGAACTTTTATGTTTACATTTTTTGTAAAATATATCAAATATTTTTAATAAACATAATTTATAATTTATTTTATTTTTAAATTATATTTTCACTCAAAATATTAATGATAGTAATTAAAATTAATTACAATGATTATGGTAAAAATGATCTTTCTTAGTTGTGAAACATTAACTTAAGGGGCCAAATAACAAATAAACATGTTAAAAATAAATTTTATGGAAATAACTATAACATATAATCCTAAATATATAAATTTTAACAATATTTTGTTTATATTATGTAATTAAGACCTCTCAATACTATTTATAATTTTTATATTTACATGAATCCAACTCTTCCTATACTATAAAAGTGCACTGACACCCCCCCCCCCCCGTCACTTCATCACATTTATAATTACCATTATATTTTCCAAAACATTGCAAAATAAATTCCCAAATTTCTTATTCTAAACCTAGAAGACACACTTTTGGGATAAAACGTACCAAACAATCCCTTTTCTACAAACCAAAAGGAGTCGTCTGATAAAGAGGTAGTATTCTTCAATGAGCACTTTTATTTTATTTATTTATCCAAAAAATAATCTATTATTCAATTATGATCATAAAATAAGCTCAGTATCATCAATATACTATTCTATAGTTATTTAATGGTAATAACCTATACCTTCACACACATCTATCTAATGGGGAATGTAAACATCATTTAGGTGTAAGATGGATTGCCGCTTTATAAACTGACATCAATATTTATTCTATTACAACCTATAAAGGATAGTAATAATGATAGAAAAAATATATTTATATGATATGTATGTTATATATGATTTATTTTTTATTATTTGATATTTTTTAACAGATACCTTCAAGCATTCTATTTTTTGGGAATATAAAAACATCTTTTGTGGATGTGTGGACTACCACCTCATCAAAGCAATTTGATTCATTCACTCTTTACATGGAATGTGTTAAGGATGTTTTTGTTAAAAATATCTGGTATTTATGAAATAATAATTCTACTATAATTATATATATCTATATATCATTTAAATTTCATTCTTTTAATATGATAAGAAAACGAAGACAACGTCTATAGGTACGTATATCCTATTGCCTTTGTTGATGGTGTATTTTATTTATTATTTATGTATATTATATTTTATTATTAATATATATTTATTTGGAATATATATTATATTAATACCATTATTTAAATTCTATAAATAAATAAATCATGTTCTATGTTAGAGGACTATGAATGACATGTCTAAACAAGTATAAAAAACAAAGTGGTTATTACCCAGAATAGAAAATTAAATATGAATAGTTAATAATAGTGTAATATAAAGTGATAATTAAAACCTATATGAATATGGTTCTATTATATATTTATAATAAAATTATATTTATTATATATGAGGTTTTAATTTGTACAATGAGTGTCAAGACATAAATTAAGGGGTTTCTCATCTGACTTTAATTTCATTCGGATATATTATATATTCACAACTTATTCAAGTTTTGTGGTGTACATACTGAACTATGACATTTTATATCATTAATTTTATTTATTTCATTATATTAAATGTCTCAATTTATTTTATTCTTTCACATATCTCATTATTCAATAGTTACTCTAGTAGTTAGGGTATTTCTAGTCTCACATTTATTTCATTCAGACTTATGTCATATTAAAAACTTTTTTCATTTTTGTGGTGTATATATTGACAATAATGTATTCTATGATTCATATTTTTAAATTTATATTTATTTAAATTACTAATTTATGATCTCTCTTTCATTGGTTTTTATAGTTAGAAATTTATAAAATCAGTAATGTAATTTTGTCTCAATATACCTTCTTTGAGAAACATGTCATGTTATTAGCCTATATTCTTATACGATGTGTATATAATCACCTTTGACATGTTATATATGGAATATAACTTATTTAATAATATTTTAATCTTTGTGTAATTTTATTCTTTCTTTTTTATTTTAATTCAATGATAACGAAGTGGTAAGATTTTATTGCTACAATATAATTATTTGCTGGGATTTTTTATAATTATGCTCCCATTGATGAGATATTATGATCCTTATCTTAATAATTACTGTGATGTTTCTAATATTATACTTATAAATTCTATACCCATTTAATGGTACCATTTTCCACTATTAGGTACCTACGATAATTAAGAATATTTTTTAAGGAAAATATCTCATTATCTCTCTATTTGGTTAGAAGTCTATGTTATTTAAAAATATATTTTTCTAAAAAAGTTTTCTAAATTTTTTTCTATAATCCAATGATATTTAAAATAAATTTTCATCCAATTATTACCTTTTTCAAAAAATGGTTTAAAAAAATTAATCTCTATCTTTTGTCTGATCAAGACACTTTTCTAATGTTTTTACAGTGTGAAAGTAATGTTGAGAATGTAAAAATTTATCAATAATCATGACTACCATTTCATAGAAAACTTCTTTTTATGTTCTCATGGTTATTTTAAGACAAACATGTATTAACAAAATTTATTTTTTGTTGATAATTATTAAAATTTAAAGTATATTTTCCTAAGGAAATGTTTTAAACGATCATTAAATCTTACTTCATATGTTTTCAATGATGTTTTAATATTAATGTATTTTGGAGAATAATTTCTAATTTTTATAGAAATGATGTTTTCTTTAAGAACCATTCCAAGTGATTTTTCAAAATAATTATCCATATAAAATGAAATAATTTGTTTTTTTTATTCTTTACTATGGATATGATTCATGTATATCATTCATATTCATTCTGTGAATGGTTTATGTTTTTCTGGCATGAGGTTTCTGGAACCGATTTATTTTCCATGAGTAAATCATGTTTCAAAGATATTTACATGAAGACCATTTATTTTACATTAGTTAGTTAGGTAATGATTGGATAATTGTTTTTAAATTTTTTAAGATGATATTAAAGGACAATTTACTTTATTCATCATCTTGTTCAAGAAAATTTCTTATAAAATGGGGTCTCCATGATATTCCAAGTAAATAACATTATAACATATTTAATTGGTGGTCCCTAATATCACCATGTAAGCACATTACAACTTATATGTTGGGGTGGCCTAGATAGCATCTGGTAAGCACAATATATATTATAAGATGGGGTGTCCCAGATATCACTTTGTATTCCTATTAATTAGTATACTATGTAGTGGCCCATTATCACCAAGGAATCCCATTACAGATTATATAATGTGGTTTCCTAGATACCTCTAGGTAATCCAATTATATCATATATTATATGGTGTCCCAGATAGCATCGATTGAGTCTGATATAGATTACTTTATTTGTTGGACCTATAACTCATTAAAATAAAATATGCAAACATTTATATCTCATATGATCATGAATGGAACAAAAAAACATACATGATCCACTCTAGGAATAAGGTATAATATGATCCCCTATAATTGAGGGCTTCGACTAGGGATGGTGGTGTCTCCTGCCTAGTTGTTGTCACCCCCATGAAGTGTCCTGATAAGTTTTTCCAATAATACATGAATAATGGGTAATCATTTTATAAGCCTTTGTGTGTGACAAAGATTCTATGTCTTATTCCTTTGTAATGATTTAATGGATTGTTCTCTCAATTGCATTATGATTCATGTCTTATGAACTTCCATTCATTATCTTATGACTCCAGATTATGATCTTTGATATGTAGTGTATGATATTATATTGATATGATTAGGTTCTCATACATTTATTCTCATTTTATTATTATATATAACGTTTATTTAAACATACTAGAAATTTAGGATAACCCATTTCTTATGTTATTCCATTCTCTGGGTTATGAATACAGGTTTTAAGAAGGATTACTTAAAGTGTGGATATTTATATGAGATATTTAAGATCTTTTACCAAGAGAGAAGATTATGATTCCCTGACTCCAAAAGATAGTAATAGATTATGTTCCCCAATAATGTAATTTTTTTTTTCAATTTTATATTTATATAACATTATCACATATCTATGTATGTTAAGCATGGGTATCTATAGTTCATATTAATGGAAAGGTTTAATCAAATCTTCGAAACTAAGATATGATAACATTAATTATATCCCTACGATATTTATGAGAATATTTCTATGGATTTGTTTAATGATAAGAATAATCATCCATATATTTAAAAGAACTTGTCATGATTTAGGCATCATATTAGTAATTTTTCATGATAATGTGGTTTTCTTCTATAATATGTTTTTCTGATATTATTTCTTCTAGTCTTATTAAACTGTGGGAACTAGAAGAAACTATCTTAATATTGAATGTTCCATATGTGGAATATATGTCCATTCTACAAAACAATTTCCTCAGTAGAAATCTCATAAAGAGAATATTGAAGGTGGCATGAGTATTTGTTATATTGTTGAAGAAAAAGAGAACATGAATGACACGTGAATGTTATGGTATTCTCTAACAATATTTATTACATTAAACATACTAATCATGTTTAATTTTAGGTTATGGAACCTTAACACATGATTAATATATCATATTATAGGAAACAAGTATTATGGAATAATATGTAGAAGCATAAGTAATGGTTTACAAATATAGCTGGATGATTGAAGTGTATATGTATATGAATTCAAGAATTCTTTTATTTGAATTATAACATATATGATTTCAATGAATGATTTAGAAAATTATATTGAATGGCTATAATGGCCTAGAATAATGATTTAATAAAAAATGGATATTATTATTTGGGGAATGTAACCCTAAATTAGTTCATGGTGTGGTGAAAATTTTTTTAATCTTGGATAAATATATGATTAATGTGGATAAAGATAATTGAATAGAGCTATTACCCTAGAAATAATTACTGATTTTTTGTAAAATTATTCTATGTTATCATGGATAAGATTATGAATTTTTTTAGATTTAATAAATTTATCCAATAATATTTTGAATAAAAAATTATGCATGTTTACAAAAAGGATTTATGGAAATTGGGGTAATTATCATCTCTGAAAAGAAAATATAATGAAGCTATTCACATATTTGGTATGTGATAACCAAGGTATAAAATATGATATATGGGGGGTCAATATAGAGATTATTTAATAGAAATTTATTTACCTTCAATATAATGTTTTAGATTTTCATCTTTTGTAAGGCTTACATGTTTAACCATTTATGGAATGTTCTATGTTTATCTTCAAATGAGGTTTTGGAGATTAATTTATTATCTCTTAATATGATGTTTTATGCATATTGGGTAACTTGTTATAACCATTTTGTTATGATTATTACTAAATACTGACTGAATAACTTATTATTCTACCTCATGATCTATTAGTACTTCTGGAATTAAAATGAACCTTCATTTAATGGATAAAGAGATAAAGTGGAAATCAAGAAAAGATCAACCAAAGGGTGAGGTTGTGAATAGTATTATGATTAATATAATGACATAATATTTTTTTATTTTCTTAGACAAAAAAATGAAATTATCATCTATATGAAATAGATATTGAAAAAATATTTATCATAATACCTTCAAATATATAGAATAGTTGGTCTTATAAAGCATCACATATTTATGGTTCTGAGGCTATTAATTTTACACTGACCATTCACTTTCTTATGACCAATGAACTAAATAATGGTCTAAAATTATTTATTATTTTCATATGTGTCCAATATTTACTTCCCAACTCTATCCTCATATGTGTAAATCTATTGATGATTTTATTTGGGTAACTATTATCATTCCAAATTTCTCTTTTAGTGTTAGTTTCAATATTCCATTTTAAAAAGTGGGATTACGTGAAAGGAAATTTCATGTAATAAACCTATAATAACCTAGATGAATTCTGAGGGTGAAAATTATTTTTAACTGGTATAATATAAGACCTTGTGATTTTTTGAAATATATTTTCTGGATTTAATATAATTTTTTCTATATTTTGAATTTCACAAAAAACTAAATATAGCATCTGAGAGAAAAAAATCCTCTTTCATTTCATGTCGTACCATGTTTTTCATGAGTGATTTGAAACACTAAACATATATTTTTCAACACACTATATAGTGTTCCCTCAATAACATGTGTTACTGGTAGGGCTATGTTCTTTCGAAAAATAATTACTATTAATATTATCAAAATATTATAGTTATCACCTACACATTGGAATTGATGTTATGAAAAAGAAAAAATGAATTATTATAATATGGTTTACACATGTATATAAGATGAATTCTTTGGCAGCCTACCTACTATATATGAAAATAATCCCCTTTTGAATATATAAGTAATCATTTGACCGAAATAAATTTTTATAAATTAATTTAAAAAATATTGATAAATGACTTTAATAATATATATATTATATTAAATAATCTATTTTACATTCATATTATGTGTTTTCTAGAAAATATATATGAACAAATCCAATTTTATAAATAAATGTATATATTATTTGAAAACATAATTTAAATACTATTAAATAAAGTTACTATTTTAAATATTAATTTTAACAAATTTATAAATTATATTTGATAGAATAAAATTCATTTGTGAAAATATAACATAAATCTTATCTTATGGTGAATTATTGGTATATTATGAGATCTTTCATTTTTTCCATAAATAGTGATATATATTGAATTTTAAAGGAAAAGTGTATTTTTATCAAATTTATTTATACAATTAAATAATAATTGTATTTGAATTAAAAATATTTTTAGATCAATTATAATTATATTAAAAAATTTAAGGTCATTGGAATCAATTTCCTATTGAAACATCATATAAAATCAATTCATAATTTCAAGCATTTTCACTTTAAAAACTCATTATCTTGTCTAATATGAAGGATTAAATATAAATAAACTTATTCCAATTATGTGTTTATAAATTTGAAACAATTGAATCTATATTTTTAATCTGATTAATTTATAATTTCTAGTAAGTTCAACTTTAATTTTCACCAAAATAATAGTGAAGGTAATTAAAATTAATTACAATTATTTTTGAAAAAATGAGTTTACTTAGATGTAAAAAAATTTAATTACGGGACCAAATAACCTAAAAACTAGTCCAAAATCCTTTTGATTCCCATATATAGACGATATCCCCATTTTATCAATAATGGAATATTATTTGAGGAATATTATGTAAGGAAGGCCCCTAAATAGTGTTTACCATTTTATATTTACGGTAATGTCACTCCTCCTCTATAAAAGGGAACCCCCATCACTTATTCACAAATCTCAATAGATTTAGCTCATCTAAAACATACCCAAATATGCTTACAATTTCCCTCATCTAAACCTAGAGCCCTCAATTTCAATAAAAATCTATCCATCAAATCCCTTTTGTGAAAACTAGAAGGTGTTACCCAAAGAAGATGTAACGTTCTTCAATGAGAAATTTTTCATTATTCTTTTCTCCACTCATCCAATTATTATTATGTCAAGATTATATAATAACCATTATATAATAAAAATATTCTATTTTTTATGATATAGGTATGGAATAATACATTAAACACATCAATCAAATGGGATACACAATCATCATTCATGTACAAACATGGGTTTTGGACAAAAGACTTCAGAATATTTTAGAGAATACTTCTGGAGTCAGATAGTGAGTGAGCATTATAAGCTGAGGTTCCGTGGAGCCTTGGTGTGACACTATGAAATCTATTATTTTTATTTGAATTCATGCAGTTTGACATCAAATAGAAATAACACCCATGCAGGGTCCTTGATCATATTTCTATCACCGTTGTTGATTATGGAAAGTTGTGTTTACCCTATGCATGACCTATGGTGTTTTCTATTCATGTACAAACATGGATTTTGGAAAAATAGTCTTTAGAATATTTCGGAGAATATTTACAGATACGGGCACTGAGTCAACATGATAAGATGGGGGTCCAGGGAGCCTTGGTGTGGCACTATGAAATCTAGTAAATATTTTTTTTAATTCATGTACAAACCAAGGTTTTTGACAAAAAGAAATCAGAATGTTTTAGAGAATATTTACAAAGTCTGGAACTAAGTCAGCATGATGTGTTGGGGGTCTGGGGATCCCTAGTGCAACAATATGAAATCTATTAATTTTTTTGGAATTCATTTTGTTTGACATCAAACATAAATAACACCCATTTAGGGTCCCTAAATAGATTTTTGAGACCGCGGTTTATTAAGTAAGATTTTGTTTACCATATACATCGCCACTTGTTTTTTTTCACTGGGAGATTCGATCAAGGGCATTTATCTGACAGGGCACTATGTATTTGATTAAAATAACTAAATAAAAAATAAATTTAAAATTCTAACCTAACCCTACCATCCCCTCACGTTGGGTCAACACAGCACAAGGAAGAGAATATCCTCATACCCTTGACTTTTATCCAATTTGGAAATGAATGGAGTCAATGAAATATCGATGAAGATAGGTGTTTCCTATATCCATTTTTGATACAGATCATCATCAGATCGAACAGAGGCATGTTCCGAGTGTCATTCATCATCCAAATCATTAGCATTTATCCACTGGGGTAGTTGGATGTCAATTTTTGTACCAATTTCTATCTTTATTATCTTTTTAATTTTATAAATCCCAACTAAATTAGTTATTAATATTTTCTAGGTAGATCTATGGGTTTTCGGGAAGAACGAGATGAATCGGGAAATTTTCTAGGTAATTGCCAGATGGGATTAAAATCTACCTAATGTGTAATTTGGTGACACATGATCTGTAGCCCTTCCTATTCAGGGATGATGAACTTTGGGGACTACACGCCACATATTGGGGTTACATCCCATTTATTACCACATTTGTTTGACCATGGGCTATGTCTAGAGTTAGCCGTTTGAAATTATGTGGACTGGTTACATGGACAAGTATTATGGTACATGGAAAAAGGAAAACACAAAGGGCACGTGGTCGTTTAACATCAACACGCTATATAGTATGGGATACACGGAATGTGATGGACAATGTTGGCCCATCTGTGTGGAAGTGGAACACAACCAGGGGTTGAGTGAATAGGGATACAACATGTACCTCCTTTACATTCCATGTAACCCTAAATGGGTTGATAAACCTTATATATAGGATACACGAATAGGTTCTATGGAAGGGTCACATTCCATGTTTTCTCCGGTTCAGTCATGTATTCCTTGAATATTCTTTTAGGTTCCCCCATCATCGATATCATCTTATTTGGGATTAATATTTAGGATTTTGAGTATCTGATAATAAGAGATTTTCCACAAATAAAATGATGGTGGCCTCTATTGAAACTCAAGAGATACAAGGTTGTGTAAATCAAGCAAGATGCTCATGATGTTTTACTAAGATAATGATTGTGATTTGTGTCGTTCGTGAATAGATAAGTTGGTATGGTTACTCCCCTTTATCTTCATGGCACATTTTTCCCTTATCTCTCAACATTGTGAGAGACTAGAATTCCGACATTGTTTGAACTTGTTCATTACCTTTGGGTAGTTTCCTCATAGGTTGTTACTCTCATGATGGACTGGGGTGCAGGTTCCACAAGATGATCATGAAGATGGACCGTGTCCCCATGCTATGTTAGGGAGTGGCCCCACCACACTCTTTGGAATGTAGAGTACGTACTCCCCGGTTGGAATAAGGTGCATGTCCTCTATTTCTGGATTCAGTAATAACATGATGGACTAGGTAACGAGTCATTGATTTATGAAATATAGATAGATTGGCTACTCCCCAACCATGATAGGGTGCATGCCAACTATTCTTAGAGGTGGTACTCCCCAGTTATTCTAGGGACTAGGTTCTCCATACGCACTTTTTCTACAAATTCGATACTACCCTTTCATGCTGGGGAGCAATTCCTTTAGCCTCGGGTCGCTACTCACATGCCATGTTAGGTTGTCAGTCCCCCATAGTGAATGATATGTAAGAGTCATTACTCCCTTGTCATAATATGTGTGGGTATTCTATCCACTAAGAGGTACTCCCCTCCCATATTAGGGACATGGTCCTCACTTATAGGGTAGTACTCCCCCGTCTCTAAGTAGTTGCAGGGAGCGGGTCCTCCATTAGAGTTGCAGCTCCCTAGGATCCAATTATAAGGAGTGGGATCCTACACAAGATATAAATGATACCTAGGCAGGAGTTAGTTCTCTCTTGATGGTCTGAGGTGATGTATACACCATAAAGGGGCAATAGAGGTTTCTCGGAATAGTTAGTATAAGTACACCCTCGACTATGGTGTAGTGGACATGAGCGAGTCTCTTTGTACTCTATCATTTGAGATAATTCATGTGATGTATAATTTAGATAATTGAACCCTCAAATGTCTGAAGTGGTGATGGGTGTGCCTCCTCACTTTTATTTCATTAGTTTGTTTTGGGAGCTAGGTAATGACAACATGACCTTTGTTATTGGGCACTGGAGCTTCACCTAGTACATTATTCCCGATAGAGCTTATTCTCTAGAACGAACCATTAGGAATGATAGAGTTTTTTCTAATGTAGTAAATGTATTGTACGTGTTCAATTTGGGATGGATAGTCTCATGGAGTTTTTTCTATTAGTTTTATGTTATGGTTAGATCCTACGAAGGGAATCGTGTTGTTTGCAATGAGGTTGGAACCTCAAATGACATGGAGTATGAGATGAGTATATTTGTGTGATTTCTAGGAGTTCTTGAAATGTTTCCACATATCATGGTTGACACCCCTTGTAGATCTATTTGAGTATTCAAGTACATCCATGGATGGTTCATGATGGTTTATCACTCTAGAATAGGGATTCCATCTAGCTAGGTCGAGTAGATTTTTTCCTTTTAGTTGCCCCTTTTTCATTTTTGGATTCTTGGGGTTCATACTGGGTATTTTTATACTCGCACCTCTATGGTATTTTCCTACACATGTTTGTTGTCTTTTGCAGACCAAAGGCCTTTCAACGGAGTCTATGGAGGATCTAAAGTCGGAGGAGCTTAATGTGATATACAAACCATGTTATTTACTATATTTGTTCTAAGGAGCTTTCTGGTAGTTTCAGTTGATAGTGATACTCTCCTTTTGAGTAGTTTGGGCACTTTTATAGTTTTCTTAATTGGGTATTTATCACATTATTTCTCCTCTAGAAATTATATTTTACTCTAGTTATGGGATATAAATCCATGATTTCCTTATTTACGTAGTAGTTTTCACATTTTATCTTTTTTTAGATGTGTGTGTGTGTACATGTACATAGAAAATTCTTCCAATGATAGTGATATGACTACTTGGTGAATGTCTCCAACCCCTATCATATTGATGGTGGTCTTGGGGTGTTGGGACCTGAGCCCTATGAGGTCGTGTAGCTACAGAGTTGTATCATGGGAGTTTAGTTCAAATTTGGGACCACATTGTCATGAGACTGGATTGGGATTCATATCTATAGTGTTAGGATTCTTCGAGTTTGGATATTAGGCAAGAGTTTATTGTCTTGGTTCGATGACAAACAAACACATTCACTAGGACTCTGATGAGTTTCATTTCAACTTAGTAAATTAGGACTCCAGTTGCTGGGAAATAAATTGTGTATGCATCATATAAGACTTGGTTTTCTATTTTTCATGTCCTTGATTTATCTCTCTTTATATACTCCTTGATTAGGTTAATCCATGATTCTATTTTAGGAAACAACCATAATGATATCCAAATAGGATTCTAGGGAATGATTCTGATGAAAATCCACCCCATGATGAGGATTCAGTGTAGGGTCCTGATTCTGAGGCATTACCTCTATGTGGTCACCTGGTACTTCCACCACCTGTTTAGGTGGTGGTTTTGTGGGTAGTTTAGACTGAGGATGCGTGAAGGTCGAGTGTGTAACATAATTTCCAAAGGAAGTGACCTATATGGTAACAGGTTCATCTACAACCCCAAGAAGTAGATGAAAAGCTCGAGGCATCCCCATGAATTTTATATTTAGTGAGGACGCCTACCGATCAGATTGTGGTTATTGCAGTGAGCCTCTCAAATGTATTAGTCGAGTTTTGGCGTAGTTTGGGGATATTGCCTCATGAAGAGGTGATTCTAACTTGGGTATAGTTAGAATAAATCTTTAGGGAAATGTTTTATCTAGCCACATTGAGATCCATGTGTGAAGAGGAGCTTCTAAAAGTTAGTAGGGTAGCCTGAATGGGTCAGAGTTTTTGGTGAGGATTAAAGACTTATCATGATACTCCTAGTATATGTTTTAGTATATGTTATTCAGATCATTGATCATTGAGAAAACATTTTATCGGTATATCAGGGCATATTGTATTCCACTATGCATTCCAACTTATGGTAGATTGATGGAGCGAGCTTTAGTGATGGAGAGTTTCCAAGATGCAGAACCGGTTGTTGGGACCCACCAAGTCATCATGATGTAGAGGCCTCAATAAGAGAATTAAGATGACAGGTGATAAGATCATGGAATTGGAGGCATACACATGCCCATACTCATGCATTATGTCTAATATTCTTAGAGTAGCATTAAGGATCAGGTCACGCACCAGAGAGGTGATGCTACACTTGTTATGGATGGGGTTATATCACTAGAGATTTTCTGACATGTCATGCTATTCACAGAGATCTAGATTATGAGATGACTAGGTAGAGACAACACTTGGATCAGGAAGTTACCCAAGGTGGTGGATGAGACAGAGGAGCTGGTAGAGCTGTAAGAGGTAGAAGATTGTTCGGGGGTGTTTCGACCTCCCCCAGGTGGTCTGCACCAGGATCTGGGAGCTGGGGGATATGGTTAAAAAACTATAGGTTATAAAGGTATTTTAACTATAATCTCAAAGAATAAATAATGCTTTTCTCTATGTCGTTTCTACTTTCTAGTATAGTAATTGTCAATTACTATAGTTAGCTACTCATTTATTTTTGATTTTTTCCTTGAGGTTTACCCCAAGGGATGTATATAATTGGTAGAACCCCATATTGGTAATTGAAATATATGGACCAATAAGACCCATTGTGAATATTAAAAATATTTTGTTTCTCATTAATACACTATTGTTTTTTATTTAATATTTGTACCTGAAACTCTCTAAGATTAAATAATGCATCTTGACATAGCATTGAACTTGTGAGGAAGAGGGATGAATTCCCTACTGAGATTCATTTTTGTGACAAGACCATAACCATGTGGAAAAGCTAGTTCCTACAAAATTGGAATGTATCAATGTGATGTGTATCAGTTCCTTATACTTTTGTGTTCATGGAGATGTTGTGTGCTGATTTTTCAGAGAATTTCAAGTCCTCTCAATTAGAGTTTATCTATTCACCATTTTTCGCATAGAGACCCTATGAGAGGGAGAGACTTGTTTATAATAAATATATAGATGTTGATTTAGACCCTTAGATGTTTATATAGTGTGGATCAGTTTCCTACCATCCATACGTAGTTGGGATTCTACTAATTAGTGTGGCGGTGTTTCTGTATGGGTGAGTTGTGTTATACCTAGAGGTTGGTAGAAAAAGGGGCATATAAGACCCATTTTTTACTCTTGTTTCGTCATGTTCATTTCAAGATTACCCTCACGTGTTCAACATAAAACCTGAATGAAAAATTCTTGAGGATGTTGTTGTATAGTCCATCCATCAATGAATGTGAACTTTGAGGTTATTTTAGTCTCCAAATAATGTTAGTGAGGTTGTGTATGGATAGACCCCATCACTGCAGATGGAACATGGTTCTTGGTTCTTGTTTTTTTCCCACTCATTTTAGCAAAAGATACATCTTCCCATTTCTTCACTATGTTATCGTAATATAATATAGATATGAGAGTGGTTTTACCTGGATGGATCCTCTATGCATGTTCTTATATTAATCACAACAACTCTTTGTGAGATCACTGGCATGAGAGCCCAGTGGGGAGTTTAGTTTCTCTACCTGTTCTTAGGATTACATTTTTTATGTCTAAAATTACATATTCTGGGGAGAATTTTAAGGACTCATTCTTTTCTCAAAAGACATTGGAATACTTCATAGAATATTTCTAGGGTTGATTGCTGTGTTGGATCAGGAATCTGAGTCATGAGGAGCCTCGGTGTGGTTATATTAAAAATAATAAAGAGTTTTTTTCACACCTGTAGTTTCACTTAAAATGAAAATAACTCCAATGAGGACATTTAAATAGAATTTATGTTACTTTGATTGAGTCTAAAATTTAGTGTTTACCTTAGGCATGACCTAAGGTCATTCGTGTTGGGAGTATAGATCATGGGAATTTGGTGACGGGGCCTTATAAGGGGTATTAACATAATTAAACTAAAAATTAATTAAAAATGTAACCTAACCCTCCCCAACCCTAACGTTGGGTGTGAAAAAAAACTAGTAGGATGTGATCCTCCTCCCCTATACTATTATCCCCTTTGGAATGGAATATAATCAACACCAAATCAATGAAGAAAGGTTCTTTTGTTCTCTTTTTTTTAATGAAAATCTCCATCATATTGAAATGCAACATGATTTGGGAAACATTATTCATCCAATGCTTTGGTGTCTCACCATCTAGGGGGGATTTGACTTTTGTTCACAATAACTTCAATTATGTGTTGTTTGGAGGTTCTATATCCCAAATAAATTTCTATAGATCCCTTCTAGGTAGATCAGTGGGTTTTGGAGAAGAACGGGATGAATCAAGGAACTTTTTAGGTAATTCCCAACTAGAATTTCCATCTACATGACATGTAATTTTCTGACCCATGAAGTGCATCCCTTCCTATTTAGGTAAGATTAAATTTGGGGAAAACATGTCGTGTACTGGAGTTACACACCATGTAGTGCCTAAATCTATGTAACCATGGGACATGGCTAGGGTTATCCATGTAAAACTACCTAGACATGTACTAAAACAT
Source organism: Viscum album (assembly GCA_963277665.1). Taxonomy (NCBI): domain Eukaryota; kingdom Viridiplantae; phylum Streptophyta; class Magnoliopsida; order Santalales; family Viscaceae; genus Viscum; species Viscum album. The sequence goes on along the minus strand of OY728121.1, from coordinate 2,020,608,260 downwards.
GAAAAAGGTACTCAAACATGAGGTATTGTATGATGAAAGCGTAAAACTACAAAAGTAGGTGGGTGTTAAGCGTGACCACTCTTTGTATTATGGTATACACGACATGTGATGGACACGGTTAGATGGTCCGTGTAGAAGTGAAACACATCCAGGGGACGAGTGAAGAGGGACATGGTGTCTACATATTTTACATTTCATGTACCCCTACATGGGTTGATAAAACATGTATAAATGATTCATGGTGGGGTTATCAAGTGGGATTACATGTCATGTGTTCCCCAGTGCACATCGTGTTCTACTAAGAGATTCTCTTGCAATATTTCATCTTCTTGGTCTTTTTATTTGAGATTGATATTCATGAATGTGATTATTCTATCCTATGTGATTTACCACATAGAACGTGATGGTGGAATCTATTAAAACTTATGATATATTAGGGGAATAAATAGAGAGGGACTCTCATGAAGCTGTACTCAGCTAATGATAGAGATCGGTGTGGTTCATGAAGAGAGATGTTGGGACTCCGACTCCAATGTATCATTAGGGTGTGAGTTTCCCTTACCTTACTACATAGGTAGATATGGGCCTCCCCAAATTATGGGTGTGGGTTTGTTACCTTTGTAATGATTCCTCCGAGGTTATTACTTTCTTGATGGACTATGGTAAAATTTACCCATGATGTTCATGAAGAAAGAAAGTTCTCCACTACTGTCTAAGGTTGCATACCCTCCATACTCATCGGAATATAGGTTAGGTACTACCATATTGGACTAGGGGTAGTTCTTCTATCTATGGAGTTGGTACTCCACTATTGGGATATTTCCCGAGACTTCCATATAGTATGTATATATAGAGTGGATACTCCCCTACCATGTTAAGGCGCGTGTCCTCTATTCTATGAGTTGGTACTCCTCTATCGTTCATTGGAACAAGTCCATCATACGTGTTGTTCTGGATGATCCAGTACTCCCATGTCCTTCCATGGAGTGGGTCCTCTAGCTAGGATTTTATACTTCCATGTTGTGTTATGGTGTGCGACTCAAATATTGAATGACCTAGCATGGTCTATACAGCCCTATTTTATGGGGTGCAGGTCCTCTAGACACAAAGTGGTACCCGCTACCTTGTTAGGGGTTGGGTCTTCAATCCCTTGGTTAGTAGTCACATTTAATGATAGGGTGTGACTACTCTAATTTCATTGCGGTAATACCATGTCGTTTTGGGGATCGGGTCCTCGCATATAGAGTAGTACTCCCCAACTCTGAGTAGTAGTGGGGAGTGGGTCCTCCATTAGAGTTAGAGCTCCCTTACCTTTTGGATATTGTTTTGAGGAGAGGGAAATCCACATGATAATAACAACACATGCATATGATTAATTCATCAATTGACGGGTTGAGGTGTGATCTACACTATAAATGAGTGAAATATCATTCACAAGTTAGATAGGGGTAGTACTCCCTCAACTGTGGGGAATTGTGAAGGTGTGGGTCCTTCTTTTCTCTTCCCTTTGATAGAATGCACATGGTGCATTGTCTATAAAAATTTCCCATCAACTGTGTGAAGTGGTGGTGGATGGTCCTATTCACTTGGGATTATTTAGTTTGTATTGGTTGAATGGTAATAACGACAGGACCTCTGGTGTTGTGGAATAGAGCTAGACCTATTAAGATATTCTGGATGGAGAACATTCTCTCAAACATGCCATTAGGAAAGGTAGAGCTATTCCAAATGGAGTGAATTTCCCAGTAGGGTTCAATATGGGATGGTTAAGTGACTGGGGTGTTCTCTTTAGGTTTGGTGTTACGGTTAGAGGCTATTAAGAGAATCGTGTTGCTGGCTATGAGGGAGGAACCTCATGAGAATTGGATTCTGAGGTGAGTATATCTAGGTGATTTCTAGGTGTCCATGCAGTGTTGTCACATGTCTAGATTGAAACTCCTTGTATACCAAGATGACTTTTTATATACATCCAAGGATGGTTCTGTACGGAATTTCTCTCTCAATTGGGGATTCCCTCTTGCTAGGTCGAGTAGAATGCTTCCTTTTAGTTGCTTCATTTTTCATTTGGGTTTTTTGGGGAATCTACTGATTATATTTATTATCATTCCTGTTTGGGATTTTAATGAACTTTTTTGAGTCTTGTGCATAAAAAAATTATTTTAAATAGAGTACATGGAGGACCCGATGTAGGCAAAGCTCAGTGATCAAGATAGATGGAGGTGTTTACCAGAGTTGGGATGAGGAGCTTTATGGCATTTTCAGATGATAGAAATTCCATACTTATGTGCATGTTGGATGCTTTTACATTATTTTGGTTTTAATTTTTTATACCATATTTTACTTTTAGTGATATTATTGTACTCTGGTTATGCGATACAGATGTATGAATTCAGTGGTTTCATAATGATTTTTACATTTCATATTTTTTGATCTTAGAGATGTGTGCATGTGTACATATACATAGAAAATCCCTCACATGTTAGTGATATGTATACATGGTTCTAGTCACCAGCACCTCACCTATTCTAGGTTCTATTTTGGAGTTTCAGCTTAGGCCTCGATGTGTCTGGTTGTGACATGTCATATGCTTGATAAACTATTGCCTCATGAACAGATGACATTTTTTCTTCTGTTACCACCTCTCATTGATGAGAATAATGATGAGATTAAAAATTCTATATGTTATATATAAATATATGATCTTTATGATTTATTTATGATTCTATATTTATTATATAACACATACCTTCATAATTTCCATTTTTTCAGAATACGATAACATCATTTGCGGACATGTGGACTACAACCTCCTCAAAAAATTGTGATTCATCCATGCCTTACATTAAATGTGTAAGGGTTGGGTTTATAAAAATATATGATATTTATGAAATAATAATTATTTTATAATTATAATATATATACATACATACATATATATATATATATATCTTTTACATTATGTTCTTCCAATGCGATAAGAAAATGGAAAAAACATTCAAGCGTTACTACAATATGTCATGTCCAAGAATGGTGTATTTAATTTCATATTTCAATATTTTGTATAATATTATACATAAATATATACTAAATATATATGATATTAATACAATGTTTTACAGTCTATAAATTTTGAAATCATTATCTACTTAATAATTCTATGAATGATAAGTGAGAACATGTTTGAAAAACAAAGTTGTTATTACTCAAGACATAATATTAAAATGACATTTTTTATAAAAGTGTAATATAATGTCATAATTACATCATAAATTTTATTATATATATAAATATGGTACTATTATATATTTATAATAAACTAATATTTATTATATATTAGGTTTTAACAAGTATTATGATGATAAAAACTTAAGGTATGTTTTTTCTCATATCACTTTTATTTCCGTTAGATATATGAAATATTCAACATCCATTCTTGTTATATTGTTTTTATAACAAACTATGAGATGTTATATCATGAATTTAATTTAATAAATTATATTGAAATTTTAAATTGATTTTATTCTTCCACATATATTATGATTCAAAAGTTACTCATGTAGTAAGGGGAATTTCTAGTCTCAACTTCATTTCTATAGCACTTATTCCATATTCCCACTTGTTTATTTTATGTGGTGTATATAGTAAACATAAGTATTATATGATTATTATCCTTAATTTTATGTTTATTTATTTATCCATTTAATTATCTCTCTTTCATGAGGCTTATGGTATAATCATTAACAAATCATTAATGTAAATTTGTACCAATCTTCCTTCTTTGAGAAACATGTCATCTGATGAACCTATATTCATCTACGCGATGTATATACTATCCATTGAAATGTAATATAATAAATAATCATATATTTATGTTATTTTAAGCTTCATGTAATTTAAATGTTTCTTGGGTATTATGATTCAATGTTACCAAAGTGGTACAAATTTATTACTATAACATCATCATTTATTAGGATTATTTATTATTATAAATCATTGATGAAATAGTGTGATCTATATCATATGAAATATCATGATTTTTTTAATCTGGTTGTAAATTCTATATCCATGTAATCATATTATTTTTACACTCCATGTTATTTTAGATAATTATGAACATGATTTAAATAATATATGACTTAATCACTTTTCGATTACAAATCTGTGTTCATTCAAAACCATGTTTTCTGAAAATATTTTCAAAAATGTTCTAATATTCTTCTATTATCAATAAAATAAATTTTCACCAAGTATTACTATTTTAAAAAATTGGTTTTTATGAAAAGAATTTTCTTATCATTTTCTTGTCGAGGAACTTTTCTAATCATTTTATAGAGAAAAAGAAATTTTCAACATTGATGGATTTATCAGTTGTTAGGAGAAAAATTTCTTTATGATTACGTCATATGTTTACATGGTTATTTTCTTTGAATAATCATTGAAATATATGTCACATGTTATATAGAATTTTTCAATTTTTAAATGATATTTTCCTCAAGAAGTTTTATAAATTATTTGTATAGACTACTTCTTATGTTTTCGATGGGGTTTTCATAGAAAATTATTTTGGAATTTTTTTTATAATTTTCCATGAATGGTTATTTTCTTTAAGAAAAAAACCATTTGATCTATCCAAGTTCTTCTACATATATGTTGAAATCGTTTTTTTTGTTCACTAGTTATATGATCCATGAATACAATTCATATTCTTTTTCTAAATGGTTTATATTTTTATGTAATTATTTTTATTAAACCGGTTTCATTTCCAAGAGTAAATAATGTTCCAAAGAAACTAATATAAAACACAATTCATTTCCATTAATTAATAATTTTATCAAATAATATTTAATTGTATGCGTTTTTATGATGATATGGAATATGTTTTTACGTTATTCATCTTGTGGATCAATGGAACCACATATATGATGGGGTGGCACATATAATGTCGGGTAATCCTATTACATCTTATATGATGGGTGTCCTAGATAACACTAGGTAATATCATTATAGATTATATTAATTTGGTGTCCCAGATATCATCAGGGAAGCCTATTAAATCTTATATGATGGGAGGGCCTAGATTTCATTAGGAAATCATGTAATATATTATATGATGGGGAGGCCTAGAATTATGTAAGTTCATTACAACTTATATGATAGGGTGTCATACATATCATCAGGTAAGTCTGTTACAAATTATATAACGGTGTGGGCTATATATTGTAAGGTGATCTTATTATAGCATACATAATGAGGGATACCTATATCTCCCTTCAATGGATTGGTAAAATATTTATATATCATATGGTAATGATGGGAAAAAGTTGATGGGATTGATTTTATATGGGAAGAAGGTATAACCAGGTAAAAAATGAGGAAACAGAAGTGACTAGGGAAGCTAGTGTGTTCCTCTTATTACGTTTATCCACCTTGGAGTTCCCTGATATGTTCTTTAATGTTCCGTATCTTATAGGGAATAATTTTTCACGCTTATGCGTATGATAAAAAATACATGCCTTATTCCTATGTTATGTTTTTGTGGAATATTCTATCGACTACATTAGGATTAATATCTTATAAAATAAAAATCACTATACCTTGACACTTTTTTATTATATTTGATTTGTGGGTTATGATATTCTAATGATATGATCATGTTATCATATCCTTATTCTCATGTTATTCTTATATATTTACCTTGATAAACCTTTCTGATGATTTGAGACCACCCATTTATTATGATTCCTTTCCCCAAGTAGTGATGAATGTGGTTAAGTGTGAGTCAATTAAGGGAATATACTTAAATAGTTCATTGAATATCTTTCACCATGCTATAAGATTATTCTTAGAGGTTTCAAAAGAAACTATACTATAATGGGTTTCATTCACATACTTTTTACTATGTTGAATATTTATTTGAAATGGTTTAATATCCATGTATGTTAACTCTATGTCATTATCGGATAATTCAGTGATTCTAATCCTTGGAATTGATACTCAAGAACTTAATTTTTACTATTCAATGTAAAAACACCCAATTACAGACACAATCATGAAGTTAAAATTTTGATTTGACATCTCCACTAATCTCAATGAAATTCTACCATCACAAGAAAAATATTATATTATTTATCACATATCAGTTGTCATTAAATTAAAATATCTTTGAATTTTCTAAATAAGTATTTGAATGGTAAGTATTTAATTATTTTTTTTGTAAGACAAGTTTTATTAACTTTCATGGTAAATCAAATTGGTACATTTACCAGTTTACCCTCTTTAAGGGGCCTAACCTTTAAATAAAAAATTCCAATGAAAAATAATGTTACTACATTATCCCCACCATTAAAAATTATTATTTTTGAATAAATCATCCCAAAATATTAATAATAACCAAATTAGACAACCTCTCATGGAATAAAACCTACCATCAAGCACACACTTTTCAACTCTAGAGGTCTAAGCCTTAAATAGACCCAAGACACAAAAAATATAGATAAATCTTTTCCATCCACATAGGAATCCTCCACCTTGATCCAATAGTATAAAGACCCTATAAAATTGAATAATATCATGTTACATAACTTCTTTTATGATTCATTTTTGAATATCATTCCATCCATATGGAATCCATCCTATGGAACGAAGTGAAACCACAACCATTGAGTAGAAAACCCTAAAAATACTCATTATCATTGTCACTGGCTGTGATATCATCAAACCCCACCATTAATGATCCTTATAGAATCCAAAAATATAAACACAAATCTAAATATACTTATGTTGGGATATGGTATATCATTACTAATTTGACTGATAGAACTTCAAGAAACATTAAACCTTATAAAACCTTCATGAATTATCTTAATTATCTTTAGTGATATTTTATTCCCAAATACATAGTGGTCGGTCATCCCTATTTAGATAAACCAACCCTATTATCTATAGGCTCCATTATTTTCTCCTTCGATATAAGAAAGTAAAATCACAACCCATATTGTTGATTCCTTAATTAAATGGATACAATTTCCACACTGTGAACATCAATGATGTGGTTGTCCTTCCCCACCAAGTTCCCACACCCATTCAAAAACCATTGGTACCAACTACTCATCAAAACACCCTATATGAATTTTTACAAAGATGTCACTATTTAATCCCAAAGTAACTATACATGATACGTCACAAATATTGATATGTTAGGGTCATCAAAAATGGTGAACTCGATGTCATGTATTTATGGGATTCACAAGCAGTGAGGCCAGATCATTTAATTGTCCATCATCTTATGAGAAGAATAGTTATTTTTTAAAGAAATCAACAATTTTTGCATAGATTTAATTCCTTAATATAAAATCTCACTATGACCTCAGTTTCAAGTCATGTGAGAAAATACACTACCATCATGGATATCCTTATTGAAATTATGTATTTCATAACCTAAAATCAACATCATGGGTATTTTTGCAAAATTTTGGTTTCCTTGATGATTATATATAAAAATCCATAACTATCCTCACCAACAGTTTTTGTTCAATTATGGGTCATATAAATGATGTCCACTAAAAAAATCCAGTGGTGGTATAATCCCAACATGTAATTAATTACACCCAAGAACGTCATTTCACTTTATGAAATTTATTAATCATACATGAACACAACATGGGGTGTTCATTCTCATAAAACTAGAAATTTTTCTAACCAGACCTAAGATAGATTCCATAAGAACCTTTTATTAGGGATGTCTAATAAAACCCAAAAAATTTCTTTTTTATAATAGAGTTTTCAATTACAAATGAACACCCATGTGATAGAATGGATACCTAAAAAAAATTAAGAAAAACATTTACCTCCATAAAAGTAGGTATATATGAAAACTAAACACTTGATGAAGGTAATACTAAAATATTATGTGGTATAAAATTATTGTCCTCAAAAACCATTCCTAGTTACCACTCCCACATTGATTACATTGATCTACATGATAATATTTAAAACTAGTGGATGAATAGCTAAACTCATTAAAAAAACATCTTCAACATAGAGAAAACACACATTTATAATAGTTGGGATAAAAGGTTCCCATTTTATATAAGTATATATAGATATAAACGTCTGATTATAAGATACATAAGAATCAAAATACCCAAATAATAGTATTCAATCCATAACAATAATTTCTTATATATAGCCTTTTATAACACACTACTATCTAAAATATTTTTATTTATAGTTTGGTTCTAAAGAGGAACACATAAATATTGAAAATTAGGATGATCCATTTTATCTTCTGTCTCAAGTAGTTTTTATACCACCCACTCAAAAACTAGATTCATCCTCTTGCATGTGTATTGATACATTAAAAAGGAATTTTCCAATCATAAAGGAACATAATAAAAGAGTTATATCAATTACACTAATCTATCTATCCACATTGGTAGAAAATTCTATTCCAAATTTTAGTATGAATCACAACCAAAAAAATACCAACTACTAGAAATCACTCAATTTCCCTATTAATTTATGAAAATTAAAAGTAGGTATAACCTCAAATTCAAACCCCTCACCATAAGCACTTCTAGAACACCCGATCTCATAAGAATAACTATTGACTGTGGATATGGAATAACCCTATCCATATAACGAAGAATGAACATGAACCCCAATCAACATACTGTATTACCCTAACAAGATTATATAAATATCCTTTAATGATTCACCACACATCAAATGGGTAAGAAAAATATAAAATTCACAGTCGATTTTTCCTTTGTCTAGACTAGATAGATAACACAAATGTTAATATCAATAAAATTCATAATCATAAAAGGATATTACATACATTATAATCTTATGTGATATCCATATTTTGGACACAAAAAAATGTACAAATAGTCTTTTGGTCTCATCAAGATGAACCATCTTCATTATAATGATGAATTACACTATGAATAATCACTATGGAATCCTGACACTACTCCTAATGAATATATAACTCACATAATTATACGAATGTATGCCTCATAAGTCATCATATTTGTGTATATGTGGATATATATATAGATTTTTATGAACACATATATGAAGAAGATATGGTTGCATGTTGGTAGAATTCCTGAAAAGACATGATTAAACCATGGTTTACTTATAGAATATTTAGGTGAATTAAAAAATGAATAGAATGACATATCACAAAAAGATAATATAACATTATATTTAAAACATACTTATATTATTTAACAAATATATATAGTTACTGGTTAGCTAATATCATATCAAAATCATGGTGAATGAATATATTGGTCATCTCACCAACACTTTTCTCCAAGGTCTAACAATATAACTCCAATCCCATTTAGAATAATTTCCCTATTTACCAAAAAACTATCAACAAAAAACTAGCTCCAAAAACCATACCTATGAATCTAAATGCAATCCTTGAATTTTTAATATGACCCAACCCTTTGAGGCCCCACAATGGGATGTGGAAAGACGAGTATGTTTCGGATATACCACCTCCGATAACATATAAATATGAATAACATCAAATAATAAAAATTTATCCCCAATAAAAATGTATCTCTAATACATAATAATGGCAACAAACATATAATGTAAAATCTAATGATCTCTAAAATAATAAATGTATGTGATAATATCTATATAGAACAATGAAATAGTAGAATACCCAAAATGGGTGATACAAATATAGAAGATAAAATCTATCATGTACATCTAACTCTTGGGAAGGAAGACACATTTTTAGTTTATGAACTCCATAAAAAACTTCAATAAAAACCAACACCCACCAAGTACAAATATTGGGTAATATAAATCAGATCTACTATCTCTACTAGTTCCTTATCTGATATGGTCATATCTAGACTATAAAACTTATATTCAAAATCCAAATATGGAGGAAAAAACTTTTTGTGGTTTTTTATAAATATATCAAATTGAATTCAATGAATGAAAGTAATAACAATCCAATAAGTTAGATAAACACCATTTCAATTGGGAAATGTAAATGAGTATGAAAAATAAACCATGTATTATATATGTTCAACAATACAATGGTAAGATAACATATCAAAGTCCTCTAAGATAAAATCTATAAAGTGTGATATCAGATAGGAAATTTTTGATACCTAGTGTAATAAATGGCCTACAAATATCTTAACTATATGTATCATTTGAAGGAATCCATAGAGGATCAATAATCCATTTATATCATAGTTCCATCAAAATATTGATACATCATAGGATCAATGAATCCAAAATAAATATTTTTCCATGAAATGCACACTATATCCAATAAATTATAGCCGGGAAGGAACCTTGATGTGGAATGTGTGTATCAACTGAAAGATTATCTGATCTTTATGGAGGACCACAACTCAACACCTAGGGGAATACCAAATCCAGTAATGGTTGATAATTCACTACCTCATGGGGTCGAAATGAAAACATCTTGTATATAGGGAGTCATTCGCTATAGTGTGAATGGTTCCATGACAGTTCCTTTACCATATGGATAAAGGGTTGAGCCCTAACACATGGGGGATTATTTTAAATTTGTTTCAACCCCTAATAGCGTGTATAAATCTTGTAAATATATATATAACATATATCTTTGTACAACCCAAAATAATTCATAAATGAACTCTGATGAATAAAATTATTATACCACTATGATCTATATTCATGAAAAACAAAATGAATTATTCATACATCCAACAATAACAACCCCAATAGAAATAATATGTAATTTACTATGTTTTCCAGCACACAATGTGTCCAGAAGTATAAAAAATATAGAGTTCACTCAAAAAAATGATCATCCCCTACTTTTATTGTTTAATTTCCAGGATCCACTACATTTATAATAGACCACAGAACATGTGAAACATCACTAACAATAGAATATTATATGTCTAACACATTTACATATATTTACATCTTGTGCAATATGATCCACCCAACCTAATATAAACATCCTATGGAAGGATTAAAAATTATTTTTTGGTCTAATGTTTTTCCTTATCATGCACATGGTTACAAAAAATTTATTTGGTTTCTGGATAAAGATGTGAGACCCATTGTCAAAGGGAATGTGATATTTAAATCCTGTTAAACCATAACACCACTATGTATGAGTCACATAAGAATATTTTTAGGGCCACATGTCTTCTGTAATTTATTACAATGTTAAAAATGTATATGGAAAATTACTTGGTGTATGACAAAAGACAACATGGCATGTAGTTTCAAAAATATCAGAACCACAATAATGTTTTCATCATATAAAAATGCCATCAGCACCTCTCATATTAGTCACAACTCAATATTAACTGAAATTTATTCCCTCAAAGACTTTATATCACATCACATGTCTGATTTTTCAACAAATGTCATTGTTTAATATGTATTCATCAAAATATTTGTTGAAATGTTTTGAAAAATAATATTTTAGTGATGATATTATACAAAACAATAAATTTTCAAATTATTCTTCCTTGATGAATCATGAGACCATAATTATACTCATGAAAATATAACCATAGATAAATACATGAGAAGATGGTGGTGGGTGGAATATCGAACGTTAAAGAATTAGATATTATATGGGTTTTTAAGATAACATTAATTTTTAAGGATATAAATGTTTATAATCATAGAGGAAACTCTGTCTATGTGATATGAATTATTTAATAAGGATTTATTAAATAAAAATAATTTTTGAAATAAAATAATTATTATAATATTTAACACAATAAGAAAAAAAATTGTTAAAGAAAAACCCAATGATAAATCAAGGAATATTGGTATTGAAAACCCAAGATGATTTCTACCCATGTTTATTCCTTGATTTAATTTAAATAATCTAATATCAATATCAATTTATATAATAATATTATTATATAAAATTTTTCTACTTTTGATGAAGAATTATAGATATTTAATTATTCAATCCAAGTTATCAAATTATTTACCATTTTAATGATTTAATACATTTTAGAATAATGAAATTTAAAAAACTAATAGGACTGAAATATAAATTCATTTTTCCCATGTTCCATATATCAAAAATTATTACTTATTCAAATAATATTATTTTTTAATATTTGAGTATTTTTTATATAATATTTTTAATCATGATAAAAATTGAAAAAATTCTACAAAGAATGAAGATTTAAAAAATACCAACAGTTTTTTTAATCACCACTAAAAACTATTTTCATTGGTAAAACCATTAACCATATATAACCCATTTTAAATATTAATTATCTTTAAGGAAATTTTTTTACTAAATTAAAATGATATATCAGTTAAATTGTACTAATCCATTCATAATTTTATTCCTTTTATCACCATATAAATTAAAGTGATTCATTCATGAGAATAAAAGGATTGAACCACACATACCAAAAAAAGGAACATTTAAAAAAATGACATTAAATTTCTATTTCATTATATTGATGAAAACATCACATTCCTTTATCAAGTTTATCCCCACCACAATGATGTTCAAGAAAAACAAGAAAAACACCCTCTATTGTGTAGAGATAAAAAGGAGGATATATATATATATATATTCTCTATTTAGGGTTTCTTCAACCGATGGAAAATAAGTGCGTGGGAAGATATTTCTAATGAAGATAAAAAATTTAGATGAAGGAAAAAATTTAATTTACATAAAATATCCCCATAAATCAGTACTAATTTCACATAATAAATATCATCCATTAAATCCCATCATCATGTCTTAGGCTATTCGAAAATATAATCTTTGAGAGTTTTTAGGACACTTTAATAGAAATATTCCATGTTCATGCCACATCTCTACCATGAGGCCATGATATTTCAACGATACTATTCTATAGATAAAAGTTTTAGTTTTCTAAAGGATAACAAGATAAGGATTCTATTTGTATTCCAACATGAGAATAATATTTTTATGACTTCTTGGAATAACAATATGTTTCATACCCAACCATGGTCACCAATTTTTTATTCTACATTTTGATTAGGATATATAAAATCATATGATCATAGGATACATATTTATTTATTTAATAAATATTTATTTTCAAAAAATATTTTAGTTTCACATAATTTCACAAAAATTATAATAAAGGATAGATATAGTATTATATTTTCAATAAAAATTTATAAAAACATTCAAGAAAATAGCTAGTTTAAATTTTCTAATTTTCTAACACTATGTGACTCAACCTTCAAAAGTAAAAAATATATGAAATATGAAAATTGAAAAATATTTTTCAATGTAGTATTAATTAATCTCTTATATAACTAGTAAATATATAAGTATGAAACATTATAAAGAAAAATTAATTATTATATTTATAGGGAAAAATTAATTATTTTATAACATATAAAAACTTACAATTAAATTACATGTTAGATCCTAAGGTTTTTAAAATAAATAAATATATGAATTCATAAAATAGTTATACAATACAAAAAAAAGTTATTTTAACCAATCCAATGAAAATAAGTTTGCAACATCTATTTTTTAAATTTCAAAAATCTGACATATATAGTTTCGTTTTGGGTGATGTTTGGAGTCTGATAGAATCAACATAATTTTTGGAGAATAGTAACATTACCTTATGAATACTAATGCACCCATAGTAATGGTAATATACCCTTGTGAATATTAACCTCACCCATGGATGTATAAATAAAATTTTGGCACATTATAAAAGAAATAGAACATTTTATAAATTATTGATTAAGTGTTGGTATTTTTGATAGTGATAAATATTTAATTAAAACTTTATATTAATAAAATTATTTAAAATTATTTTTCATAAAATATTTTTCTAAAGAAATATTTACTTGTCCAATAATTTTTGGATAGTTTTATAAGGCCATTGTTAATTTTTGATAGTACTACAAAATCAGTTTTAAATTTGAAATTTGTATTTTTCATTGAAATAATGATTTTATTTAAAAGAAAAATTCACTTATTTAGAAATTTATTTTGATGAAATGGAATTAATTTTTTTATTATACATATTTTAAAATGGTTATGGTGAATTTTTGAGATTTTTCTAAAATACATCAATTTTGGGTGAATAGTAAAATATGACAATTTACGATAAATACTAAATACTTTATTCATTGAGTCAAAGGTGGTATATGGTTGATGAAATACCACTTGGTTCAAACTCAAATGCACATATAAATAATATGTTTCCCAAAAATCAATACTATTTCTTGTCTTGAGAAAAATAATATAATAATAATTAAGATATACAAAAATTACTCCTCTCCTCCACTATAATTCCCCCCTCACTCCCCCTTCTCTTCACTCCTCTGAATCCTTGTTCCTTGAATAAATTCTACTATAATATCCTCCCATGTACCTACCCCACGTTCATCATTTCTTGGTCCCATAAAAAGTCAAAATCATCTCCCCTAAAGAGGGTCTCAAGAATGATTAATTCCCAAGGTAAATTCCTTTTTACAATTCTTTTACTTTCTTTTCAAGTTCCTTTGTTTTCTTTTCTATCCTCACCTCTCCTAATATAAATGTTAAAAAACCTCCAATACTGTTCATGTACTATAATTTTTTATTATTATTATGTAATAATTTATTACCATATCTCCTTTACCCTGTTTAATTCTAGAAGTAAAAAAGACCATCTACGATGTGCTAATTTACCACATTAAAGGATAATGGGTTTTCAATTTCTATTACCGTCTTAAATTATAGTCATGAAAGCATTATTATGGTTTCACTTGAATAAAATATATTTATTATGTTACCTATATGGTTTTGGAATCTTTTTATACACATGGTTTTTATTTATAAATAAAAAAGAGTTTGTTGTGTTTAGAAACTTCCAATTAACCCAAACATTTATCATTAAATAATTTATATAATGGTTCATCTTCACTCCATGTAACAAAATGAAAGTTACCACCATGAAAAATTATTTATTTAAATTATAGAACATAACATTAATTTTGGACTACCATCCTCATTTTACACGATCCTCCATTTGTGTATATAGGTATACTAATCATGAAACAAGGTGACCGGAACAAAGAAATTGAACCTATTATCCAATAAAAAAGGACATGAATGAACATAATAAGGCTAAAATAAATCTATTAAATGAAGATTATGTTAATTAATTATTAGTTAATGAACCTACGTTCTATTATTCTGGTCATTAAGATCATGTTGAGAACACCTTCAGACATAAGGTAAGGGTTTCATCATCTCATTTACATTTTTTTGAGATATTCCATTTTCAATACTATTAATTGTTTATTCAGTATCTATACATCACATTGATTTTTAATATAATTAATAACTTTATTTTTATTATATTCAATGAATAATTTTTTAATTATTAATTTTGGGGTATACAATTCAATTGAAGACAACGTTGTATCTATTTTTTACCTGAACCTCTATCTTTATTCGAGTTGCACTTATTCTCTACCCACATCAATTAAATTATTATTTCTTGTTATGTAATACTCATAAATTATGAATGAATTATATATATATATATATATATATATATATATCTGTGTGTGTGTGTGTGTTTTCCAATCATAATCATTCTTTATTTTATGGGGAGTTACATGCTTTAAAATAATCTTTCAGAAATTCTTCTGAAATTCATGCTCGATTAATGAAACTTCCTTAATTATCACCTACTTTGATGTTAACTATATAATATGTTTTAATCTAGATTTATCATTATAAAATAAAATATTTTAAAATGAAAAATATATTTTGGTTCATTTGAACTATTATGAAATCAAACATTCCTTTGCGCTTGAAAATAACATTAATAAATTATTTAAACAACAATAAATTATTTTAATTATAATGTTTCATTAAAAACCCATTTTTAATTATTTAACTTATGTGGGACATTATTTATTCTTAAAATTTACCCTAAATTCCTTTACCTTACATTATTTACGATATATATTTTTAAAATCAGATTTATGACAAATACAAATGAGTTTCCAAAAGAACTATTATTTTCCTAGTAAAATAGACTTTTCTCACCTCACTTTAACTTTTATGAGATATATTACATGTTAAAATCATATTCCATGAATGTGGTGTATGTAAATTCCAATTGTAAATCATATAGAGAGTCTCATTATTATCATTATATTCATAATTATTATTATTTGAATGTTTCACGGTGGTATGAGGAACTTTTGAATGATTAAGGATTATTTTCTCTATAATTTCTCAATGGAATCATTTGAAACTAACTTATTATTTATATCTAAATCCTTTGATAAATCATTAATTTCATAAAGGTTTATATCCTATGATATAATATAATATATGATATTGATGTTTTTTTAATTTGTTTTAATGTTGATGTTCTATCTTGATACCATTCACCAATTTATAATGAATGGTTGGTTTTTATGTTTAATGTATGGGTCATGTTATTTACATTTCATTTGTTAGTATCAGTATGAATGTATATGTAATTTATGATCACCCCTACTCATAATTGTAATTCATTAGACTTGGTAAGTGTCAGGTGGGGCCTACTATATTCCCTTGGTGAATCGGTAGGTCTCTAGAGAAAAACTAAGGTCTTGGCATGATGCCTTCACAAAATGGATATTTATGGTCTTCGTACGAGGCCCTGACAGTATAGTTATTATGTCCCACATTAGACAATCCATCTTAATGAAATTAGTAACTAAACGATCATGTCATTATTCAACTAGTATAACACCCATGAGTATTCTTTATTATTTCATTATTTATTCCACTCTTATTCCCACCATAATGTGTTTAAGTTTATTTTTAAAGATATGTGTTTTTAGTTATTCACTATGCCTAATGGCTATGTTTATGATATATTCCATTATATTGATTAAAATTATTGAGAATAAGGTGTTACACCATTCTTATGTTTCATTTTCTCCGGACATGGAGATGTTTATTAGGAATAACCTGCTGGGATAAACATAGTGTTCAGTGTGTTCCTAAAAAATCATATATGCTGTATTTTTTTCCTATTGTAATTTTGAACCTATGTATGTATCTGGTCTTCCAAAACTCTTAAACTACTTGATGATTTATGATAATACTTTATTATAATCATTCTAATGTAATGAAATAATGCACTGGCTTTGGGAAACTGGGGTCGGGGTGTAAAATTAATAACCAAAAGAAACCCTAAAAATAGTTGTGAAATAACATTATTTAAATTAAATAAATAATGACAAATGTTTTCATTTTTTCCAATTAATTATGACTTCAACTATCTCTAGATGAATAACATTACCCTTTCATTTAACAATAAAAAAATTGTCCTATTTTATTATCATTATAAAATCATATTCTTGTATTAGTGGTATTCATGATGAACAATAATTCTTCATTCTAAAAAAATGTGGTTATGAACACAATTTCACTATAATATATTATTGGTGATTGATCTGAATTATTTTCTACAGAAACAAAAAAACCATTTTACATGGTATTAATGAATAATATTATCTAAATAGAACACATAATATGGGTATAGCTCTATCTATTATAATGAAAAGTTCTATATATTTGGTTTGATTTTTTTAAGAAACTTCATAGGAACATGGGTTAAACACATGATGCAACTTGAATATAATTTTTTTTTTGCAATGTACGATAATCCCTGATGAGTGGGTGGAGGCAATTGTTATATTTGTGTGGGTTATATGGTAAATTATGGAATAAAATTAATTTTTTTAACAAACAATAATATCTCAAATGATGTCACAATTATTAAGAACTATGAAACTACATCCAAAGTCATATTCCCACATGCAGGATCAGTTACACATTTTTCAAATAGAACATAATGTTAGTAAAATATATTTACCACCGATTTTAACCAAAAAAATTCCAATGGAATGGTTTATAGTTCTTGAACTAAAATCATGTAATGGTAATATATATTTATTTTCAAAGCCATCATTTACTGAAAAACTCATTATCAAAACCATTTCACTAATTTTAGAATCCATGAATCTACAATATATGTTTTATTGACATCGATATTATAATATTATTACCCTAGAAATATCCATAATGATTTTATTACCAATATATTTAAAATGTTTAATTTATGTAACCATTAAAAAAAATTAATATATCCTTCTAATGATTATCCCCTACATACTCCATTTAATCCAATATAATCTATTAAATTAACACACAAATAAAATATTATAATAAAACAAAAAAAAATTATCATTAAATTATCCTCCTACTCATATGTTAACATCCATAAAACCACATTTAGCCTATAAATATGTGTATCACAACACAGAACAATTGAGTTTAGAAATAGGTCTCCAAAACCAATAAAATCATATATAAACTTCATAAAAAATATATAAGGACTAATTCAATGTCTAATAATATAAATTTTAAAATAATCATTACAACCCTAAATAGGAACTCCTAGATCTGATGAAAAAATCAATATATTTACATTTATGTATTTAATATTGATAAATATGATTAAATATTAATACAACAAAAAATTTAACATAAATCTAATAAATTTCATCACTTACATACCAATTTACCTTTTTGGATTGGAGATTCTAAAAACAAGGGAAACATCTTACCTAAATTCTGGGATACATATACAAATAGTTAACATGTATATATATTTTTTCAAACCATGGTATTCAAACATAGTATCCTTGTATGTAATGGCATACATAAAACCTATATTCATAACATAGGAAAATATAAAACCTAATAAGGGTGAGAATAAACAATAATCAAGGAAAAACATAAGAAATAACTATGGAATGTCATATAAGAAAATAATATAATCTTAAAAGTATGAAAATACTATCAACGTGAATTAGAAAAAAATAATATAATTAAAACCAATCGATACATTTATAATTAAATAAATACTTATCATATGAAAATTTTCTAATAAGAAAATAATCGTGATCCTTGTTAATGAAATCCTTGAGAAAATAATTCATTGGAACTCTATGAATATATAGAAAAAACATTTTGGTAACATTGAAAATATACAAAAAGAACCTTTTTAATAAAAAATTTATATATGGGATAACATTACAGTGTTAATACCTAAAATATTTTATGATTATCTTTTTAACTAGTTAGCTTATTCATCGCTTTAGAGTTACTTATATTTAGATATCTCTATTTGGTTTACCCAATTCATTAGGGGGGATATAATAAACACACCATTAACATATTCAAAAATTGAACATATTTATTTATGGATTACACAAAATCCCATGTTCCTCAATAATGTCCAAGTTCTATATCATTAGAAAAATAATTATAATATTTCACTATTCAATATAATAATAAAAATTATTCTTTTGGGGATCTATTTTCCCAAAAAAAGAAATTGGTTCCCTGAAAATATATTTGAAGCAATAATATTCTATCTAGATATATAATGAGGATTTTAAAATTATAATATATACCCATTGTATAATTATAAGAACAAATACTTTTTTCATTGAAAAATATAATTATAACAAATATACATAAAATTATTCTTTGAGAAAATAGACTATTAACATTGATAATAATTTATTAAAACTAATTAAATCCTTAATATTAGGGAAAAAGTTTATATGAAAATAACCATATAAAAATTTAAATAGATATTCGAATAAATGTGTCATCATGAATTTGGAAAATTATATTCATGTCATCATCAGTAAATGAAATACTATATTCAAATCATCAGTAACAAGTATATTTTTTCCAAAAGAGAAAATGCTTGTTTTAAAGAAAATAAATATTAAAATATAGGTAAAAATGAATTTATTCAATCATTGGATAATAGTCAAAATTATTCCAGAAATAATTTTAGAAGTCAATGATATTGATGTAAAATGTTTTCTAAAAAATTCGATATATGAAGTTGGATTTTATTAAAAAAAATTGAAATTCATTTTTAGTTAAAATGGGATACAATAATACATTAATCAAAAATTATCATATATATGAAGAGGATACTAATATAAGTGTTTACAAAATAAGGATCATATAATTTTTTTTATTCAAATTTAAAAATAATTAATTTTGGTCAAAATGGGATTTAAGCATACACCCCTTATAACATTGGTAATTTTTTATTCATAATACCTATGAAATAATAACATTAATTGAATAATTAAATATCATTAAAATATTGATATTCAAGATGTAACTTTTAAAAGGGGATGTATATATAAATCATAAAATAATATATGTGCAAAAAATAATCGTATGTTTTAATGAAAGAGAATTTGAGATGGATAACAAATACAAAAATTGTATCATTGAATTAAAAATTAATATGTTTAGATATTATGATTAACAAATAAAAATATATAAAAGGAGAAATAATACATAAATAAAAAATTCATTTAATGAATTATTTTGCAAAAAAAATATTTAATTAATATGTAATCCATGACAATGAAATAAAATTGAGTTATGTAAACTCTAATAGTTATATAACATTCCCATAGGTAAAATAATTTTACATGTGGATTTAAAAACTATTAATTGTGAATTATTCTTGAAAATACATTAAAAGGGGGATTCATATACTATATATAAAATAAATTATTTGTATAATATTAAATAATTCCATAATTAAGGGGAATGAATAGGAAATATCAAACCATGAGTATAGAAATTCCATGTATGTAATTTTATTATAACATAAGAAACATATATTATTAGATGATTTCTTATAAAATTTGTTTTATTTTTATTCTCATATCCTTAAACAAACTATTTTCTTTATTTTATGTATATATTAATTACATTATTAGTTTTATCCATTCTTGGTGTTTTGATGGAGTTCGTTTCATAACATCAATATGACATCTGTATATTGACTGTGGTCAAAGGAATATTTATTCCATCTTATCTATAATAATAACAATATCATAATTAAGATTTTGGTAAAATAATTATACTTTTAAGATCATAAATAAAATATAATTTGTAAAAATGAATCATGTTACATTCATAGAGATGTTTGGTTGTATGTACACATGGATACCATTTCAATTTTTCATTGAACATGGGAGAAATATTGTAGGTAGAATTTATCATTTTTTTATCATTATTATTTCATAAATATAATATTATCTATTTAAACATTCTATATATAACATCCAGGTAATGTGGTTATAAAAAAGAAAACACATCACTTGGTTGAGTGGTCGTCCGCATATATGCATGAATGACATTATCATTTTTCAATGGATTAAATGGTAATAAAATGTAAAATATATTTTGTTTATTGAATTATAATTAATTAACTAATATAATATATATAAATTAAATATATCATTATAATAATTTGTTTGTAGTGGCCATTGAATCTAATTTACATTAATTCACAAGGGAGTAGTCCAATACAAACACACACACACACACGAATGATTGTTTCATTTCCCATTTGATAGAAGAATAATATGAAGAAGGTTAAGTCATTAACATGATAAAATATGAATATATGAGTGATTTATATGTTATTATATAACAGTGATTAAAATAAGTTTAAATCTGGTATAATAATAAATCAAAATACATCATTCTATTAAAATCTATACCTCTTCCTTCCACAAATTATACTTATTTATACCGTAGTCACTCTAAGGATGGTATTATAACCAAATTAAGACCACTATGATGCATAGAGGGATGTTTTTTCAATTTTTTTTGTATTTGTTAAAAAAAATTCCACATCAATTGTTTTTTGAAGAGGTTATGATGGTGCCCTTTTATTGGTGATTGATGAGAACTTTTAGAAGTACATGAAATATTATAAAATCATTTGTGTCTAACTCAGGATAGATTGTTCTAATATAAGGATTATATGGACATAATATAATAATCTAAAAATATTATTTGAGGTCAAGAGATCATTTTAAACCATATCTTTGGGATTAACCCCTTCATTAATCATTTTTAAAATTAATTCTGGTAATAATATTTTCAATATTTTAGGGATTTAAATTTTCATAAAAGATGAAAATTTGATCATAAATCTAAAAGGATATATAAAATTATTTATAGTCTTAATTTTCCTATTTTATAATTTTTATATAATTTTAAAAAATATCATACAACAAAAAATGTCATTATTTTCATTTTAAAAACTATTCACATATTTTAACATTAGAAACATTATTGAATGTACATAATTAGAATCTTAACACATTAAAAATAAATTATAAATTATTAGTTCCCATAAATTTAGTTTGACCATACATGTTATCAATAAAATTTTACTATTGATGTTTTTAAAATTTATTTTCTTTAATTTTCAACTCATATCACACGAAGTATGATAACTTTATATATATATATATATATATATATATATATATATTTAAGGGAATAATATAATAATGATAATTTAAAATTTATAAACAATATAATTAGTATTTAATTACATTAAAAATAAAAATCATTATTACATTATATTTTTTCAATCCCTATTTGAAAATATAAAATAAATTTAAAAGTAAGAAGATAATATTTTTGTATTTTTCTTTAAGTAGAATAATATATAAATCATTTTAAATGAGAAATAAAAAAAATTATATAATTAAACATAAAGTATAATTATTTTTAAACTACAATATTAAAATATATAAATGGATTTTTTACAGTTGTTTGTATTTTTTATCACAATATTTTACCTAAATTGCATTATTTATACATTTTGAAGTGATAAATATTTACTATAGTTATTATTCATAATAAATAAAGTAAAATGGACACATTTACAAAATTTTAAAATATTTATTCCAAATATTAATTCAATTTTTATAAATCCAATTCATATTATTGTTAGAAATCAATTTTCATGTTTATGCATGAAAAGCATAGAAACAAAGATTAAGAAATATTTATTTTTAAACCTAAAAATGAAATTATACCAAAATAATATATAATTATGATTAAAATTTAATATATTATATTATATCTAATAAATTAAATAAAATTTACTTAGATATTAAATTAAAATTATAATTATAATTTGTAATGAACAAAATATTAGCTCTTTATAAAAATTTATTTATAACTATTCAATGAAAACACAAAAGTTTTACAAAAATACCAAAATATCCGACAATGGTTATTTTTATTTCATGATTTCTAAAATGAAGATCATTTATTATGGAAATTTTTTAATAGTGGTAAAACTAATTATAGTATTTTTTTAAAAACCCGTTAATTTTTTTTGAAAATTTAATTTTTAATCATATACTCACTTTATTGAAAAAAAAAAAGTGAATATGACCTAATGAGTAATCAATAAAATTTTATTTCAAGTCATATACTTATATATTTTAAATTTTGTTTATTACTATTCATAAACACTATTTTATAAAATAGGTTATAATAGGATATTTAAATAATAATAATTTATTTTTTATTTTCCCTCAGTGTTGTTTATCTTTTACATTATCAAATATTAAAATATTTTAAAATTTCAAAATATTACATTTTACACACATTTGTTATATTTCATCCTCACAATTATTTATTGACCTCGGTGACCAATGTTTTGAAATTTGAAAAAACCATTCCTAAAAACCCACAATGTAAAAAGGGATAATAAACTATCCTTTTGAGAATTGAGAAATGGAAATAAGGAATTCATCTATAGTAATACATAAATAAATTTACAAATAATATTACATAGGTCGGAATTAAAAATATATACATTGGAGAAAAACATTATTTCTATATAATTAAATTTAGTGATGGAGAATAATATTCTTAAGAAATTGTAATGACCTATAAATTTCAAGGGATTTTTTTTTTGTAAATTATTTGGAATTTTAAGAGTCCGCAGTTTCTGACAGCGCCTGATTCCGAGGCCCGGTGTGCCCAGAATAATTTTCTGAAGTTTTTTTAAGCTTAAATTAACGCGCGTAAGCAGTTTTCCTGAAAAAGTGGAATAACTCTTAAACGGTTACTCGGATCAGAAATCTGAGGGAACCATTTTTCTCATTATGGCGGGTTTACCCTATGTGTGATTTAATTTTAGTCGGCGCAAGCCTCCTGTGAGAAAACATAAAAATAACATAACCGTAAATAAAGAAATTAAATAAAGTTATTTTATTTTTCAAATTTTTATAACTCACAAACGGTAACTCAGATTAAAAATCTGAGTCCATCACTGAACTCGTGAGGGTATTGTTTCTTTAAGCACATACTAACTTAGGCCGGCGCGGGCCACCTGAGAAAGTTAGTTTTTTTTCCGTAAATAAAATAATTAAGTGACAATTATTTTGTTGTAAAATTCATAGTTTCTAAAGGGTAACTCAAATTGAAAATCTGAGAGTATCGTTGAGTTCTTTGGGGCATGTTTCTCCTAGGTAGATCCTAACCTTGACCTCAGTGGGTAGAGGGTGACTGATAATATTTTCTTGATCTTTTTTTCAGGTACGTTTAGTAAACGTACGAGCGAGTTTTTCTATCTTTTGAACCGGTGCTCGGAATTGAATTCCGAGGGCACCATTGAACTCGCAACACGAGTTTTCGATTAAGAGGACTTCCACCTCAACAGCGGATGGTCGGGTATGAAAGTTAGTATTTGGGGTTTTATGTGGGTTAATAAAATAAAATAAGTGAATATTTTATTTTATTTTGTTAAAAACATGCAGTGCAGATAAAGTGGTTAGAAGCTCCACATGGGAGTTGGTGGTGGAACCGCCACTCCCTAACCTCCCATTTAATGGGGAGAGATATGAAACCTCTCAAACCCCCCCATCAATTAATTTTATAAGTCGACGTAAAATTAATTGCACTCAATTAATTTTATGGGTTGACATAAAATTAATTGGTGTCTGTTAATTTTATGGGTCGACGTAAAATTAATTGTTGTCAGTTAATTTTATGTGTCAACATAAAATAAATTTCTCTCAATAAATTTTATGAGTTAGCGTAAAATTAATTGTTTTCATTTAATTTTGTGGGTCGACGTAAAATTAAATGATGTGAGTTAATTTTATGTGTCGACGTGAAATTAATTGTTGTCAATTAATTTTATGTGTCAACATAAAATTAATTCATGTAATATTTTTTGACGCAGACTATGTGGGGGAATCTTCTTGTAATCCTCCACTCTTAAGTGGTCCCAACGCACCTCTTAAATTGCGCCAATGCAATTTAATTCTCCCGACCCCCTTTTTTTAAATTAAGTAACCGCATTGTTGGAATTTAGGAAGTTTCTAAATAAATGAACCGTCAAAAATTCCACGATGGTTACATATCTCTCCCCCTATCCTATATATAGGGATCTTGGGAGAAGGTTTTGGGATGGCTTCACCAAGCGACGAAGCACTGGTAAAGTATTGCGACGCCCAACACATGGGGAAATCCTATCCTCTCCAACGAAGAATGCAAAAAAATGCCAACGACGATCTTCCGCATTATTCTTCTTCGACCTTCCTTCCCCAAGAAACCTATCCTCCGCAACATCATCAACAAACTGATGCAACTCAGAATTGGGGACGTGTGGTGGATGCGACAAACGATTGTATTCATTGTCTTCCTTCCATGACTCCGCCAACGAGCGACTAGCAAGAGGTAGCAGTTTTATTTTCTTTAAAGTATGAACCTTTCACATGTTCTTCCTATCTCTCAAAACAAAGTACGGTGGTTGTTGTGCTTCATACATTCGAGAACCTATTGCTACCACCCTAGACGCGGAGGGTCCGGGCCAAACCAACATGGCCTGACCCCTTCGTTGTTCTTTTGTAATGACTCCACGATAGCATGGCAATGAGGCGGCGACGACGAAGGCGGTGAACTAAGACTGTGCTACCAGCGACCTCCGTGAACTAAGCTACCTCTGCGGCCCACTGGCGCGCACCCGGTGTCCTGCGCCACTGCCGGCACGCCCGCGGCGCCCTGCAGGCGCTCCCGTGGCGCCATGCCGGCGCCCTGCCGGCACACCCCTGGTGCCCTACCGGTGCACCCCGGCGCACTACCGGCGCATCCCGGTGCCCCTCGGCAAGTTTTCCATCTAGCCTAGTGCCCCGCACACTTGCTGGCGGCCTGCTCGGTGCACCCCGGCGCCCCCATGGCGCCCTTCCACACTACCCGGTGCGCCCCCGCGCGCTGCCCGGTGTTCAGCATCCTACCTGGCGCACTCACGCCCAGCTCGGGGCACCCGCGGCCAGCCCGGAGACCAGCCAGCCCACCCACGCCCCGCGCGGTCTGCCCACTGGCCTTCCAGTAACCGGCCTGCTGAACCGGCCTGTGACGCCCCTATGGTGTCGCTGGTCGAACCGGCCCGGTCTCCCAGGCCGAGTTACCGAGCCTCCTACGTGGCGACTATTAGACCGAACCACCCTCACGGTCCGCTGGGCCGGGCCCAGGGGACCGAGTGAAAAATAAGCGGGCTGACTCACCCAATGGGGTGGGTCACACCCAGCGAGTCTTACTAGGTCGACCCAGACCAGGATGGCCCAGTTTGGGTTAGGCCAAGTTGGTCTGATTAGGTCGGACCGGACCCGGGCTCATTACTGGCCCATTAACTTCTTGGGCCATATCATTGGAACCAGATGTCCATTTGATGAACCTTCAGTGGAACTGGTACTTTTAGATCGTAGTCGTCCCTTTGAGTAAACCCCATGGGAGTTCGAGTACAGTTGAGATATGACCGGGTTGGTTCGTATACAAAACCAACCGAGCCCCCGGAACAAATAGGCTAATAACTCACAGACCGGGCATCTGATTGACGTGTCATCTTTTGCGTTAAGACCCTATGACGAGGCATTCCTTTGTGTTACATCTTTGTGGGACTTTTTGATACTTGGAGTATCGACTAGTGGCTCCTGGAACGGATCCTCCCGAAGGTGAGCATACGGAGTATGATGACCTTATTGTCGGCTGAGAACTGATGACTGCTTGTCCGATTTGGTTTGGAGTGACTTGTTTAACCCAGTGGGGAGAACTACTTTTTGAGGTGGTAAACCCATGGTGGAGGAGCACAAATTTGTGAGGTGGAAGACCCGCGGTACTCGACAGGAGGAGTACCTCTGTAGGCTATGAGGGGGAGCACTACTGTGTGAGGTGGCATACCCATGGCGGAGGAGCACTACTTTTTCAGGTGGAAGACCCGCGGTACTCGTTAGGAGGAGTACCTCAGTAGTCTATGGATAGAGAGTAGAACCTCAGATTCGTGACAGGACTGCTGCACTCGACAGAGGAGGAGTTATCCAGCAGCCGTGTTTTCATCATCATGTATAAAAAATCCTGGTTTGAGCTGAGTTGATGACCTTTGTGTTTTCCTCATGATTGAGATGGGTTACTTGATAACATATGTATATGTATGGGCATATACCTAACTAAATGTTATCTATTGAGATATTTATTTGTGGTTTATCCGTGTTGGATTTAGTGATACCTTGAGGGTCTCGGGGTCTCTACTGAGTGTTGTTATACTCACCCCTGCACGGGCTATGCCCGCACCTTCTTGTATTGGATGCAGAAGACAGATATCACTGATCATGCATGAGTCTTTTAGAGGTGGACGCTACCCGGAGGTGGACTTGACGACGAGACGGTACCCGGAGGTGGACTTCATGACGAGATGGTACCCAGAGGTGACAGACTGACGTGGAGAGCTGAGGTGGCCATCTGTTCCTACCCTTCAGGTAGGAACTCCAGAGGATGATCGAGGAGCAGCTAGACACCATCTAGTTGTTTTGTATTTTTCCTTGTACTTTACAGATGGGATTGTATTTCCGGCCCCCTTTACTTTTAGTGCTACTTTTGTATTCAGTTTTACGTTGTGTTTTTCTTCCGCTTGTACTCTGGTTGTTTTTTTGTTTGTGTTTCTTAAAGGAAATTATTTCCCTTTATATCAGGATTTATGCATTTGATTCTAGTCTCCAACCCCTGGCCTATGGAAGGCGGGCTTGGGGTAGTCACGGCATAGGTCCCGAGGACGGGTCGTGACAAATTGGTATCAGAGGACGTCGGTTCTACCGCAGAACATAGAACTCTGATATTCCCTTTCTGTGAAGAAAGAGTGTTAAGGGTACCTTGTGTGGTTTTCAGTTCAGGGAGTCCAATGTTGGTGTTGTGGCCGACGTATCCATACACTAGGACCCTAAATACTGATTTCCAACCCATTTCACAAATACACTGATTGAGTGTGTGTTTCTATAATTTTTCATTAAGTCTGCTCAAACCAGGTCATCTCACCAGGTTTAAATCGTTTGACCGTATCGCATCTGTTCAGGATGTCTCCATGAGGATAGTCTATTGGAGTTCCGAGGGAGTACTCGATGATGGCCCACCAAGCGTTGAGACTCCAGTGTAGGGCTCCCTTTATATGTTGGAACCTTTAGGTGGTGTACCAGCAGCACCAACACCCGTTAGGTAGCAGATGCCACCATCCGTGCTAGCGGACGGTGCACACTGATAGAGCGTTTTTCACGAGTTCCAGCAGTAGAGGCCTCCGAGGATATGAGGCGAGACAGATTCCCAGACAGCAGTTGACTGGCTGGAGGCGATTGCTAGAGTTTTATACCATGTTTATACACTAGTAGAGCAGATGGTGATATTATCTATTAGTGTTTCTCAGTGAGTGTCCATGAGGTTGGTCCTCTTAGTGATGAGTCTTTAGTACGTGGACCGATGCCTGAGATAGAACCATTGGGTAGTGAGCCAGCTATATCACCACCTATTGGTCAGCAGTTTCAACCGGTGGTACCGGTAGAAGACACATGTAGGTTCAGTGCCTTACACATGTCTCAGTATCAGATACCCCTTAGGTTTCGAGGTGACCCCGACTCACAAGCAGCTGAGGACTGGCATGAGGAGGTGGCTGAGAGTTTTCGAGAGCTATACAGCTTTGACAGGATGACATGTCAATAGCTGAGTAGTCATCGAGGAATACTGATTGTTCCGGGTACTTGATGACTACGATTCTTCCAATGATTTAGATCTAGAACCTCTGAGTGAGGTGTGTTTAAAGGACATCTGATATAGCACTTTTCCTCTATGCATTCCTACTTATGACAGGGTGCTAGAGAGATCCTTTGTGATTGAATTTTCTTTGGCTGAATGGATACAGCCCATGAATATTAGTAGTGGGAAAACCGGAAACTGATGCTAGTCTCAGAGACGTGGCTGTGTAAATTTTTTCATGAAGAGGAAGTGTTAAGGATAGATAAATCTGCAGAGCAGCAGACGTGGAAGCAGAGCTAGGAGAGAAGCATGAGGTGGTGTACTTTTCTACATGTTACATACACCTTCCTTTGTAGTCCCCGCTAGGCTCAGGGAGCAGAAGGGAAGGGAAAGAGAGAAGCTGCACGCGGTCAAGGAGTGTGACCCAAGGGATCTAGGAATGATTCATGGTACGATCAGTGTCTTCTAGCTGTCGTAACAACAAGTATTGATACGAATCATCCCTTCCTTCCACGAATCTTGTCCCAGACCTAGTGTTTCCGGTTAAGCCGTTGACTTGACTGTCACGTCTAGAGATATCTTTGGGAGGGGAGTCGATAATCAAGCTTACGCCAACGGTGTGATCTGACCCTGGAGGCGAGAGTTTCGGTTGGAACCTCTTGGTGGATGTATCGAGGCCTTAAGACGTTGGTCTGGGTATGGATTGGATTAACAGTTCATACTCAGATTGACTGTATTAGGAAAAAAGGTTTTGGTTTATCTACAACGTTGGGATAGGGTTTTCCCTTGGTCGTAAAAAAGGGGAATCACAGGCAGCACGGGATAAACTCATGCATAGGAGGGTGCAACCGATCGGTCTTGAGTTGGCCAACCTTACCCTTGTGGAAGAAAGAGTTTTGTGTTTCAGTTCTAAACAGGCAATAGAGGTCCTTAGAGTTTGAGGATGGCGACCACGTCTTTATACGGGTCTCACCTCGACCATGTATATGGAGATGTAGCTGAATCAGAAACTTATCTTCAAGGTTCATCGGACCCTTCTAGGTCCTCAGCAGGGTAGGCGATGTGGTTTATCGCCTGGCCTTTCAACCTCAAATGCACCGGGTTCATGTCGTCATCCATATATATCAGCTGAGGAGATGTGTGCACGACATATCCTTCATCATTGACCATGGAGAGCTGGATATTGATGGCAGGGGTGACTTTCAGAGGGTTCTAGTAGAGGTTTAGGATCGATAGGAGTGGGTCCTACGTGGACAGTCGATTCCTAAGGTACACTTTCTCTGGCAGCACGGGAACCTCTAGGAGAGCACATGGGAGCGAGAGGCTCATATGCATGCTCGGTATCTCCTTTTGTTTCCCTAGTTTATGATGTAGCTTTATAGGTACGTAAAGCCCTGAAGTGGGAGTAATTTAAAGACCCGGAAATTTCAAGAATTGTTTTTTCATAAATTCTTTGGAATTTTATGAGTCTGCAGTTTCTAACGGCACCTGATTCCGAGGCTCGGTGTGCCAGGAATAATTTTCTTAATTTTTGTTAAGCTGAAATTAACGTGCTTGAGAAGTTTTTCTTTAAAAAGGGGAATAACACTTAAATGGTTACTCTGATCAGAAATCTGAGGGCACTGTTGTTCTCAGGATGGCAGGTTTACCCTAGGCATGACTTAATGTTAGTCGGCACAGGCCTCATGTGAGAAAACCCAAAAATGGCATAATTGTAAATAAAATAATTAAATAAAGTTATTTTAATTTTCAAATTCTTATAACTCACAAATGGTAACTCAGATTAAAAATCTGAGACCCCCGCTGAACTCGTGAGGGTATGATTTCTTTAAGCAGATACTAAATTTGGCCGGCATAGGCCACCTGAGAATGTTAGTTTTTTTTCCTTAAACAAAATAATTAAGTGACAATTATTTTATTGTAAAATTCATAATATCTAAACGGTAACATGAATTAAATATCTGAGAGTACCATTGAGTTCTTTGGGGTGTGGTTTTCCTGGGAAGATCCTAACCTTTACCGCAGTGGGTCGAGGGTGACTGATAATAATTTTCCGAATTTTTTTTTTGGTACGTTCATTAAACGTACGAGCGACTTTTTACATCATTTGAACCGGTGCTCAGAATTGAAATCTAATGGCACCGTTGAACATGATGCACGTGTTTTCTCTTAATTGGACTTTCACCTCGGCGGTGGATGGTC
This sequence comes from Viscum album, assembly GCA_963277665.1. Lineage (NCBI taxonomy): Eukaryota > Viridiplantae > Streptophyta > Magnoliopsida > Santalales > Viscaceae > Viscum > Viscum album. The sequence goes on along the minus strand of OY728121.1, from coordinate 2,020,577,095 downwards.
GGGTCTGAAAGTTAGTTTTTGGGGTTTTATGTGGGTTAATAAAATAAAATAAGTGAATAATTTATTTTATTTTGTTAAACACATGCAGTGCGGATAAAGTGGATAAAAGCTCCACTTGAGAGTTGGTGGTGGAACCACAACACCCTAACCTCCCAGCTAATGTGGAGGGAGAGGAAACCTCTCAAACCACCCATCAATTAATTTTATATTTCTACGTAAAATTAATTTCACTCAATTAATTTTTTGGGTCGACGTAAAATTAATTGTTGTTAGTTAATTTTATGGGTCGAGGTAAAATTAATTGGTGTCAGTTAATTTTATCTATCGATGTAAAATTAATTGCTCTCAATTAATTTTATGAGTTGATGTAAAATTAATTTTTGTCAGTTAATTTTATGAGTCGATGTAAAATTAATTGATGTGAGTTAATTTTATGTGTCGACGTGAAATTAATTGCTGTCAATTAATTTTATGTTTCAACATAAAATTAATTCGTGTCATATGTTTTGACGCAGGCTATGTGGAGGAATCTTCTTGGAATCCTCCACTCTTAAGTGGTTCCAACACACCACTTAAATTGCGCCAACACAATTAAATTCACCCAACCCCGTTTTTTAAATTAAGTAACCACATTGTTGGAATTTAGGAAGGTTTCAAATAAATGAACCGTCATAAATTCCACGATGGTTACATACCTCTCCCCCTGTCCTGTATATAGGGAGCTTGGGAGAAGGTTTTTGGACGGCTTCACCAAGCGACGAAGCACTGGTAAAGTATTGTGACGCCCAACACTTGGGGAAATATTATCATCTCCAACGAAGAATGCGAAAAAACGCCAACGACGATCTTCCACGCAATTCTTCTTCGACCATCCTTCCCCAGAAACCTATCCTCCGCAACATCGTCAATGAACTGACGCAGCTTTGAATTGGGGACGTTTGGCAGATGCGACGAATGATGGTCTTCATCGTCTTCCTTCCATGACTCCGCCAACATGCGACGAGCAATAGGTTGGGGTTTTATTTTATTTAAAGTATGAACCTTTCCCATGTTCTTCCTTTCTATCAAATTGAAGAACGGTGGTTTTTGTGCTTCATACATGTGAGATCCTATTTCTACCACCCTAG